>CM066290.1:3490648-4090648 GCA_033816765.1 Nothopassalora personata
AAGCTAAGTACTTAACATTACTAGTAACCTAAACCTATAAGCGTTCCTCTAGCCGATAATATTTACCTCGGAACCCTTATTAATTAGGCACCTAATCTAGTTCTTGTTTATCCTAAACTCCGCTACTACCTAAGGACTAGGGACTATAGTAAAGTTATTAAGAACACTAGAGAGCCCGATTTTCTTAACGTCCTTATATAGCTTAGTAGTAGGGACCGCACCCTTAGAGTAAAGCATAGTTAAATACACTCTAATATACTAGGCCTAACTATCTTCGCGGAAGACCTCCTTATTATACTTAGGTTTATCTTTATAGGTAACTACTTGTCTAGTGCGAACCTTAGGGTCCTTTCCTATAAGACGTTGTACTGTAGCGAGCTTCTCCTAAAGAGCGGGGATGTTAGTAACGCGACCGAAGAGGGCAGCCTCGAACTAGCGACTATATCGAAACTAATCTTAGGCGTTTACATTAGGAAACGTTATCTAGAGGATCTAATTAATCTAGTAGATAATACCCTCTTCCTTTATAACTGGACTATTACTAGCTAAACTATATTATCGGACGTAGTTATTAATCCTTATAGTCTTAGCATTCTATATACGCTTCCTTTATACAAAGGGGGCGTTCACGGGACTAATAGGCATATCCTTAGGCAGTTCTTTATTAGTATCGTTCCCTAATCTATTTACTTAGGTATTATTTCCCCTTCCTAGGGTTACCCCGGATTTAGCTAATAATTAAGTTTCGCTTATTTAAGCACTAACTTCGTTAATTATTTTAACCTCCTACTAGTTAATCTTAGCTTACCGGATCTCCTATTCTAATTGTAGGCGAACTTTCTTAGTAGCCTTAGCTCGGGCTCGTAGATCCTAGGCTAAGGACCGGGTCCTCGGGTGCGGATTCTTTAGAATGCCTACGGGTGCCTTCCCTTTTACTTTGTTAGACTATATAGTATTAACGACTAATTAGTTGTATTAACCTTAGGTTTAGTTATGTCGACCTTAGGTTTGGAGGGGGGGGTTCCTTAGGTCTAACTTGCCCCTATTTCATTTAGGTTTAATTGGACATTTAGGTGAGCTAGCGGGACCTAGTATAGCTATTAAGATATATACTGCGCAGTTAAGTATTATAAGAGTAGCATTAAGGCAACAATTCAATTTATACCTCTCGAGTAGAGGGTATAGGGGTTTAGGTTCGCTAATCCTCTTGTTTTATCTAGCTACTACGCTACTTGTCACGTGACCTGATTTCACGGTCCCGGGACCGGTAAATACCTCTACTTACATAAGCGCCGCTCCACACTACTATAACTTAGATAGGCCTACATAGGGTGGTTAGTAGACATTATTTTAGTAGTTAATAAGGGGGGTGTATTAAGTGTATACCCGGTAGCGTATTAGCATCTAGTTTATAAGGTTAAAATTACGGTTTAAGGTCTAAGGTTCACGGTTAAGATCATTACTTAAGGTTAAGGTTCAAGGTTAAGGTTTAAGGTTAAGGTTTACGGTCAAGGTCGACTAAGGTCGAAAACACTTAAGGTCTAAGGTATTTAGTAACAATCACGGTCATAAGGTCCTATTAAGTAATAACTAGTATTAGCACATTCTAAAGTAAGTACTACGTAACAATAGATACGGCTACATTACTAGAAAAACTTAGCACCTTTACCGACATAGGTAGAGGCTACGAATAGCCTATAAACCCTACGAAAATAGAAAGGGTCTATAGGAATTCTGTCCCTTATAAGGGGATAGAGGAATCGGAGGAAGGGGAAACACCTAAATCTAGTAAAGAAGGGAGAAGCGGAACTAGCGCCGCTAAATTAGGTATAGGTGTAGGAACGAATAGCACAATTGGAATAGATGCTATAACTACCCTCTTTAGACGATTGGTAGTAGCAATAGAAAACGCTAGCCCTCGCTTACTACCTCTAGGAGGTGCTAAGAATCCGTTCTTTAATAGCACTAATGCTACTAAGTTCTAGGAGCGGTTTAGCGACCTAATGGACTAGTATCCGCCTCGGGCATCTATTAAGAAGGATGATTTCTAGGGCAGGTTTAAGCGTAATTGCGAAACTACTATCCGGCGCGTAGTTATAAGGCTGCCTAGGTAGCTTACTAACAAGGCACGTTTTAGGAGGGCGTTCTTATTAGAGTTCTTAAGGTTTAACGCCCACTCGATGTTAGGGAGTCGGGAATATCTTAAGGAGATTATTAGGGCGTAGTAAGGTAAGAGGCCTAAAGAACAAGATATAAAGGAATTCATCCGCCTATTTGTATCCTTAAGTGACCTAATTGAACCTAAGGATTTAGATAATAGCTCCCGGAGTCGCCTCCTCCTTTAGGGATTGCTAGAGGCAGTCGCGAAAGTAGCAGTTCGAAGCACTAGGCTAGTAATTGTAGGGCGATAAGGTCCTTAATATCCCGGGGCTACGTATACCTCGCCCCGAATAACTAGTAGTATCTAGGGAAAGAAGGCGATCCGCGTCCTACTAAGTTTAACTTTCGGAGGGACTATAGTAAACCGAAACTGCTCTATATACTCCCTCTACTCGAAGAACATTATAGGCCGATCGAGTTTAATAACTAGTATAAGATTTCTACACTACGTAAGTAACAGATAGGTAGGGACTATACTAGGGTAATAAAGGTTACGCCTCCTAATTATTCTAAGCCCCCTCCTAACTTTAGGCATTTAATAGAGTATAGCCCTTAGGACGTACGGTCTAGCTAAACGGAGAAGGCTACTAGTACATATTAGGTCTTATTCGGAGAAAGTGAAGTAGAGTAGGCGGTCGACTTAGGCAAACTTAACGAGGTATCTACCTATCCTATGTAGTCTAATAAAGTAAAAGGGAAGGCACCCGTAGGCATTCTAAAGAATCCGCACCCGAGGACCCGGTCCTTAGCCTAGGATCTACGAGCCCGAGCTAAGGCTACTAAGAAAGTTCGCCTACAATTAGAACAGGAGATCCGGTAAGCTAAGATTAACTAGTAGGAGGTTAAAATGATTAACGAAGTTAGTGCTTAAATAAGCGAAACTTAATCATTAGCTAAATCCGGGGTAACTATAGGAAGGGGAAATAATGCCTAAGTAAATAGATCGGGGAACGATACTAACAAAGGACTGCCTAAGGATATGCCTATTAGTCCCGTGAACGCTCCCTTCGTATAAAGGAAGCGTATATAGAATGCTAAGACTATAAGGATTAATAACTACGTCCGACAATATAGTTTAGCTAGTAATAGCCCGGTTATAAAGGAAGAGGGTATTATCTACTAGATTAATTAGATCCTCTAGATAACGTTTCCTAATGTAAACGCCTAAGATTAGTTTCGATATAGTCGCTAGTTCGAGGCTGCCCTCTTCGGTCGCGTTACTAACACCCCCGCTCTTTAGGAGAAGCTCGCTATGGTGCGACGCCTTATAGGAAAGGACCCTAAGGTTCGTACTAGATAAGTAGTTACCTATGAAGATAAACCTAAGTATAATAAGGAGGTCTTCCGCGAAGATAGTTAGGCCTAGTATGTCGGAGTGTATTTAACTATACTTTACTCTAAAGGAGCGGTCCCTACTACTAAGCTCTATAAGGACGTTAAGAAAATCGGGCTCTCTAGTATCCTTAACAACTTTACTATAGTCCCTAGTCCTTAGGTAGTAGCGGAGTTCGGGATAAATAAGAACTAGATTAGGTGCCTAATTAACGAGGATTCCGAGGTAAATATCATTGGCTAGAGAAACGCTTATAGATTTAGGTTACCGGTAATGTCGAGTGCTTAGCTTACCTTTCGAGGTGCTAGAGGGCGGGCCTAGTTTAAAGGTATTATAGGTAATTTAGATATTTAGGTATTTAGGGTTTACTACTAAATAGACATGTTTATCTCCTTAGATCTAAACTTACTAACAATCCTAGGACGTCCGTAGGCCCGTAAGGTGCGACTTACTACCTATAAGGGGCAGCCTAGTAGCTAACCCTTATATGTAGCCTTACATATAACATGCGGTCGCGACCGGCTACTAAGCCGCACGTGACACGTATACGTACACCTTACGACGCGCGATGCGTCTTAAACAAAAGGTAAGAATTAGTTCATCTACGACTAGTAGGTCGTAGGCGTGCTATACATTACGACATCCCTTAATAGTTCTAATTCTTCTCTTCGTTATAATCTATACACGCTATAGAGTCCGAACGCGACGATACTAGCGCTACGCCTACGGCTCCCCTAAGCCCTAGGGCCTAGTAATAAGCGAGGCGTATAGCCTTAGTCGTAAGGAGGGATACCCTTCGGGTAGAGGTTAAGGAGAAGGGGATATAGAGGGAGATTAAACAGTTAGAGATCTTACGGGACGTAAGCGTACCGCCGGCGGACCCTTAGGGCGAATCCGGCGGAGAACTATCCCCTACTCCCCCTCCCCCTCCTCTATCTATAGTAACTAACGATAATATCGTAGCTCGAGGCGCGGTCGTATCGCATGCGACACGTTTACGTCTTAAAGAACCTACGCCTTTTAGAGGGGACTCGATTAAGAAAGTACGGGTATTCCTAAGGGAGCTCTCTCTTATCTTTACCCTCTTAGGCGGCACGTATGCGACGAACGAGTTAAAGGTCCTATATAGGGTTATGTACCTAAGCGGAGAGGTAAGTAAGCGATAGTACGCTAACTATAGCGTCCTTAACCTTAAAGGGTATATATACTAGGACTTTAAGGAGTTCTATCGAGACGTATACGGTAACCCTATAAACCGCGTACTTAACGTAATGTTAGAGTATAAGGCGGTAAAATAGAAGGATAACTAGATAGTACGTTAGTTTACGACTAAGCTAGATATTATAGAGGATTAGTTAGGGGACTATACGGAGGCGTAACGCGTACGACATATGCTCGCTAAGCTTACGCCTAGCCTACGGTCCGTAATCGTTAAGTTTCATAACATCCTAATAACTAGAGAAGCGTAGTAGCGGAGGGCACGACCGCGGGTAGCATAGTCGCCGTAGGCGAGAGACTAAGGGCGACTAAGGGCGAAGCGATCGTAGCTCGAAGTAGTAGAAGCATAGTTAGGCGTCGCGCGACCCGGGTATAAGTTACTAGCGGGACGCCGGCGGATCGTCTATAACCTTCGATAGGACTAAAGCGGAGTACTATAGATACTATAAGAAGGGTTACATTAAGACGGATTGCCCGAATAGGCACCTATAGAAGGACCGTAACGCGTAAGCGGTTCGTAGGGTAGACGCTACGAAGGCTCTAACTAAGAAGGGTAGCGACTAGGGAAAAGGTAGAGGACTAGAAGTAGGTCGCTCCTAAGTCCGAGTTTTCCTAAAGTCGACCCCTTAAGGCGAGTAGATACGTATCTAGCGCGTCACTTACGAGGCGTAGTCGAGACTCGTAAGGGCTTTCGCGAGGCTACGTTTCTCCTAGATAACTATACGGATCTTAGCCTAGTGTCGTATAAGTATGTACTCCGACATTAAATGTAACCTATTAATAGGGTAAGGCTACCGAAGTTAGAGTCGTATACGCATAACCTAGGGTATTACTACGGCGCCTTTACGGTTCGGCTACGACTCGCTAATAACGCGGGAGTAGAGCGCGTAAGTAACGCTATCTACTACGCGGTACCTATAGGTAGGCCATTAGTAATTTTAGGTAGACCCTAGAGGTACCGTAATCGGATCGTAAAGAGCGATTATAAGGACTAGTAGTACTACGGTATAGAGACGCCTACGATTTAGTAGCGTAACGCACGCAAGTTCCTTAGGGATCTCGAGAGCTTAAAGTAGGTTTATACGATAAGTGTTCGGGCTATTACTGTAGCAGTACCCGAAGGAGAGGGCCCCTCGTGGCCTAAAGAATTTATAGACTTCCGAGATGTATACGTACCTAATAAGTAGGCGAAGCGTAAGATGCCCGACGGGGTTAAGCATACGATTAATCTCGTTAAAGGAAAGAAACCCCCTTTTAAGCCGCTATACTACTAGTCCTTAACTAAGTTAGAGGCCTTAAAGGGGTACCTTACGTAAGCAATGGAGAAGGGGTAGATTAGGCGGCCCGTAAGCGAGGCGGGTGCGCCTATCTTGTTCGTGCTAAAGAAAGACGGCACCCTTGGGCTCTATGTAGACTATAGAGGCTTAAATATGATTATAGTAAAGAACCGATACCCCCTGCCCCTAATTAGCGAGACGCTAGATAGGCTGTTAGGTTCTAGGTTCTTTACTATAATCTATTTAAAGGACGCCTACTATCGTATCCCTATTAAGCGAGGCGATAAGTAGAAGACTATGTTTCGCACGCGATACGGATACTACGAGTACCTAGTAATGCCGTTCGGGTTAACTAACGCACTAGTAACCTTTTAAGGGTATATTAATAAGGCGCTAACCGGCTTAGTTAATGACATTTACGTAGTCTACCTAGATAATATCCTTATCTATAGCGAGACGCGTAAGGCATACGTACGAGCCGTACGCGAAGTACTTACGAGGCTACGGAAGTTTACTCTATTCGTAAACCCTAAGAAGTGTCGCTTCTTCTAGGAGAATGCCGAGTTCCTAGGATTTATCGTAAGCGTCGTAGGCGTATCGATAAATAGGAGTAGGGTAGCCGTAATCGAGGAATAGCCTACGCCTACGAGTTTTTATAAGGTTCAATCCTTCCTAGGATTCTATAACTTCTATAGGCGCTTTATCGAAGGGTACTCCAGGATTACGAAGCTATTAATAGACCTACTAAAGGGATGTAAGAATAGCAAGAAGTAAGGGCCTCTTATGTAGTCCGCTTACGAGGAGTAAGCGTTCTAACGGCTAAAAGCTAGGTTCCTCGGAGTACCTATCCTAAGGCACTTCGATCCTTCGTTACGTACGAGGGTTAAGACGGATGCCTTAGGTTTTACGATTGTAGGCATTATCTCTTAGCTGTTTAGGACTAAGTAGCATCTAATTGCCTTCTATTTACGTAAGATAATACTAGCCGAGTGCAACTACGAGACGTACAATTAGGAGCTACTTATAGTAGTTAAGGCTTTTAAGTATTAGAGGCTATACTTAGAGGGCGCTACGCATACGGTACGAGTGCTAGTCGACTACGCTAACCTATAGGGCTTTATAATAGTAAAGTAGCTAAATGGGCGGTAAGCTCGATAGGCTACGTTCCTATAGTCTTTTAATTTTATAGTAGAGTATCGGCCGGGTAAGACTAACCTAGCCGACGCGCCTTCGAGACGTAGTAACTACGTAGCTATAACGTAATAAACTTCGAACTTGCTACCTACCTTATAAAGTAAGCTGTCTTTCTAGAAGGAGTCTCTAGAAGGGACAAGCGAGCCGACGGTAAAGCGCGTGCTTACTACCTACGAGGCGATATAGGGCGACATAGGCGCGGCAATAGCAGTGCGGAGAGGTGACCTTCCCTATTAAGATAAGCCGTCGTTACTAGTAGCAGTGTGCGCTATAATAGTAATATAGGGTTAAGCTTATAGCTCGACGGGTAAGTTAATCCTACTCTTAATAAAGATCGCGTAGTAGTAAGACGACTAGTGTATTATATACTTAGCGTAGGCGCTAAGCGCGAGGGACGCTAAGGGATAGTATATAAAGGATAACCTTATATACTACGGAGACGCGATCGTAGTACCTAGGGATTACGTAATTAGGTCGCATCTAATTCGCATGCACTACAACGACGTCCTCGCGGGTTACTTTAGAAGGACTAAGACTAAAGAGCTATTACGACGTAATTATTAGTAGGACTTACTTAGTACGGACGTAAAGTAATACGTCTAAGCCTATAGAACCTACTAGGGTTCGAAGGCTAAACGCTATCGACCCTATAGTAGGCTATAACCGCTTCCTAGACCGGAGCGGCCGTAGTAGGAAATTACTATAGATTTCATTACGGACCTACCTCTAAGTACGCGAGCCGGTTGCGTATATAATGCGATCCTAGTAATAGTCGATCGCTACTTAAAAATGAGCTTATACATCCCGACGACGAAGACTTACATAGCCGTAGAGCTTACGAGGCTCCTACGAGACGAAGTCGTACGACACTATAGTATCCCGTTAGGTATAGTAAGCGACCGAGGTCCGGTCTTTACTAGTTAGTTTTAGAGTAACTTCTACTTCGAGGCGCGTATAAAGCGTAAGCTATCTACGGCCTTTTACCCTTAGACTAACGGCTAAACTAAGAGGGTAAACTAAACCCTCGAACAATACCTTCGTTATTACTATAGTAACAATTAAACTAAGTAGGCTAAGTAGCTTATAGTTACTAAATTCGTAGCTAATAATAGCATCTACCTAACACTACGGATAAGTCCGTTCGAGATAGCGTACGGTTAGCGACCTAAGATTGCCCCTATACTAACTAGATCTCGAGACGAGACCTAGGGGGGGGAAGTACTAGTAGCGGTAATAGCTACGAGTCGTATATGAAAACTACGCGCTACACTCGAGAAGCGATAGAAGGCTATAGTAGAAAGCTAGGCTCGCTACTATAATAAGACCTACTAAGCTAAGACCTACCGCGTAGGTAACTTAGTCCTATTATTAACGAAGAACCTTAAGTTAGTAGTGCTAAAGAAGAAGATAGGTCCGAAGTTTATCGGCCTATACCGCATTACGGACGCTGTCGGTTCGTAGGCGTACCGCCTAGCGCTACTAGCCGACTTAAGGCTCTATAACGTCTTCTATGTCTCTCTCCTCGAGCCGTATATCGGTAGCGATAAGGATAGACCCGTACCCCCTCTAGCTAATAAGGACGGAGAGTATAAGGTAGAGGCAGTACTAGATAGGCGTAAGCGCAAGGGTAAGCTATAGTATCTAGTCTAGTAGAAGGACTAGCTAGAGGAGTATAATAGCTAGGAACCGGCGGAGGGCCTCGCGAATGCGGATCGTATAGTAGCCGACTATAAGGCGTTAAGGAGAAGCAAATAAGACTAGTATAGGAGTACTAGAGTATAAATAAAACTTTTCTTAACTATAAACAAAACAAAAGCTAAAGAGTAGCGCGCCTACTAGGGGCCACGTAGAGTAGTAGTAGGCGAGGAGCCCGCGAGTAGCGTGTAAGGCGAGCGCCTCAGTTATTATTACGTAGTAACTTAGGTAGGAACGCCTAGTCGGCGGCGGTAGTGTTAATGTTCTACGCCTATAGGAACTAGGACTACGGTTAGTAGGGTACACGTATACGAGGAATATACGACTTACGGCGCGGCCGAGTTCGAATAGCCTATTAAGGGCGCGGTTCTACTCCTACTAGAGCGCGAGGGCTTCGGCGGCGGGGGCGGCGGTAGTAGTAGCGGCGGTAGAAGCACGTATGCGGGTTTCCCCGGTACGCTTATGCTTATAGGCATTAAACTGCCTAATAGCCTATAGAAAGGGTTAGCCGAAGCATAGGGGACGTACTAGAGCCCTCCCCCGCGAGTAGTAGTCGACTCGCACGAGCGAAGTAGCGACTTACCTCCTTAATGTCGTTACCTAGCTAGGCATATAGGCGGATCTACTCTACTAGCTCCTACTACTAGAGGTCTATAGGCGCCTAGCCTATTATAGCCGTAAGGAAGTCGCGCTAGGAGCGCGCGGCGCGTAGGCGGCTTACTAGCGAGGCGATAGCGTAGCTAGTATTAGGTACGTAGCTATGTTTACTACGCCTATAGCGGCTACAGTCGTCCTATAGAGAGCGCCTTCACGCGGCGGACGACGTAAGTATCTTCGTTACGACGAAGAGAAACTAAGACTCTCTCTCTCGAAAAATACAAGCCTACTCGACTCGAAACAAGAAAAGACAGGTCGGACGAACCGAACGAACGAGATACGCTCAAAATCTACAAACAAGAACTCCGGAACTGCGAGAAGGGAAAGCGACGTACATAGCGTACACGTCGCTCGAACAACGAAGGCGCTGTCTACCTGTCGTCCCGGCAAACCACGTAAACTGCCGGCTGGAACCAAGAGAGGCGTTTAGGGGCGCAAACCACGTATACTGCACGGCTGGAACCAAGAGAGGCCGAGGGGGGGACGACAGCGAGGCCACTGCGACCGAGGAGCTACACTCGAGACCGGAGAACGCGACTGGATTGAAACAGAGGCAACGGGTGTTTCTTGGGATTTTGCTCGGTGCGTACGGGTACGGCCGGCTTGGCTTTTTAAAACAAGAACGAGACACGGGCGCAAAACTTGTCTCGCCCGGGGCAAGGCGACAAACCGCAATTCTCGACAAGACACGACTACCGGGTACGCGCGTACTACGCCGCAATATATTCGATTTACGGTTCGAATAGCGAGCGTTGCTCGCATCTTTTAAGGAGTTTTTACGTCCGGGGTACGACGGGGCTTTTCTCCTTCTCTCAAATTTTGGTCTCGTTCTCGAGACCCGTGTTGCATAGTCTTTGACTCAAATAGCACGTTAATGGAATAATCAATCAATATAGCGGCTACACTTCTTTAGGAGCTCGCCGGTAGTAATACTATTACAGTCATCGGCCTCGTCTAGTAAGTAGTTAGTATACGAATCGTAGGCGACGCGCGTAGAGACTTACCCCTAACGAAGTACGGGAGGTACCGTATGTACATATTAATTCTCTACGAGAGCTTAGTAGCTAGCGAGGGCGTTAGTAGCTACGAGGGTAATGCTAGTCGCTTGCGACTACTAGGCGTTCTAGGGGCGCCGCGTACTAGAGCCGCCTAGCGGCGCTCGTCTTCTACGGTACTAGTAGTACTGTCGCTACTAGTACTACTAGAGGAGGCGGAGCGGCCGGAGAACGGTAGCGGGGAGGGCACGGTAGACATAATAATAATAATAATGCTAGCGAGGCGCTTACGATAATAGTGCGGTACGGGTACGTAGTAGTAGTGTAGCGAAGGTAATGAGCTAGGGAGCGTACTAAGAAAGGGCTAGGTTAGGCTAGAGTTTTATGCCCCTAACTAGCTACGTCGGTATAGTAACTAAGCCTTACTTACCTACACCTACATAACGACACGTACGTAACCCGTATATAGGCCGTATAGTAACTATAGTTCTAGAAGTATATAGGAACCTCTACGTAGTAACTAGCGAGCTAAGGATAGCTCGTACGGGAGAGGAGGCAATTATAAGGGGCAGCCTAGTAGCTAACCCTTATATGTAGCCTTACATATAACATACGGTCGCGACCGGCTACTAAGCCGCACGTAACACGTATAAGTACACCTTACGACGCGCGATGCGTCGTAAACAAGAGGCAAGAATTAGTTTATCTACGACTAGTAGGTCGTGGGTGTGCTATACATTGCGACATCCCCTTAACATTAGGAAACGTCGTCTAGAGGATCTAATTAATCTAGTAGATAATACCCTCTTCCTTTATAACCAGGCTATTACTAGCTAAACTATATTATCGGACGTAGTTATTAATCCTTATAGTCTTAGCATTCTATATACGCTTCCTTTATACGAAGGGGGCGTTTACGGGACTAATAGGCATATCCTTAGGCAGTCCTTTTATTACGGGTGAACGACGTATATACTAAAGTTCTATAAAGTTTATAATAAGTTCGATATAGAAGAAAGGGGAAGTTATACGCTGTCCGAGGAAAAGGTGTCGGAAAGCAATCCGAACGTATAGGCGTAGCCTATACTAAGAAATAGGGGCCCGCCCCTTATACTACCCCCCCTTCCTCCTCCGCCGCCCCTAGTTATAGCTCCGCCCTAGAGCCTATTGTCCTAGGTGTTCTCGTTAGGCTCGTAATAGGAAGTGCCCGAGCTTCTCTTCCTTATTGTCTAGCCCCGCCGACGCCGAGATAAAGTATTATTACCTAGGTAAGTGTAAGGTTTGCTATTGTCTATTAAGTAATAATAGCTATTGTTATATATAAACAATAGGAGCCTAGAACATATCTTTAGGTTCTCGTTCTCTTTTTTCTTTTCTTTCTTTTCCTTATCGCCTACCGCACGCGTAAGTCGCCCCTCCCCCTCCCCCTAGCTAAGCGTCTCTAGCCTCAGGGGCATATTCGCGCATCTTATGCCTATCGCTTAGGGAGACGACATTTTCCCTACGGGTTCCGATAGATACTAATAGCATACCGTAAACAGAAACTACTACTACTACATCTCCTATTAATACTATTAAGTAAGTCCGAATGAATTCCTACGGAGACCGAAACATTCTAACCGAAGCCTAGCATAAAATGTCCTAACGCCGCGTCTACTGCGTCCCCTACGCCTCTACTAGCGTAGACTACGTCTCCTAGCATATAAGTACCGGTCCTCGTCCTATTCTTACCGGGGTCCGCTAATTATCGTTAGGGCGTAACCGCGCGCGCCTACTAGGCCTATAACACTAATCGTAAGTATTACGAGGACATGTATATACCGCGCGGACCGCGAAGGAAAATCATCGCTAACCGCGCGTTTTAGGCCGGAGCTCGCCTACGCCGCCTATACTAAGTAGACCCGCGCTACTAACTAGAACCGCGCGTAAGCATCCTCCCTAGCGTCCTCCGCTACTTTTCTACCGGCTAACGGTCTTTTAGCGACGACGCCCGTACTAAGCTCCGCCGTACTAAGCTCCGCGCCGTCCTTAAAGCCTAGAAGGCTTTAAAGCCTCTCTAGCGTACTAGTATACTCTCCCGGTGAGTTTCTACGGCCTCCGCCTTTTTATACGCGCTTACCGATTCTTTTAGTACGGTCGCCGCTAAGTTTATAGGCACTGTAGCTAATGCTTAGCTTACCTTTAGGTAGACGTATATACTACGGGCCCCGTTATAAAACTATCGCTAACCGATCTCTTAGTCCCGGGGGCGCCCTACGCGACCTCTAGCTAGGCTAGCGCCGCGTGCGTTAGGCCTTAGCCTCTACTAACTAGCCTTCGGGCACCCTCGTCTTTCGCGCGGGCCGCGACCGGGCTATTATAGTATATAGTTATCTCGAAAGGGATCGGGCTCCGCTGCTTTTACGGCGGACGCCGCTAAAATGAAACGCTCTTAAACTTACCTATACCTTCTTACCTCTCTCTATCTCCTAAAAAAACTCCCTAACCTAAAAGAACGCCTACCTTTTCTAAACGCCTATGTCTACGCTAAACCCCTAGTAATCCTTACCTTTTCGCCTTCTCCCCCTTCTATTCGTATCCTATGCCTCCTTCGGTCCGTTATGCGTTATTAGGTTACTATATCTCCTCTCGAAGTTATCCGCGGCTACTATGTCCGCGAGATACCCTAATAGTTCCTATGTAGGCTTATAGTATCCGGTCTATTTTACTAGGACTTCGCGCACTCGGCCTCTACCTCTAACCTTAGTTCTAGCGTAAAGGATCTCTTCTACCTACTACTCTTCGTAAGACTCGATTATAATAGGGTCCGGCTGTTTGTTATCGATCTCCTATCTAGGTAAGGGGTCTTAGCTTATAGGTCGTAGCAAGTTAGGATAGAAGACCGGGTAGATCCCGTCGGGGATCCTAGACAAGCGTATAGATAACGGTAAGATTACTTCTACTACCGTATACTTCGCGTATCTATAGTCGAGGCTCTTCTTTAGTCGTATAGTAATATAGTTACGTAGATCTAGCTAAACTTTATCGCCTACACGATAGATTAGTACGGGCTTCCTATCCCGGTTAGCGTAGTCCTCCTATTTTTAGGCGGCTTCCGCTACGCTCGCCTAACATAGGTCCGTAATCTTTTACATCCTTTCTACGAATAGCGTTGCCCGTTACGCGGCGTCTAACTAAGAGGTCTCTAGATCCGGTTATAACTAAACGGGTAATAGTGCCTCGTATCCGTGTACCGCGAAGAAGGGGCTTATTCCTAGCCTAGCGTAATACTGCGCGTTTAGAGCAAGTTGCGCCGTAGGGAGCTAGCGTTTCTAGTCGGACTGCTTATAGTTAATGTAGTTACGAAGGTAAGCCTAGACTTCCTAGTTTAACCGTTCCGGGCCTCCGTCGGTTTATAGGTAGTAGGCGGAGCTAAGCCTCTATTTTATACCGGTTAAACGATAGAAGGTCCTCTAGAAGGTACTCGTCTAGTTAGTACCCCGGTCACTCGTAATAGCTTAAGGGAGGCCGTAGTATCTTACCTAGTAGTCTAAGAACCTTTTAGCGTAGTCCTCGGCTTTTATAGTAGGCATCGCTTCTAAAACGACGGTCTTACTTAGTCAATCCTTAATTACCTAGAGGCAAGTGTTCCCTTACGACTCGGGTATGTCCGTTATGAAATCTATCGAGATCTCCTAGAAGAATCGGTCGGGGACCGGTAAGGGTTGTAGGAGGCCGTGTTTTTATTCTCTCTACACCTTATTCCTACCGTAGTGGTTATAGTTCCTTAAGAACTACCTTACGTGCTTAGACTGTAGGGGCTAGTAGAAGTTGCGACTTAGTATCGATACTATAGAGTCCCGGCTAGGGTGGCTATACACCGGTAAATCGTGTACGGATTAGATTAGCTTAGTTCGAAGGGTGTCGTTCTATAGAATCGCTATATCCGCCTCCTTATAGTCGGACTCCGTAGAACTAGGAGCTCTAGGCACCTAAATCCTACCGCGGTAGCGAAGATACCCGTTACGGTCGATACTATAGTTACCTACTTATACCTTAAGTTTCACCTTACTAGGAAGTGAACGCGCTCCTACCTTAATCGCGCGGTGTACCGCTTAGAATATGCTGTCCTTCTCGATAGTTCTTTCCTAGAGGTCGTTTAGCTCCTAGTCTTAGAAGGGTCCCTATAGTACGCCCGGTAAATCCGCCTCTTCTATAGCGGATAGTCCTTCGAACTACGTGGCTAAGATTCGTACTAACGAAACCTTTATAGTCGAGCTAACGTCTACTACCCTCGAGCCCGGCTAATTCTTTACGATGTCCGGTTTAAGAAACCTACGATACCGTAATAACTTGTCGTCCTACCTAAGTGTGTCCTACTCCCTTCGAGAAAGGGCGTCCGGCACAATCGCCTCGGTACCCGGCCTATACACTAGTAAAAACTGGAATTTTGCAACTTCCTTAACCTACCGGATCTGCCGTTCGGAAAGCTATCTCTTCGTTATAAAGTATTCTAGGTTCTTGTAGTCCGTCTAGATTATAAAGGGCCTATATGTTTTCAACTCGGGAGCCTATTCCTTAAGATAGGATACTACCGCGAGCATCTCCTTATCGTAAATATCGTAGTTAATCTTAGCCTTGTTAAGCTTCTTCGAGTAGAATCCTACTAGTTTCACGACTCCGTCCTTTTCTTATAGGAGGGCGCCTCTAAGCGTAAAGCCGCTACAGTCCGTCTCTAAAAAGGTAGGGAGCTCCGGGTTCTAGTAGGCTAAAACTAGTACTTTATAGTACTTATTCTTTAGGGACTTAAACGCATTAGCCTAACGATCTCCCTAGGAAAATACCTTGTTCTTACCGGTTAGCGACGTTAAGGGCTCGGCGAGCTTCGAATAGTTTAGAATAAATATCCGGTAGTAGTTCGCGAAGCCTAAGAAACGCCGTACTTCCTTCTAGGTAACTAGTGCCTTCTAGTCCTTTACTGCTGCTACCTTCTCGGGGTCGGGTCCTACTCCTATCCCGTCGGCGTGTATAATAAACCCGAGGTACTTAACCTTCTTCTATACGAACTTACACTTCCCTAGATCTAGGAAAAGGCCTCCGTCCTAAAGCTTCTAGAGCACGATACGAACCTTCTAGAAATGGTCCTTTTTTGTTCCGTCGGAGTAAATAACGACGTCGTTAGCGTAGGCCGAGGCAAAGTCGTCTAGGTAGTCCCGTAATAAACTATTAATATACCGCTAGAATGTTATAGGGGCCCCGGATAAACCGAACGGACATACTAGCTACTCCTAAAGACCGAATCTAGTTCGAAAAGCCGTCTTATACTCTTCGCCTCGAGCTATCCGAAGGTAGTAGAATGCGGTAATAACGTTAACCTTCGTAATCTATCTAGCGCCCGTTAGATTCCGAATGGTTTCCGGGATTAATAGTAGCGGATAACGGTCCTACTTAGTAATCGAGTTTAATGCTCTATAATTATAGTAGAACCTAAGTCCTCCCCCGGGCTTCCTAACGAATAAGACGGGAGCCGCCGCTTCTAAGGTAGAAGGGCGAATGTAACCCTTACGCTATAGTTCCGTTAGTAACTTCCGGAGGACAAGTAGCTCGTCTTTAGACATGCTATAGAGCGGTCCCTAGGGCAATGGTTCTAGGCTTCCGTCGGCTTTCGTCCGTATTTCGATCTTATAGTTAAGGTCGCCGCGGTATAGAGCTAGTTTATTAGCTTCCCTAGTAGAAAATAACGGTAGTATATCCTAAAGTTCTAGAGGCAAGCCCTTCTTAAGTTCCTCTCGCGTAGGCGGCTCCTTTTTACTAAGGGCTTTCTTAATATCTTCTACGGTTACCGCGGCAATCGTAGCGAAACGCTTACCCGACTCGTGTTCTTCGTAGTTACGCCCTTCGGGTACCTATTTCTTTACTAAGCTATAGTAGTACCGGCGCTTTTTAGGCGCGGTCCGGATCTAATTGTACGCCTTCTACGGGTTCCCTAGGATTATAGGGAAGTCTAGATTAGACACGACATAAGCATAAACTACCTAGTAGATCCCGGCAATTTCTATGCGGAAGGCGACTACTCCTTCGATCGAGTTCCGTATCGCCTTCGTAAACCCTATAACCCTACGGCTCTCGTTACTAACATACGTAAGACCGAGGCCTTTCGCTAAGTCTCCGTCAATTATAGCGTAGTATATACATCCTTTATCGATAAGGGTAAACGTTCCGTAACTTTCGTTTAGGAGTACGTTAGTATATATAAGATTCCTATTTGTAGAACTCTTAACTACGTTCTACCCCTTTACTAGTGCTTCTTTATCTCCTAGTTCTAGCTTTCGACTAGGAGCTAGTCTTTTCCTATCTCTCCGGGATCCGACTTAAACCCGTCGTTCTCTAGGATCGGCGCGACCGAGGCCGCGTTAATCCTAGTAGGATTAACTACTACGGCGTACGGGCATTCCTTCACTCGATGTCCGCTCGCTCTATAGCGGAAGTAGAGCTATTCTTAGCGCCTACGATCCCTCTCCGCGGTGTCTACCTATTTTACTCTCTACCTCCCTTTATCCTCCTTCCGATCTCTACGACTTCTAGGGCGGCCTCCGCTTATCCGGGTTAGTGCTATAATGGTGTTACTATCGGCATTAACCTAGTTACTAGCCGCTCTCGTAAGAGAACGGGTAGTAACTATAGCGGTTATACTAGAGTCCTTATTATTGTCCTTCTACCTCTTATAGGCTATTTTGAACTGGTCCGTGTCCTCGAGGTTAGTTATAATCCGTTCGACCTCCCCCGCAAACTCGTAGTAGTCCTCCTTTTTCGGCATAGCCGCCGTATACATCCGAACGGGGTTCGAGAAGGTGTTACGTAAGTAACTAATCTTCGCGTCGTCGCTTTAGTTCTCTCCGCCGGCGCTTAGTAGGAGTCCGTCGAATTTTATCTAGTAATCGTACTAAGGTTAACCGTTCGCATATTTAATCTTAGTAAGCTACTCTAGGGCCTTAGCGCGCTCGTTACTATTACCGAAGACTTTCTCGAGTTACGTAAAGAAAGTAACGGGGTCCTTCCTAAGTTCGCCGTCTCCCTTATCCTAGAAGTGCCGTATCCTAGTACGCTCTCTTACTAGCAAGGTGTCGTTAATTGCGTCCTAGTAATACTCCTTAGAGAGCGTCGGTTTTAGGGCGGATCGCACCCTAAAAGAGCTCTTTAACCTTAGGAAGTAATCGCGGAATGTCTCTACCTTACCGTCCTAGGAAGGGGGGTTCTAACCTCTAGGACCCGACGGTTCTTCTCCGGTGCGCGGCGAGGGCGCGGCGGCGTTTAGCGTCTATAGTAGCTGTCTTATTAGGTCACTAGTAGTCGTCTCGTTATGAACTAGTAGCGAGACTATAGGTGTTAACTAACGTCGAGCGTCTTCCGATTCTTTTAAAGCGGCGCGCGTTGTAATTAACTCGGCTTATATCTCTTCCTATCGCTAGTATAGTTACTATAGCATAAGTTGGAAGTTTTCATTCGGGGCACTAGTCCCGGGGTTCTCGCTACCCGGCGACGTCATTACGTATCCCGTCTCTTTAATAGTAGGTGCCTAGCTAATTCGAATGGATCGAACTTAATGTTACGGGTAAACGACGTATATACTAAAGTTCTATAAAGTTTGTAATAAGTTCGATATAGAAGAAAGGGGAAGTTATACGCTGTCCGAGGAAAAGGTGTCGGAAAGCAATCCGAACGCATAGGCGTAGCCTATGCTAAGAAACAGGGGCCCGCCCCTTACACCTTTATTAGTATCGTTCCCTAGTTTATTTACTTAGGCATTATTTCCCCTTCCTAGGGTTACCCCGGATTTAGCTAATAATTAAGTTTCGCTTATTTAAGTACTAACTTTACTAATTATTTCAACCTCCTACTAGTTAATCTTAGCTTACCGGATCTCCTATTCTAATTGAAGGCGAACTTTCTTAGTAGCCTTAGCTCGGGCTCGTAGATCCTAGGCTAAGGACCGGGTCCTTAGGTACGGATTTTTTAGAATGCCTACGGGTGCCTTCCCTTTTACTTTATTAGACTACATAGGATAGGTAGATACCTCGTTAAGTTTGCCTAAGTCGACCGCCTACTCTACTTCACTTTCTCCAAATAAGACCTAATATGTACTAGTAGCCTTCTCCGTTTAGCTAGACCGTACGTCCTAAGGGCTATACTCTATTAAATGCCTAAAGTTAGGAGGGGGCTTAGAATAATTAGGAGGCGTGACCTTTATTACCCTAGTATAGTCCCTACCTATCTATTACTTACGTAGTACGGGAATCTTATACTAGTTATTAAACTCGATCGGCCTATAATGTTCTTCGAGTAGAGGGAGTATATAGAGCAGTTTCGGTTTACTATAGTCCCTCTAAAAGTTGAATTTAGTAGGACGCGGATCGCCTTCTTTCCCTAGATACTACTAGTTATTCGGGGCGAGGTATACGTAGCCCCGGGATATTAAGGACCTTATCGCCCTATAATTACTAGCCTAGTGCTTCGAACTACTATAGTTGTAGTAACAACTATCTATCGCTTTAGACTGTTCGCGATTCTAGGATAGGGGACGCTACATTACGTAAACCTATAATTTAGTATCTAAGTCGTACCTCTCCGGTTACATAGAGCGTTAATTCTCGCTCGGGTAGAAGGCACCCGCGTCCGCGACGCGACCGCGCTAGTATGCACGTATGCTTATTTTAGCTACCTTCTAGATTAGGTTATTATTAATAACAGTCCTAGAGGTAGCCTTCTTAAGCGTGTTAATCTTAGGCTTAAGGCGCGGCATTTACTTTACGACTAAGCGGTATAGCTAAGGTAAAGTAAGAGGGAAATCTATATATATAGCTTTCTATTACTCCTTACTATCTACGATACTAGTAGCTTTATTAAGGATCCTCTAAAAGTCCCTAAACTTCTTAGGTTACTTTAGGTAAAGCCCGTAAGCCTTATAGACCGCTTTCGCGACTACCTCTAGTAATCCCTAAAGGAGGAGGCGACTCTAGGAGCTATTATCTAAATCCTTAGGTTCAATTAGGTCACTTAAGGATATAAATAGGCGGATGAATTTCTTTACGTCCTGTTCTTCGGGCCTCTTACCTTCCTACGCCCTAATAATCTCCTTAAGATATTCCCGACTCCCTAATATCGAGTAGGCGTTAAACCTTAAGAACTCTAATAAGAACGCTCTCCTAAAACGTGCCTTGTTAGTAAGCTACCTAGGCAGTCTTATAACTACGCGCCGGATAGTAGTTTTGCAATTGTGCTTAAACCTACCTTAGAAATTATCCTTCTTAATAGATGCCCGAGGCGGATACTAGTCTATTAGGTCGCTAAACCGCTCCTAGAACTTAGTAGTATTAGTGCTATTAAAGAACGGATTCTTAGCACCTCCTAGAGGTAGAAAGCGAGGGCTAGCGTTTTCTATTACTACTGCTAATTGTCTAAAGAGGGTAGTTATAGTATCTATTCCAATTGTGCTATTCGTTCCTACACCTATACCTAATTTAGCGGCGCTAGTTCCGCTTCTCCCTTCTTTACTAGATTTAGGTGTTTCCCCTTCCTCCGATTCCTCTATCCCCTTATAAGGGACAGAATTCCTATAGACCCCTTCTATTTTCGTAGGGTTTATAGGCTATTTGTAGCCTCTACCTATATCGGCAAAGGTACTAAGTTTTTCTAGTAATGTAGCCGTATCTATTATTACGTAGTACTTACTTTAGAATACGCTAATACTAGTTGTTACTTAATAGGACCTTATAACCGTAACTGTTACTAAATACCTTAGACCTTAAGTGTTTTCGACCTTAGTCGACCTTAACCGTAAACCTTAACCTTAAGTAATAACCTTAACCGTGAACCTTAGACCTTAAACCGTAATTTTAACCTTATAAACTAGATACTAATACGCTACCGGGTGTACACTTAATATATTAAGGGATGTCGCAATATATAGCACGCCTACGACCTACTAGTCGTAGATAAACTAATTCTTGCCTTTTGTTTAAGACGCATCGCGCGTCGTAAGGTGTACGTATGCGTGTTACGTGCGGCTTAGTAGCCGGTCGCGACCGTATGTTATATATAAGGCTACATGTAAGGGTTAGCTACTAGGCTGCCCCTTACAATTGCCTCCCCTCCCGTACGAGCTGTCCTTAGCTCGCTAGTTGCTACGTAGAGGTTCCTACGTACTTCTAGAATTATAGTTACTATACGGCCTATATGCGGGTTACGTACGTGTCGTTATGTAGGTGTAGGTAAGTAAGGCTTAGTTACTATACCGACGTAGCTGGTTAGGGGCATAAAACTCTAGCCTAACCTAGCCCTATTCTCCTAGCACGTTCCCTAGCGCACTACCTTTATTATACTACTACTACGTACCCGTACCGTACCCGTACCGTAAGCGCCTCGCTAGTATATTATTATTATGTCTAACGGGCCCTCCTCGCCTCTATCCTCTAGCCGCTCCGCCTCCTTCCGTAGTATTAGTAGCGATAGCACTACTACTACTAGTACCTTAGAAGACGAGCGCTGCTAGGCGGCTCTAGTACGCGACGCACCTAGAACGCCTAGTGGTCGTAAGCGACTAGTATCCCCCTCGTAGCTACTAACGCCCTCGCCCGCTACTAAGCTCTCGTAGAGGATTAATATATACATACGGTACCTCCTATACTTCGTTAAGGGTAAGTCTCTACGCGCGCCGCCTACGATTCGTATACTAACTACTTACTAGACGAAGCCGATAACTGTAATAGTGTCACTACCGGCGAGCTCCTAAGGAAGTGCGGCCGCTATAGGCGTAATAGATATAAGTACGTGCCTAATACTAGCTACGCTATCGCCTCGATAGTAAGCCGCCTACGCGCCGCGCGCTCCTAGCGCGACTTCCTTACGGCCATAATAGGCTAGGCGCCTATAGACCTCTAGTAGTAGGAGCTAGTAGAGTAGATCCGCCTATGTACCTAGCTAGGTAACGACTTCACGGAGGTAAGTCGCTACTTCGCTCCTACGAGTCGACTACTACTCGCGGGGGGGCTCTAGTACGTCTCCTATACTTCGGCTAACCCTTTCTATAGGCTATTAGGCAGTTTAATGCCTATAAGCATAAGCGTGCCGGGGAAACCCGTATACGTGCCCCCGCCGCCGCTACTACTACCGCCGCCCCCGCCGCCGTAGCCCTCGCGCTCTAGTAGGAGTAGAACCGCGCCCTTAATAGGCTATTCGAACTCGGCCGCGCCGTAAGTTATATGTTCCTTATATACGTGTACCCTACTAACCGTAGCCCTAGTTCCTATAGGCGTAGAACATCGATACTACCGCCGCCGACTAGGCATTCCTACCTAAGTCACTACGCGACGATAACTGAGGCGCTTACCTTACACGCTACTCGCGGGCTCCTCGCCTACTACTACTCTACGTAGCCCCTAGTAGGCGCGCTACTCTTTAGCTTTTATTTTATTTATAGTTAAGAAAAGTTTTATTTATACTCTAGTACTCCTATACTAGTCTCATTTACTTCTCCTTAACGCCTTATAGTCGGCTACTATACGATCCGCATTCGCGAGGCCCTCCGCCGGTTCCTAGCTATTATACTCCTCTAGCTAGTCCTTCTACTAGACTAGATACTATAGCTTACCCTTACGCTTACGCCTATCTAGTACTGCCTCTACCTTATACTCTCCGTCCTTATTAGCTAGAGGGGGTACGGGTCTATCCTTATCGCTACCGATATACGGCTCGAGGAGAGAGACATAGAAGACGTTATAGAGCCTTAAGTCGGCTAGTAGCGCTAGGCGGTACGCCTACGAACCGACAGCGTCCATAATGCGGTATAGGCTAATAAACTTCGGACCTATCTTCTTCTTTAGTACTGCTAACTTAAGGTTCTTCGTTAATAATAGGACTAAGTTACCTACGCGGTAGGTCTTAGCTTAGTAGGTCTTTTTATAGTAGCGAGCCTAGCTTTCTACTATAGCCTTCTATCGCTCCTCGAGTGTAGCGCGTAGTTTTCGTATACGACTCGTAGCTATTACCGCTACTAGTACTTCCCCCCCCTAGGTCTCGTCTCAAGATCTAGTAAGTATAGGGGTAATCTTAGGTCGCTAACCGTACGCTATCTCGAACGGACTTATCCGTAGTGTTAGGTAGATACTATTATTAGCTACGAATTTAGCAACTATAAGCTACTTAGCCTACTTAGTTTAATTGTTACTGTAGTAATAACGAAGATATTGTTTAAGGGTTTAGTTTACCCTCTTAGTTTAGCCGTTAGTCTAAGGGTAAAAGGCCGTGGATAGCTTACGCTTTATACGCGCCTCGAAGTAGAAGTTACTCTAAAACTAACTAGTGAAGACCGGACCTCGGTCGCTTACTATGCCTAACGGGATACTATAGTATCGTACGACTTCGTCTCGTAGGAGCCTCGTAAGCTCTACGGCTATGTAAGTCTTCGTCGTCGGGATGTATAAGCTCATTTTTAAGTAGCGATCGACTATTACTAGGATCGCATTATACACGTAACCGGCTCGCGTACTTAGAGGTAGGTCCGTAATGAAATCTATAGTGATTTCCTACTACGGCCGCTCCGGTCTAGGAAGCGGTTATAGCCTACTATAGGGTCGATAGCGTTTAGCCTTCGAACCCTAGTAGGTTCTATAGGCTTAGACGTATTGCTTTACGTCTGTACTAAGTAAGTCCTACTAATAATTACGTCGTAATAGCTCTTTAGTCTTAGTCCTTCTAAAGTAACCCGCGAGGACGTCGTCGTAGTACATGCGAATTAGATGCGACCTAATTGCGTAATCCCTTGGTACTACGATCGCGTCTCCGTAGTATATAAGGTTATCCTTTATATACTATCCCTTAGCGTCCCTCGCGCTTAGCGCCTACGCTAAGCATACGACATACTAGTCGTCTTACTACTACGCGATCTTTATTAAGAGTAGGATTAACTTACCTGTCGAGCTATAAGCTTAACCCTATACTACTATAGCGCACACTACTACTAGTAACGACGGCTTATCTTAATAGGGAAGGTTACCTCTCCGTACTACTATTGCCGCGCCTATGTCGCCCTATATCGCCTCGTAGGTAGTAAGTACGCGCTTTACCGTCGGCTCGCTTATCCCTTCTAGAGACTCCTTCTAGAAAGATAGCTTACTTTATAAGGTAGGTAGTAAGTTCGAAGTTTGTTACGTTATAGCTACGTAGTTACTACGTCTCGAAGACGCGTCGGCTAGGTTAGTCTTACCCGGCCGATGCTCTACTCTAAAATTAAAAGACTATAGGAACGTAGCCTATCGAGCTTACCGCCTATTTAGCTACTTTACTGTTATAAAGCCCTATAGGTTAGCGTAGTCGACTAGCACTCGTACCGCATACGTAGCGCCCTCTAAGTATAGCCTCTAATACTTAAAAGCCTTAACTACTGTAAGTAGCTCCTAATCGTGCGTCTCGTAGTTACACTCGGCTAGTATTATCTTACGTAAATAGAACGCGATAGGATACTACTTAGTACTAAACAATTAGGATATAATACCTACGATCGCGAAACCTAACGCGTTAGTTTCGACTCGCGTACGTAGCGTAGGATCGAAGTACCTAAGTATTAGTACACCTAAGAATCCGGCCTTAAGCTATCGAAACGCCTACTCTTCGCTTAAGGGCTACGTAAGAGGGCCCTACTTCTTGCCGTCCTTAGATCCCTTTAGTAGGTCCGTTAGGGGCTTGTAGACCCTTAAGTATCCTTCTATAAAACGCCGGTAGAAGTTACAAAACCTAAGGAAGGACTAGACCTTATAAAAGGTCGTAGGTGTAGGCTATTCCTCGATAGCGGCTACCCTACTCCTATCTATCGACACGCCTACGGCGCTTACGATAAACCTAAGGAACTCTATACTCTCCTAGAAGAAGTAGCACTTCTTAGGGTTTACGAATAGAGTAAACTTCCGTAGCCTCGTAAGTACTTCGCGCACGGCTCGCACGTATGCCTTACGCGTCTCGCTATAGATAAGGATATTATCTAGGTAGACTACGTAAATGTTATTAACTAAGCCGGTTAGCGCCTTATTAATATACCCTTAAAAGGTTACTAGTACGTTAGTTAACCCGAACGGCATTACTAGGTACTCGTAGTGTCCGTATCGCGTACGAAACGCTATCTTCTACTTATCGCCTCGCTTAATAGGGATACGATAGTAGGCGTCCTTTAAATCGATTATAGTAAAGAACCTAGAACCTAATAGCCTATCTAGCGTCTCGCTAATTAGGGGTAGGGGGTATCGGTTCTTTACTATAATCTCATTTAAGCCTCTATAGTCTATATAGAGCCTAAGGGTACCGTCTTTCTTTAGTACGAATAAGATAGGCGCACCCGCCTCGGTTACGGACCGCCTAATCCACCCCTTCTCTATTGCTTACGTAAGGTACTCCTTTAAGGCCTCTAACTTAGTTAAGGACTAGTAGTATAGCGGCTTAAAAGGGGGTTTCTTTCCTTTAACGAGATTAATCGTATACTTAACCCCGTCGGGCATCTTACGCTTCGCCTACTTATTAGGTACGTATACATCTCGGAAGTCTATAAATTCTTTAGGCTACGAGGGGCCCTCTCCTTCGGGTACTGCTACAGTAATAGCCCGAACACTTATCGTATAAACCTACTTTAAGCTCTCGAGATCCCTAAGGAACTTGCGTGCGTTACGCTACTAAATCGTAGGCGTCTCTATACCGTAGTACTACTAGTCCTTATAATCGCTCTTTACGATCCGATTACGGTACCTCTAGGGTCTACCTAAAATTACTAATGGCCTACCTATAGGTACCGCGTAGTAGATAGCGTTACTTACGCGCTCTACTCCCGCGTTATTAGCGAGTCGTAGCCGAACCGCAAAGGCGCCGTAGCAATACCCTAGGTTATACGTATACGACTCTAACTTCGGTAGCCTTGCCCTATTAATAGGTTACATTTAATGTCGGAGTATATACTTATACGATACTAGGCTAAGATCCGTACAGTTATCTAGGAGAAACGTAGCCTCGCGAAAGCCCTTACGAGTCTCGACTACGCCTCGTAAGTAACGCGCTAGACACGCATCTACTCGCCTTAAAGGGTCGACTTTAGGAAAACTCGGACTTAGGAGCGACCTACTTATAGTCCTCTACCTTTTCCCTAGTCGCTACGCTAGACACATATCTACTCGCCTTAAAGGGTCGACTTTAGGAAAACTTCCTATACTACCCGCGGTCGTGCCCTCCGCTACTACGCTCCGTACTTTTAATACGCGAAGCTAGGATTACTAGTTCCTCTCTAGTTATTAGGATGTTATAAAACTTAACGATTGCGGACCGTAGGCTAGGCGTAAGCTTAGCGAGCATGTGTCGCACGCGTTACGCCTCCGTATAGTCCCCTAACTAATCCTCTATAACATCTAGCTTAGTCGTAAACTAACGTACTATCTAGTTATCCTTCTATTTTACCGCCTTATACTCTAACATTACGTTAAGTACGCGGTTTATAGGGTTACCGCATACGTCTCGATAGAACTCCTTAAAGTCCTAGTATATATACCCTTTAAGGTTAAGGACGCTATAGTTAGCGTACTATCGCTTACTTACCTCTCCGCTTAGGTATATAACCCTATATAGGACCTTTAACTCGTTCGTCGCATACGTACCGCCTAAGAGGGTAAAGATAAGAGAGAGCTCCCTTAGGAATACCCGTACTTTCTTAATCGAGTCCCCTCTAAAAGGCGTAGGTTCTTTAAGACGTAAACGTGTCGCATACGATGCGACCGCGCCTCGAGCTACGATATTATCGTTAGTTACTATAGATAGAGGAGGGGGAGGGGGAGTAGGGGATAGTTCTCCGCCGGATTCGCCCTAAGGGTCCGCCGGCGGCACGCTTGCGTCCCGTAAGATCTCTAACTGTTTAATCTCCCTCTATATCTCCTTCTCCTTAACCTCTGCCCGAAGGGCATCCCTTCTTACGACTAAGGCTACACGCCTCGCTTGTTACTAGGCCCTAGGGCTTAGGGGAGCCGTAGGCGTAGCGCTACTATCGTCGCGTTCGGACTCTATAGCGTGTATAGATTATAACGAAGAGAAGAATTAGAACTGTTAAGGGATGTCGTAATATATAGCACGCCTACGACCTACTAGTCGTAGATGAACTAATTCTTACCTTTTGTTTAAGACGCATCGCGCGTCGTAAGGTGTACGCATGCGTGTCACGTGCGGCTTAGCAGCCGGTCGCGACCGCATGTTACATGTAAGGCTACATGTAAGGGTTAGCTACTAGGCTACCCCTTATATAATACCCCCCCTTATTAACTACTAAAATAATGTCTACTAACTACCCTATATAGGCCTGTCCGAGTTGTAGTAGTATAGAGCGGCGCTTATGTAAGTAGGGGTATTTACCGGTCCCGGGACCGTAAAATTAGGTTACGTAACGAGCAGCGTAGTAGCTAGATAAAGAAGAGGATTAGCGGACCTAAACCCCTATACCCTCTACTCGAGAGGTATAAATTGAATTGTTGCCTTAATGCTACGCTTACAATGCTCAACTGCGTAGTATATATCTTAATAGCTATACTAGGTCCTACTAGCTTACCTAAATGTCCAATTAAACCTAAATGAAATTAGGGCAAGTTGGACCTAAGGGACCCCCTCTAAACCTAAGGTTAACACAACCCATTAGTCGTTAATAGTAGTACTTCTAAGATCTTATACCTTTAATACTCCTACTATTCTTATTAGTAGTATACTAGTATCTATAAATTGCTAAGCTTAACTATAGTGCTAGCACATTAATATTATAGTTATGCTCCTCTTAAATATAGCACTACCTCTATAATGTTATAGCTTATATAGAGTTCTAGCTATTATATAACTTCTAATAGACGTAATAGCTTACTAGATTATACTAATATACTTAAGGCAATATAATACTAAAGCAGGAAAAAAATAAGACTTAGATAGAAGGTTTTTACGCTATTAGGGATATAGTGCTACCTAAGAAACAGTGGGTACGAATAAAAGGCATCTATAAGTTAATCACTGCTATGTCGTGCCGCAAACTCAATCGTCGCCCTTAACGCACTTCATTACTCCTTTGAACGACTTTCTTTGTTGGCGATATACATACACTACCGGCACACCTCTAGACAGCAGGTGTGCCAGCATATATCACCGCATCGTCACTCAATCGAGAGGTTGACTCTACTGCCAAGTGCCACGCCAGCAAGACCCGAGGCAAAAGTGATAGATCTATAACTCCAAGCAGACTGCCTGCCAGATTTGCATGTGAAAATGCTGGTGCAGCATTGGCTCCCATGACATCGCCGTCTTGTCGGGCACGCGAAGAGTGCTCGACAACTAATGACTACGTCTCGCGGCCATGGACCACAGGACGAACGGCAGTGCATGTGAAAGCGACTGCCAGTCTTCATACCCTCCCCAGCCGGCGAGGGGACCTTTTAACTTCCCGCTGCTGCGTCCTCGCTACACATCATAACTGATCAGAGATTGCATGATAGACTCGAACTCCGACCTAGGGACAATGTGCTGTGCAAGATACGTCGCGTTGCTCGTATGCTGTACAGCAATCAGCGTCACTGATTCGACTCGGAAAGGGCTCCGCTTCTGCTACGCTTAGTTTGCCAAGACTAGCATTGCCTTTGCATAGAAGCGGACTCCACGGACTGTCTATGCTCTGCCTGGTCGAATTATGCCACGGCTGTGGGTCAGGACAGAATCTACGATACTGTGAGTGGCTATGGAAGATGGCACTTCGTAGGTCAGGAGGTAGCGCTGCGCATTGCTCCAGCGGTAGGACTGCATCAGATCAACAATGCTGTTGCCTCGCTGTGGGCGCTCTCAGGTCTAGTGCGTGCCACCCAAAGGAATCAATATGAGAGGCAAGGGACATAAAAGGTCACATCATCCGGACAAGAATGCAGTATCGATCAGTTCCAGCTTCCTGCAATATCCAACAACATATTGACACGAGGGTCAATCGCCCTACATGCCTCCAGCCTCATGGCTCTCACGCACGCCTATCCAAGCTCCGTCGAGGAAGGCGTATGGCTCGAGCCAACAGATAGCGACGGTATCGCAACATTCGACAACAAAACAATCTCTCAGCTAATATATGTTCAGTCCGCGGCCCATATCCCATGATGAACACCCTCCCAACCATGGCTTTCTTTCTCCGATGGCAAAAACCTCACCAAAGACCGCGTACTTCACGGCCTGGACGCCGGCCTCAACTTTGACCCTGTACTGAGCAAAATAATGTTCCAACAATCATGTCTTGAAATACACTGTTCCCCAGAGCACGTAATCCTGGACAAGTCCCATCATCGACAGGAATATGACGGCCAACAGCCAGGTCGTCAGGCACTTACAGAGCAAGGCGCGTAGTTCGGAGTATCGACTCAGCCATAGCACTGAGATTCGCAGGCTGTTACGGTGGAAAGAAGGCTTGTGGAGTACTTCTTTCGTGGGCCATCGAATGTCAAACCGGGCGGTTAGACAGATTGCTAACATTGTCCGGTAGAGAATGAACGACTTCCGGCTAAGCTGGGCTGGAAGCGGACCAACGGCACTGTATTCGAAGCTGTGCGAAATCTTTAGCAAAGCTGCCAGTCTGACCACCGAAGAGGACTCGGATGAAGACTCCACACACAATGAACCGACTAAGAGAACGCCAGACCTGCACGCGGGGACCTTCTAGATCAGATCGCTGATCAAGGTCTCCTCAATCACTACCGTAACCTTCATGTATACCAATCCACCAGTCCACCCTCCTCTCACCCTCCCTCTCCTCAATCCTCAAAATCATTCCTCGGCCTCTCACAAACCTCATCCCCATACGGATACGCCACGCCATAACTCGACTCGAACTCCGCATCCAGCCCCTGAACATTACACACAGTCCTCACAGAAGAGGAGACCGGGCACTCGTACGCCGCTGTCTCCCCATCCTTGAAAGGTACAATAACCTCATTCAGCACGCTGTTCTTGTACGTAAAGTACTCCCGCACTTCCAGAATCCAGTTGTGAGCATCCTTGTCCGGGCCCGGGATGACACGGGCGTAGTAAGGGGAGTCGCCGGAATCGTAGGCGGGGTTGAAGCAGGGAGTTAGACAGGTTGGGGGATTGCAGCCGGTCCTGGGAGGGGTGTGAGTAGTCCATATCACCATGAATGCAGATTCAGAATAGTGGTAGGAAGGAAGGGTTGTATCCATCGACGTACCATTCAACCAAGCAGATTGACGGCATATTCCCGCCTTGCTCGTAGACTGCATTTGGGTTTGAGACTGTGAAGTTCACGTAGTGGGCTTCGCCGGATTGAGGGTAGTTGGAGTCTTGCACAGTGAGGTCGGAGATGTGGAAGAAAGTTGCCGGGGCGCGGGATTCGATTGAGAGCGCGGAGGCTGCTGTTGCGAGGGAGAGCAGAGCGGTGGTCAGCATGATGGGCAAGGCAAGCTGCTCAGCTTTCTTGGAGTTCTGGCTTGCTGTGTATTGCCATCCGAAAATGGGTTGCAAGCTCATTATAAGTATCAACGCCAGGCAACGGAACTTCCAGAAGCAAAGTCTCGTTCTGCAAGGGCAGCGATCCTTCGGTCAAGCCGTACCTGCATTGGGACGCATGAGTTCAGCCGCACGGTTGAGTACGATCTTTTGTGCTACGTGAGATGTCTTGGCTGCCATTTGTGTTACGGATCCGTGCTCGTGCGTATACGCTTCCGGCCAAACGAACCTTGCGAGCGGGACCAAGGTGTTAGCTAGATATTACTTCATGTGTCTCATGACTAGAAAGGAACGTGGGTCTCATGTCACCTCAAGTTTGGGTGTTCTGAACAAATTGGGTGGTGGACATCGTCAGAATATGTACAACGAGATCGCCCATCATGACTTCTTAAAATCCAGCCCAACGCCAAGGCTAAAGTGACATACCCTCGTCGCGATTCTATGACCCTTGCTGCGATTGTTTCGTCGTAGGCGGCTGGTAATAAATCATCCCACTAGACAACTTCGTACTCCTGCTCCGTCTACTACTAGTACTGGAAGGACTCGGTCCCGTGGGTACAGCAGGCTGCTTTGCTGCCTCCTCCTGCTTCGCTTCGGCTGGTTCAGGAGTAGTAGCCGACCCATTCACGCCATTCCGCGAAACAGGTCTTCCATTGCTAGACCCAGGTCTCTGGAAAAGAATCAGTCTATGTCCATCGTTCGACATGCGATCTCTGACTCTTCGTAAGAAGCCAGGCCTAGTCGCTCTCTCCATCGAATTCGGTCCAGACTCTTTTTTTCGAATCGCCTCACGTTCCACTTCTGTCGGTGTGATGCCGAGAGTCTCCGCGGCTTTCTCGAGACCTCGTTTCGTGGGCGTCTTACGCGGTGATGAAAGAGGCTCGGCGAAGACCCGTTGCTGTTCTTGTACATCGGGAGGGTTCATGGTCCGAAGGAGAGACTCGGTCACTACGGGGGAGTACTTTCCACGGCCTTGGTAGGGCTGAGACGTAGAGTGTGGGGTATCTCTGCCGCCGGGGTAGAGGACCTTGGGGACTGCGGGTGGTTCAGGCGACTCGCGGCGGGAAGAGTGGGCATGTCTGGGAACGGAAGAAGATCGCGGAATAGAAGTCGAAGTTCTGGGGTGGCTTGTCCAGCGCTCCATGCCCGGTCGTCCCGAGTCACGGGCAGTCTTGGGACGGGTCGATGCATCTTGATCAGGTGGATGTTGAGCCAGCCCGTTCTGTGGTGTAGTGCTTTGCTCGGGTTCTCGGCCTCTCTGAGTTCTCACTGCCACTGGACTTTCAGAGAAGCTCCGGTACTTATCTGCCTCAAGCCTCACACTCTGCGTACGTAGGTCACCAAGGTCCCGCTCGAACTTCCATGGGTCAACTGATAGGTCACCTTCCAGATTGCTCTGATTGTCCAGAAGCTGAGCGACCTTCTTATCGTACTCCTCGGTCAGAGCATGATACTCTTCAGCATGCCTAAGCGCAATTTGGGACTTCCGATTAGCGATTCGCTTGTTGTAATCCTGCACCAATCTTTCCTCTGCAGTGCGTAGAGCTACAGCATCGCTCACAGGCAGACTTGTCAATACGGCAATTTGCTCGCTTGGGTCATCTCTGTCGGCGCCGTACCTGGCAACGAGCTGTTTACGATCTTTCGCGAAAGCAGCGGTTTGCTTGGACGTTACCATTTGCTCCATGCGCTGTTTGTCCAAGGCAAGATCGTCGAGCTTCGACTTGTAATCGGCCGCCAGCTCATCCTTGACTCGCTGTAACTCGCCCACGTGCTCCTGAATCTTCTGTGCAAACAGGGTCTCATTGGCAGTGATGACACTGCCAAGCTCTGAAAGCTCAGTCTTAGCATTGTGCAGGTAGTCTTCGAAAGAGCGTGCCTTCCACGCCATGTCGATCTCGTCTTTGGCTTGCCTCTGACCTGGACTCATTAGCGTGACCGGCCGGATGCTCTCACGACGACTGGCTTTCATATCCTGACACGAGGCCAGATCAATCTTCGGCTCTTCGGAGACGAAACTCTCGGTCTGGATGACTGCATCTCGGGTCTTTCTGGTCGTACCCAAGCGTTGTGCATGCAAAATCTCGAGCTCTTGAACAAGGAAGTCATTCTGCCTCATGAGGTCGTTCTTCTCTTCCAGGCGCTGTTGCAACATAAGTTGCAACGTGGAGCGATCCTCTTCCAGGGCACTAAGCTGAGATTTGGCAGTAATAAATTCCTCGCTGGTATTCTTTGTCTTGGGCGTAGTCGTGCCGTTGGAAAGCCTGCTCTGCAGTTCACGCAGCGAATCTTGCACCTGGCGCAATTGCGTGTTAAGATCGGTCTTTTCTTGTTGTAGCGCCGCAATATCCTCCTCTGAGGACAGCTTGGCTTCTGCGACACGCTTCTCGGCTTGGGAGACTTGCTGCCGCAGCCTAGCGACAGAACGTTCGGCTTCTGCTTGACCTAGCAAAGTAGCATCGAGTCTAGCCTGAAGTGCATCAACCTCATGTTTGTGAGAGTCTTCCTTGGTTGTAATTTCTGAGTGTCGCTGCGTGTCAAGACTCGTCTGCAGGGCACCCAACGTAGTCTGATGCTCGGTCTTTAGTCGAACCAGTTCGCCCTGGCGAGACTCAAGTGCGGCTGACAAGTCTCGCTCCGCCGCGATGCGTGCCTGTATGAGAGCTGCTTGATGCTCTTCCCGATGGCTTTTCTCCAGCTCCGTCAACTGAGCCGCCGTTTGCTGCTGGGCCATCTTGCGGATCTGCGCCACCGCGTCCTGATGCCGTTTCTTGAGGGTCTTAACTTCAGCTGCTCCACCATGTCGAGCTGTATCGACCGCAGATTCAAGCGCAGCTCTGTGCTGATGTTCAGCCAGCGCGATTTGTTCCTTAGCTTCCGCCGTCGCGTGCGCGGCGGCCTTCTGGATTGCTTCCCCATGTTGCGTCTCAAGTTGCTGAAGCTTCGTAGCAGTAGCATCATCACTTCTCTGGGCAAGGTCTGCAAGCGACCTGCCATGTTCTTCCTTCAAAACATTCAGCTTCGCCGCCCAGGTGGCTTCCTGAGCAGCTAATGCCTGCTCGTGGCTGGCCAGGGCCTTTTCAAGCTGAACGTCAAGGTTCGACTGTAGCTCAGCTTCTTTCGTTTCATGTAGTGCCTTTGAGATTCTCAGATCTTTGTCAAGCTGCTGCTTCAGGGATTCCAAGGCCCATTCATGATCTTGCTTGATGGCATCGATATCCGCATCCTTTGCTTCATCTCCTTGTTCGCGGATCTCTAGTTCATGCTGATGCTCCTGGCGCACCCGCTCGAGTTCACCTGCTGCTGACTCACGCAACTCTTTATGCTTTACGTCGATGCTGTCGAGCTCCATTCGATGTGCTTGCTGCGAAGCTGAGTAGCGTTGCTGTGACTCTTCGACAGCACGCGAGTGTTGAAGTTGCTGCTCTTTAATAGCCTTGGCATGGTCGTCTACGAGCGTCGAGAGACGGGCATCATGGCTAGTCTGCAGTTCACGAATGTATTTCTGGGCTTCTGATTCCGCATACTCCATTTCTGTCGTATGCCGTGATTTCAGTTGTTCCACTTCGACATTATGTTCGCGTTTGGAGTGATCCAGGGCTTCAGCTCGCTCTTGCGCCAACTGCTCTTGCGTCGAGACTAGTTCGCGCTGTTTGGCAAGATCATGTTCCAACTGGGTATGACGATTTGCTGCTTCCTGCCGGATATTCTCAAGCACACTGTCATGATCCGATTTGAGCTGCTTAATCTCTCGCTTGTGCTCGTCCCCGAGCTTCTGAATTTGGGCTGTGGTGGCCTCCTGAGCGTGCTTCAGAGCATTGACTTTGTCTTGCTCTGCTGCCACTCTGATGACTTTCAAAGCTTCCGCGTGCTCCTCTTTCAAGCGAGCAGTCTCCGTTGCATGCTGATGGTTCAATGATTGCAGAGTATTGTCGTTCTCCATCTTAGCTTTGTCAAGCGCTTGTTGATGAGTCTTGTTGAGCTCTGCTATTTTTTGAACGCTCTCTCCGCTGGAGCTTGCCGCTGTTTCTTTGAAGTCGAGACGAAGCTGGTCAACTTCTGTGGCATGTGCTGACTTCAACTCTTCCGTTCGCTTGGCGTAGCTCTCCTCCAGCTGCTCAAGTTCTAACGCATGTGCTTTCGCAGCAGATTGCAAGCTGTGCTCTTTCGAGGCCAGCTCCTTCGCCAAAGTCGTCGTCTTGTGCTCCAGAGATTTTATCTTCTCGTCACTGACTTTTCGCAAAGAGTCCAGATCTGATCTCGCAACGTTCAGCTCTGATTCCTTCGAAGCAACCTGCGCTTCAAGAGCTTTGGTGCGCTCCTGCAGTTGTTCTGCATTCTCACTAGCCGTCTCCAGCTGCGCCTTTGTCTGCTTCAAGTCTGCCTCGAGTTCTGCCACGCGCGAACGATGGGACGCTTCGCTTGCCGCGACCTTGGCCGAAGAATCCTCTGCATTCTGAGTCTGCACCTTTAGCAGTTCTTGTAACTCACTAATCTTCGTAGTGGCTTTCAATTCGGCATTCTGAGTCTTTTGCTTGACGCCGTCTAATTCGTCTACGGCGGCCTTCAATGTCCTGTTGTGTTCCGATCGTAAAGCTTCCAGCTCTGCTTTGCGGTTTTCCTCAGCCGCCGCGACTTTGGTCTTCCGTTCAGTCAATTCTGCATTGAGTGCTTCGAGTTGATCACTGTTCGTCTTCTGGAGATCCTTGCGTACTCTATCATGGTCTGTCTTTAACTTCAATACTTCGTCGGCGTGAATGCTTCGAAGTGTTGCTATCTCATCTTGTTGAGTAGCTCTCAATTTCTCCAGGGAGCTTCGCCACTGTGATTTGATATCTTCAATTTGCTTGTTCTTCGCAGCGCTTGCAGCTTGCAATTCAGCAGCATGAGAAGATCTCGCCTCGTCAAGCGTCTGCTGCGCCTGTTCGACTTCCGCTGCGTGACTGGCTTGCAAAGTCTGAATAGTTTGATCATGTTGACGCCTCAAGTCTTCGATCTGCTGTTTGTTCGATTTGGCGAGCCGATCCTGAGCGTTCAGTGCCACTTCAAGCTTTGCTTGATAGTCCTCGAGCTGCTTTTCAAGCTTCTCGGAATGTGCCTGCTTCTTATCATGATCATTCCTGAGCAGCTCAAGCTCTTTCGAGCTATCATCGCCTGCCTCTGTAGCTCTCGATAGAAGGTGATTGTGATCGTTGACCTGGTCATTAAGCGAATTGTAGTGTGTCTCATACTCCCTTTGCGATCTTGCAGACTGAGCTTCTGCCTTTTCGAGCTTCTCCTGCAATGCCCTGCTGCCTGACTGAAGTTCTTCGACTTCTGCAGATTTTTCATTGTTCATGACGTTCAATTTCTGGATCTCTTCGTTGAGCTCCTTCTCTCGCATCTCGTGCTGAGAGCCCAGCCGCTTCACCTGTTCAGCGGCTTTGCGACTCTCTTCCTCCAGCTGGGACGCCCGAGCACTGCTGAGCTTCAGAGATGTCTCCGCCTTGGCCTTGAAGTCCTGCAGTCCTGAGCTTTGCTGCCGAATATCGTTGTAAGAGCTGAGTGTCTCCTTATTCTCGTCTCTTAGCCGCTTAAGCTGCGCCTCGTTGTCCTGTAGAGTTCTCTGTAATGTTTCTAGCTGGTCTTTGTAGCCCTTCAATACACTCTCCAAACTTTCTTTCTCACTCGTGAGTCTATCAACCCTGGCCTCGGCGTTCTCCAAGAGTAGCTCTTCATTCTGCTTCACGATATTGATCTCCTCGCGAGCGCGCTCCAGCTCCTCCTCCCGCTCATCGGGAACATCATCGACCTCAGCTTCCGACTCCGACGCATCGGGATCTACTTCGATCGCTTGTTGCTGCTGTTGCTGTTGCTGTTGTCGTGGTTGTTGTTGCTGTTGCTGCTGCTGCTGCTGCTGCTGCTCTTCCTTTATTCGCTTCTTAAGCTGATCCAGCTCATGACAGATATGGTCCAGGGTGACAGGCGTAGAGACACTTCGCTGGCGAAAGATCTGAGCCGTGATGCTCTGCGGCGGAGAGGAGACATTCTGAGATCGTTTGATCAAATGCTTAATGTGATCGACCTCTCGCGCGAGCGTCCTAGTAGACGATGCGGTATCCGGTCGCTCAGTCGCATCGGAGGCATGACTCTGTGCGCGACTCGATGGACGAGACCCATAGCTGTTGAAGTGTAGTGGCAGGATGTCGGCCATCGTCGCGGCGCCCAAAATTACCTGCTAGACCGAAGGGCGTGTGCCATGCTGGGGTTTCGGGAGAAGCGCTCGACCGGCTGGCGGTGTGTCCTAGAAGATTAGATGGAGAGAGTTGACCGGTCCCTGAGTGATTTGCGGCGCCGAGGCAGAAATGGCTGGACAATCGTATGATGCACTCCCTCCCCCAAACAAAAGTGTGGAATGAAGCTGTATAAATAAGAACGGGACCTGCCCGGTATGTATGTGTGAGTCTATAGATGTGGTGTGGTGTTTCGTGGTCTGCGGGCACTGTGAAAAGCTTCCGGAGCTGCCCACGTTGATGACGCTTACTAGAGCTATAGCGACATGGATCTCCTGGAAGAGGCTCCGACGATGCCAAGTCGATCTCATGTCTCACATTCCCTGCCGCCACACTCGATTACACCAACATGATTGGTCTCACAACAGCACCGCTACCAGCTCATCAAGTGAATAGGCCTGGACAAGAACAGAAAGACCTGCCCAAAGCGTGCAAAGCTGCTGTACACGCTTCGCTATGACTATTCCGACTCAACCCTCCCCACCATGAGAGAACGCTACAGCGCCGACATATCACCTTACGATCCGTCGTCTCCCGCTCCCAACAACCAACACGCTCAAAGAAGCCACACCGGAGATATTGCACAAGCTCAGCATCCAGCTCCAAAGAACGCTGCTCAAGCGACATCGACTCTTGAGCCAGCACTCTCTTCACACACGAAGATGAAAAGCACATCAACACCACTCCATCATCTGCCCGCATCGACCGACGCCTCATATCCGACGCCACAATCGGCCTCTCCGACGGCCTAACAGTCCCCTTCGCCCTCACAGCAAGCCTCTCAAAGCTCGGCCGCACTCGCGTAGTAGTCTTCGCCGGCCGAGCAGAACTCACAGCAGGAGCAATCTCAATACGTCTAGGCGGCTACCTCGCAGCCAAATGTGAAGAAGAATCCTACAACGCGACCCCAAACGACACCCGTAAGGAAGAAGCACACGGTACCTCCGTCGATGCCGTAACTTCGATAAGGGGTATCTTCGGACCCTACGATCTCCTCCAGCACTCTCCGAGGATCTGACATATCATATCAGCAAATCTCCGAATTTGGTGCATTTTCTTATGCACTTCCAACACAATACTCCTGAGCCAGCAGCGACGAGGGCGGTGACGAGTGGGGCGACGGTAGCGTGTGGATATTTTCTCGGAGGTCTGCTTCCTTTGCTGCCATACTTTATGATAGGACAGGATGAAGTAATGCTCGCGCTATGGTGGCCTTTCGTCTTCATGGCCGTAAGTCTGCTTGCTTTCGGCTATGGCAAGACATCGTTCGTCTCTGGGTAGAGTGGATCGGAGAAAGTTGGGCGGGGACCAGGGCAGGCGTACAGATGATGTTAGTGGGAGGAGCGGCGGCCACGTGTGCGATGAGTCTAGTGAGAGTTTTTGACTCGCTAGGGCCGTAATTCAATGCCAGTTCTAGGTTGCCATTCGAGATGCCGGTCCTCAAGTGCCAGCGATGAAAAAGCTCAGCAGACTGCCAACCGTGAGTCCAGCTACCAAGCACAGTCCCATGAAACCTCCAGCTGCTTCTCGCTCCTCTTCCTCGACCCACTCGCTGGCGGCGATCATGCAGGTACTACCTAGGTAGCCGTTGGAAATGCCAAAGAACAGCTGGATAACGACCAAATAGAAGAGGTCGCTGTTGACAATAGCTCCCTCTCCACTGATGTTGCACAAGTGGTAGCCTCCGACGCAGATGATGCGCAAAAGTGATAATGCGAAGATAAGACGTGGACGCCGCGTCAACGAGAGCGACGGAACTGCCGTAATCAAACGGCCGGCCAGATCTCCCGTATTCCAGAACAGAAGCGCCAGTGGGATGAAGCTGGGAGGTTGTAGGATCGGTGGCTGGTCTTGAGGTGGTCGTACAGAGACGATACGCTGCGTGAAGACCGGGAATACCATAGTGACTGCGAAAGTCACAAAGACTCCGCCAGCCAGCCAGAAGAGTTTGCGAAGTAGATAGAGTAGCGGGATCGATTTGCGGCCCTCGCTACCGCCAGTGTCGTCAGGCGTGCTGTCATTGTGAACCTTCTTGGGCTGTCGATTCCTCGTCAGCAAAACGGAGAAAGCAAACAATGTAGCCACAGATATCGCCGTTGCAGTAACAAAGTACGCCAGCGCAGCAGTCCATCTCACCGGCGGCGGTCCAGGCGGCTGATCATGCGATGGAACTCCATGCGTATCCTTGCCACCTCCCTGAAAAGCCAGCACACTCACTATCTGCGCAACACAAGGCAGAACACCAGCCACGGCCTGCCCTGTCATAATACCCTGTGTATACCTCGGCTCTCCAAACCCAGAAACGAAAGCAAAGACACCATTCTGACAGAAGCCCGTAGCCAAGCTCGTCAAGAACATCATGGCCATCAGGAACCCAAAGTACATTCCCGCTCCAACTTCCACCGCCGTGCTCGCAGCAAGGAAAGAGAACACGACCATATTTATGCCCAAACTCGTGACAATCCTCTTGTGATAACTCGCACCCGCCTGCATCCTCGTCAAGATCAGCATTGATCCTAGGTTCGTGATGGTGGACACAGAGATTTCAGCGGCCTGGAAGTTGTCGAAGATCCACTGGTTCCCTCTAAAGCGGTGTTGGAAATAGGGACCTGCAGCGAGGAACATGTTCCAGGCCCAGAGCATGGAAATGCCAAGGAGGAGGAAGATGGCATATTCGATGTAATGAAAGCCCGTGTTGCGAGTTGTTGTTGTTGTTGTTGTTGTGCAGAGGCTTTCTCTTGATTCTGAGAGCTCGCTAGACTCTAGAGGCTCATACTCTTGCTCCCGTTCCCCTCGCCATAGGCGGCGTATTCGCTGCATCTTGTGGTGGTGGGTGTTGGCTCGGGTTATCAAGGATGGGGAGATGCGATAAGGTCGGATGGCGTAGTTTGAGGGAGATTAGGAACGTTTGGCAGTCACCGGCCATGTCGCATGCTCGACCAGTGAGTCAAGTGATAACAGGGACAGGAAGCAGTGTGATCACTGTAGGCTACGAGACCGTGTCACGAGCAACAACGCGGCGCGTCGGCGTGACGCCGTGCCGTGCCGTGCCTTGAGGCTGCGATCTTAATACGAACGGATGTACCCGACCATGCATGCATGCATGTCTCAAGCATAGCCTTTACATGAGCCTTCTTCACTGCGAGTATGTCGTGCATTGATAATGATCGTGTGGCATGTTGGTGCAAAGTTGCAAGTACAAGTTAGCCCCACACTGCACCTCGCAGTCGGCCACGAGTAACGGATTCTCACAGCTCACCCGAATCGGGGCTATCTTTACAACTGCAGTCTTGCTTCCTGCCTGCATTCTTCGTACGCATCTATGCCCATCAGTCAACATCGTCTTTATCGTCTCTCCTTAAAATGATTAAATCACTCCCAGCACAACGCCGTGGTGTGCCTCTGCCTGCCTGCTACACATCGCAATTCTTGGCTGGAAAGTCCACACTCAGTATCTACAGCGATCCCACGCCATGTACCCGCAACTCTTCCGACGACTTGCGACAAACGACATGAGATGCCGTTTCGGTTTTGCGCGAAGCAGGTTTGCGGCACCGCCGCATGGTATCTGGAAGTGGGCGTCTATAACAAATCTGCCTTGACTGCGTTCTTGCTCTCCGAGGATGTGATGTGGATGAGTGACTGCTTGTGTGCGTAGCATGTTTGCTTTGTGCACGTGCTCGTCACTCTAGCCACCCTTCCGCTCAAACTCATTGGCCGGCAGAGGCTGACGGCCGGAGCCGTTCGAGAACTTCGCTCCCGAAGTGGACTTGCTCTTCTTGTGGGTCTTCTTCGCTACCTGCTGCCAAGAGCTGTGGTTAGAGCTTGTGTGGGATGCACTCTTTAGCTCAGACTCCTTAGTAGCTGCGGAGGGCTTGCTCTCGCCCATCATCGATGTGCTGCCTTGACGCTCGTGCTTGGAAAGCTCAAATGGTGGCTGATTCTCGTTCGCAACCTCCTTGGCAACTTGCTTGGCGTTAGCAATCTTGGCCGCCTTGAAGAGGCCACCATTGACCTCAGGAGAGTCGTATGAATCGAAGCCGCGCGATCGGGTCGGCGAAGGTGTTCGAAGTTCAGCGACCGGCGACAAGAGGGGCGCCGCGCTCAGTGGTGTGCTCTCGTGAAGCTGCCCGTTGATACCATTGACAGGCGGCGCTGTGCCATTCGGCGATAGCGTCAGGCCACGGTCCTGCTTGATGGCACACGTTGGTGACTGCGACGGCGGTGATGTCCGCCTCTCGTTGGGCAGTATTTGCTCTGGGGCAGTCCGTTCAAAGATCCTCCGCAGAGGCAGTGGGCGTGACGCATACGCCTCTTCTTGCGCAACGGCTGGAGGCTCCTCGTGATACACACGATGATCCAAGCCTGCGGTGCCGTTGACTCTAGCAATCTGTTGAGGCAGATGAGTACTGGTCGAGCCGTTCACGATGAGCGGGGCTCCGCTATCCACATGGGCCGGTGCTATGGGCAGAACAGGCGCAGGTATGGTCGGTAGAGGAGGCAAGGTCGGTATCGCGTGGGTCACGGAGCCAGGACTTTGTAGGTTAATGGCCAAAGGCTGACTGGCCCTTCGATCACCAGGGGTAGCGTAACTTCGAGAATTCCCAAGTGGCGAAGGTGAACGAGAGCTGTGCTGACCATTGACAACAGGAGGCATAAGATCTGGTGTGACTCTTCTTTGTCGTGTTGGCGGATCTCGAAGCGTCATTGGTGGCGGCTGCATTTGACCAGCATTGGCATACTGAGGACCAAGCTGCGGCGACACATAGTAGCCAACGTATTCTTTCGGCCCTACATGATCAAGTGGAGGGACGCCCGGATAAGGGCCAGCCGAGTATGGAGCGAACGGCATCGGCAACCCTGGCTGTCCTGGCTGATACGTTTGGGACGCTGACCTTATGCTTTGGTAGTGGGCACCAAGAGCGCCAGTGACATCGTAGCCGGCTTGCATCTGTTGTTGCGGACCAAGAGGATGCTGTATCGAGCGCCCCGGCTGCGATTGTGACCTTATCGCACTGGCTGATGCGTCAGGTAGCGACGCTCGATGCACTTGTCGGCGAAGAGCGGGCATGGCCGCTGACGAGGCCGGTGAAGGTGGATTTGTATTTGTGCCTTCCCGCGATCGTGCTTGTGACATGGGAGATGCAGGCGGATATCTTGATGGATAGTGATAGGGGTACCCGGGCAATAGCGGTGCTGTCTGGGGCGGATTGTCCATCATTCGAGGACTCGGAAGTCCACTCATATGAGGCCTGGGTCGAGGAGAGCCGGAACCGGCCGGATCTCCTTTTCTTCCTGGAGTCTGCGTATGCTGCTGTTGCGCAAGCTGTTGCATGAGAACTTTCTCCTGTGCCTGGAGCATCTGGTACTGCTGTGCCAGCTGCTCGTGCAAGTTTCCTCTGACTTGAAAATAGTCGCCATGAGCGGCGCCCATGGGTGGACTGAACGGCAGCCCATTCAACCCAATACGCTGGTTGCTGAAAGAGGCTCCGCTAGACGCTCTCCGCCCACCAGCTCTCTGTGAGGACTGATTTCGATTCGCTTTTCTTGATCTCCCGCTTCCAGGTTCCCAGTTGTTCTGTCCAGATTGCGAAGCACTTCTCGTCAACGTCGGTTTGGGCTTGGGGGGCGGCTTCTGGAATATGGGCTTTTCCTCCTTGGGAAAGACGTATTGCTCGCAGCACTTCTCCAGCTGAAGTCCGTCTTCCAGTAGTTCGAACGCTCGCCGTATCTCGGTGTGGATTCCGTGCCATGCATAGATATCCGCAGAATTGCCCAGGTTCCTATCGACAGTGAAGGGTTCTTCCACACAGATACTAGCGCGAGACTCCTTGTTGTGAAAGTCGCTGGCAGCCCAACCCTTTGCTTTCCTTTCCACAAGTCGTCCTTCCCGTACCGAGATGACGTGTGTTGAGTAGCTGAATTCGTAGCCATAATGTCGAAAGAATTGGAACAAGAGCTCCCCCAAAGACTCCTTGTTAGCATCTCCGAATCCCCTCAGCGCATCCACATCATCGGCAAAGGTCGATTCTTCGCCAGATTCTGTCTTTTGCCGTCGATCGTCGATCTTCTGCAGAGAAGGTAGTATCGGCGGTTCGCGTCTTTGTAGGAAGTTGATGATCATGCATATCCAAGTGTATGAGCTTATCGTGCCACCATATGCTGCGGAAGGGATTAGCGGAGACACGACCTGTCATGGTATGGATACTCACCCGCATCATTGAGTATTCGACGCTTAGTCCAATACTTGATGATTTTTGCCAAGGGTCGCACTCTGTCGTCGAGCTGTACATATGTCCTAATCATGCGAGTGTTCTGTAGTGCGAGTGGGTTATTCACATTAATGTCAATTGCCAGCTGCAGCTCCGGATCCCAGGCTTTCACAATGGGCACCTTGGCGGCAGCGCGGCAGACAATCTTCTCCATGCCATCTAGTATCATGTCAGTCCTTCATCCCCAGCCAAGAGGCGCAGCTTCCGAGGACGTACGTTTGTTCAATAGCGCAGCTAATGAGTGCATCGACTCCAGCTTCTTCAGTGGTGTCGTGATACAGATGTCCACGTCTGAATCTGTCGAGCTCAGCATGTTCCCTGACGATCCGAAGACATTCACGCGAATGTCGTTTCCAGGCCACTCTTCATTCAGTATGCGATGCAGCTTGGGCACCAGCTTCGTCCTGCGCTCTTCGCTCTCCTGTGATGGCAGCAACCGATCATAGAGCTCGCGCATGTCACCACTCAGCTTACCCTGCTCGTCTGGGTTCAGCCTCTCCTTCGGCTCCTTCTTCGGTGGGCCCAGCTCTTGGTCGCCCCCGTCGACATAGGGCATTCGGCGTTTCCTAAACTCATCGCCGCTCTCGAACTTGCACACGACCGGTGCTCCCTGGTGCGCGCCCGCATTTCCACCTATTGCTTCCGAAGCGAGCGAGCGCGGCGACTGGTTGCTGAGGCCGCGGTTGGGCGACGGTGAGCGGGAGAAGCGCCTGCTCAGCTCCCGCGGCTTCTGAAAGGGCGTGGACGGCACCGAGTTGGAGGATTGTGACTGCAGGGTAGCGGGACGGGAGGAATCGAGTCGAGTGTTGCCGTTGGGCAGGCCCGCCATCAGTGGCAAGGCCGGGGGTTGGTTTGGGTAGCAATGTGCGTATGCTGCGTCGATAGCCGTGTCACGAGCAGATGCCCATTGGGATGGGTGCGTCGTGCGCACGCAGGAGCAGAAGCCGCAGTTGTAACCAGTAAGCGCGTGCGAGCGAGTGAGGAAAGCGGTGCTGGATGTTCCCAAGAACCCGGTGCTGCGCTGTGCACTGTTGTTTCCAACGACGTCGTGCCGGTGCCGGTGGCGATGCGTGGAGAGGAGAGGGGTACTGGACGTGCTGTTGGACAGCAGACGTGTGCGAGGGAAAGGATAGAATAGCAAAAGGTCCACGACGGCACGCTCGTTCACAACTAGCGCCAATCGCGCTCGTACTGCCGCTGCCGACAGACTTTCGACGTTCGACTTTTCAGCTTCTTCTCTGTCTGTTGCAAAGGCGGGGGTGTCGCGGCGGTCAGTCGAGCATGCTGCTGCGTACAGTCAAGAAGCCCACCTGCACCACGAGATGTCGTTCTGCGCGGACCAAGCCTCGCGAGGCCGGGATAGACAATAGAACTAGAGGTACGGCACGCCAAATCCATAGATATACGACACCGTATGTACATGCGTTGAATCATCAATCATACACGCCCCCCCCCCCAGTCATCAATCCTCACGTTCAGCAGGCGATGCTACGCGCCAGTCCGATCACGCCATGCACATTAACAAGGTACTCGTCGTGCTACTGTACTCCAATTCTCATGTGAAGCCCATCACCACCCGAAACAGGGGTGCACTATATTCTCAAGCCCGTTCTCGCAGCTGTCTTCGATTACCTCAATTTACGTGAAACGCTTGCTCAGGAGAACAGCTCCTGCTACTCGGCACGGAAACACGGCCACCAGCAATGCACGAATTACTGCAATCGATCCCGTCTGCCTCGTCTTTGCACACCGAGACTTGTTGTGCCTCGCGCGTGGCTGCTGACATGCACGTGGAACACGATCCAGCTCAAAAGGGAAATAAAGGCGCTGCATCCGGGCTGACTGGGCTGACCCAGAACTATATCAAGGTGTAAATACTTTGGCCACTCTGTAAAGCCTGCCTCGCTTCGTGCTACACTCAGCGCTGCACACAGTCAGCCAGATCCAACCGCGCGAGAGACGGAGCCCCCGACGGGCTGCATCGCAAGTCGACCTAGAACTTGCACAGTGCCTGCAAGCTCTCCTTCGTCTTTCCATTGTACTCTTTCACCAGCTTCGAAATTTCTTTGAACGCCGGGATTCCAGCGTCGCCCATGCACTCGTAGAGGAAGCTTTCCGAGCTGGTCACGACAGCACCTTCAGCCCTGAGTCGAGCCAACGCAATGGGGATCTCCTGAGGATTGCAGCTGGACACACCGTCCGCGATAACATACACCTTATGCCCTTCCCGCAGCAGATCTAACGTCGTTTGTGTCACACAGATGTGTGATTCAATGCCAACGATCACACACTCCCGCTTCTCACTACCAAGCTCTTTGAACGCATTCTGCACCTCCGGCGTCCACATGGAAAAGGCGCTCTTGTCTGCATGTACCTTGGTCTGGATCCCATCTGGACTGTCCAAACCAAGCTCAGGACATGTTTCACCGAGCTTGCCACGCAGCTGGGTGGTAGCGATGACGGGCATGTGCAATGCCTGACTTGCTTTCAACAACTTTTGGGTTGTCGCAGTGACTCTAGCGAATTCGTATATTGCTCCTCGGAACTTCTCCTGGAGATCGCAAATGCTGCACAGGATGATCAGTGCGATGTAGGAGTAAGAGGAGGAATACTGCCATACAAAAGAGTCGGCCTCACTGGACGCGGGTCAGTCGTGCTCTTCTACGGAGTTGCATGCGTTGCAGATACCCAATCGACACGCGGGACCCGCCATCGTGAATCAGTAAGTAGTTCTTACTTGGTTCTTACAGGTCTTGTATCCTCTCGCAGCTCAGCAGTACTTGTGAGAATCTGAAGAGGATCCAACTCAGCACACTATGCATGCCCGCGCTTAACCCCCACATGCTGGCCGACATTTAAACCGCTCCTTCCGTGCGGCGCGATGACGTTGACAGAACTCAACCCCAATATAGTTGGGATACCACAGTACCATATCATGCACATTGGATACCAAAACCTAACTAACTGCTGAAGCCATAGGGCACTTCCAACATGTGCTCTTCCCCCTTCACTGAGCCGCTGATTAGGTACTAAATGGTACCTCTGATGGCCCGAACCAATCACGAGACTCTGTCGTGTTGTAATTAGGTATTTGACGAGTACAAGCTTCCAGATTGAAACGATAGGGTGGATCAGTAACCCTCATGAATTGCCACAAGGTGGAAGACTATCTGGCTACAGAAAACAGTGTGATATAGTGTGTGTGTGCCAAGTCCTGACTAACATGGCCCTTGGTCACCTGATTCACAACATGTCGTCCGCCTAGGCACAAAAGGTTGACGAGTAGCAGACCACATAGACAGCATTATCTTTCGATCCTCTTGGATTGCGTTCCTTTGTCTGAGTTCTCGCAGAATAACATACCTTCATGACCATACTCGGTCAGGTCAGCTCAACGGTTGGTGTTCCTCATGGTGCGTGAACTGAGTTGTGCTCGAGAAGACCCACGATGGGCCGCAATTCGCATGTGCAAGAGTCCTCATACATTCGAGAATGAAAATAGCTCAGAGCACTCATCGACCAGCGAGCGATATGCAGACACTGTAAGCCTCATACACACACACACACACACACTGATCTCTGCCACACGTCCCGGATTCGGGCTCTGACACATGCTCGCGACGTCCGCACGTGCATCCGCCTCTGCAACTCGTTCAAATCTGCACTGCACAGATGACTGCAGATCCCAACCGTGAGACACCTTCAGGTGGAAAGGTAGAGCCAACGACCGCAGCTGTGACACCAGGGGCTACTGTCCAGGCAGAAGCGCAACGACGTGAAAGCCTACCAGGATGCGTTGATCAGATACAACGATCGTCCGTCGAGCGGGCGAGGAGGTCCCTGGAGCTGAAGGAACTTCAGCAGCAACCGGTACGGCGCGAAGGCGAGATCGAGAGCACCCCTACTTGGGGTGACATTGACGTTACTAATGTGGACTGCGAGGAATAGTTAGCGGAGGTTGGCATCACAAGTGGAAGAACAGTAGCATTGTGTCCAAATGCCGTTTGGTTGTGTCAACAGAAAAGCCTCGCTCAGAAAACAAGATCCTTGCATGAGACTCCGCGCAGAGAATGAGAGTGGCGTGAAACAGCACTGGTAGAGTCGGGTATTCTCATTCGAAACAATTCAGCTGTAATGCCTCTTCTACGCATGACCTCTGAATGCCACCTTCCTCTTCGTGCGCCGCTCCTGTTTCCAATGACTCTCCCCCACAACCACAAATGCACGCTGCGTCTCTCGTAACGTTATAATTCTCTGTATCTCCCACGAAACACCTTTTGCTACTCCACCTATAAGCTCAAGCTCCATCCCCCTGAATCCCCTCACACCGATCCCCATGCTTCGATCGCCCATGTTCTACGCACCGTCACCCCAAATCCCAACCACGCCCATCACGAAGCCCAAGCCCGCGACCCCCGTTCTCACAAACTCAACCGTCTGCTGCCCTCTCGCCCTCCTCTCCACCTCCTCACCATTAACATCCCCACCATCCTCAATCGCCACACTCTGCTTTGCGCCGGACTCCATAAGCAGATTCAGCCCGCCACTGATAACCGCCACAGCACCAGTCCAGAGGAGGTACGGGTGCCTGATTCGCGAGGGAGAGAGGTAGAAGGCGAGGAAGAAGGATGCGGCGGATATGCTTGATAGCGTCTGTGTGTGGAGCGTCGCGAGGCGGGTTGTTTGCGAGAGGGTGTAAGAGGCGGGTTTTGCGCTCGGCAGAGTGAGGAGTGCGGGGAGCGAGAGGGAGGAGAGCGTGTAGGAGACGCCCTGGAGGGGTGTTAGTGGCGTTGTGTAGGCTATGGGTTGGGGAGGTGTACCGTTAGGAGGCCCAAGGTGGAGACGCCGATGACCTTGCACAGGCCGATCGAGGAGGGCATTGTGGTGGTGTTGTCGCTGTGTTTTGCTAGAAGATGCTTATGAGTCTTCGAGGTGGACTGGTCGGTAGTTGAGCCGGTGTTATCGATGATGGTACAGCGTTTGCCCCAGTCGCCAACCTGCAGGGAGCGTGAGAGCTAGTCAGCAACCTCGGACATGGAAACACCGACGACTATTCATCATTGTTCACTAAACACATCACTACAGCTACAGTATTCGATATCTACCGTACCACCGCGCGTAAGTAGAAGGTCCCTTCGCTCTCTTGTACTCATACACCACGTTAGCCTCGGATATCTTGTTGCCATCTGACACGGCGGCGGCTACGGTAATACGGCCGTACAGCAACTCGCAAGACGGTTCGGCGATCTACTGAAAGAGTATCTCAAGAGACTGCCATTGCCCTCGAGACGACATCTCCGCCCATCCCGCCTACTTCATCGCCGCCTGTCCTCAGCCCAGGCAGCCACCCCATCCACTGCGATCATGCCCGTTCCACGCGAAGAGTTCATCTCCAACGTCTGGAAAGACGACATCTTCAAAGACAAAGTCCTCTTCTGCACTGGCGGTGCAGGCACCATCTGTAGCATTCAGGTCCGCGCCTTCGTCGCTCTTGGTGGAAACGCCTACATCATCGGCCGAAATGTAGAAAAGACAGAACGTATGGCAAAGGATATCGAAACAGCTCGGTCCGGCTCTCGCTGCATTGGCCAAGGAAACGTTGACGTGCGAAATGCAGTTGCGTTGAAGGAGGCGGCAGACAAATGTGCAAGAGAGCTGGGTAGTATCGATTTCGCTATTGCAGGTGCAGCGGGCAATTTCCTGGCGCCAATGAGCCAGTTATCAGCGAATGCATTCCGGACAGTGATGGAAATTGATACACTAGGGTCATACCATACTGCAAAAGCAGTCCTACCTTACTTGGTAGAGTCAGCGAAAAAGTATGGCAATACCGGGAAACACCAACCAAAAGGCACCGGTGGTCGAATGATCTTTATATCCGCCTCGTTCCACTACAAAGGGTTTCCTCTCCAAGCGCACGTGGCAGCGGCTAAAGCAGCGGTAGACCAAATCTCCCACAGCGTAGCAATCGAATACGGCCCCTACGGCATAACTTCTAATGTCGTCACACCTGGTCCGATCGCAAACACGGAAGGTATGGAACGGCTAGCAAAACAAGACGCCGAGTCTGCCAGGGAGAGCAAAAAGAATATTCCTGTGGGAAGGTGGGGCGAGGTCAAGGAGATCGCGGATGCCACGGTGTATCTCTTCTCAGAAGCGGGGAGCTATGTGAATGGAAACGTCCTGGTGGTGGATGGAGGTCAGTGGAGGACGACTGGCACGAGTGAGGGCCAGGGATGGAAGTATCCTGACTTTATTCTGTCTGGGGCGCCGGTGGACGGTGTGAAGAGTGGGAGGAAGGGAGAGGGGTCGAAGCTGTAGCATTGATTCCTCTGAAATGTAGCTGTGACGATTGCTGTGTCAGGAAGCGCTTGTAGATCAGGCAGTGGCGGAATGTGCCACGACCCATGAAGGTACTGGTTTCAATTTGACAATTGCTCTAGTACGTAACGCATTGTGGTTTCTACCGAGCTACGTGAAACTGACTGGAGTGACAGCTTGCGTAGGCCCGAGCGAGTGTCTGGGCAAGAAGGATGAGGTTGACTAGAACTTTCAAGGTGATGTTTGTTGAATGGTGGTTTGGCTAGGAAAATGAAGATTGAAGTGGAGGACAATTGTAAGCCAGAGGGGGTTTGGGAGTATTTCTACTTGAGATGCATTTGCTGTGCAGCGGATGCTGTACTTGACTGTGATACATTGTTGGAGTCAAGACATCGTGCTGTCGCTTTAGAGAAGGGTGGCCTGGCTATGGTGCTTATGCGCATATCAAACTCAGGCGCGGCTCGGAATCTTAAGCAGCTTGAGTGCGTGTTTGATTTCATCCAGACTGCCTAAGGCTGATGGCTCCCTGGCTGATGACATGCTTAAACCCAACGATACAGCCTCGGATCCCTGCTACGTCAAAGCGGATGGATTTGTATACTCGGACCCATGGCAAAAGTTGATATGCTGTTACATACATTATGCGGACTTGTGATGTCGCTCTTCGCTCAATTGATGTTTGAAGCCTGACTGCCATGCAGATGTCAAGGTGACTCGGTGGGTGCTGTTTGATCAAAGCCCACCCTTTCTCTTGTGCGCTTCGGTAGAGCTCTATCGTGCACCACAATACAGACGTCACCACAATAGGTATAGGTTCGTCAGACTTAGTGGCCTTCTTGCATTGGTGAGACTGAGAGTACGTACTCATAGCAGGCGAATTCGTCAGTGTCCAGAACAATAGCACTCAGCACGCATACGATCGATGCGTGGAATACGATTGCCGAGGCATGGTGCTCGTCACAGTGGTCTGGAGGCCTTCGATGCTCCCGCAGCCTCTCAGATCAAGACACTATAGTGGTGCTCCAGCACTGCTATCTAATTCTGGCTTGACAACCTTCGGAGGAAGCCTACAATGATCCTGTTGTCCGACGTGTCTACATCAGATCAAGCGTATGGCCAGTTTAATACTGGAGCAGCAGATGTAGCATCAATATTGTCCAATGTTCCACATGGTGTCTTGCAACCTTTTTTCCACTTCCAACAAGTATGGCCGTGTAGTGAAATTCGATCAGCAGCTGGCGTGGAAGTGTAGCTTTCGTCGCCCTCAAGTGCCGTGACTAGCTTCGACTCTTCCTTTCTTCCACCTCCATACACACCACTCGAACGGAGCTACATCGTCCCATTTGTCAGGATCAGCGTCCTTTTGACCCTCTTCTATACACTCGAGACCAATGGCATCCAAATGTTCCCACAGGTCCCGAATGATATCGATGTATGAGTGGCGCAAGACGTAGCAGAAGATGACCCTCGAGTCTGGCCCGGGTGCAAGCCATGAAGTGATGCTCCTGGTCAGGAGCTCGGGGTGGTCTTCAGCGTATACGGTGTCGGCTGCCAGGATGATCTGGGCCTTCGTCTCATGAGCATCGATAGTTTTTGCCTGTTCGCCAGCAAGCTGCAAGGCATCCGGCTGGAACCAGTTCAGGATACCACATGATACAGAAGCTGAGCGATCTTGAAGTAGCTTATTGTTGACGGTGATATTGTGAGCGAGGCCTGGGATCAGAGGGGCAAGGTCTGTGGTGATTACCCCCTGCACCTGCCAGACTGCTGCAGCCGAAATGCCGACTAGACTTGTGCCAGCACCGAGCTCAAGGACGGGAATAGAGACAGAATCGCCCCTCCTCTGTGTCGCCTTGGCATGTCCCGCAATAGATGTCCATCTGTGCAACAGATTAGCAAGGACGAAGCTACTGCCCCATGTTGCCAGCGAGAGGTTCTCTGCTTTGAGACCTGGAGTCTCGCTGATTGCTACTTCTACAGAGGCACCTCGGTCATCTGCGTTGATGTTGAAGGTGCGGAGGGGTGGACTCATGTCGAAAGTGCAGGGAAAGAAAGAGGAAGATAAAAGTTGAACTCGACGGTGGAAATTTGAGCAGATGACTGATCAAATCTTGATTGGTTCTTGCAGTGCTTGCGCTAAGCAATGACCTGAGCTTGTTAGAATCGTGTTATAAGCTGCCATCTCGACGTCACTTCTTTCGTGTTATCATGTTCGATGGAAACAAGTCCACAACTTCGATATCTATTGCAGAAGATGGCCGAAAGTGAACCACAGAAGTTGCCAACACCGGCGAGATGTACAGCCGGTACGGCCCCTCCAACCATGTCATGCCATGAACGCTGACAACTTGTTGCTGTAAGACTTTTGCCTTGTGCCCATGGGCACTCCCACCGCGTCAGTCAGTAAGGAAGTCGCAGAAGTACAGAGACTACTGAAGAAGAGTGGAATAGAGTACCAGATGCATGCCGGTGGCACGACCCTTGGTATGCCATCCTGATTCACGCTCACTCTCGGGACCGCACTCACAAGCCTACAGAAGGATCGTGGGACGAGGTCACCAAGATCATCGGTCAATGCCACTCTCTCCTGCATGCAAATGGCATTGTAAGGATACAAAGCGATGTTCGCATCGGCTCAAGAACAGACAAGAAGCAAGGCTTCAAGGACAAGGTGGCGGCTGTCGAGAAACTGCTCGCAAGCGATAACATCGTGGTCGAGGATGCAGAAATCACCTATGATCGCGATGCACCACCTGGCAGCAAGACATTGTGAGCTTATCAGCCTATCAGTTCACATCAACTTGAGAACAGATTCCTCCCTCGCGGCATGATTGTATTGCTCCATTCAGGTCATGCCAGTCATTACCAAAAGCACTCACCGCCATAGCTTATCGCCACAGCAGAACTCATATTAAACCCGCATGATTCTGCCGAACTACCAAGACTGCTCCAAGAACATGAGGAACGGAATGCATGGCAAACATTATCTCGTGCGCAACGCAGTGCACTTCATCGCACAAGCAACGGACGTGCAAAAACCATACGCGGTATTTGATCGCATGCCTCACACCGCAAGCACAATTTTCCGTGGTCACACTTCACACACAGCCAAGACTGCATTCGCGACAGTGAAGACAAGTATGAGACACCACGAGTAGAAAGTGCTAGCCCATACCAAGAACCTGAAGAACAGCCTCTACCAACGCAGATCAGGCTACCTCCCAACATACTATGTCTAACCACCATATAACTGTGCCTAGACCTTCAGAGCCGGCGCTCTGCATCCAAGAAAAAGATCACCAGCAGAACCATCGCCACTCCATCACCACTCCTCAACCCACCAAGCATTTAGTTCGTCCCCCATCCTCCTCCCTACAAGCGAAACGAACATCTGACCTCCGCCCAGCCCATCACCTCAAAAGAATTTCACCCTCCTCACCAGCATAGCCACCCTGCTATCCCTCGCAACAGCCACAGCAATTCCAGCTCCAGGAGCCGATGCTCAAAGCAGGTTTGGACCCATCGGCTTCCAACGCTATTACTCCAGCTGGGGCAAAGACTGCTCGTACCAAGATGGGTACCACTGCACGGCGAATCGCGGTTGGCAGGGATGTAGAGGTTTCCAGGACTGTGGGAATGGAAGGATTTAATGCTGCTGTAGTAGCTCTGCTTAAGGTGAGTGAGTTGTACGAACGGAAGTGGGAGATGTGGCATGATCAATGCTGCAATGAGGAATGTTGCCGATGGGAACTAGGGTGCAGCCGGATCGCAGTGCTTTGTCCTTGACTCGTCGTTAGCATAGTCTGCAAAACACAAAGAAGCATTATGTCAGGGCGAATGGAGCTGGGATTGCTGCAAGGCGAACAACTTTCTTCTTAGGCATATTGTTGGTAAAGGTATTCTGCAGAAAGTCCCCATTCGAAGGGCCGTGACCACAACAGCCGAGCTCAGACGTAGTACTACGAGAGTCGCTACCTCTTTCCCGCGGCACTCGGAGGACGAGGACTTCCGGTTCCTTCACGTAGCTCGCGCTCTCGGGCAAGCTGCTCCTCGCTGAGACAACCAATCCTATTAAGAATGTCTTTGTGCTCGCCCAAGTTCAAGCCGCTGGAGATGCCTTTTGACTTCTTCCTCGTACTGCTGCTGCCTTTCCGCGTCGGCCATGTGACTTCGTCCGAGGTGGTTTCGACCTCGATGAATCGTGGTTCCTCGGCTTTGATGGGAACGTTGTGCTTTGAAGGTTGTGCTGGTCCATCTTCGATTTCTTCGTCCTCGCCTTCATCGTCACTTCGTGTGTCGTCTGCGCCTTGGCCGCGAAGCACGCGCATGACCACCCGAATGATCATAACTAGCCACGCTAGAGTTATGCACTGCAGTGCCATAAGCAGACCCAGGAATGACCACCTTATGTTGGCGTTGAATGCAAATGTCTTTGCGTCCGGCTTCAGTAGTGGCTGCAGAAGGTTGTCCACAAGATTGTCCCCTCCTTGTGTAGATAGTTGCTTTCCAGTCTCGGTCGAGTACAGACCATAGTGCATCGTCTTCTCGTGAACATGCGCATATATGCTCCAGCAGATCGACAGGTAGCAGATGTGCCGTGCGAATACCCACGCGACCACGAAGAGACCAAATGCCGCATCGCAAGCTGTTTGCATATCGAGGTAGCGTAGGATCTTGGCAGCCGGGAAGATCAAATCGACAATATCCATCAGGACAAGAATGGCATTCCCGACGCGCCATTGTCTGTACCCGTAGCTACCGAGCATAAGCCCGCAGGTAACAAAGTGGTGCGTCAACATTTGATAATGATCTTTGCGCCTCTCCTCCAGATGTATCACGACGATCTGCTGGATCCAGAATGCGAACTGTGTGAGATAGTACAGTTTCATGCCAGCGCCCAGAGTCAATCTTGGGAAGTCCCTCCAGAGGGAGATCAACAAGCTCTCAACGTTGTTCAACTCTTTCGGCGTGTCTTGTACGAACAAGTACAAACCCCATGACCAGTAGATGGCGTAGTAGATCAACATGTACGCCTGCTCCGCGAACCTGACCTTGCCCTTCCTGCGAGCAATGCCACATCTCGTTGCCAGTGGGATGAGCACATAGTCCAGCATAAATGCTCTGATGCCTGTGAAGTAGACGACAAAGCTGGCTACGAAGTACATGTCGCGTGGTCCCTGGCTGTACTGTCCCTCGATGTGGGCTGGATAGGATAGCCGGAAGCATGCTTTTGTGATGTTCCGTAGCGAAGGGAACATGACGTGGCTCATCGTCAAGAGTAGTATAACGTTGAGTGACAGTCCCAGCTGATGCTGCATGGCGATCTTCCGGAACCAGCTCCATATGCTCTCGTCGTCCTGTGTGCTCCATGTGCTCTTCCTCTTAGGCGGAGCGTAGTCGCCAGGGCTGGCGCACACGGCCATGTTTTCAAAGCGCACCTCGCGATGCATGTCTCGATGTGGTGGAGGTGTATTTCTCGGTTTCGGCGAGGGTGGACATTCGAGGGTGGGCGATGTTTTGGGCGGGATAGTCGAGGCGGTGGGGCTGGTAGTGGTGGTGGTGGTGGTGGTGGTGGATGCTGCTGCTAGGCGTGGTCCTTCCAGACCCATTGCTGAACGAATGTATAGCTGGTGATGGGTGTCTCTATTTCGTGGATCCTGGTCGTTATCGTTATTGTGGCTAGTGAGAAGCGCTGCCCTCGAGAGCTACGCGCTGTGGTCTCTGGTTGACCTCACCGCCCCGGCCCTTTCCTGACGCCGCGCGATGGTGCCTTCCCTGCGGCGCCGGCGATGCAACGTGAGGGAGTGTATGAGAGAGGCAGGAATGTAAACGACGCTCCTACATGAGCACACAGCGGCCTCCCATGCGCTGCAAACTTGTCGTGTCTCCAACCAAATCGCATCCCCGGTCTGGTTGACGAATACCACTTTTCGCCATTGGAGGGACCCTGGCTCGCTCGCAAAACTTAGTGTGGCTTTCAGCCAAGCAAGACCCATAGAACTAACCTCGGCGACCTGAAACACATTTTGTGTTCCATCACATCTTGTGTTCCATCACTTCTCTTGATGACAAGACATCGAGATTGCCGCCCCAGAAATCATCAAAGTGGTCGGTTTCCACCCCAGACTGATCTCGTATCATGAGCTGATGAGCATACTAGGCGTTTTTGGGTCATTCAAGAAGTAGCTATGACCAAAGCCAGCATTGGCGTGTGTGGACGTTACTCCTGTGATATGCAACACGTGCTCGTGGTGGCAAAATGGCTGCAGTGCAAGTACTGATCCATCGATTTAGATCTGCGCATGACTGTCTATGGCCCCGCGAAGATCCTCAACTTTTCTGATGAGCGGCACCCAGTCCTGCTTGCGAGGTTATTCAATATCAACTTCTTGCATGTGACGGAGTGTATTCGGGATTTCGAATACACTGAGCCTCTGATGTCGTCTACGCAATCACAGGTCTCGTCCATCTACCAGCTGTGATCACTGCAGACGTCACAAGATTCGATGCTCTGGCTAAACACCATGCGCCACTTGCTCATGCAAAGGGTTGCAATGTGTCGCTGGGCACATGAAGCGCTATCGCAAAGAATATGTTCAGGACCTGCAGCGATGATTAGCAGCCCAGGTGCAGGGCACGTCAGACGATCTGGCTTCGTACGATTCCTCGACGCACGCGGCATGCACCATCGAGGTGTCTGCCTCTCCCCACCTCACAGCCAGCAGCGTCAATGCCATCGCGGCTATGTGTGCCAAGACATCGAAGGAAGCAGAGATCAACGAAGAAGATACGCAAGTAAACCCCCTCGCCATAGGTAAAGACAATGTACTTGGCCGACTCTCGAGGTAGAAACGTTTACTTAGGCACGTCCTCGAACCTGTCATTCAGGCGAAGGGTCTTACTACTAGTCAGTCCATCGTAACGGCTCAGCGACCCAAGCAGGAGCGCCGGAGTAATTGATGTTTCCTGGTAAGGTCTACGACTTCTGGGCTGGACCGGTGAGGGAGGTCATGTTCCAATGCGCGACACTAGCCTCTCGTAAGCTGCACATGCCATATTTCTTAATAACGCAGTCGAATTCCGCGTGGTTTAGCTGTTTCTTTCATTCGACGATGCATTAGAACCATTTTGGGTAGATTCGGGGGTTTCACAAGGATCCAACTTCGGAAAGACTAGTTCTACTTGGAAGGATGCGGTACAAACACTATGTTCTATTATTGGCATTTGCAAAGGCGCACAAACAGCTGCCGGAGCTAAGCTTTTGGTATCCCGTTACCCGTGCACTCTGATTTGCTAGAAAACTTGGAGATAGTGTGCTGTAGAGATCTCTGTTTACATTCGATCGACTGCAGAGGTGCTGCATATCCAAGGTGAGCGATGTTGAATTTGTCTGACAGGCTTGATCTCGAGAGCTGTGTCCTCATCTCGCGATGCATCTGCTGACCGTCCAACAGATGGGCAATGCCCTGCGACTAGCTTTAGATCAAGGACTGCACACTGAATGCAAAGCAATATCGCTTCCGGCTGTGTACTACAAAGAGACCGCAAGATCTGATGTACGATGCATCTTCTCGACCGGCAAATGTCGTAACTCTAAGGTCTGCCGCTGGCAACTTGTGACGAAGATATCACGGCGCCACTGCCTACCTTCGAGCGCTCGCCAGAAAGAGCTGCAGCCTTCAAAGTGCACCTTTAGCTTGCCAAAGCCATGCCGATGATAGTAAACATGGTCTAAGGGAAAGAAGGACGAATGCAGTCATATTTCCTGGCACACATGCGAACGGCGCTCAATGTGATCGCGCACGTCACGGATGAGCTACAGGGCGGCACCTATGTTATACCTCGTAGGAAGTGAAACCTCGTGAGCATCGGCCTCTCTGCATTGGCTGCAGCCCGAATGCATCATCATGGCAATGCGGCCAATCTTGTCCAACCTACTGCAGTCACGAATCGCTTTCGAAAAGCTTTCTCCGCCGCCGGATTCCATCGTGGTATCGATGCATACGTGCAGAGGTTCAGCTTTGCAGATCCTGCTCATCCTCGATGCGCTCAGGTCGCAAGGGTTGCTCGAATGCTTCTTGCCATTCAATTTGGATGCGCCGTACACTGATCAGTCAGGCCAATCGAATCAACCACCACATATCCCACCGACTCGCAACGTGCTTTCCGAGGGAGTCGCTAATGTCCTTTCACTTCGACAGGCACCGGATTCGCGTGTAGAATGATAGCGACGGCCCCGGTTGGACAGTACGATGCGGTCGTTCCTCGTGTCAAAGGGCGAGCTTGGTTGACGGGCTATCGTCAGTCCATGGATTCAACAGATTCGCTTCCGCTTGGGTCTAGGGTGGGTAACCACTGGCACATGCCCTGATGTGGAGTCTGGTAAGATAACATGAAGTATCTGTAGGCATCGCATGATTACGACGCCCAGACTGCTACGAAGTGGGAACAGGCTCGGAGTATGCCCGCAACTGGAGATGTCGGCGGTTCTGTAGATAACAGAGACGTACTCCACTGCTTAGTTACGCTACGCTCCGGACCCTGTCTCTCTTATCGTGTGGGAGCAAGCAGGTAAGTAGGACTGTTGTCGAGAGAGGTCAAGCGGCGCAGAGCTGAGATGGGTAAGTGCCCAATCCTTCATGTCCCAAGCTTGCTGTGTGCTGTGCGGCAGAACCTCCAACCGTCCCGGTCGCTGTAATGGTCCTTGAGGTGAACGGAGGTCATTGTCTTATAGTAATGACAATAATGCTTGGGGTCCTGCAAGCTTCTCTTATTGCCTCATAGCCCGTCCACGCAAGGGAATTCATGAAACACAATGTTTCGCGCTTCGGAATGCACATGCCGTCCGTGGTCACAGCCTTTTGTGACGTCAAACTGTGACTAAAGTGACGTCGCTCTCCGCACTCGTGCACGCGCTGTTTTCTTACTGGCGGAGGCGTTACCGACCCTACTTCTGCCGATTGCACCGTGTCCCTAGCTCAGTCTGCACAATTCCACTCACTAATTACAGCCTGGCGATGCTGGCCAGATGGCCAGAGATGCAGCCCAGAGAGAGGCCTACAGTGTACCTGCAGCAGAGGCCTGTACCTGCAGTTGTCGTTGCTTGCTTGCCTTCTCACCCAAAAACTCACTACAGTCGTTCCGCGATAGCCTGCCTCATCCTGCTCTCGGCGTGGCTGATGACCTTCTTTCTCAACTTCAGAATGGTTGGGTATACATGCTCCCGACCCGAATTTCCTATCAAACAAGTGCCGCACAGGAGGTCGCGTAGGAAAGCCTCGCCAGATCATCTTTCGTCGGTGGCATCAAGTGACAAGCGTGAACCTATGCTATGGATCCTTGATTCTTTGGGTGCCGAAAGATGGCTCCGTCCTCCGCAGTTGCCACCAGCTACCAGGATGTTCTCGTGCTGCATGGATCAGAAGCCGCTTGTTACCGACCTAGTGTGCACGCTCCAGAATGATCGCATTCGAACACGCGAAGCTATGGATGGACAGTGCTTGAAACGCGCAGGAATCATGTTGGCTTGCAGTCTCCGTACCGAGCATCTGGCGACAGGCGGGCTGTAAGCCTCGTGTCTGTGCGCACGACACTGGACTGCATTGCAAGCATAGTGGACCCACCCTGGGCGGATAGTGGCCCGATATCACTCTTACGGTGATACCCCATACAGACATTCAGCAATGACCACCTTGATTGAGGCTTTTTCGCATCTCAAATGGCCTATAGAGCTGTGGTGGTGCATGTTGTGTTTAAAGAGCGTTCGACTTGGCCTTGTGCTCCACCCGGCCTCGACCTCCAGAAGCATTCGACTGCATCAATTGCCTGCACTACCACGTGCAGGACTCTGGTAGCCTCGTGTCACTCACTCACTCCGAGTATGAGACCAACCTAGTCGATCCGAGCTATCACCCAGGCGGCATATTTGATAGCGACGACACCATGGGGTTCGATAAGAAGAGTCCGAGCGACGACGACCTCGCAAGATCACCTACGCATGCCGCCGGCGAGGTGCAGGATCTGGAGAAGTACAAGACGAAAGACGCCGTTTTCGGAGAGATCTCAGACGATGGCCCCAACTACCGCAACGTACGCTTCCCCACCGACTCGAAAGTCATGATATTAACAAGTAGCAAAGGTCGGTTGGTTGGGTACCGCTGTCTTGATGATGAAGACACAGATTGGTCTGGGTGTACTTTCGATACCTACCGTCTTTAATGACCTTGGCATGATCCCCGGTATTATCTGCCTGATCGCGATCGCGGTGATTACAACATGGTCCGACTACATGGTCGGCATCTTCAAGGTACATTGACCAGTATCCTGTTGCTGCACATGGTCACGAAGAACGCAATATTATATGAAAATGCTGACACTTCACGCTTCATAGCTCAACCACCCCGAAGTGTACGGCATTGACGATGCAGGTAAACTCATGTTCGGCAAGCCTGGACAGTATCTCCTCAGCGTAGCATTCGTTCTCTGTAAGTCTCCTGGAGCTCACTATAAAGCGACGTGCAACTGACACATCTCTCAGACTGGGTGTTTGTCTCTGGCTCTGGCATGCTCAGTATCTCCATCTCTCTCAACGCCCTGTCGACTCATGGTGCATGCACGGCAATCTTCGTTGCTGTCGCGTGCGTCTGTGGGTTTTTGCTCGCGAGCATTCGCACACTGGGCAAGGTCAGCTTGATCGCCTGGATGGGTCTCACTGGTATTCTGATCTCGAGTGAGTTGCAACCAAGTGGTCAAGCTTGGGATAAATGCTAATACGGGCCGTAGTCTTCGCCCTCACCGTTGCCGTGGGTGTCGAGGATCGTCCAGCAGCCGCACCGCAAGAAGGACCCTGGAAATCCGACTACCACATCACGAACAGCGAGACACCCTGGAGGGCCTTCGCTGCCCTTTCCACCCTCGTTTTCGCCTACGCAGGCACTCCGGCTTTCTTTTCGATCGTGTCCGAGATGAAGGACCCGAGGCATTATACCCGATCTCTCATTATCTGCCAAACTGTCGTCACAGTCACCTACCTCGTCATTGGGATCGTAGTATACTACTACTGCGGCTCATTCGTAGCTTCTCCCGCGCTAGGGTCCGCTGGTAAAACCATGAAGAAGGTCTGCTACGGTGTTGCCCTGCCCGGATTGCTCGCGACAACATGCATTGTCACACACGTACCAGCAAAGTACATCTTCCTGAAGATCATGAGAGGATCCAAGCACCTGACGGCCAACACCATGCAGCATTGGGGAGCCTGGTTGAGTTGCACGTCTGGAGTGGCTATCGTAGCATACATCATCGCCAGTGCTATTCCGGTCTTTAGTAGCCTGGTATCACTCATCGGTGCGCTTCTAGGCACGCTCATGTCTTTCCAACCCATGGGCTTCATGTGGCTCTACGACAACTACAAGCAAGGCAAGGCCAATCCAACCCTGAGGTGGCGCATAATGGTCTTCTGGTCGTGGGCTATCATTATTGTTGGCACGTTCCTCATGATTGCTGTAAGTCGTGCCCAAGGAAATTGGGAGGAAGGTACTGACAATCTCACCAGGGTACCTATGGGTCTGTAGTCTCCATTATGGATGAGTATAGTAAGGATGGAGGTACATCAGCCTGGACCTGCGAGGATAATTCAGGATCAGTTTAGAGCGGTTACGGGACGTGCGAACAGTGCTGCATGCGCTCCTAGATCGAGTGATAGATGATAACGTCCCAGTGCTTTGCATTGCCCGGACATAAATGAATGTTCCACTATCTCAGAAAGAAACCCCAAAAAGAATCGCCGCATTCACCTCATGGGACTCGTCTTGGTAGCATCGAGATAGTCTCGAACAGCGATGTCGACTTATTCACTGCCTATCTCTGGACACAGAAGGCGGAATCAGGAGTAATGTGTCTTTTGGGATGACAGGACAGCACTAAATTGTCTTGAAGACGGAGATAGTGATCACGGTAGTGTGGATTTTGGTCTGCTGCGAAGAAGAGGCTGTGTTCTGCTTGCTGTGTCTCCAACGCATTCGGCCAAAGCATAGAAGCTCAGAAGACGAGAGCCGCAGCAAAGATACAACCAAGGCCCAAGAATGTAAAAAGCGTGGTAACCACCAGCGCAACAATGTCGAAGCAGGACTCCTTGGACAGCGCTTTGCACAAGAGCAAGATCCGTCAGTACCGTGAACCGATCAAGGTCAGCTCCGCCTCGCTTGTGAAGGTACTCGCACACGTTGACCTCCACAGCCAGGTATCCAGTAGGTATACTGTCCACGAGATTGAGAGGCTTTCCAGAGACGATCATATCCAGTCGATGCTCTCGATACCCTCGAAGTCGTGCACTCATGCTGGATGCTGGAGGAAAGGCCCAGAGCGACGCCAAGGAGGAAGATGAAATAGACGACGAGGAGGGTGAACACAAGGTAGAGGATTATGAGGGGACGAAGGGGAGATTGCCGGCGACCAAGACCATGACGGTGAGTTGGAAGCGATGGTCAACGTGCCTCGCCCTTTGCTATCAATAGATAAAGCCAAGATTGTGTCGTCATCTCGGTCAATGGCTGGCATAGCTAATGTATTGAAGTGGAGCTTGGTGATCGTGATGGTCTAGTGTTTCGTCTAACGCAAAGATGGAGAAATGTCTGCGGTATGTCACAAGACTACGGCGTTTAAAGAGGCAAACGGTATACCGTATTATATAAACGCTCGTACTTCGCCGGACTTCTCGGTCGTCGAAACAATAGCGGGTATAACGAAGAATAAGTTTCGAAAGTACGCGCGGTTTACGAGAGAGGACGTACGGGCGGAGGCGACACGGAGTTTCGAGGAAATTACGGATAACCAAGTAAACAATAGCGTAGATAGTATGCCCGGACGTCTAAAAGCGTGTTTAGATAACGAAGGTCAAAAGACGCAATACTAAACGTTGTTTGTTGTCGTATTGTCGTTGTTTAAAGTGCGGAGTGTCTAAAAATCTTAGTTTCCATTTTGCTGTCCGTGGTTACCTCTCCTGGCGAGAAGTGGAGAAGATTCGAAACGTCGGATAGTCAGCAGCGTAGCCGATCGTTCCTTCCTTCAATCGCGACATGAAACGCAGCGGCGGGCAGGAATCGCCATTCGTCACGACCTGTTCTAGTCAGCCCTGATGAGACCCAAACGTGGATGTCATGGACTTTGGGGAATTGAGTCTGGTGAAGGCCTCCAAGAAGTGGTGACGATGGGAAGACAAGCTTTTCCTCTATCGCTTCTGCTGGGAGCCAATTCCGGCGGCGATATGGTGTTGACCATTGACAAAAGAGCCGTGCCAGCCCGCTTGACCTAGCCTGCTTACTAGTGGTAGTAAAGCGCATACTGTAATATAGTCTGAGCCGGTAGTTACATAGCCTTGTTGGCGCGAACGGCGTGGGGTGCAACCTTAGTGCTCATAAAGAAGGAGCCTCTTCAAGCGAGTGTTCATCTCATTATTCTGCAGCTTACCCATTAATTCTCCTTCTACATTCGCTCTTTCAACATGCACAGCAACACTTTAGCAGCAGCGCTGGTCGCTCTGCTCCCTGTAGCTCTCGCTGCCACATCTGTCAGCGGCACACCTGAAGGCTTCGCCAAGGGCACGACTGGCGGTGCAGCAGGCAAGACTGTCACGCCCGCCTCCACCACCGAGCTCACCCAGTACCTGTCATCGAAGGATCCTCTCACCATCGTCCTCACAAAGACTTTCGACTACACCAATTCCGAGGGCTCCGCTACTGAGACCGGTTGCGCACCCTGGGGAACTGCAGCGGGCTGCCAGCTTGCCATTAACCGCTACAACTGGTGTAACAACGACCAGAGTGGGAAATCGATCTCGGTCACTTATGACAAGGCAGGTCTCACTCCACTTGATGTCGCCAGCGACAAGTCTATTGTCGGTGAAGGCAGTACCGGTGTCATCAAAGGAAAGGGTATTCGCTTTGCCAAAGGCGTCTCCAACGTCATTGTCCAGAACATTCACATTACTGATCTCAACCCCAAGTACGTATGGGGTGGCGATGCCATCACTCTTGGCGGCAACACCAAGATTTGGATCGACCACGTCAAGATCTCCTTGATTGGCAGACAGCACATTGTTGCTGGTGAGTGCAGCCGCTCGCAGCTTGACAATCCCATGTTAAACATTCGCAGGTTACGACACCAACACTGCTGTGACCATCTCCAACACCGAGATCGACGGACAGACCCAGTGGTCCGCGGATTGTTCCGGTAGACATTACTTCGCTCTCCTCTTCACGGGCCAAAATGATCAGATCACATTCAAGGGCAATTACATCCACCACACCTCCGGCCGCTCACCAGCCGTCGACAAGGGCACCCTCCTCCACGCTGTCAACAACTACTGGGCCAACAACACCGGCCACGCCTTCGAAGGCGATGGCGCCTACGTCCTGGTAGAGGGCAGCACTTTCGACAACGTAAAGGCTACGGAGCAGGGCTTCACCGGTAGTATGTTCGCGCCAACGCAGTCTTCCAGCCAGTGCACCAGCGCACTGGGACGTGCATGCCCTGCCGACACCTTCAAGAGCTCGGGAACGCTCAATGGCGCGGACACATCAGTGTTGAGCAAGTTTAAAGGTTTGACTATTGCTGTTGCGGCGAATGATGCTAGCTCTGTGCCGACCAATGCTGGGGTTGGAAAGTCTTTGAGCTCGAATGCTCGGACTGGGAATGGTACTAGGTCGACGCGCAGGGCTAGGTCTCTTGGTGGCAGAGTCTGGTTTGGCGGTGTTCAAGACTTGGTTGTTTGAGCTGTGTCTTGAAAGTGATGAAGCCATGACCGAGGTTTCGTGAAGTAGAGCAGGTGCAGTCTGAACGAGGTAGCTGCTCGTCGACAGAGTGGTGCTGTGCCATCCACCTATCTCAGCTCTCCATCTGCGTATACGACCTTGTTGGGAGGCGCGAGTTGTGATGATGCCAAAACATTGGCGGAAGATTCATGCACGAGTTTGGTGATTGCTCGGGGCACAAACGATGGCGAGTACGCTGAGTCGTTTGTCTCTAGGTCCTCGAAGACATGCAGATACGCAGGCGAAAGCGCCTGACTGTCGCTTCCAAGCTCATTCCGGAAGCATTGCCTTGGACTTCAGTATGACCAGGCGCGCTGCTGTCCCTTTCGTCGGAGTTGATATCCTCACTCCGTGAACGCTTCAGGCCCACGTAGCCCTTGCCATGCTCTTCGGCCATATCTTTCAAGGCCACCCGGTGGCCTTATTGCTAGACGCATCCTGTGGTGTGTCAACACTGCCCTTCGTTCGTCTCTTGCCCATGGACTCCGAGCACACCGATGCTCGCATCGTGTCATGTCAATATTTGGCAGACATCGTCAGCTTATTGCTCAGCTGCACGAAGATGGCACCTCAGCGGCGACGTTATCGTGTCGTCTCACGCAGCGTGAGACGTTATGCCGCTAACGCTCCTGCCGGCTCCACGATTGGATCGGCACTTTGCTTCCGTCACCGTTGACTTCTCTTCGACCAAGCCTCCGGTCAAGCATTGCATTATTCGTCTGATGGTTTTAAGGTCCATTCACTTACATGCCAGCTTGGCATGGCCAGGACACTGCGGCACGAAAAGTGTCAGTCGAAAGCCTTTCCGATCGCACGCACAGTCAAGACTGCCGTGGTTAGCAACTAGGGAAGCTTGTCGTGTCATAGCTCATAACATCGGCCAGAACCGGCGGCACCTGCAAATTAGCGACCATGTCACCAAGGTGCCGACCTGTCTACCTGTGTATGCAATTCCCAAAACCTTGCCTCCCGCCAACCCCAGAAACTGCTGCAGATCCTATTGGTCATAGGTCGGTGTACGCTCCCGTGGATGAGCGAGTTCGTATATCAGATTCTACCTTTCACGCCCCTCTTGCGCTCTTTCCCTATGACAAAGGATCTCCAACACCCTCACGCCTATTGAGGTCAACATGAATTGCCCGTCCCGGACCGACCCCGAGATTCCATCCGGTTTCAATCAGAGCCCCGACTCTTTGGCCGCAGACACTACGACGAGAAGTGACCTCGGGAAGGTGGCGAGCGCGAGGATCCAACACGACCACAAGCTGAAGACCAACGATGGCACAGATGTCGAATTAACACAGCTTGGGGGACCCAGCGATGCCGACGCTTGGCGAAGGCGGAAGTCTCAAGGCGATGGAGCGTCCATCGCCCGCTCTGGGTTTGGAGAGCAGATGCTTGAGCAGACGCTCGGCACCTCAGGCCCTCCAAACCCACGACTGCCATTTTGGCGGTCACCGTTCAGGCGAATTGGACAAGTGATGTGGAAGTTCATGCACTTCGTCGGTCCTGGTTTCATGATCGCGGTCGCCTACATTGACCCAGGAAACTATGCTACCGATGCTGCCGCTGGAGCTTCTTATCGATTCAGGCTGCTATTTATGGTCCTGCTTTCCAACATCTTCGCCATCTTCTTACAGTCGCTCTGCATCAAGATGAGCACTGTGACTGGCCTCAATTTGGCCGAAATGAACAAGGCGCATTGTCCACGATGGCTTAACTATGTCCTGTACTTCTTTGGAGAGTGCGCGGTCATCGCAACTGACATAGCAGAGGTCATTGGTTTTGCAATCGCACTCAACTTGCTTGCGCCCAAGCTACCAATCGTCGCTGGGTGTGCTATCTCGATCCTCGACGTAATGTTCATTCTTCTTTTCTATCGTCCGGAAGGCTCGATGAAGACGTTGCGACTCTTCGAGGGCTTTGTCATGCTTCTGGTGCTGGGAGTAGCAATCTGCTTCTGCTTCCAGTTATCGTTGATCAAAAACACATCCGTTGGCGATGTCTTCCGGGGATACCTACCGTCAAGCGCACTGGTCGAAAGTCAAGGGTAAAATCCACTCACTTGGCGGCAATTACTCCATGCTGACAGTGAACACAGACTGTACCAAGCATGTGGTATTCTCGGCGCAACAGTGATGCCTCACTCACTGTACCTCGGCAGCGCACTGAACCAGCCCCGACTGCAGCACTTCGATATCAAGCACAACAATTTCAGCCGAACTGTTGTCGAGCACAGCGATGACGACGACACCTCAATGGCTCCACCGGTGAAGTACAGACCCTCGCTTGATGCGATCGACAGCTGCATGAAATACTCCATCATCGAGCTCGCGATCTCGCTGTTCACTTTTGCCTTGTTCATCAACAGCGCGATCCTGATCGTCTGCGGCGCTTCACTGTACTCAGTCGACGGCGCTTCAGGCGCAGACCTCTTCGGCATCTACGACCTGCTCCGCGACCAGCTCAATCACGCTGCCGCCACTTTATTTGCTGTTGCGCTACTACTCTCTGGATGCTCCGCTGGAATCGTGTGCACCATGGCTGGCCAAATTATCAGCGAAGGCCAATTGAACTGGAAACTGAAACCCTGGGTGACCAGACTTCTCACACGATCCATCTCCATTGTCCCAGCCATTTTGGTTGCCGGAACAATCGGCAAGAAGGGTCTCTCCGATGCCTTGGTCGGTTCACAGGTGGCTCTCAGTGTCATTCTGCCATTCGTTACAGCACCATTGATCTACTACACCTGCCGCAACAAATACATGACGGTGATCACATCAGGATCTAGTATCAACCCACGCAACGAAGTGGACGTATATGGTAATGCTGTTCCGACACAGGTGAAGATGAGGAACAATTGGGTCGTCTCGGTCCTAGCAATCGCCATCTGGATCATCATCGTTATCATGAACGTTGCCAACATCGTTCTGACCGGCCTTGGCAAGAACTAAAATGGGCCCGTTCATACCGAGCAATGAGCAACGGCAACGGTGCGCAGCATTGCACGTCCGTGCGCGATCGAGGCCATGAGGCAATCGAGAAAGGCCGAATTTGCAGTATGACATTCTGTACGGGAGGCTATAGGTCAGGTGCATCCGGAACGTGTCTCAATACTGTCAAACATTTCAACAAATGCCTACCGCACCAGGCTGGTCAGGCTCACTTCCATCATACATCCTCGGAGACTGGGGATCGTCTCTAGCCAACCGCATTATCGGTCGATCTCCTATCAAGCTGCTGGCGAAATATTGCTTCATCAAGTAGATTAAGTGGTGTGCAGGCTACGCCGCCAGCTTCCAATCAACGTGGTCAACCTCTGGCCCTGCTTTCGACGTTTTTCCTAACTACAGCAGGTTCGAGCAGTCAATTTGCGTCTGACCGGGTTTAGTGTTCCTCGACTAGATCCCGGTCCTCTCACGCCTCAAGCCTAGCCTGCTCAGAACTCACCTTCTGCCCGTCCCTAGGGACGAATCCTTGCTCTCACCGCCAAGCAAGACCAAGTCATTCCACCCACTCCTTTTACACTCCCGACGCCACCTCCGATACTCAATAGCACCCCCACTATACCTCAAAAAACTCTTCACATTCTTCCGTTTGGCATTCTTAATATCACAGTCATCCAGCTCCTGACCTCATTCACCAAAACTTGCGCGTGACTGCACTTGAACACATGTTCCATCCATCGCTCCACAGCCTCTTCTTCCGGCTCCACGTAAGTGATCCCGTGTGGTTTACAGAATGTAAGTAGGTCTGAAATTACTGCGACTGCGTGGTCGATAGAACGCGTGGCGTTGCCAAAGGGTTTGTGTGGACTTAAAACCATCAACATGTTGGGTAAAGGCGGTACTGTTAGGTCTGGAAAGCCGTTCGGTGTCTTTGCACACCGTGGAAAAGCCCCTGATATGACATGAAGCATAACTGACGTATGGAGAAACTATGTACGAGTGCGAAAGGAAGAAGGCAAAGCTAATGAGATAGGCTGCCTAAGCCCGCATGTGCTGCATACGTCATAATCCTGCCAAGTGGCACCGAGTATATGTGCCCTTGTGCTTGAGGATTTGCTCGGGCATGATCTCGGAGTTGCGCAAAGGAGTCGACCAAATGACGATACTTTGAAAGACACTCAGCGGCTTAATCGACGGCTCGTCCGATACTGCTGTGATCGTCTGCATGCCAGTTGCTCCGGTGCCGACCAGTTCTACGCCAACCCGCTGACTAGCGAACTCGCGGCTCGTGTTGAGACCGCCGGCCATCGGCTTGTATGAAAATGTTGAACTACGAAAGTCATTGATGCCAGGAATTTTCGGCAGCGTAGGCGAAGAAAGGAATCCCAAGCAGCTTACGAAGAACTTGGTGCGATATGATTTATCAGACTCATCTGTGAAGGTCCAGATTCGATGCTGTTCACCCCAGGTTGCTGACTTGAGCCGTGCGTCAGTTTAGATTTCTCTGTATAGACCGTGCTTCGTGGCCATTCGCTTATGTATTCGTGAGTATCGGCTTGAGTGGCGAACTGAGCAATAAGAGAGAAATTCCGTGTCGATCCTGCATCCAGGGTATTTGTTCTCATACCATGTGCCGCCCACCTGATCCAACAGAATGACGTTTACTATGCTCGAACAGCATGCAGTAAAGTTTCAGATACGAGATGTCTCTCGGCTTACGTCGGATCCAGCTCCAAGCACCTTCACTCGCCAGCCAGGGAAACTGCGTATGCTGTACAGTCTGTAGACACCAGAGAGTCCCGCGCCTACGACCAGTACATTGTGCACATCGTCAGCCCGCAGCCGAGATGCTGACATCTGTTTGGTGAATGGAGAAAAGAAAGCCTTAACGTTCTGCGCAGCTGCCACAAGTCGGGATGTCTACCAATGTCCTTCTCTTATCGTGCTGGATAGATGTATTTGAACATATGTCAATGGCACAATGGCAGAACTGCAGTTCGTCAACTGCCTGGTTGGAATTTCCTGTGGCAAACAGCTTCACCGGCGAGCTCTTTGGCAATAGAACCATTTACACGCATGCACAAGAGATGGAAGCATCATCGGACTGTCACTGCGTTGTTCAGATGGTCGGGTGTCGAATTGTCGAGAGCCATGAGATGTCGATTTTCTCGTCAGAGAGATCCGAACAGTGGGTCCATTGTTTTAGGAAAGCTACACCAAGCGAGAGATTACATGAACGATAGCGATGGAGATGCCCAAAGCAGACTCAAGACGCAAGGTCTTCGCAGCTTGAAGCCATCGATCACATCTTCCAGCTGCTCCGAATTGGCCATGTCTTCATCCGCCACTCAAACACGTAAAGCAGTCCAGGATGTCGTTGATCAGCCTACCTCCGGAGGTGAGCTGCTCCAGAAAAGCCTCATAGACCCGCTCAGTGGTTAATGAGCAGCTTCGAATCATTCAAGACCTCAATCCGCAATGGATGTAACAGGCTTCGCTCTGTTCACGGCTGCCGCTACAGGCATCGGGCGGGCATGCGCAATGGGCTTTGCCGCTGAAGGGAACGCTGACGTGTCGCTGGTAAGACATGAACTTGAAAGACCTCCAAGGTGTACAGAGTGAGGTCCAAGCAATCAATCCTCCGTGTAAAGTCATACTCTTACAAGTTAACGTGACCGACGAGCATCAAGTCAACGAGGTTCTGGGTAAGATCACTCAACAGTTTGGCCGCATCGATTATGTTATGAACGCCGCAGGCGTACAGATGAAGCATCAGGGCGGTGTAGCTGCAGCTGAGACATCCGATTGTAGGCGGGTTCTAGACATGAACCTTGACGGTAACTTTGTCCTGCGAGCAAATGTGAAGATCATGCTTCGGCAGGAGCCGATAACGGCGTTGATCAATGGTCGAGAGTTGCAGAGAGGCTCGATTGTCACATTCAGCTCGATACAAGGCATGGTTGGAATTACAACCCCGGCAGCATATACAGCTTCGGAGCATGCTATCATTAGGTTGACGAGATCGGCATCGGAAGACTATGCAGATAGGGGACTTCGATATGTCCACGCTGTACGGGGATGCCACTGACGACAAGGAATCCAGATATGCTGAAGGCAATGCAGGAAAGGGTGGGAACTGCAGTGCCGATGCATAGAATGGGTAAGCCGGACGAGATTGCGGATGGTGTTTTGTATCTTGCAGATGGCAGAAGCTCGTTTGTCGGTGGATCAGCCTTGATGATGGACGGCGGATACTGTCAAAGGAAGCTGCATAAGATGTCCACTCACTTGTTGTTGCCTTCTCTCGCTTTCTCTGCATGCCCTGGGTTCGTGCCTAGCTCCTTGGCCTCCCACTCCAAGGCCCTCTTTACCTCGTCCTTGAGACTGCCACCACTGGGTTTCCAGTTCAATATCGCTCTGGCGCGCCTAGCTCTGCAGCGGCTGTTCGCGCCCCAAAGAGCTTGGCCGAACGCAGTAGCTTGGCCAGCATCCTCTGGAGACACAGACTTCACCTCGTCGGTCGATGCAAGGTTGTGCTTCTTGGCTCCGCTTGCAACCCATTGACTGACCTCGCCCCAGACGTGCTCGCCATTCTCGGCGAAGTAGTAGCCTGTAGCACCCCAAGTAGCGGGCTTGTCTGGCCACTCCTTGGTAGAGCCGCCAGCTGCAGCTTCTTCGGCTAGCTTGAGGTACAAGTCGGAAAGGTCGTGAACGTGGATGTTGTTCCAGTATGCCTTGCCTTCGTTTACCTTGATGGATTGACCTCGCTCAATGGTCACGCGGCAAAGTTCAGGCAGTTGATGAGATCGCTGGTTGTCAGGACCTCGACCTGGACCATATATCGTTGGTGGGCAGACGATCGCCGTCTTTGCTCGATCGGCATGATCGGTTCCGACCTTAAGCACGATCTTGTCCACATTCCTGTGCGGTGCATCATCCGGCAGGGATGTTACGGCAGAGACACCCTCGAGATCGTCGTAAATTGTGTCGCGGAATTGAGTGCCATAGGTCTTCTCTCGGATATCTTCAAGTAGCAAGATGCCTGTTCCTGAGGTGTGGAGCAGGAACGCTGGGATTGAAGGATCATGAGCTGCAAGACCACGAGCTATGGCATTTGCTGCGACTTCGTGGTCAGCGTTGGCAAAGTCTGTTGACCAGTCAGCAAGGGTTCGTCCTCAGGAGTCATTGTCGCAGCCACGTACTGCAAACAATGTCCGCTTTCTTCACCTCGCCCTCAATTAAGCCCGCATCGTCCAAAGTTCCGTACACGAACTTGATCTTTGGGTAGTGTTTCGCGATTTTGGCGCCTCTTCCGCTGTTTCTGACGAGACAGGTTATGTCCCAGTCAGGGTGCGCCGTGGCTATAGCATACAAGGCATCACCGCCGATGTAGCCCTAAGCAATGCAATCAGTAATGACTGTGCACACATCGAGGCGAGACTTGCAGTCGCTCCAGTGATGAACAGCTTTGGTGAGTGCAGTCGGCTCATGATGGCGATGGTGTAAAGGATTGTTTCGACTTGATCTGATGGCTGCTCTTCTGTCGATCAGGCAGCCACGGTCCTATGCAGTACGTGAGGAAGTCGTGCGGTGTCCCATCGAAGCCGACAGCGGATGGGTTGTGAGGGGTTTACAACATGACGTCGTCGTGTGCATTACCAAACATCCATGACTTTCTCCATCATGGTGGTGGTGGTCATATACCTGAGTCCAAACCGCCATCGCGATCACGCGCACGCACACGTTGAAAACTCGGCCGCGAACTTGTTCGTGCCCACGAGCGCGGTCATCAGCTCGAACGTGTGCCCGGCGTCGGCAGCTTAGGCCTGGGCAGAGGCGCCCGGACGCGACTATGATCGAGCACACAATCGCGCACGCGTTCCGGACCGTCTACTCGGTCAGGGAGAGGATCATGAGCTACCTCGGGGCCTCGTCCTTGTCCGCGTTCTGCTGTGCGTTCGAGCTCGAGCTCTCGGACATGGAGAAGCGTGTGTACCTGAACTCGATCATGGACATGCCCGAGGTCTCGATCCCACTGGCGACAAGCAGACGAGCACGTGCTCGTAGACGACCAAAACCACGCTCTCGAGCACGACCGCGTGCGCGACGACGCTCTTAGTCCTCAACACGCTCGGGCTCACGTGCTACTTCCTGCCCCTGTTCATGCTCCTCCTCGACTCGTAGATGAACAGCAGCTGCGAGACCGTGCCCAAGCCCACGGGCACGATCACGGAGTCGATGGCGCTGGCGATCCTCCTCGCGACCCACTTCTTGCTCACGTCCGACGCCTTGACGCCGATCCCGATCAGGATGCTCCTCTTCTTCAGGTTGTTGTCGACGTACGTGATGTGCGGCTGGGCGTTGATCTTGACCTCGGCCACCTGCGCGCTCACAGGCAGCTTCCCGTTCTGCAACGCCCTCATGATCCCGCTCACGATCTTGATCAGCCTCTCGGTCTTGTCCGTCTCCGAGAACGAGCCGTTGAGCACGAACATCACCTCCTTCAAGGCGTACTTCACGATGGGGAGCGCGTCCTTCTTCACGATCGCCAACCCCTTCGTCTCCAGGCTGCCGTCCCAGTTCACGGCCTCGTACTTCTTCTTGGCCGAGATCACGATCGACGAGTAGTTCCCCTTGATGTCCGCGCCCACCTCTGCGAACACGGTCCCCCTCGTGGCCTCCTCGATGGCCCTCTTCACCTTCATGCCCGCAGTCTCGCATGCCAGCTCGCTCCTGAGCCCGACCCAGACGAAGATCGAGTCCGTGTCGCCGTAGATCACCTCGAACCCGCACCACTCCGCGCTCCTGATCATGAGCTTGACGTAGTACCTGGCGAGGTACGTGACGATGGCCGCGCACGTCTTCGAGCTGATGGCCCCGTGCCTGCTCCCCATCACGCCGTAGACGCTGACCGTGAGCAGCTTGTTCGACCAGGCCGCGACGTCGTCCCCCTTCGCCTTCGCCCTCTTGCGCCCGATGATGAGCATGTCTAAGAGCGAGCTCAACATCGAGTCCTTGCTCCTCCTCACGCACATGAAGTCGCTCGCGGTCCTCATCAAGACTAGGTCCTCGTGCTCGACCACGTCGTCCTCCACCATCCCCGCCAGAACGTGATCGACATCGCGATCGAGCTTGGCGGCGAGTCCCGACGGGCTGGACGACGAGTAGCAGCTGTCGATGAAGACCCCGATCTTCGACATGATCGAGCCGTACAACGAGTTCCCGTCGATGACGATGACGCCCTTGTAGCACCCGGGCTTGGGCTCGAGCACGAAGCCGCCCTCGAACTCCTTCTCGTCCGCGTCCGAGCTCCTGCTCAGGTCCAAGCACATGTTCATCGACATGGCCCTGGACATCTCGAGGCAGTGGACCATGTACCCGGTGTTGCCCCCGATGGCGTCCCAGATCGGGCTCCTGGACGTGCCTGCGAGCGCGAAGTACCTCTCGCACATCCTCATCTTCTTGGCCAGGAGCGCGTGCAGGTCCGAGTCCCTGGCGTTGTAGATGAGCATGTCCGTGACGTCGTACGAGTCCGAGTTCTCGATCATCATCTCGTCCGCGTCCAACTTCGAGGGCAGGTCCATCCTCGAGGCCAGGTACGCGAGCCCGATCGAGTTCCAGTCCTTCCTCTGGTACTTGTCCACGTCGTACATCGAGTCCACGAACGAGACCCCGTTCGGCAACCTCCAGTAGACCGCCTCCCCGGTGTTGCCCAGCCTCCTGTCCTCGAACGTGCTGTTGATCCCGTTGACCATCGCGGAATGGGTCGCGAGCCACTGCAGGTCGAAGCCGAAGCCGTTGTGGATGTTCACGAAGTCGGGGCTCAGCATGTTTAGGATCTCGAACGTCTTCACGACCGCGTTGGCGCTCGACCCCGCCTTGACGAACACGGGCTTCCTCCCGTTGTCGAGCTTCGTCTCCCTGTGGAACCCGAACGTGTAGATGCAGTAGCACAAGTCGGGGACCTCGTCGTTGAACCAGGCCCCGTTCGAGATCGTAATGCTGATGAGGTCGTCGTGCGGGAGCGGCATGTTGCCCTTCCTCGCGAACGTGCTCACCTCGATGTCCAGGCCCACGATGAAGAACGGGGGCGCCGTGGCGGCCGGGATGGTGCCCATGCCCCCGCCCGAGCCCGGGCCGAAGCCCGCGGCCGAGCACAGGCGCAGGAGCCAGGACTCGTTCGTGCTCGAGGGGATGAGCGCCACCTTGGACCCGGGCATGTCCGCGTCCACGTTGAGGACCACGCCGCTGGGCACGTCCACGCTGATGTCCGCCAACACGATCATCCTCTCGTTCCCCCGCCCCATCCTGAACGAGACGCCGTACACGCACACAGTCCCGATCTGGGACGGGATCCTGGACACGCTGTCGATCCAGCTCGAGATGATGACCCAGCCCGCGTCCATGAGCCTCCTCATGTCGTAGTTGTCGCGCTTGTCCACGAGCTTGCACAGGCTGATCTCCTCGCTGATGCACGGGAGCTTGGTGATGATCGGGGGCGTGAGCAAGGGCATGACGGTGCTCGTGGATGTCACGGTGTCCCGAACCGCGTGCGAGCGTCGCCACCTACGAGACCACGAACCCGCTCGCGATGGAGGTCACGAGCGGCGACACAGTCGCGATCGCGCACACGGGCTTGAACATGACCGAGTCCGGCGGCGTGGTCGGGTTCAGGGACGACTTCCCGTACTACGGCCCGCTCGCCAACAGGCTTAGGGAGCCGCACAAGAAGTTGATCGAGGACGTGCACAACCGCCGCTCCGTCGTCACGGACGGGACCACGTTCTACTTCTACTGCGAGGGCACGGGCTGCTGGGCGCAGTTGTACTCGGGCACGGCCTCGTTCGAGCTCCTCGACATCACCAAGATCAACGCCCCGGTCAGCTACGCGAAGGCGCTCGGATGGGCGTACGCGATCTTGAAGAGGATGGCGACCCCGGTCAGGCGCGTGCACCCGAGCGTGTGCATCGGCACGTACAGGTTGGTGTTCATGCTCGAGTACCTGGAGGACCGCTACATCGTGCACTACAGGCCGCACTGGCCGGTGATCGACAACAAGGACATGGACCCGATGTACAACAGGATCTACTCGTTCGTCGTGAGCCCGATCATCCTCCCGGCCCCGTCCGTCTGCCCGTTCAAGGTCACGTGCGAGCATGACGACCAGGTCATCAACAAGATCCTGCTCCCGTTGAGGTACGACCAGAAGCTCGACTTCCTGTGGAGGATGGGGAAGGCGATCATCAGCCCGGTCAGGAGCCCCTCCGTCATCGTGTTGTACGGCAAGGACGGGCACGAGGGCAAGACCGAGTTAGCCAAGGCGGTGTCGAGGATCTTCGGGGACGCAGTGGAGTGGGTGAGCGAGGACTTGTTCGGGGCCAAGACCGCGTGGCCCGATCCCGAGACGGTCATGCACCTGTGCGAGAAGAGGATCCTGATCTGCGACGAGTGCAAGATCGACGAGGGGTTCTCGTACAACAACATCAAGAGGTGGACGTCCGAGGCCCCGATCTCCATGAAGGGCTTGACCGGATACCTGTCCCAGACCGCGATCGTCATCTCGAACCACATCCCCTTCTCGGACAGGGCCGGGATCAACAACAGCATCGGGAGGCGACTCGTGATCTACCACATGAAGAAGAAGATGAGCTCGTTCAAGGCCCTCGACAGGTCGGAGATCACGGGACCCGTCGCCTTGAGGTTCATCTCGCTCTGCATCTCGTTCGCCAGCGCCTACGAGTCTCCACCCACGTCCCTGCCCATCGCCCTATACTCGTTCTACCGCAAGAACGTGAACAAGATCACGGCCGGGCTCGCGTACGACGTCGGGGCCTCGAAGAGGGAGGCGATCGCGGCTACGTGCGCTATGGCGATAAGGCTCGGGGTGACGGCTAGGAAGCTGTACTCGGCGTTCCATGCGTCGTCGCCCGCGCTCGTCGATATGCCCGAGATCGGGTTCCCGTATATTAGGTCGATCAGAGCCCCGCTACCGAAGCTAACCGAGCACGGGAAGGAGGTCGTAGAGAAGAGGGCGACCGCCAACGTAGGTAGGTACTCGATCCAGGCCCTAATCGAGAACGGGATTACGATGTCGAGCCTAGACATACTTAAGATAATAAACGCGTAGACGTCCGTACACACGAGCAAAACACGAGGTCGGACGCGTACGTGTCTACGTACAGGACTATCGGCGTAATTATAAACACGAACAGGAACACGAGGGAGACCGCGATTATAAACTGCTACGTGTGTATAGACTCGGTAATCTACGCGGACGCGTCGACGAGCGTATATATGTTAAGCAACCCGAACAAGTACGGCATCGTATACACGTTCGTAAGTACGACCTGTAGCAAGTACAAGAACAAGATCGAGCGCGTAAACTAGGGCGTAATCGGGAATAGGACGGTAATCGGGACTATATTCGTGTTTAACTGCTCGGCCTATAAGGAGTTCTCGAAGATGTTCGGGGTCTACCCCGCGATCATAGGCGGGAACATGCACACTATCGTGCACACGGACGTAGTAATAAACACTATCCCCTCTACGCACGTGTTGTACTCCACGGCTAGGGGCGAGAACGGGAACGTAATCCTAAGGCCGCACGAGGACGGGGACTTCTTCTCGCTTATAAACGTAAGGTAAACACCGTTACGAGCGCGTACGGGAACACGACCCTAATCGTCAAAAAGGCACGAAGTAGGTCTAGTACGTAACACGCGACGAAGTACTAGAAGACGATCGGCTATAGCAACATGTCCGACAACACGCTTAGGAACACGAGCTCGCCTACGAACATAGACGACGCCGAGGAGAGGAAGAGGATTATCGCCGAGGGCTTCGGCGCGAGCGACGACGACGACGCTAGCGAGGGCGAGGGCTCGGTCGCTAGCGGAACCGCGGGTGCGGTTAGGTCTAGGGTCTAGAACAGGGCCGCGTTAAACAGGCTAAAGAACAATAGGCAGTAGAACACGCCCTAGCCCTAGTCCCCGCTCCCGACTAGGAACACGAGTAGCAGCGTAGTCGCATCCTCGGGTAAGCCTACGAACCCGAGTAACAACCGGCTTATAGGCGGGGTCGATAGGAAGAGCGGGAACGGGATCTAGGTCGAGGGCTCGAACATCGGCTCGAAGGCGTCGGAGCCCGAGTAGACGTAGGAGGACATATAGGCGATCGCGAACGCGGAGGGCAAGAGGCTTAACACCGTGCTAGTTAACGACACTAGGCGTAGCGAGCCGGACCCGGAGAGGAAGTACCTTACGCGCGGGGCGAACGACTCGATCGTAACTAGGGCCCCGGCGATCCTCCCGAACCCGAGCTATAGCGAGTATAGCCTCGGGATCGGGGAGGTAAAGCCGGACGAGAAGACGGGCAAGTCTAAGCTCTACACCGACATCGTAATAAAGGGGCCGGACTAGTTACTAAGCTAGTAGACGAGCAAGTTCGTAGTAATAGAGGGCGTCCCGGACAATATCTTAGACAAGCCCCCGAGGATAGTTAACGGTAGGCCGGAGCGCAGGATCGGGCACGACTTCGCGCGCATCGGCTTGCCTAAGTTGTGCTTCGCGCCTATCTTCGAGACCCTAAAGACGAGCATGCCCTCGATCCTAGACTCGGTCTCGCGCACACCCGGCTACTACTAGTTAAACGCGTCCTAGGGCGTTAGCGGCAGCCCGGGCAACTTTATCTATAGGGGCGAGGGCGGAGTCTAGCGCAACACCTATAGGCTGTACGAGGCCATAAAGATGCTCGGCGGGATAAGCGGCTACGGCTCGGCGTCGATCGCGGTATCGGTCGGGAACGAGTTTAGGATAGAGGGCGGGAAGCTAGTCCCGGACGCGGGCAAGTACGAGTTAAGCATTAAGATCCATAACTTCTTCCTAAGCAAGAGGGTGTCGTACTATAGCCCCCCGCAGTCGTCCGCAACCGGGTTCGAGGTCGACGAGGACATCTTTAACGACGCCGAGATCCTAGTCCAGAACACGGGCACGAGCTCGGCCTTCGACAGCACCGCGACGGCGTTCGGGGGCGGCGGCATAGACCCGTTCTTCGGCGCTGTCTCGGGCGTGACCTAGAACGCGGTCCCGGGCTAGAACTCACAGCAGTTGCTCTACTAGGACGCGCTCTCGGACACACACTAGTACACGCATACGCACAGGTACGTCGTCGGGTTCTTGCTCTCCAACGCATCGGCGCTCGGGTTGATGTACGCGTTTAAAAAGAGGCACGGGACCACGACTACGTACTCGAGCGTAAGCTAGTACCTCGTTATAGACGACCCTATAAGCGCGAGGATCGACACGATCGAGTGGAGGAAGAGGACTATGATCGACAGTAGCAGCGTAAGCGCCGGTAAGCACACGATTAGAAGCAAGTGCATAGACGCGACGATAAACCTAATAAGGCGCTTATACGCTATCTCGGACAGGACCACGTACCCGGACGTCTGCAGGGGCATGCTCCTAATCGCCAACTCGAGTCTACTCAAGGTCGTGTGCGTGGGTATCAGCCCGTACGAGAACGGTATCCTGCCCCCCTTCGCGACCGCGCTGGCGTACTCGCCTAGGAAGTGCATCGGGGTCACGCCTTCAGTCCAGGTGCTGAGCTAGGTTATGTCCCTCTGCGCGATAGAGATTAAGGACAGGTACGCTAACAAGAACGCGGACTCGGGTATTACTAGGTACCTAACTAGGGACGAGTACACGTCCAGATTCGCGATAATGCTTAGGTGCTCGTACTCGTGCGTAGAGGCAGGCGTGGCCTTCGTCAACTGCTCGCCCGTAATCACGAACATGGTCTCGAAGACGTGCCTAAGCAGGTCGTTGTTCTCGGAGTGGATCGCCAACATCGTCCTAATCCACTTCATGCACGGGCGCAAGCTCACGATCGTGTCTATGGGCTCGGCCGCCGACAGGACCATCGACCAGGCCGTGGGCTCGTACCCCACCGTGCACTCGAGCATGAGCCTAATCAAGACCATGAACCCGGCCGCCATCGCGCGCATGAGCGTGACTAAGAACGAGTCCGAGAGCATGATCCCTAACGCGCTCACGCCCGCGGAGATGCTCATCGACTCGATCGTGGGCACGAGCAGAAGCGTAGACCCGAAGACGGGCTTCCACTGGATCAGGTACTAGGACGCGACGTTGAGGACGTTCATCGGCACGGACACGATCAGAGGCCTGGTCCTGAGGCTCGTTGACCACGCACCCGACCGTCTCCACGATCACGTCCGAGTGCGGTCTCCAGTACGGAAATCATCACCAAAAGGAATTGCACTGTCTGCACATGTCTTTGCCCGGAACGCGTCACTCTCCCTGACCTGCCACGATGGTGGTCATGACCTGCAGCCAGCGTGTTCGGGACGTGTGAGCAGATTCTGCTTTGGACTAAATGCCAGCCTGATCAGTCCGCAGGTACTGCTGGACGCGGCACGCTCTCCTCCTGTTACTACGTGGATGTGGTTCTGACGATGGGAAAACATTATGCCGTGCAAAATGCGTTGACGCGAGGCCAGCGCAGTGGCGATGCGGTCTTGGCACTGGAGAGGTACCACTTTCGTTGTTTCGATGTCACGATCCAAGCTTACAGTGCTGATTTCGAAAAGTCTATGGGCAGCCCCCATTTTCGTCTATGGTCAGCCCCCATGCTGAGTCATTGTTGCACATAACTATATCATCGTATAGGTTGTTAACGCGACGTTATCGCTACGTTATCGCTTGTATCTTACGCTACTTCTGCCGTCGCGTCGTCGCGTCGTTAGGGGATTCTTAAAGAATCTATATTATACCCTACTTTCTTGTTATTAACGTACATTACCTTAGCCTTTTAGTATTAACGAGAACTATATTCTCTATCGCAATATTACCTTAAAATTTACCTTAATACGGGCCTAGCCTAAGCTATAGCGATATTAAGTACGTAGATTACTTAGTAAACAAGACTAGTAGGGTATATATATAAGGTTCTAACTCTTAATTTAGGTACTAATTGTAGTATATTATCTACCTATAACTATACGTTAATAACATATAGTATACCTTAATTATATAGATTAATAATATAACTAGTATAAGAACTATAAGGGGATATCGTAATATATAGTATACTTACAATATTATAATTATAGATAAACTAAATCTTACCTTCTTCTATAGACGCTATACACGTCGTTTAGTATATATATACACGTTACGTACGGCTTACTAAGCCGGGCCTAGCCGTATATTATATATAAGGGTTCGCTATAGGCTACCCTTATAACTACCTCCCCTTCTAGGGTAAGCTACCCTTAGCTCGCGGCTTTAGGAGGTTTCTATATAGTACTTCTATCTACTTCTCGCTAGTTCCGGTACTATACGGTTCGCCTACGTATTACGTACGTATCGTTATTAGGGTATAAGAGATTAAAGTTATAGTTACCCGGTTAACTAACTCGAGGGTTTAAAAAGTATACCCTTTCCCCCCTTCTTCCTCTTACTTATACTACGTTCTCGTAGGGTACTATACTAGTACTACTAGCTCCTTACTAGCTTCTTACTAGCTCCTTACTAGCGTACCGCTAGTATTACTATAGCTTCTAAAGAAGCTATCCTAGATTAACTCCGCTAGAGGACCTAGTACGTAATTTACTAGACCTACCAATACTATTACTAGTACTACTATAGATATCTAGCGTACTAGGTATACTAGATATACTAGTAAAGCGTAAGCTTAGCGTATTAGGGCCGTAGACCCTAAAATTATTACTAGCTAACCGCCTTAGTATAGATATTAAGATATACCTACGCTACCTCCCCTACTTTATATATAGTAAGGTTTTATTAGGTTTAGTATAACCTAATAATATTATAAGTTAAGAAGATAAGCTTAATTAGGTTTCTTTTAAGGTAGATAAGACGTTAAGGGAGAGTAGTATATTACGGAATAATTCCCATAGACCCTAGAATTATAATAACTAAACGAGTACGTAACTTATCCTACCTAAGTGCTTAGACTTAGGGCAATTAGACTACTTATGCTTAGAATAATTAGACTAATTACCGAGATCTACGAATCTCCTTTATATTTAGGAACGCTAAGAATCCCTTATAGTTTTAATACGTTTAACTTACTGTTTAACATTACTATTTAGAATACACTATACCTAACCTCTACCTTACTACTACTTAGTCTCTACGAGATAAGACAGCTACTACTTTATTACTCTCCCTTAACTTCCTATCGGCCCGAGAATAAACCCGATTAAGCTTATCTTCTTAACTTATAATATTATTAGGTTATACTAAACCTAATAGCTTTAAACGTCCTCTACAATAGGAGATCGATAGAGTAATAGGGGAACACCCGCCCCTAGTTAAGTAAGTAGAGCCCGGGGACCTTAGACCGCGAACGATGCTATTAATGCCTTAGCTAATATTAACGACTAATGGGTTGTGTTAACCTTAGGTTTAGAGGGGGTCCCTTAGGTCTAACTTGCCCTAATTTCATTTAGGTTTAATTAGACATTTAGGCAAGCTAGTAGGACCTAGTATAGCTATTAAGATATATACTGCGTAGTTAAGCATTGTAAGCGTAGTATTAAGGAAACAATTCAATTTATACCTCTCGAGTAGAGGGCATAGGGGATTGAGTCCGCTAATCCTCTTGTTTATCTAGCTACTACGCTACTCGTTACGTGACCTAATTTCACGGTCCCGAGACCGGTAAATACCCCTACTTACATAAGCGCCGCTCTATACTACTACAACTCGGATAGGCCTACATAGGGTAGTTAGTAGACATTATTTTAGTAGTTAATAAGGGGGGTTATTAAGTGTACACCCGGTAGCGTATTAGTATCTAGTTTATAAGGTCAAAATTACGGTTTAAGGTCTAAGGTTCACGGTTAAGGTTATTACTTAAGGTTAAGGTTCACGGTTAAGGTCGACTAAGGTCGAAAACACTTAAGGTCTAAGGTATTTAGTAACAATTACGGTTATAAGGTCCTATTAAGTAACAGCTAGTATTAGCGCATTCTAAAGTAAGCACTACGTAACAATAGATACGGCTACATTACTAGAAAAACTTAGTACCTTTACCGACATAGGTAGAGGCTACGAACAGCCTATAAACCCCACGAAATGGAAGGGGTCTATAGGGATTCTATCCCTTATAAGGGGATAGAGGAATCGGAGGAAGGGGAAACACCTAAATCTAGTAAAGAAGGGAGAAGCGGAACTAACGCCGCTAAATTAGGTATAGGTGTAGGAACGAATAGCACAATTGGAATAGATACTATAACTGCCCTCTTTAGACGATTAGCAGTAGTAATAGAAAACGCTAGCCCTCGCTTTCTACCTCTAGGAGGTACTAAGAATCCGTTCTTTAATAGCACTAATGCTACTAAGTTCTAGGAGCGGTTTAGCGACCTAATAGACTAGTATCCGCCTCGGTTATCTATTAAGAAGGATAATTTCTAGGGCAGGTTTAAGCGCAATTGCGAAACTACTATCCGGCGCGTAGTTATAAGGCTGCCTAGGTAGCTTACTAATAAGGCACGTTTTAGGAGGGCGTTTTTATTAGAGTTCTTAAGGTTTAACGCCTACTCGATATTAGGGAGTCGGGAATATCTTAAGGAGATTGTTAGGGCGTAGTAAGGTAAGAGGCCCGAAGAATAGGATATAAAGGAATTTATCCGCCTATTTATATCCTTAACTGACCTAATTGAACCTAAGGATTTGGATAATAGCTCCCGGAGTCGCCTCCTCCTTTAGGGATTGCTAGAGGTAGTCGCAAAAGCGGTCTATAAGGCTTACGGGCTTTACCTAAAGCAACCTAAGAAGTTTAGGGACTTTTAGAGGATCCTCGATAAAGCTACTAGCATCGTAGATAGCGAGGAGGGATAGAAAGCTATACATATAGATTTCCCTCTTACTTTACCTTAGCTATACCGCTTAGTCGTAAAGTAAATACCGCGCCTTAAGCCTAAGATTAACACGCTTAAGAAGACTACCTCTAGGACTATTATTAATAATAACCTAATCTAGAAGGTAGCTAAAATAAGTATACGTGTATACTAGCGCGGTCGCGTCGCGGACGCGGGTGCCTTCTACCCGAGCGAGAATTAACGCTCTATATAACCGGAGAGGCACGACCTAGACACGAAACTGTAGGTTTACGTAATATAGCGTCCCCTATCCTAGAATCGCGAATAGTCTAAAGCGATAGATAGTTATTACTATAACTATAGTAGTTCGAAGTACTAGGCTAGTAATTATAGGGCGATAAGGTTCTTAATATCCCGGGGCTATATATACCTCGCCCCGAACAACTAGTAGTATCTAGGGAAAGAAGGCGATCCGCGTCCTACTAAATTCAACTTTCGGAGGGACTATAGTAAACCGAAACTGCTCTATATACTCCCTCTACTCGAAGAACATTATAGACCGATCGAGTTTAATAACTAGTATAAGATTCCCGCACTACGTAAGTAATAGATAGGTAGGGACTATACTAGGGTAATAAAGGTTACGCCTCCTAACTATTCTAAGCCCCCTCCTAACTTTAGGCATTTAATAGAGTATAGCCCTTAGGACGTACGGTCTAGCTAAATAGAGAAGGCTACTAGGACATATTAGGTCTCATTTAGAGAAAGTAAAGCGGAGTAGGCAATCGACTTAGGCGAGCTTAATAAGGTATCTACCTACCCTATGTAGTCTAATAAAGTAAAAGGGAAGGCACCCGTAGGTATTCTAAAGAATCCGCACCCGAGGACCCGGTCCTTAGCCTAGGATCTACGAGCCCGAGCTAAGGCTACTAAGAAAGTTCGCCTTTAATTAGAATAGGAGATCCGGTAAGCTAAGATTAACTAGTAGGAGGTTAAAATAATTAACGAAGTTAGTACTTAAATAAGCGAAACTTAATTATTAGCTAAATCCGGGGTAACCCTAGGAAGGGGAAATAATGCCTAAGTGAATAAACTAGAGAACGATGCTAGCAAAGGACTGCCTAAGGATATACCTATTAGTCCCGTGAACGCCCCCTTCGTATAAAGGAAGCGTATATAGAATGCTAAGACTATAAGGATTAATAACTACGTCCGATAATATAGTTTAGCTAGTAATAGCCCGGTTATAAAGAAAGAGGGTATTATCTACTACATTAATTAGATCCTCTAGACAACGTTTCCTAATGTAAATGCCTAGGATTAGTTTCAATATAGTCGCTAGTTCGAGGCTGCCCTCTTCGGTCGCGTTACTAACACCCCCGCTCTTTAGGAGAAGCTCGCTATAGTGCGACGCCTTATAGGAAAGGACCCTAAGGTTCGCACTAGATAAGTAGTTACCTATAAAGATAAACCTAAGTATAATAATGAGGTCTTCCGCGAAGATAGTTAGGCCTAGTATGTCGGAGTGTATTTAACTATACTTTACTCTAAAGGTGCGGTCCCTACTACTAAGCTATATAAGGACGTTAAGAAAATCGGACTCTCTAGTGTCCTTAACAACTTTACTATAGTCCCTAGTCCTTAAGTAGTAGCGGAGTTTAGGATAAACAAGAACTAGATTAGGTGTCTAATTAATAAGGGTTCCGAGGTGAATATTATCGGCTAGAGGAACGCTTATAGGTTTAGGTTACTAGTAATGTCGAGTACTTAGCTTACCTTTCGAGGTGCTAGAGGGCGGGCCTAGTTTAAAGGTGTTATAGGCAATTTAGATATTTAGGTATTTAGGGTTTACTACTAAGTAGACATGTTTATCTCCTCGGATCTAAACTTACTAACAATCCTAGGACGTCCGTAGGCCCGTAAGGTGCGGCTTACTGCCCGTAACTGCGATAATAGTTCGTAGGAGGGGACTATTACTAGCCGTAAAGGTAAAAGTGTTATATTTACTACCCTAGTTAGCTCGGATAGATACAAGACCCTTTAAGAACTATTAAAAGCGTCGGGAAATAGAAGGGTAGGTTAAGTTACGGCGCTTAACCTACCGGTAACTTACTAAAGCCGGATTTAATAAAATTAGTAAGGTTCTCGTACTATCTCGGAGAAACCTCGGACTTTAATTTACCGGTCCCGGGACCGGTAAATAGCTATAGTAAGGGAAACGGATATAACTACGACACGACGCATCTATAGGAACCCGGCAAGGCTCTAACGCCTAGTAACCATTTAGCTCACTTATTAGGATTGCTTAGGAGTGCTAGAATAAAGGAACGAGTTATAGAAATTAGAATAGGCGCGTTTAAGAAGATTCTATTACTAACGTTTATTTAGTTTAAGGGGATTAGCCCTCCGAGATCTTAAGGCAATCTACATTAAATACTTAGGCACGGAAGCAATAAGTAGGCTAATATATAGCTAATATTAGGATGCCGTAGGTCTTTACGATATATAAGCGTAAGGCGGATAAGAAGAAGCTAGTAGACACGAGCGTTTACGAACGACTAGAATTACGAGTTAAGGGAGATATAGAATAGAAGCGTAGGGCACTATACCTAGAGTCTAAGATGCCTAAAGGACAAGGTCCGTTTTGTTATTGTCTCGTTCCAGGGCTAGTCTCAAAAGAGAGATAAGTCAAGTCACGTGGCGGTATTATTCTTTGGAGAGGCTGAAGCAAGCTGAGCGAAGATAAATGATAGGAATAAGAGTTGTATTCCAATCAGTGAGATAGTAACATGAGTTGAACGCATCAGAACCATAAGGGTTTCTAGCGTTCCTAAATACAAAGGAGATTCGCGGCGTAGAGCCTATGGCTCAGTATGATCACCTTGATCAGTCCCACTGAGCATACTGATCACACTGATCAGTCCGTGAAGTGATCAGTGTCACGTGCGTCTGGATGATCAGTATCACGTGTTTCCAAGTGATCAGTGTTTCGTGTGTCTGGTCGGGGCTGCCGTTTGGACCGAACCGTAACACGTTTAACGGGAAGTACTTAACTAAGAAATTCTTAAGTATTGAGCGAGGTAGCCGGATTACTCTAGAACGGCTTACCTTAATTAAGGTTAGCATTAAGCTATTGCTAATAGAAAGGGCCTTATTCGATAAGATGCTCTATAACCGGAAGGCAGTTCTCGCTTAGGATTTTAGTTATATAAGGCAAATTAGGTACGACGTTATACTACCTTAGAAGATTAACACGGTCCCTTATAGGCTATAGTAGGCACGCCCTATCCGGTTGCACCTAAGTCTTAGGGCAATTATTAAGCGCATAATTAGAGCCCGGATTAAGAATAACATCCTAGAATACTTATAAGGGGCATATTCTAATAGCTAGTTCCTAGTCGTAAAGAAGGTTAATGCCTCTAGAAGCGATATGCCATATCGGTTAATTAACTTAGCTATACTCCTAAATAAGGTTACTATACGCGATACTAACATTCCACCGGACACGGATAGCTTCTTAGAGGATTTTGCCGGGTACCGAGTCGCTTTACTTATAGACCTGTTTTTAGGTTATAATTAGATTACTTTAGATAAGTCCTACCGGGACTTAATAGCCTTCATAGCCCCTCTTAGCCTAGTACGTAACACGACTCTACCTTAAGGAGCTACTAATTTAGTTGCTTAGTTCGTACGTGCGGTAATAAAGATTCTACTTAATTATATCTCGCATCGAGCGAAGCCGTTTCTCGATAACATCGGTATTAAGGGACTAACTAAGGACTATAGGAATGTAGAAGTAGAGCCTAGGTTAAGGAAATAGGTCGTTAAGCACATTGTTTCCCTAGATCTAGTTCTTACTAACCTAGAAAGAGCTAGTACGGTAGTTGCTAGAGGCAAATCCTAATAGTTATACGAAAAGCTTAAGATTGTTAGGTACGTTACTAGCCCGGATAGTCGCTATCCTAACCTAAAGGTTATAGCTAAGATCCTAGATTAGCCTACGCCTACCTATATTAAGGAGGTCCGCACCTATATAGGGCTATATATATACTTCCGGATATAGATCCCCTAGTTTGTTATTATCGCTTAACTAATATATAAGCTGCTAAAGAAGGACGCCGAGTTCACCTAGATAGAAAATAAGTAGTTCTCAAAAGAAGAGGTTACTAGATATCTTATGTAGGCTCTAGCCTTAGTTACCCTCTACTACTTACCTAGTGCTAGGTCTATCTTTATCTTAGTTAATGCTAGCGGCACTAGATAGGGATGTATCGTTTCTTAAGAATTAATAGATAGTACCCGACGGCGTTACCCGGTACGGTATAAGAGTAGAATCTAGAACGCGTTAGAATCTAGATATAATGCTAGTAAGCGGGAATGCCTTAGGGTCCTTAAGGGGCTTAAGAAGATCTAGAGATATGTTACTAGCGTTAATTTTGTCCTTAAGGTTAATACTAAGACACTTATATAGTAGCTTAACCGGCCGGCTTCGGACCTACCTAACTCGGCAATAGCCCGGTAGGTCGTATAGATTAGGCTATTTACGTTCGAAGTGAAGCACGTTACGGGGACTAGGTATACTAGCCTAGATGCCCTATCTCGTAGGCCCTCTACACCTTAGGAACCTAGAGAAGCTAACGAAGACGAAGTCGACCGGATAATTAATAATAAGCTATTCGGGTACCCGGAGCCGGTCGACACCTATCTAGTTAAAATCTAGAAAATACGACATCTCGGGGACTAATACTCTAAAAGCTCTTAGTAACTTACTTAGGTTATAGAAAATAGGACCCGGCCCGATAGTATTACCCGTACTAAGTACCGGCGGCTAGTAAAGAAGAGCGTTAACTTCTTTATCCGGGATTAGTTGCTATTCTTCTAGAAGCGCCGAGGAGCACCGTTATAACTTATAATTAACGATAATAAGGCTTAGAAGGAGATCGTTATAGAATGCTATAAAAGACACGGTTATCGTAGCGCTAAGGTTATGTATAACCTTATTTCCGATCGGTATTACTAGGACGGGTGCTTCGCCGATGTCTCTACGTAGGTTCGAAGTTATACTCCTTATAGGTTTTACGAAGGCAACTAGCGCGCTAGTAAGCTTCACTTATTAACCCCTTAGGTTATTAGTAAGAAGGAGTACTCGGACCCCGTCTAGGTACATAAAAATAGATACCTCCTAGTTACGCGCGAAGCACTTAGTAACTAGATCGAGGCTAGAGTAATGAGGGCACCTCCTAGCTCTAAGACGGTTACTAAGTTTCTATATAAGGATGTCTTCTATAGGCACGGCTAATATACTAAAATTGTGCTTAATAACGCTACGGTTTATATAGCTAAGGTTAAGCGGTTACTCGTAGGACTTAGTGTTCGAAGGATCCGAATATTACCGTACTATCCGTAGTCTAATGCTCCGGTCGAGGTTAGACACCGTCCGATTCTTATAGCGTTAGTAAAGCTTATAAGGAACATATACCGCGGATAGGAGCAATAGGTACCCGCTATATTATAGGCTAATAGGACTACAACCTATCGTACTACTAGAATAACGCTAGCTTAGGTCCTATATAGCTATCGCACGATTCTACCAATTGAGGTTAAGTACCCGACGTAGGCAAATTATTAATAGGGATTAGTTAGGACGACTAAGGACCTACTTGCTATACGTGCGCGTTAACTCTAGGCTCGAGACCTTAGTTTAGAAGAGCTACATACTCGAAGGAAGCGACTAAGAGAACTTAGTAAGGACTACTTTAATTCTTACCGGAATGTTAACTTTATTAGTTTCTAAAAGGGCGACCTTATTACAAGGTTCGATAAGCTATATAAGGATAACTTCTTACGTAAGATCGGTTACCGATAGTAAGGTCTATATCGGGTGTCTAGTGTCTCTAGGGAGTTTAGTACCTATATTCTTAAGGAACTTAATAGTACGCTAATAAAGGGTGTTTAGGTACGAGAAAACCTTAAGCTAGTTCTAGAGCTTCGCCCGGATAACATAGGAGTACTAGGCTTAGATAATGGGATCGATCTCGTAATAGGGGAGGGAGAAGTCGCTAATAGCGTCGCTAATAGCGAAGACAGTAGTAATTCGAACGAGATCGAGCCTATCGCCGACGAAGACGTACTACCTATAGGAGTTAACGAAAGGGGATCGGATCCTAAACCGGAATCTAAGAAGCTATAGGTTAGGCCTTATAACCTTTCTATAGCCGAAATTTTATAGTTTAGTAGGATCGAGGCTAAGAACTAATTAGTTAGTAATAGCGTACGGAGTTCACTTCCCTTAGGCATGTGTTACGTATACTCTTTAGTTTATTAAGCTAATTCGGTTATCTAGACTTTACTTTATAGGATGTTCTTACCTTAGTTAGGCCTTAGTTAGTAGAGTTACATTTACCGGTCCCGGGACCGGTAAATTAGATTACGTAATAGTATAGCATACCTCTACCGAATACTTACCTAGGTAGTTACTAGTACTGGTTTTCGGTTATATGTAGGGTTATCGGACCTTTAGTATAACCTTAATAGCACTACTCTTACTACTTATAAGACCGGTCTTAGTACTACTACCTTATAACGGTTATAGGGACATACGCTACGAGGCATACTTAAGCGTAGCTCTTGTCACGGTTTACCTTTGCACAGACGCACTTCGGTGTCACGTGACCTCGGGCCCGATCTTATCACGCGCTTCTCGCGACTTCTTACTTCTCTTCTTCGTAGAACTTACTCGATACTAAGGCTAATACACGTTTGCGCCCTGTTGCTGTCTTGTCCGTGTCATTAAGTTCTACCGCGCTCGATCGCCGCAAGCGATCACCCCGACCACGTGTGCACAGAAACGCGCGTGCGACACCGAGTCCGAATGGCCGCAAACCAGACGACACTCGGAGCAGACGAATCCTAATTCATTCCCAACCTGAACCTTAACCTACTCACGAAGAAGTTCCTCCGCGACGCGCGCCAACGACAGAACGGCACACTAACCGAAGGACAACGTGAGGTGGAAGACGAGTCAGAGTGGAATCCGGATTTCGACGACACCCAGGGTGTAGAACGACTGCGCAAGATGGCGCAAGAGACACAAGACGAGACTCAGGGCCGAGATGGTGCTGAGCAGGCTCGTCAGCAAGAGGAGCACCGGCGGAGCGCAGATACAACTTGAGGCAAGCTGAGGCTTGATATACAGTTGGTGGACACAAGGCACACTGCGGTGTGATACTGTCTTCGCTTGAGGCTTGTATTTTTCGAGAGAGAGAGTCTTAGTTTCTCTTCGTCGTAACGAAGATACTGTCTTCGCAGATACAACTTGAGGCAAGCTGAGGCTTGATATACAGTTGGTGGACACAAGGCACACTGCGGTGTGATACTGTCTTCGCAGATACAACTTGAGGCAAGCTGAGGCTTGATATACAGTTGGTGGACACAAGGCACACTGCGGTGTGATACTGTCTTCGCTTAAGGCTTGCTGCGGCAAGATATACATTGGATTGGATTGAATTGGGTAATGGCGATGGATATACCCCATTGCGATTGATTCACGCGTACGAGGGCGTACGGCGGTTTGAGAGGGGGGGTGGTGTCACGGTTTACCTTTGCACAGACGCACTTCGGTGTCACGTGACCTCGGGCCCGATCTTATCACGCGCTTCTCGCGACTTCTTACTTCTCTTCTTCGTAGAACTTACTCGATACTAAGGCTAATACACGTTTGCGCCCTGTTGCTGTCTTGTCCGTGTCAGCTCTCTACCTACTACTTCCTCTCTTTTTCTTTAAACACTATCTACACTACTATATCCTTACTAACTACTAATATATCTATCTACTACTACATACATTAGACGGTTCTTTAGCCTCTCTCTTTACGACCTTAACCTTCTTTAAAGCCCCCTACCCCGACATTAAGCTTTTAAAGCTTACTAATACTCTAGAGTAGTACTACGAGATAGCTAGCTCTTACGATCTTACTACTAGCGAATCCTAGTTATTATAGCTTTAGCTAGTCCTTCGTTACGCCCGGCTAGCTCGAGTATAGCGCTTACTAGTACTATTACTAGGCTTACCTACCTACCTTAGACCTTATTCGAGTCCCTTCGTCTACCGGATAACGTTAAGTATGTTCTTACTAACACGAACACGCCGAAGTCCGCCGCTAATGTTATGTTCCGAGAGCTTAGTCCTTAGAAGCGGGTTAAGGTGTTAAAGGACTTCTATAAGGGCTTTGAGAAGGTATTCGAAGACTACTCCGTCTAGGTTAACCTATTTTTCGAGGAAGTTAAGAGCGGCATAGGTAAGAGCTACTAGGATAAATTCCTTAGTAATAAGAAGCTCGATATCTTGTTTCCTATCGTCGGTAAGATTCGTAAGACCGGTTTAGAGATTTATAACCGAGAGAAGACTCTTTAAGCTACGCTTACCCGCTACTAGCTATAGTAGATAGACAATAAGATTCTTAATCGACGCGTTATCTCCGAGCTTTGTAGTACTAACAGCGGGCGCCGCTAGTTTACGGCCTTTATTAATAAGTACCTAGACTATACCAGGGCTGTTAGTAGAATTTAGAGGGCATTAATCTAGCGTATAAGGATCGGCCGTAAGGGCATAGATCGTAAGCGAATTCTAGAGCCTAGTAATCTTACCCGGTGCGATAGGGAGGCTAAAGCACGTAGCATTAATCCGTAGTCGGCTAAGAGTAGGGAGATTATTAGAAGACACCGCCTAGCCGTCTATAAAGATAGCCTTCTATACTTTATAGAGGGTACTATTACTAAGAAGTCCGCGTCCCTAGAGGACAGTATAGATTAACCTAGACTATCTAGCTAGCAATAGCCTTAGCCTTAGCTACTACCGGGTAGTAAAGGCAAAGGACGTATAAAGAGTACTACGCTAACTCTACTACTAGCCTCTACCTAGCCTATAGTCCTATCGAGAGGCGGTCGTAAGTCGAGTCGACTTAAGTAGCTCCGTATAGGCGAGAGTATAGGTAAGGGCATAACTACGCCTACTCGATCCTCGCCTAACCGAACGCTAGACGGCGCACCTATACGCGAGGGCAGTCCGCTAGGTACACCGGTTAGTACCCTACGATCTACTCCGGCCTTAACTAAGAATAGCAATCCAATACTTACTATATTACCTTCGGCTATAATTAGGGATGTATTAGTCTTTAAGGATTAGATCCTATAAGAAGACGAGGCCCTCCGGATTAAGCGCGCTAACTACACCTATAATAAGCGGTACTATAGCGTTAAGTTTAGAAACTCGATTAATGTAGATAGCATTAACTAGCTACCTAAGTACCGGATAGCGGGCCTTAAGATACTCGAACATGCTGTCTCGTAGGTTCTTAAGAGGGATAGTAAGGTTAGCGCTATAATATACGATTAGTATATTCGAGATTTCTACTATAAGGCCCTCTACTTCGTTACGAATCCCGGTATTACCGCTAATACCCTATATAAGCGCGCGCTTAAGGTCTAAGACTAGCTCTTTAAAGGTAAGAGTTTTTTAGCTATTAAGGTAAAAAATGGATCGTAGTTTTGCCCTAATAAGCGTAGTTAGAAGACTATTAACCCGCTTAGCTACCTCCGCGTTCGAGGTAAAATCGGCACTACGAGTAGTATCGTTACGTATACTAACTATAACTAGATACTCGACAAATTCGGTATTAATGAAGCTAACTAAGCCGATCTTAATAGCACCGGTACCTATATTAATAGTAACATGCTATATAAGTATAATAACGCTAAACTAGCGCCGCGGGTTAAAACGGTTAGAGAGATAATAAGCCGAGAATTCGACGTATACTAATAGCACCTACTGTTAAGATGTAGCATCTTAAGGGGAGCTAACAGTTAGGTTGTGATCTAATAGCCTAAGGCGCATCTACGATGACTTAGCTTATCGGAAGACACCTTCTCCCCCCTTTAGCTTAGATAGACATCTTACACAATTAACGCATTGGTTCCTAATATATTGCTGCATGCCCTATAGCTATTAGCCAGTTGAAGATTAATATCTTACTCTACTCCGCTACTAACTACGTATCCTATAAGGTCTTAACTTAATAGGTTATAAGCCCGGGTTTATGTAGGAGTAAGAGTAACCTAGATTAGTACAGGTTACTTGTATCCCTTGCTATTATAGCAGAAAACATCTAGGAAGTAGAAGTCTACCCTATCTGTCCTATTAAGGAGCTTAGTTTAATACTAAGTAATAGGTAATCTAGAAAAGGACTCTATACGGCTTACTATAAGCCAATACCTTAAAGACACTCTATAGGCAGAACTGCATCGAGATACTATTAAGAAGGACTTTAAGTAAGTTATTTAGAACTCTGCTAGGAGAGACAGACCTATATCCTAGCTCCGAGACTACACCGCTCTTTCTTTACCCTACTAAGCAGGCCTTAGTATCTACACCTACGAACCTTACTATTCTACACTAAAAGCCTTAGCAGGACCTAAGCTACGACTTTGAAGTATATACACCTTGTTTTATTATATTCAATTTATTATAGATTTATACTAAGAGAAAGGAGAAGAGAAAGGAAGCAAAATCCCAATTCTTAGGAGAGACAACTAGAAGAGATAGTTCAACCTTTAGAGATACAAGATAGAGAGCTAGTTAGCATTCTTTACAATTAATAACCTATTAGAAGTGTTATTTAACAATATTAAGGGCAAGAACCTAAAACTCTAGGAAGAGACTAAGATTAAAGAGATTCTTAATGCACTAACATAGACAAAACAAAATGCAGCTTGTAGCTTTAGTATCCTAAGTAGGATCATAGAAGAAGATAAATTTAAGCTTAAGGGCTCTTACGAATCTAGAAAAGCTACTAAGATATAGGTGCATCTCTAGAACAAGTATAGCTAGGTGTTACTAACCTATACACATAAGCTTACAAAACAGTTTGTAAACTTTAAGATAAGTGAAGAGTTCACTATTAGATCTATATAGGCACACCTAGTATCTCTTAGAAGGAGGATTGCTAATGTTAACCCAGAGGGCTAGCACTATAGGAAAGCTAATATAAGAATAACCTAGCTTTTAAGCTTACTGCTACCTAACTACTATATAGCTAGGGATACTATTATAGCTTAGCTAAAGATGGATTATAAAAGGACCTTAAAGATCCTTAAGGCTTAAGAGGCCAGATTAAATCCCTCTAAGGCTAAGTATAGTATAGTAGCTACCTAGGTTAGGCCCTTAGGTTAGGTAAGATTACTTTCCTGCCTTCTCTATAAGAAGGACCATCTTATTAAGGACTGCCCTAGTCTCTCTAAGGCAAAGAAGGTCCTTAGATCTTATTCCTAAGCACTATCCTCCTAGAATATAATACATATTAAGAAGAGAAGATCTCTACTACTATCTTTAAGAAGAACACTAAGAGAGAAGTCCTCTATAGAGGAACTTAAGAAAATAGTAAAGAAACTTAGCTCTAACATGCTATTACTCTAGAAGAACTAGGCCTAGTCTCCTTCCTCTAAAACAAGGAAGACTAGGAAAGGTTTCTCTACCTAAGAGCTACCTAACTTATACAACTTATCCTAGAAGACAATGTCTAATAATAATAAGTATAATAAAGTAGCTTACTTAACTACAGAAGTCTAAGGCAAGTTCCCCTTATTAGAGTAGTTACTTAATTCTTGTACTTCATCCTATATAACTAACTAGAACTGCCTCTTTAGATCTATAACTCCCTTAATAAAGAAGAAATAGATCAAAGTAGGAGGTAGGCATTTATTAGCCACTTATATTAGGACTATAGAGATAAGTAGGAGATCTAGTAGGAAAGTTGTTTTAGAAGATGTTCTACTTATACCTAAGCTAGGGGTGAACCTAGTTTCTTAGAACTAGTTTAGCAAGCAGTTTAGTGTCTAACCTCCTTTATTTTCTCTTATATCCCCCTCTAGCTAAACTGTTATCTAGATAAGGCTCCTTAGGGGGGTTCTATTTATTAATGAGATTTCTCCTCTACTATAAGAAAGGGTACATTACTTATTATATGCACCACTAATAGAGAATGCCTTTATAACTGCTAAATTAGAGACTAACCTAAAACAGTGGGAGCTTTAGCATAGAAGATTTGCACACTTTAGGAAGAACTTGCTCTAGAATCTTTATAAGGTAATAGACTTAAAAGAACCTATTCCTATTCCTAGGGATAGCTTCTACTAGTGCAGAGTATGTTTAATAGCAAAGATAAAGAAGTACAAAGGCAAAGTTACTAAGAGAAGACCTAAAAGACTTGCCCTTATATCTATTAACATATATAGTCTACTGCTAATATTAAGGCTAGGGTTCAAATACTAGCTTAAGATTATTAACAACTTCTCTAGAAAAAAGTGGACCTATCCTCTTAAGAAAAGAGAAGATGCTCTAGTTACTCTCTAGAACTAGAAGATTAAGGTAGAGAGGAAATTATTAGCATAGTTAAAAGTAGTTAGGCTTAATAATACAAGGGAACTTATTATATTAGTTAAGCAGTAGGAGAAGGATTTAGGAATTAGGCTAGAGCATACTAAGGCATACAACTCGCTCTAAAATGGACTAGTTAAAAGGTTAATACAAACCTTAGAAGACTCTATACGGGCAATGCTTAAAGAGGCTAAGATGCTAATTAAATTCTAGCCTAAAGCACTAGAAGCCTAAACCTATATAAGGAACAAACTACTAAATAGTCTAGACTATAATAGGTTCAAGGTTTCACTAGATAAAGCCTTTAATAGTATTAAGCCAACTATTAACCATTTGAAGGTTTAGGGATGCAAAGCTATTATCTACATAGACATAAGATCCTAGCCTTAATAGGTAAGAAGTAATAAACTAATAAATAGAGGTAAAGAAGTAGTGTTTGTTAGATACGTTAAAAACAGAGCTAAGGCCTAGCTCTTTTAGGAACTAGACATAAAAGCTATTAAACAACACACACGTACAGACTTCTTTAAGGACTAACCTAGAGGTAATATAGATCTTAATGTTACAAAATTGAATCTATTAAGCAATGCACTAGCTAGGAGACCCTTAGGGAGGCTAAGGAAGGACATATCCTTAGAGCAACCTATTCACCATTTAATCATTTACTAGAGCAGCCTAGTAACAGCCTAGCTAAGAAAGCTGTTTATGCAACTTCCCTAGCCTCTAAAGAATATAGGGGAATTTTAGAAAATTAATAAGCTAATTGAGATAAGCTTACTAGATCTCTAGGAAAAGAATGTTACTAGGACATAAGTGACTACTCTTAGATTATCCCTTAGTAAGAGGAGGGCTAACCATAATGTTAAGGGCTATAAATAGAAATAGAAAGCCCTAAGATCTATAGTCCCTATACCTAAACTAGCTACTAAAGTAGGAGAAGCAATAGACCTCTTAGAGAACCTTACTGCTTACTACTAAGCTTTCTTTACAGCTATGCAATTAGTGGATAATTTAGTACTATAGGATAGTAAATTCCTAGAAGAAGTTAAGGAGATAGCCTTTATAGCAACTATAGAAGTTATTACATACAAGTAAGAGATCCTAATTCTAAAGTCCTATAAGGATGCTATAAATAACAAGAAATAGGGACACCTTTAGAAGGAAGCAATCTAGAAGGAGCTAGATGCTCTATAGAGTAACAACACCTAGGAGAATGCTATTCTACTAAAAGGAGCAAACTTAGTTACGTTAAGATAGGTCTTTAATGTTAAAAGAAGCATTAGTAGAGCTATTAAAAAGTTCAAGGCTAGGCTAGTTGTAAGGGGCTTTTTATAGAAGTTTAGTATTAACTTTATAGAGACATTTGCGCCTACAGTTAGACAGGACACCCTTAGGGTGTTTATAGCTATTGTGTGCAAGAAGGATCTCTATCTTCACTAAGTAGATATGAACAATACGTTTATAGAAAGCACCCTCTATAAAGACATCTTTATATTACTACTACTAGGAGTTAAGCTTCTACTAAACATAGTATTTAAGATCCTTAAAAGCTTATATAGACTTAAGTAAGCAGCTAGAGATTAGAATTAACTCTATATATTAAAGCTTAGAGAGATTAGATTTACATAGTTAGAGGTAGATCTATGCCTACTTATTTATAAGGAAAAAGAGATTATAATTCTTACACATATAGATAACATTCTAATTACTACACTAAAGTTAACAGATATTCTCTAGTTTAAAAGAGAACTTAGTAAAGTCTTTAAGATTAAAGATCTTAGTAAACCTAAAAAGATCCTTAGCATAAGAGTTATAAGGGACAGGAGGAGAGGAATCCTAAAATTTAACTAGGGATACTTTATTAGGGACAACCTTACTAAGATAGGGATAAACTATAAGAAGGCAGCACCTACACACTTACCTATAGACAGCTATAAGGCTCTTAAACCTTTAAGCCACATAGATAAGAGGTGTAACAAGGTAGAGTACTAGAGTATTAATAGTACATAGATATAGCTAGCAACAATTACAAGGCTAGACATTGCTTTTGCCCTAGGAAGGATAAGCTTATTTGTAAGTAACCTATCTACCTACTATATAAAGGCTTTAAAGAAGATTATAAGATATCTAAGGTTATATCCTAATCTTAGCCTTGTCTTCTCTAGGCATAGAGAAGGATGCCTAGTTAGATACTATAACTCTAATTATGTAATAGACAAAGCAGACAGAGTCTCTATCCTTAGGTATGTCTTCTTCCTCTATAGGGCACTAGTCTCCTAGATAAGCAAGAAGCAAAAGTCTATAGTAACATCTATAATAGAAGCTAAATACATAGCTATAAATGCATATGCAAAGCAATCCCAATTCCTAGCTTCACTACTAAGGGAGATAGACTGTCTAGAGTTCCTAGGAGACTGTTCCTATTAACTAAGGATCACTAGAAACTAGGAGACTATATTAAGCTTAAGACTAGTCTAATTAAGAGGTAACAACTAAGCTGCCCTTACCCTAGTAAGGGATGCACATGTTTATAATAAGTTAAAGCACATTAACATTACCTACAATGCTATTAGGAAACTTTAGTAGAAAAGGCTTATTACTATTAAGTACACCCTAACATCTAAGATAGTTGTAGATAGGTTTATAAAGCTAAAGACTAGTCTACACTTCTAGAGGTTTATAAGCTAGCTTAACCTGTTATAGAGGTCTAAATACTACTAACAGGAGAAGAGTAGACTGTAACCTCCTATGTAAGATAAGTAGGAGTGTTAAGATGTAGCATCTTAAGGGGAGCTAATAGTTAGGTTGTAATCTAATAGCCTAAGGCATCTACGATAACTTAGCTTGTCGGAAGACACCTTCTCTCCCCTTTAGCTTAGATAGACATCTTACACAATTAACGCATTAGTTCCTAATATATTACTACATGCCCTATAGCTGTTAGCTAGTTGAAGATTAATCTCTTACTCCACTCCGCTACTAACTACGTATCCTATAAGGTCTTAACTTAACACCTACGAGAATTAAATAAGGTTAGTAACGGCGGCGTCTACTAGAACATGTAGTATTCTCTAAGCTAATAGATTACGCGATAAGACTCCGGACTGTAGCTCTTACAAGTAGCGCTATACCCTTAACACTATACTCGGTTCATCTCCTTCCCTAGGCCTACGATTTTTAGCTTTAATAGGGCTTATTAGGGGGGTGATACGAATGCTATAGTATAGTATGCTAGGGTCGACTTAAACCTCGAAATTGAAAACTACTAGACTAGTAACCGGCTTAATATACTGTACTCTCTTAACTTAGAGGGCACTAGTAGGCCGGAGTTTTTACACGGTTTTTATAAGTAAGAGAATGCTATAGAGTTTATCTAGTAGTACCGGACTAACGACTATATAGAAGACGGCCGATTTAAGCGTTTCTTCTCGGTTAGGGTTTAGAATTACCTAAGTAAGAATAGCATTAGCTAGTTTAGAGAGGACCTAAGCGCTAGGCAAATGCGGGTAACTACTATAGGCGTTCTAATAAGGTAGGCCGCACATAAGAAGACGCTACGTTAGATTAACCCTTACTTTATCGAGATCCGCGACGATAACTATCTTAAACTCTAGAGAAGCTAGAGTATGCACTAGGTAATAGACCTCTATCGTGACTTTAAGACGCTAAGTAAGAGCGCTATAGGGTTTAAGTATCGACGCCTAGTACCTAGCTATCCTTTCCCTACGGCCGTACACCTTAGTAGCATTAGCCCTCTATCCGATACCCTAGCGGGTTTAAAGTCTTAGAACGACAACGAAGTCATCCTTAATGCTAGAAGGTAGCTTAATGCTACGGTCCGCCTAGACTCGGAGCTCTTCTATAAGAAGATGCATAATTAGCGCGTCCGAGCTATGAAATTAATAGACAAGTAGCTTAGCTTAGTTACTACTCTCGAGTAGATGTGCTTTATAAGCGAAGGGCGTAATAAGAGCTTCTTCCGTAACTACTATAGGAACTTTACTAGCTAGCTACTTAGGGACGCGTCTAATAAGACTAGTATTAGCTACGACAACGAGTAGGTCTAGATAAAGGAGTTATGTAAGAATAAATGGAACTAAGTAGTTAGTACGGGTTTATAGGCTCCTAGTTTCTAGTTGAATTTCCGGCTACAGCTATAGCCTATAGGTTTCTAGTTCTAATTCTAGTTCTAATTCTAGTTAATGCTTCGGGTACAGGTGCTTCTAGTCCTTAGATCTTACTTGTTTCTTATAGTTACTTATCTTCCCTTAACTTACTTTCTAGCTACGCAATAGACTCGTCTTTAGATTTATTAGGTTACTAGTACTAACACTTACTTGTCTTATAAATAGCGTTTACATTATTCGACTATCTAGCCCGTTCGATTAATGCTAACATAGCTATCCATTCCCTCGCTAGTTTCGTAGCATACGTTAATATAGTACGACGGATACGAGTCGCGGTTATTAACGTTACTATTACGGTCTCTATTAGAAGGATCCTTTCGATCTTTATAAACTGTCGCTAGTAGGCCCTAGGATTGCCTAACATCTTATATGTTAAGCTAAATGGTAGGGTAAGCTACTATGCTACTATAAGACTACCTTAGCTTATAGCGACTAACTACGCTACCTATAGTGCCCGGGCTTACTGCTTTAGAACCTAAGGATAGGTTCGTAATAGGGGAGGATATATTAACGAATAATAGGTTATGTTAACCTTAGGTTTAGAGGGGGTCCCTTAGGTCCAACTTGCCCTAATTTCATTTAGGTTTAATTAGACATTTAGGTAAGCTAGTAGGACCTAGTATAGCTATTAAGATATATACTACGTAGTTAAGCATTATAAGCGTAGCATTAAGGTAACAATTCAATTCATACCTCTCGAGTAGAGGGCATAGGGGTTTAAGTCCGCTAATCCTCTTGTTTTATCTAGCTACTGCGCTACTTGTTACGTGACCTAATTTCCCGGTCCCGGGACCGGCAAATACCTCTACTTACATAAGCGCCGCTCTATACTACTACAACTCGGACAGGCCTATATAGGGTAGTTAGTAGACATTACTATATACTATTTAGATTCACTACCTTTATAACGAGAGAGACATTACTATAAAGATACTAAGCCTATGTTTTAATAAAGTTATAGCGGATCCTAACACCTTACCCGATAGTAATAATATAGGAGGGAGCCATTACTTTTAGTAATAATAGAGATATAGGAGGTAATATAAGGTATAGGGGAGAGGTAAGAAGATTATTTATTTATAATAATATAAATAAAAGTAAACTTTTATAGGGCGTAATATAGAGGCGCTACATAGATAGAAGATAGGTATAGAGTAAGCGGCTAGTAGGCGAGGCGCGCGCGCTTACTTATTATTATTATCCTCCTTCTTGTTATTATTATGCTTATTATATTTGCCGCGTATAGCGGGCGATAAGAACGCCCTATCTACGGCAGTAGTATTGATATTCTTAGCCTATAGGAACTATAACCGAGGTTAGTATAGGATACGTATATAAGGTATAGGCTACTTACGGCGCGGCCGAGTTTAAATAGCCCGTTAAGGGCCCTATTCTACTCTTACTATAGAACTATAGACGTATTAGCTATAGTAGAGGAGGGGCTAGTAGTAGAGGCGCCGGTAAAGTATACGCGAGTATCGTCTATACGCTTATTCTTATAGGTACTATATTACCTCTTACCCTAGGAGGAGGTTAGCTAAGTTATATAAGGAGTAATAGTACCGTATACGCGGTAAGCGTATAGAGCGTACGTGTTACGGTTTAGTTCTATAGAAAGCTAGAATTACTAACCTACACGTAATATACTCTATTTTAGTATCTAAACGCTAAATAGAGAATAAGAAGACATAACTAAGGTAACGGCTAAGTACGACATCTCGCTCTTATAGAGCTTAGATAGAGCAAATAGAGTTGTAATAGAGTGCTGCTCTATTTAAAGGATAATCTCCTTTATATTTAGGAATGCTAAGAATCCCTTATAGTTTCAATGCGTTTAACTTACTATTTAATCTTACTATTTAGAATATAACCTTACCCGACTATTACCTTACTACTACTTTATACTACTCTTCCTCCTACTCCTACTCGACGAGAATAAAATCTCGATCGAACGAAGGTTACCTAACTCGTTAGTTAACTTAGTAAGATTATAGGTTATCCTAAACCTAATATCTTTAAACGCCCTCTAGAATAGGAGATCGTTAGAGCACTTAGGGAACTCCCGCCCCTAGTAAAGTCGATAGAGGCACCTAACTACGGACCGCGAATAATACTATTAACGCCTTAGCTACTTACATAGGTAACGAATCCCTTAAGGTTAGTAAGCTAGAATTCTACTATAGCGACCGAGATAAGCTAACACTTACGTTATTTAGATAGATATATACTTCTTATTTAACTCTATAGCTAAGAACCTTAAGCCTATCTTTACTACTACCTTCTTAAGAGGACGAGCATAACATTAGGTTAGACTATTCCTACGAAAGTACCTAGATAGCAATAGCGAAGACAACGCCGATAGGGTCTTTAAGTCTTATACTTACCTTAAGTATACTATAAAGAGCGTCTTTAGGATCTCTAACGAGATCGCTACTACCGTTTATATTATATAGTACTTAACCTAGAAGTCGTCTACCGCTAACTATACTACTAAATTCTAGGAATACGCTTAACTTACTAATTAGGACGACGAGGCCTTATAAGTTATATACCGACGTAGCTTAAAGGAATATATTAAAGACGAGTTATTACGGGACGGTCGGAAGATCGATAGCTTAGGACGGCTTATCTAAGTTACGATTAATCTGAATAATAAGCTCTACGAGAGAGCTCTAGAGCGACGATACGACTCTAAGATATCCGGAAAAGCTAGATATATACTAGGCTACGATAATCGAAACAATAGAGGCTTCGGTAACGTTTACGATAATAATAAGCTAAAGAACTATACACTATACTATAGACTATAGCTAATAGAGCTCGACGTTACCGAAAAGGGTCGTAAGAGTAGGCATAGGGGTAAGTTTAGGCCTAAGAGTTTAAGAGGAAGTTATACCTACTATACCTATAGTAAAGAAGGCTATATAGCGAGGGACTACTACGGTAAAAAGAATATAGTGCGCCGTAAGCAATTTAACATAATGTAACAAGGAACTAGTAAACTCGAGGGTAGCGTTAGATTACTAGGTAATACCGACTATACTCGAGGAGTAGCGGAGGGAGTTAGTAACGGAAGCAATATACCTCTACTAGGCCCCTTAGAAGGACGAGGAGAATACTATAGGCAGTAAATAGCGGTTATTCTATTTAGACTATAGAACTAACTATAATAGTTCAACATAATAGTACGAAGAGTCGACTACGAGATTAAATCTAAATCTCGAAATAGTTATAGAAGCCTTTATTAGCGATTCTGTTACTAAGACTCGTATTAGGTTTACTACTCTACGAAATTAGGACTAGGGTATTAGCCTTAGTAACCGTAAGGAACCCTAGGAGCGACGTATAGGTAGAACGCTACGCTCCGAGAAGTAGATATCGACGAATCCTACTTTAACGACGATAGAAGCGATAAGGAAAACTAAGACCTAGGATAGAACGGATCGTAGTTACCGGAACTATAGGAAGAAAGTTAAGAAACTACCGGGCTAGATACTATCGAGGAAGACTAGGATCCGGAAGAATTAAGTAAAGAGGATTCCTCCGGAGGAGAAGAGAGCGACACTAACGACGATAATAAATAAGTAACCTTTACCGTAGACGTACTAAGGAAGCTCTACGATATAATAATCTACCTATAATAAAGATACGAAGAATTCCTACTAAATATATCTAGACGACGAATGCTATACCCTTACGAGTTTAACGAAACACTCGACACGCTACGAGTAATAGTATAGACATACCTAGCCGTAAGTGTTATAGAAAATCTCGCGATAGCCGTTACCGAACGACTACCTATAGGAAGTAGAATAATAGGTACCGGATACCTTATACCGTTAGGAACATTCGTATTAAACGAATTACGCAATATAGTATAATACGTACGCGCGCTCTACTTAGAAACGTAGAAGATCTAGGAACGTTACTAAAGATAGATACGGATATAGAAAGGATCGCGCTAGGCTTAGGCGGAGGCCTCGAGAGACAAAGTACGACGTTTTATATACGAATAGGGAAAAGAATTAACTCCCTAGAAGTAAGCAACTAAAGGGAGTTATATAATATAGAAAATGCTTAAGCATTACCGATAGTAGAAGTAGTCTTATAAATATAAGTAATCGTTAATAGTTATAGGACTAAGGTTATAATTAATTCCGGGGCGAGTAGGAATTTTACCTCCGAAACATTTATAAGGACTAAAGGGATCGTAACCTAAAAGAAAGAAGAAGGGTATAAATTAATCGCGCTAGACGGATTATCCTTACCTAGTATAGAGCGAGAGACGATACCGCTACTACTAGTAATCTAATAGCACTACGAGGAGATTATCTTAGATGTTACTAATATAGCTAGTTATAACATTATATTAGGTATACCTTAGTTAAGAAAGCATAATCTAATAGTTAACTAGAGGAGAGGAGTACTTATATTTAGGGAATGCGATTGTAATATCGACATTTAGCCTACGTAGTAGTAGCGTTTACTAGTAGATAAGGTAAGGAAATAGCTAAATAAGATATAGCTTACGTCGATTAGAAGGATAGAAGAACTACCTTCGACTAGGATAGATACTAGCGCAGGGCCGCCGGGTTATAAGGTTACTAGTAGTAATAGAAGTAACGTACTATCGAAGAATACTAATATCTTAGAGTTAACTATTCCTAAGGAGTACCGTAAGTAGTCGCGACTCTTTAAAGAGGAGAGAGGTAAGGACGCCCTTCCTAAACACCGCCTATAAGATTATAAGATTAACATTTAGCTAGGGAAAGAGCCTCTATAGGGACTCCTATATTAAATGTCTAAGAAAGAGCTATAGACCCTACGAGAATAGCTAAAGGAGAAGCTAGCTAAAGGATAGATAAGAAGATCTACCTCGAGTATAGGAACTCTATATATGTTCGTTCTAAAAGTAAACGGGAAATTACGACTTATATAAGACTATAGGAAGTTAAACGAGATTACGATTAAGAACCGATACCCGCTACCTAATATCGAAGAAGTATAAGATAGATTAACTAGATTAGACTAGTATACGAAGATTAACCTACGAGATGCCTTCTAGGCTATATAAATAGTAGAAGGGGTAGAATAGAAAACCGCCTTTAGGACAAGATACGGACTCTATAAATTCTTAGTTATGTTAATAGGATTAACTAACGCACCCGTATCCTACTAGGACCTTATTAACGAAACACTTAGAGACCTACTTAACGTAGGCGTTATTGCCTATATAGACGACATACTAGTCTATACGAAAGGATCCCTATAGAATTATATAAAGTAGGCCTAGGATATATTCGAACGGCTTACGCGTTTAGGATTTAAAACGGCACCCGAGAAATGCGAATTCTATAAGAAAGAAGTTAAATTCCTAGGCTTTATTATTAGTACGATAGGGATAACGATCGACCCTACGAAGACATAGTTAATTAGAGAATAGCTAGAACCGAAGATAGTTAAGGACGTACAATTATTCCTTAGACTAGCGAACTATAACCGGAAATTTATTAAGGACTATTTAAAGATAGTAGTACTAATAACGATACTTACGAGAAAAGGCGTTAACTAGATATAGGGGAAAGAGCAATATAAAGCGCTTAATAGACTTAAGGAACAATGCGCTTTAGCCCCTACGCTTAGACTATTCGATAGTAGTAAAGAAGTCTATATCGAGACTGACGCGTCTAATATAGTAATAGACGCATATCTAATATAGACATACGATAGGAAAAGACACCTAGTAGCCTATTACTCCCGGAAAATAACTATAGCGGAACAGAACTACGACATCTATAATAAAGAGCTTCTAGCTATTATTACCGCTATATAACATTAGAGAGTGTATATTAAGGGCCTACTAAAGTTAATAATTCTTTCTAACTATAAGAATCTTACGTACTTTACGACGACAAAAGAACTTACCCGAAGGTAAGCCCGCTAGTCGGAGCTACTAGGACAGTACAAATTTAAGATTAAATATACTCTAGGAAAAGAGAACGGCCGCGCTAACGCGCTAAGCCGAAGAAGCGACTATATAGAAGGAAAAGAACTAGTATAACATAAGATACTAAGAACGAACCCCGACGGAAGTCTTAGTATAAACATAAGAGAATTTAATAATATTGTACGGATATTAGGTAATAAGGACGAGCAATTCCCTATATCGTAAGGAAAATACTAAGTACCGAAGGATTAAGAGGAAGAGTATATACGACAACATTATAACGGACAGATATATAGATACCCTAGAACTTTAAAAACAATAGACCTAATATAACGTAGCTTCTTATTTCTATAGATAAGATAGAAGGTACTACGCTGTATTAAATAATACGTATACTACTAACGAAACAAGGCTACGAGACATATAAAAAACGCGCACCTATAGTTTAGGACAACGCTAATAAAACTATAGGACGAAGTTATAATAGACTTTATTACGAAGCTCCTACCGTTAAAGGATTAAATAACGAAACAACTATACGACATAATACTAGTTATAGTTAATAGACTTAAGAAATACGTATATTTATTCCTACATCGGAGACATATAATATAGAATAGCTCGGATACCTTATACTAGATAGACTTATCCGATACTACGGATTCCCTTAAGCATTTATAATAGATAGAGACAAGTTATTTATATTAAACTACTAGAAAACGCTTATAGGAACGATCGGAATTAAACATAAACTATTAATAGCGTACTATCTAGAAACTAACGGATAAACTAAACGGATAAATTAAACGCTAGAGCAATACCTACGACATTATATTAACTACGTATAAGACAACTAGGCTTCGCTACTGTTAATAGTGTAGATTGTACTAAATAACTATAAATCGGAGACAACTTTAACTACGCTATTCTATATAAACTTTAGTAAAGATCCTAACCTATTCGGAACACCTAGATCCTACCTATAGGCTAAAAGAGCAATCGTAACGACGGATACTCTTAAGGAAGTACATAAAGAAACACGTAAGGCGATTAAAGATGTATAATAAAAACTGTCTCGATAACGGTAGGACACGAGAAAAATAGCACCTCTACTAAAGGAGGGAGATAAGGTCTATCTCCTTACTAAAAATCTAAGAATAAGAACATAGACTAAAAAACTAGATTACGTTAAGGTCGGACTATTTTTTATTAATAAAGTTATAGGACTAGTTGACTATCGCCTACGACTACTACCTAACGCAAAAATCTACCTAGTCTTCTATATCTCTAAGTTAGAACCCGTAGACGCTAAAACACCTTACTAGGAGAGCTTCTATTTCGAGCCGGAAGTAGAAAATAAATTCGAAGTCGAAAGAATCCTAGATAAGAAAGGTGAGCAATACCTTATTAAATAGAAGGAATACGACGATTTAGAAAATACCTAGGAACTAAAAGAAAATCTACGTAACTATTAGTAGAAGATCTAGAAATACTATAAAAGGAAAAAGGGTAGTATAGGAAACTAATATATACGAGTATATTAGTTTCCTATGCTAAATTAGCTAAGTGTAAGGGCCGTAAGGCTATAAGGGGATGTCGCAATGTATAGTACGCCTACGATCTTCTAATCGTAGATAAACTAAAGCTTACTTTCTTCTATAGACGCTATACGCGTCTCCTAGTGTACGTATGCGCGTTACGTACGATATGCTAAGCCGGGCATAGCCGCATTATATATAAGGGTTAGCTATAGGCTACTCTTATAACTGCCTCCCCTTCTAGGACGAGCTACCCTTAGCTCGCGGCTTTAGGAGGTTTCTATATAAGTAATCTATCTACTTCTCGTAGATTCCGTTACTATACGACCCGCCTACGGGTCTCGTACGTATCGTTATTAGGGTATAGGTAGGTATAAAGTTATAGTTACCGGGTTAACTAACTCGAGGGTTTAAGAAGCGTACCCTCTCCCTCCTTTTCCTTCTTTTCCCTTATACTATGTTCTCGTAGCGCACTATACCCGCACTACTAGCGATCTACTAGCTCCTTACTAGCGACTATCTAGTAACCCGCTAGTACTACTATAGCTTTAGAGGAAGCTATCTAAGACTAGCTCCGCTAGGAGGCCCTTATAGGGGGCCTATTAGCACTACTGACACTATTACTATAAGGGGCAGCCTAGTAACTAACCCCTACATGTAGCCTTATATGTAACATGCGGTTGCAACCGGCTGCTAAGCCGTACGTAACACGTATAAGTACACCTTACGACGCGCGATACGTCTTAAATAAAAGGTAAGAATTAGTTTATCTACGACTAGCAGGTCGTGGGCGTGCTATACATTACGACATCCCCTTAACAGTTCTAATTCTTCTCTTCGTTATAATCTATACACGCTATAGAGTCCGAACGCGACGATAGTAGCGCTACGCCTACGGCTCCCCTAAGCCCTAGGGCCTAGTAATAAGCGAGGCGTATAGCCTTAGTCGTAAGGAGGGATACCCTTCGGGTAGAGGTTAAGGAGAAGGGGATATAGAGGGAGATTAAACAGTTAGAGATCTTACGGGACGTAAGCGTACCGCCGGCGGACCCTTAGGGCGAATCCGGCGGAGAACTATCCCCTACTCCCCCTCCCCCTCCTCTATCTATAGTAACTAACGATAATATCGTAGCTCGAGGCGCGGTCGTATCGCATGCGACACGTTTACGTCTTAAAGAACCTACGCCTTTTAGAGGGGACTCGATTAAGAAAGTACGGGTATTCCTAAGGGAGCTCTCTCTTATCTTTACCCTCTTAGGCGGCACGTATGCGACGAACGAGTTAAAGGTCCTATATAGGGTTATGTACCTAAGCGGAGAGGTAAGTGAGCGATAGTACGCTAACTATAGCGTCCTTAACCTTAAAGGGTATATATACTAGGACTTTAAGGAGTTCTATCGAGACGTATACGGTAATCCTATAAACCGCGTGCTTAACGTAATGTTAGAGTATAAGGCGGTGAGATAGAAGGATAACTAGACAGTGCGTTAGTTTATAACTAAGCTAGATGTTATAGAGGATTAGTTAGGGGACTATACGGAGGCGCAACGCGTACGACATATGCTCGCTAAGCTTACGCCTAGCCTACGGTCCGCAATCGTTAAGTTTTATAACATCCTAATAACTAGAGAGGAACTAGTAATCCTAGCTTCGCGCATTAAAAGTACGGAGCGTAGTAGCGGAGGGCACGACCGCGGGTAGCATAGTCGCCGTAGGCGAGAGACTAAGGGCGACTAAGGGCGAAGCGATCGTAGCTCGAAGTAGTAGAAGCATAGTTAGGCGTCGCGCGACCCGGGTACGAGTTACTAGCGGGACGCCGGCGGATCGTCTATAACCTTCGATAGGACTAAAGCGGAGTGCTATAGATGCTATAAGAAGGGTTACATTAAGACGGATTGCCCGAATAGGCACCTATAGAAGGACCGTAGCGCGTAAGCGGTTCGTAGGGTAGACGCTACGAAGGCTCTAACTAAGAAGGGCAGCGACTAGGGAAAAGGTAGAGGACTAGAAGTAGGTCGCTCCTAAGTCCGAGTTTTCCTAAGGTCGACCCCTTAAGGCGAGTAGATGTGTGTCTATCGTAGCGACTAGGGAAAAGGTAGAGGACTATAAGTAGGTCGCTCCTAAGTCCGAGTTTTCCTAAAGTCGACCCCTTAAGGCGAGTAGATACGTGTCTAGCGCGTTACTTACGAGGCGCAGTCGAGACTCGTAAGGGCTTTCGCGAGGCTACGTTTCTCCTAGATGACTATACGGATCTTAGCCTAGTGTCGTATAAGTATATACTCCGACATTAAATGTAACCTATTAATAGGGTAAGGCTACCGAAGTTAGAGTCGTATACGCATAACCTAGGGTATTACTACGGCGCCTTTACGGTTCGGCTACGACTCGCTAATGACGCGGGAGTAGAGCGCGTAAGTGACGCTATCTACTACGCGGTGCCTATAGGTAGGCCATTAGTAATTTTAGGTAGACCCTAGCGGTATCGTAATCGGATAGTAAAGGCCGATAAGGATAACTAGTAGTACTACGGTATAGAGACGCCTACGGTTTAGTAGCGTAACGCACGCGAGTTCCTTAAGGATCTCGAGAGCTTAAAGCAGGTTTATACGATAAGTGTTCGGGCTATTACTATAGCAGTACCTAAAGGAGAGGGCCCCTCGTAGCCTAAAGAATTTGTAGACTTCCGAGATATATACGTACCTAATAAGTAGGCGAAGCGCAAGATGCCCGACGGGGTTAAGTATACGATTAATCTCGTTAAAGGAAAGAAACCCCCTTTTAAGCCGCTATACTACTAGTCCTTAACTAAGTTAGAGGCCTTAAAGGAGTACCTTGCGTAAGTAATGGAGAAGGGGTGGATTAGGCGGTCCGTAAGCGAGGCGGGTGCGCCTATCCTGTTCGTGCTAAAGAAGAATAGTACTCTTAGGCTCTATGTTAATTATAGAGGCCTAAATAAGATTATAGTAAAGAACCGATACCCCCTGCCCCTAATTAGCGAGACGCTAGATAGGCTATTAGGTTCTAGGTTCTTTACTACAATCGATTTAAAGGACGCCTACTATCGTATCCCTATTAAGTAAGGCGATAAGTAGAAGACTGCGTTTCGCACGCGATACGGACACTACGAGTACCTAGTAATGCCGTTCGGGTTAACTAACGTACTAGTAACGTTTTAAGGGTATATTAATAAGGCGCTAACCGGCTTAGTTAATAACATTTGCGTAGTCTACCTAGATGATATCCTTATCTATAGCGAGACGCGTAAGGCACACGTGCGAGCCGTACGCGCGGTACTAGAGAGGCTACGAAAGTTTACCCTATTCGTAAACCCTAAGAAGTGTCACTTCTTCTAGGAGAGTGTAGAGTTCCTTAGGTTTGTCGTAAGCGCCGTAGGCGTGTCGATAGATAGGAGTAGGGTAGCCGCTATCAAGGAATAGCCTACACCTACGACCTTTTATAAGGTCTAGTCCTTCCTTAGGTTTTACAACTTCTACCGGCGTTTTATAGAAGGATACTTAAGGGTCTATAAGCCCCTAACGGACCTGCTAAAGGGATCTAAGGACGGTAAGAAGCACGGCCCTCTTACGTAGACCTTAAGCGAAGAGTAGGCGTTTCGATAGCTTAAGGCCGGATTCTTAGGTGCACTAATACTTAGGCACTTCGATCCTACGCTACGCACGCGAGTCGAGACGGATGCCTTAGGTTTCGCGATCGTAGGTATTATATCCCAATTGTTTAGTACTAAGTAGCATCCTATCGCGTTCTATTTACGTAAGATAATACTAGCTAAGTGTAACTTCGAGACGTACGATTAGGAGCTACTTACAGTAGTTAAGGCTTTTAAGCATTAGAGGCTATACTTAGAGGGCGCTACGCATGCGGTACGAGTGCTAGTCGACTACGCTAACCTATAGGGCTTTATAACAGTAAAGTAGCTAAATAGGCGGTAAGCTCGATAGGCTACGTTCCTACAGTCTTTTAATTTTATAGTAGAGCATCGGCCGGGTAAGACTAACCTAGCCGACGCGCCTTCGAGACGTAGTAACTACGTAGCTATAACGTAATAAACTTCGAACTTACTACCTACCTTATAAAGTAAGCTATCTTTCTAGAAGGAGTCTCTAGAAGGGACAAGCGAGCCGACGGTAAAGCGCGTGCTTACTACCTACGAGGCGATGTAGGGCGACATAGGCGCGGCGATGGCAGTACGGAGAGGTGACCTTCCCTATTAAGATAAGCCGTCTTTACTAGTAGTAGTGTGCGCTATAGTAATATAGGGTTAAGCTTACAGCTCGACGGGTGAGTTAATCCTACTCTTAATGAAGATCGCGTAGTAGTAAGACGACTAGTGTATCGTATGCTCGGCGTAGGCGCTAAGCGCGAGGGACGCTAAGGGATAGCATGTAAAGGATAACCTTGTATACTACGGAGACGCGATCGTAGTACCTAGGGATCACGTAATTAGGTCGCATCTAATTCGTATACACTACGACGACGTCCTCGCGGGTCACTTTAGAAGAACTAAGACTAAAGAGCTGTTACGACGTAATTATTAGTAAGACTTACTTAGTACGGACGTGAAATAATACGTCTAAGCCTATAGAACCTACTAGGGTTCGAAGGCGAGGCGCTATCGACCCTACGGCGAGCTACAACCGCTTCCTAGACCGGAGCGACCGTAGTAGGAAATTACTATAGATTTCATTACGGACCTACCTCTAAGTACGCGAGCCGGTTACGTATATAATACGATCCTAGTAATAGTCGATCGCTACTTAAAAATGAGCTTATACATCCCGACGACGAAGACTTGCATAGCCGTAGAGCTTACGAGGCTCCTACGAGACGAAGTCGTACGACACTATAGTGTCCCGTTAGGCATAGTAAGCGACCGAGGTCCGGTCTTTACTAGTTAGTTTTAGAGTAACTTCTACTTCGAGGCGCGTATAAAGCGTAAGCTATCTACGGCCTTTTACCCTTAGACTAACGGCTAAACTAAGAGGGTAAACTAAACCCTCGAACAATACCTTCGTTATTACTGTAGTAACAATTAAACTAAGTAGGCTAAGTAGCTTATAGTTGCTAAATTCGTAGCTAATAACAGCATCCACCTAACACTACGGATGAGTCCGTTCGAAATAGCGTACGGTTAGCGACCTAAGATTGCCCCTATACTAACTAGATCTCGAGACGAGACCTAGGGGGGGAAGTACTAGTAGCGGTAATAGCTACGAGTCGCATACGAAAACTACGCGCTACACTCGAGGAGCGATAGAAGGCTATAGTAGAAAGCTAGGCTCGCTACTATAATAAGACCCACTAAGCCAAGACCTACCGCGTAGGTAACTTAGTCCTATTATTAACGAAGAACCTTAAGTTAGTAGTACTAAAGAAGAAGATAGGTCCGAAGTTTATCGGCCTATACCGTATTACGGACGCTGTCGGTTCGTAGGCGTACCGCCTAGCGCTACTAGCCGACTTAAGGCTCTATAACGTCTTCTATATCTCTCTCCTCGAGCCGTATATCGGTAGCGATAAGGATGGACCCGTACCCCCTCTAGCTAATGAGGACGGAGAGTATAAGGTAGAGGTAGTACTAGATAGGCGTAAGCGTAAGGGTAAGCTACAGTATCTAGTCCAGTAGAAGGACTAGCTAGAGGAGTATAATAGCTAGGAACCGGCGGAGGGCCTCGCGAATGCGGATCGTATAGTAGCCGACTATAAGGCGTTAAGGAGAAGCAAATAAGACTAGTACTAGAGCATAAATAAAACTTTTCTTAACTATAAACAAAATAAAAGCTAAAGAGTAGCGCGCCCACTAGGGGCTACGTAGAGTAGTAGTAGGCGAGGAGCCCGCGAGTAGCGTATAAGGCGAGCGCCTCAGTTGTCGTTACGTAGTAACTTAGGTAAGAATGCCTAGTCGGCGGCGGTAGTGTCGATTCTCTACGCCTATAGAAACTAGGACTACGGTTAGTAGGGTACACGTAGGCAAGGAACATACGACCCACGGCGCGGCCGAGTTCGAATAGCCTATTAAGGGCGCGGTTCTACTCCTACTAGAGCGCGAGGGCTTCGGCGGCGGGGGCGGCGGTAGTAGTAGCGGCGGCGGCGGAGGCACGTATACGGGTCTCCCCGGTACGCTTATGCTTATAGGCATTAAACTGCCTAATGGCCTATAGGAAGGGTTAGCCGAAGCATAGGGGACGCACTAGAGCACTCCCCCGCGAGTAGTAGTCGACTCGCACGAGCGAAGTAGCGACTTACCTCCTTAATGTCGTTACCTAGCTAGGCACATAGGCGGATCTACTCTACTAGCTCCTACTACTAGAGGTCTATAGGCGCCTAGCCTATTATAGCCGTAAGGAAGTCGCGCTAGGACCGCGCGGCGCGTAGGCGGCTTACTAGCGAGGCGATGGCGTAGCTAGTATTAGGCACGTAGCTATATTTACTACGCCTATAGCGGCTACACTTCTTTAGGAGCTCGCCGGTAGTAACACTATTACAGTTATTGGCCTCGTCTAGTAAGTGGTTAGCATACGAATTGTAGGCGACACGCGTAGAGACTTACCCCTAACGAAGTACGGGAGGCACCGTATATACATGTTAATTCTCTACGAGAGCTTAGTAGCTAGCGAGGGCGTTAGTAGCTACGAGGGTAATACTAGTCGCTTGCGACTACTAGGCGTTCTAGGGGCGTCGCGTACTAGAGCCGCCTAGCGGCGCTCGTCTTCTACGGCGCTAGTAGTGCTATCGCTACTAGTGCTACTAGAGGAGGCGGAGCGGCTAGAGAATGGCAGCGAGGAGGGCACGGTAGACATAATAATAATAATAATACTAGCGAGGCGCTTACGATAATAGTGCGGTACGGGTGCGTAGTAGTAGTGTAGCGAAGGTAATAAGCTAGGGAGCGTACTAAGAAAGGGCTAGGTTAGGCTAGAGTTTTATACCCCTAATTAGCTACGTCGGTATAGTAACTAAGCCTTACTTACCTACACCTACATAACGACACGCACGTAACCCGCATATAGGCCGTATAGTAACTATAGTTCTAGAAGTACATAGGAGCCTCTACGTAGTAACTAGCGAGCTAAGGACAGCTCGTACGGGAGGGGAGGCAATTGTAAGGGGCAGCCTAGTAGCTAACCCCTATATATAGCCTTATATATAACATACGGTCGCGACCGGCTACTAAGCCGCACGTAACACGCATAAGTACACCTTACGACGCGCGATGCCTCTTAAATAAAAGGCAAGAATTAGTTCATCTACGACTAGTAGGTCGTAGGCGTACTATATATTACGACATCCCCTTAACAATTACTAGTACTACTAGTATAGATGTCTAGCGCGCTCGGCGTACTAGATACGCTAGCGAAGCGTAAGTTTAGCGTACTAGGGCCGTAGACCCCTAAGTCCTTACTAGCTAGGCGCCTAGGTATAGACATTAAGATGTGTATACGTTATCTCCCGTACTTCGTAGCTAGTAAGTATTCGCTACGCTCTTCGCTTACGATACGCTTACTAATAGTATAGTAGACGAGTAGGATACGTGTAATAGTATTACTACCGGCGAGTTACTTAAGAAGTATAGGCGCTATAGAGACATTAGGTACCCCTACGTTAGTAATACTAGCGTCGCTATCGCGTAGCTAGTAGCTCGCCTACGCGCCGCTCGCGCCTAGCGCGATAAGCTTATCTAGGGGCTTAGTAACCCTATTACTAAGTAAGAGTAGGATGCTCTAGACTAGTAGTACGAGGTCTACGCCTAGCTAGGCGAGTAGATCTTAGAGGTAAGTACTACGCCTCGCTAGCGCTCCCTACGCTCGCCGTATACGGCGTACTATCGCTCCCTATATAAATCGGCTAACCTCCTCCTAGGCTAAGAGGCAGTTTAGTACCTATAAGAATAAGCGTATAGGCTATACCCGCGTACGCTTCGCCGGCGCCTCTACTACTACTACCCCCTCCTCCGCCGCCGCTACTACGTCCGTAGTTCTATAGTAGGAGTAGAATAGGGCCCTTAATAGGCTCTTCGAGCTCGGCCGTACGGTAAGTAACATACGTATCGTATACGTGTCCTATACTAACCGTAGTTATAGTTCCTATAGGCTAGAAACATCGATACTACTACGGCTAATAGGGCCTTCTTACTACTAGCCCTACGGGGCGAGTATAATAAGGAGGATAATAAGAAGGATAATAACGAGTAATCGCGCGCTCCGCGTATGTTAGCCGCCTACTACGCGCCTATCTCCTATCTACGTAGCGCCGTAGCGCGCCCTATAAAAGTTTATTTTTAAAATAAATACTCTTCTCTATACTCTTCTCTCTCCTTACCTCCCTCTCTAATGTTATTACTATCGGGGATATTTGCTCGACTAAGTAAGCGAGCCTTTTAGTCCGATAGAAGACACTATAGGTTAGTATCTTCTATACTAGTTATAGCTAAGTTTACTATCGGGGGTAGAGGTCCTTATATCTAGCTACCGAAGGGTTAAGGCCTAAATGCATAACCTATACCCTTGTTTTAGCGCCTTACGCGGCCTTCGTAGGCACCTTATATTCGACTACTATACGCGTAGCCTTCGCGGATCCTTCCGCCGGCTTATACCGTCTTCGCTAACGCCTTATATTCGGCTACTATACGCGTAGTATTTGCGAGTCCTTATACTAGCTCCTAGCTATTATACTCTTCTAGCTAGCCCTTCTATCGTACTAGGTACTATACTTTATCCTTATACTTACGCTTTCCTAGCACTACCTCTACTTTATATTCCCCGTCCTTATTAGCGAGGGCTATAGTGCCTCTATCCTTCTCGCTGCCCGCGTACGGCTTGAGGAGGGATATATAGAATACATTATAAATTCTTAAGTCGGCTAGTAGTACTAGGCGGTACGCCTACGAACCGATAGCGTCGATAATGCGGTACGGTCTAATAAACTTCGGACCTATCTTCTTCTTCGGTAATGCTAACCTTAGGTTCTTCGTAGATAATAAGACTATATCGCCTACGTAATAGCTCTTAGCCTTATAAGTCTTATTATAGTAGCGAGTCTAATCGGCTACTACGATTTCCTAACGCTTCGTAAGCGTAGCGCGTATCTCTCGTATACGGTTAACTAAGTCTACCGCTACTAGTACCTCCCCTTCCCGGATCTTGCCTCGAGATCCTATAGTAATATCTACTAACTACCCTATGTAGGCCTGTCCGAGTTGTAGTAGTGTGAAGCGGCGCTTATGTAAGTAGAGGTATTTACCGGTCCCGGGACCGTGAAATTAGGTCACGTGACGAGTAGCGTAGTAGCTAGATAAAATAAGAGGATTAGCGGACCTAAACCCCTATACCCTCTACTCGAGAGGTATAAATTGAATAGTTACCTCGATGCTACGCTTACAATACTTAACTGCGTAGTATATATCTTAATAGCTATACTAGTCCCGCTAGCTCACCTAAATGTCCAATTAAACCTAAATAAAATAGGGGCAAGTTGGACCTAAGGAACCCTCCCTCTAAACCTAAGGTTAACATAACTAAACCTAAGGTTAACATAACTAATTAGTCGTTAATATATCCTCCCCTATTACGAACCTGTCCTTAGGTTCTAAAGTAGTAAGCCCGGGTATTATAGGTAGCTTAATTAGTCGCTATAAGCTAAGGTGGTCTTATAGTAGCATAGTAGCTTACCCTACTATTTAGCTTAACATACAAGATGTTAGGTAGTCCTAGGGCCTACTAGCGACAGTTTATAAAGATCGAAAGGATCCTTCTAATAGAGACCGTAATAATAACGTTAATAACCGCGACTCGTATCCGTCGCACTATACTAACGTATACTACGAAACTAGCGAGGGAATAGACAGCTATGTTAGTATTAATCGAGCGGGCTAGATAGTCGAATAACGTAAACGCTACTTATAAGACAAGTGAGCGTTAGTACTAGTAACCTAATAAATCTAAAGACGAGTCTACCGCGTGGCTAGAAGGTAAGTTAAGGGAAGATAAGTAACTATAAGAAATAAGTAAGATCTAAGGACTAGAAGCACCTATACCCGAAGCATTAGAACTAGAATTAGAACTAGAATTAGAACTAGAATCCCATAGGCTACAGCTATAGCCGGAAATCAACTAGAAACTAGGAGCCTATAGACCCGTACTAACTACTTAGTTCCACTTAGTCTTACATAACTCCTTTATCTAGACCTACTCGTTGTCGTAGCTAATACTAGTCTTACTAGACACGTCCCTAAGTAGCTAGCTAGTAAAGTTCCTATAGTAGTTGCGGAAGAAGCTCTTATTACGCCCTTCGCTTATAAAGCACATCTACTCGAGAGTAGTAACTAAGCTAAGCTACTTATCTATCAATTTTATAGCTCGGACGCGCTATTTATGCATCTTCTTATAGAAGAGCTCCGAGTCTAGGCGGACCGTAGCATTAAGCCACCTTCTAGCATTAAGGATAACTTCGTTATCGTTCTAAGACTTTAAACCCGCTAAGGCATCGGACAGAGGGCTAATGCTACTAAGGTGTACGGCCGTAGGAAAAGGATAGCCGGGTACTAGGCGTCGATACTTAAACCCTATAGCGCTCTTACTTAGCGTCTTAAAGTTACGATAGAGGTCTATTACCTAGTATATGCTCTAGCTTCTCTAGAGTTTAAGATAGTCGTCGTCGCGGATCTCGATAAAGTAAGGGTTAATCTAACGCAGTATCCTCTTATGTGCGGCCTACCTTATTAGAACGCCTATAGTAATTACCCGCATTTACCTAGCGCTTAGGTCCTCTCTAAACTAGCTAATGCTATTCTTACTTAGGTAATTCTAGACCCTAACCGAGAAGAAACGCTTGAATCGGCCGTCTTCTATACAGTCGTTAATCTAGTACTACTAGATAAACTCTCTAGCATTCCCTTTATTATAAAAACCGTGTAAAAACTCCGGCCTACTAGTGCCCTCTAAGTTAAGAGAGTACAGTATATTAAGCCGGTTACTAGTCTAGTAGTTTTCAATTTCGAGGTTTAAGTCGACCCTAGTATACTGCACTATAGTATTCGCGTTACCCCCCTAATGAGCCCTATTAAAGCTAAAAATCGTAGGCCTAGGGAAGGAGATAAACCGAGTGCAGTGTTAAGGGTATAGCGCCACTTGTAAGAGCTATAGCCCGGGGTCTTGTCGCATGATCTATTAGCTTAGAGAATACTACATGTTCTAGTAGACGCCGCCGTTACTAACCTTATTCAATTCTCGTAGGTGCTATCGGTATACGTCGAATTCTCGACTTATTATTTCTCTAACTAATTTAACCCGCGGTGCCAGTTTAGCGTCATTATACTAGTATAGTATGTTGCTATTAATGTAGGTACCGGTACTATTAAGATCGGCTTAGTTAGCTTCATTAATGCCGAATTTGTCGAGGATCTAGTTATAGTTAGTATGCGTAACGATGCTACTCGTAGTGCCGACTTTACCTCGAACACGGAGGTAGCTAAGCGGGTTAATAGTCTTCTAACTACGCTTGTTAGGGCGAAACCACGACCTATTCTTCACCTTAATAGCTAAAAAACTCTTACCTTTAAAGAGCTAGTCTTAGACCTTAAGCGCGCGCTCACATAGGGTATTAGCGGTAATACCGGGATTCGTAACGAAGTAGAGGGCCTTATAGTAGAAATCTCGAATATACTAATCGCACATTATAGCGCTAACCTTACTATCCTTCTTAAGAACGTCCGAGATAGCATATTCGAGCATCTCAAGGCCCGCCATCCGGTGCTTAGGTAGCTAGTTAATACTATTTACATTAATCGAGTTTCTAAACTTAATGCTATAGTACCGCTTATTGTAGGTGTAGTTAGCGCGCTTAATCCGGAGGGCCTCGTCTTCTTACAGGATCTAATCTTTAAAGACTAATACATCCCTAATTATAGCCGAAGGTAACATAGTGAGTATCGGATTGCTATTCTTAGTTAAGGCCGGAGTAGATCGTAGGGTACTAACCGGTGTACCTAGCGGACTGCCCTCGCGTATAGGTACGCTATCTAGCGTTCGGTTAGGCGAGGATCGAGTAGGCGCAGTTATACCCTTACCTATACTCTCGCCTATACGGAGCTACTTAAGTCAACTCGACTTACGACCGCCTCTCGATAGGACTATAGGCTAGGTAGAGGCTAGTAGAGTTAGCGTAGTACTCTTTACACGTCCTTTACCTTTACTACCCGGTAGCTAACGTAGCTAAGGCTATTATTAGCTAGATAGTCTAGGTTAAGCTATACTATCCTCCGGGGACGCGGACTTCTTAGTAATAGTACCCTCTATGAAGTATAGGAGGCTATCCTTATAGACGGCTAGGCGGTGTCTTCTAATAATCTCCCTACTCTTAGCCGACTGCGGATCAATGCTACGTACTTTAGCCTCCCTGTCGCACCGGGTAAGATTACTAGGCTCTAGAATTCGCTTACGATCTATGCCCTTACGGCCGATCCTTATACGCTAGATTAGTACCCTCTAAATTCTACTAATAGCCCTACTATAATCTAGGTACTTGTTAATAAAGGCCGTAAACTAGCGGCGTGTCACGGGCAGCCCGCGACCCTTCACTGACGATGCGTCGTCCCGGGTGAACCTCGGACCTTCTGCATCGGGACTAGCGGCTTGGCGTTAGCTTAAGTACCCGCCGCGCCTCGCGCTCCTCTTTCATAGCTTCGTAGAACAACAACTATCTCATTCGGACCCTTTGGTACGCGCGCCCTTACAGTTTGTTCTACCACCCTACCCAGATCACGGATCTAGGTAAGGGACGCGTAACACTCAGAACAGACAACAGAACGCGCACGGCGCAATAGCAGAGTCGCGCCGAGTCGCACTCGACACAGAACACGGCAAGGCGCAAAGGCGCAGATGCCTAGAGAAACTAACGCAGCAAAGACCTCGACAGGTCGCGTTGACACCGACAACATGTCCCAGGACACACAGGCACAGAACGGCATGCCGCCACCGGCAAAGCCACTAGGCAAGCGTACACGCACCTCTCTTTTCCCCGATCTTTCCTCTTTCCCTCAGAGTCAGACTCAAGGAGACGACACCCGGCGAGTCACAGTAGACACCGGTGCCGCGCTTCAGCAAGAGTTGGACGAGGCTTACGAAGAGGCATCGGACAGCGAGGCAAAGGGAAAGGTTGACTTCACAGATCTCTTCGAACCGAAAGTCCTCCAAGAGGAGGGCCAAGAACATACGGTCTTCACATCGCTCGACGTACCCGAACACATCGCCGCTGCCGACTTCACAGATGTCGAGCTAGACGACCTCGTCGAGTTGGTCAAGGACCACCCGAAGACCCTCTATGACTTCATCCTACGTGGATTCAACACAGCAGTGATGAAGGGTAAGCAGCTCAGTGTACTCGAGCGCGCGAACGCACATCAGAATAGCCAGTACCGCACCCTGTACGCCGAATACGACCGCATTCATGGAATGCTGCAGACCGAGAAGGCCGCTTTGAGCAAGATGGCCCGAGACCTCAAGGACAAGAACGCCGACTCTACTAAGGCGCAGGAGCTTCGGAAGAAGTATGATGCTGCGAACGACCTATGCAAGAAGTTCGCCGACATCACGAATCAAGAGAAGAAGAAGGCTCGAACAGCCGAGAACAAGAACAAGACACTACAAGACGAGATCACCCAGTTGAAGACTCGCCTGCAGGCAGCAGAGGACAACAACAATGCCCGCTGCTCACGCTCTCGAGGCCGCACCCATTCGCGACCACGCTCACACCGCTCCCAATCACGCCCTGTCCTACGTGAGACTTCCCTTGAAGCTCTCCAGCGTCAGTATCGTGAGGCAGTGGGCGGCGGCGGTGGAGGTGGGGACGATGGCGATGATGACGACGACTCGGGTGACAAGGACAATGACCGAGGACGCAACAACCGACCACTGCCGCGTCGCAACGAGCGTCAAGAATCACACCGCACTGCTAGAGGCCGCAGCAACCGCACACAGACACCACTGGTCGACCTGCCAGAGCGCCTCCTCAACATCGACGACTTGCTGGATCGCAATATGAAGATCGGCAAGGGCGTGCCAGACCCACGCAAGTTCAAGAACGACGAAGAGCCCACCTACGACAGTTGGTACACCAGTATCCTACTAAAACTGACAGTGGCGACCTTTCGCACCGAGCAGGATGGCCTGCGCTTCTTGTATGGCTGGACTGATGGAGAAGTTCAGAAGACCATTAAGCCGCGCATTCCCATCCCCGGACATCTGGCCTACAACGAGTTCAAGACTGGCGAAGAACTGTTGGACTGGATGACTCGACAGTATGGCGCTCGTAATGAGGCCACCAAGGCTGCAGTGGACATTACGAGCTGCAAGCAGCAACAGAAGGAGACGTTTGTCGCATTCCACGCCCGCTACTCGAAGCTGCGAGCGTGGATGGACTGGAGCGATGAGACGGAGCTTATGTTGTTTCGAACCCGTCTAAATCGCAAGTACTATGTCAAGACCTTCGGCGACCGTGAAGTGGATCGCCGCCTACACAGCATGCTGGACGTCATCGAGGAGTGCACCGCATTGGACGAGAGCTTCTACGAGACTGAGCAGCTGTACCCTCAAGAGAGCCGTCCACGTGGCAATGGAGGCAACCAGAACCCCGGCAACCAGACCCAGGGCGACACTGCTGCTGCCGCCGCTGCTGGGGCTGCTGGCGCTGTCGTGCAGCGTCCACCACAGTACGCCGGCACCAAGAAGAAGGAAGACTTGCCAGCCTACCTTCAGAACCTTACACCGCTCAACCGTGAGGGCCGTGAGGAACTGAAGAAACAGGGCAAGTGCTTCCGCTGCCGCACTGGACTGCACGTGTCAAGCAACACCGAGTGCCCCATGTACGGCTACGACGGCGATTACCGCCCACCGCGTCCACGCAAGGACCCGAACCTCAGCTCCCTCGGCGCTGAGGGAAATGGCGAGACCGCTGCCTAAGCGTGGCAGACAGTGGTCAACCGAACATCCAAGGACAGAAAGAGCATGAGATTGAGAGACACAGAGTGCAAGAGATGGACTATGAGGAGGGGGAACTGAAGATATCAGCCTGCGCGCTAGAGCCGCAGCAGCCAGATGTACACCCTCACATAGTCCTGCCAGTAAGGATACAACATGAAAAGGCAAGAGGCCTTGTAGACTCTGCTTCCACCTCTCTCTTTCTGGATTGGAAGTTCACACGCAAACATATAATACCCTTATCCCCTCTGGTAAAAAGCAAGAACCTGACCCTGGGCAATGGCAAGTCTAGCGGCCGACGTATCACCCATGCAGCCCTGGTTGATGTCGACATCAAGGGTCACCGCGAGCAGATGCTATGTTACGTCACCGACCTTGAATACGACGTCGTCCTTGGCCTGCCATGGTTGAGTGCTCACAACCCCGACATCTTCTGGGAGACCGGCGAAGTGGCTTTCAGATCGGACTACTGCTTTGGTCACTGTCTTCATAACAAGACGTCGACAACCGTACAGTCACTGAACCACCAACACCGTGCTCGCAAGGACACAACGAAATACGGACCGGAGCCCTTCACTAGTGAGTCAGGGGGATTCACAGCAGGAGGGGCAGAATTGAACGTGTCATCCATGGACCTGGATGATGACGGAGAGGTTGAGTGCATTGAAGTCACGCAACGAGCCTGGGAGATGTACGCGCACCGGCCTGGGGCCAAGTGCTTCTACGTCCTGCCCACGGGTGAGGAGTGTGACGAGAATGGCAACCTAAAGCTGAGCGCAATGGCAGCTGATGACCTGGATCAGTTTCTGAACAAGGAGTTCAACCATAACCCGAAGGAAAAGCTGCCACCAGAATATCATCATCTGGCAGACACCTTCTCGGCAAAGGACCATGATGTGCTGCCACCGCACAGACCCGGCATCGACCATGAGATTCACATCAAGCCAGATGGCCCGCAGGAGCCGCCATATCGCAAACCCTATGGTCTCGCTCCGCAAGAAAACGAGGCCGTCAAGAAATGGATCACTGAGCAAGAAGGACCTGGCAAGATCAGACCAGCAGGGCAGAAGACAAGTCAATCCCCAGCACCTGTGCTTGTGGTGCGCAAGCCAGGCGGAGGACTGCGAGTGTGCATCGACTACCGCGGGTTGAATGCAATCACTATCAAGAACAGATACCCGATACCGTTGATTCAGGAGACGCTAAACCGCATGCACGGCAAGAAGTACTTCACGAAGCTGGATATCGTCGCAGCCTTCAACAAGCTTCGCATTGCAGAAGGGCACGAATGGCTTACAGCATTCGCTACACGGTATGGCGTGTACGAATGCCTCGTGCTGCCATTTGGCCTTTGCAATGGTCCCGCATCTTTTCAGTCTTACATCAACAAGGTGCTGCAAGAACATCTAGACGACTTTGTGTCAGCCTACCTCGACGATGTGCTAATCTTTAGCGATACGCTCGAAGAGCACATCGAGCACGTGAAGAAGGTGCTCACGAAGCTGCGCGACGCTGGGCTTACAGTGGACATTGACAAGTGTGAATTCCACCAGCAGCGGGTGAAGTACCTTGGCCTAATCATCACGCCTGAGGGCACTGAGATGGACCTAGAAAAGCTCGAGTGCATTCAGACCTGGGAAGCGCCTTCCAACCTGAAGGACGTACAAGCTTTCTTGGGATTCGCCAACTTTTATAGGAGATTCATCGAGGCATTCTCGAGGTTGGCGGCACCGCTGACAGATCTGACCAAATCAAATGGGCCAAGTAACCACAAGAACCGCAAGGTCAACTGGACACCAGAGTGTCAGCGGGCATTTGATGCACTAAAGGCGGCATTTAGCAAAGCTGGGATGCTTGCGCACTACGTGCCAGGGCGACAGACGGTTGTCGAAACGGACTCCTCCGACTTCGTCAACGCAGGCGTGTTGTCGCAATACGATGAGAACGGAGTACTGCATCCTGTCGCGTTCTACTCGAAGAAGCTAAGCCCGCAAGAGTGCAATTACGAAATCTATGACAAGGAGCTTTTGGCAATCATTAAGGCTTTTGAGGAATGGCGGCCAGAGCTGGCCTGTGAGGGTGACGATGACACTATTGAACCAGTCAAGGTGTTCACTGATCACAAGAACCTCGAGTACTTCATGACCACGAAGCAGCTAAACAGGCGCCAAGCGCGCTGGGCTGAATTCCTGTCACAGTTCAACTTTCGAATCATATATCGACCAGGTGTCCAGGGAACGAAACCTGACAGCCTCACGAGACGCAGCCAGGACCTTCCGCAGGGGGTGGACGATCCGCGTAATCAGCATCAGCACCAGACGTTGCTGCCGCCTGAGCGATTCCTTAAGATCGACTCGATGCGCGCAACTATAGAGGACGTAGCTGAGGAGACTACACCACTGAACCTAGAAGCCACAGAGTTCACACGAACAGCAGCCACTGCTGCCGAGCCGCAGGCGGAGTCGGTCCAGGACGCAATACGAGAAGCCGAACTCGAATACCGCATGACAACAGCCTATGCCGTGGATACAGAGTTGAATGCAGCAATCAAGACACTGCAGAAGGGGGATGCCATCCCTACACTGCTTCAGAAGGCTAAGGTGCACCCAGTGCACTGCAAAGTAGAAGGTGATCTACTGTACGTACGCAATCAGTATGGTGGATGGAGCCTGTGGGTGCCGGATGATCGAACACTGCGCACTCGCATTATCCGAATGAACCATGACCCGCCAGCCGCAGGACACCCAGGCAGAGCACGCACCTACGAGCTCGTGGCACGTGAATTCTACTGGCCTGGCTTGGCACGGTCAGTGCGCAGGTACACCGGCAATTGCCGGCCTTGTCGCACGACGAAATCTCTGCACACCCAGCCACCGGGTTTGCTGCACCCACTTTCGGTACCAGAAAGACCATGGCAACACATCGCAGTAGACTTCGTAGTCGACCTGCCACCGAGCGAACTCGACGGCATGATCTACACTAACATCATGACTGTCACAGACAGGCTCACGAAGGAAGTGGAACTGATACCTATTGGCGCTATGACAGCGCAGAACGCTGCAAGGTTGTTCCTCAAGCACGTCTTTTGCCGACACGGCTTCCCTGACACTATCACTTCAGATCGCGGCAAGCAGTTCATAGCCACCTTCTGGAAACGCCTGTGCAAGATGCTCCGCACAGAGAGGAAGCTGAGTTCTTCCTATCACCCCCAGACCGATGGGCAGTCAGAACGTACTAACCAGGCAATGGAGCAGTACCTACGAGCCTTCATCAATGAGTCGCAGAGTGACTGGGCAGAATGGCTCCCCCTGGCCCAATTTGCAATGAACAACCACGTGTCAGAGACTACGGGTGTGTCACCATTCTACGCCAACCTAGGCTACAACCCCGAGTTCACCGAGCGCATTGATCTGCAAGCCGGTAAAGACCGTAACCTCACGACTATCCAGCGACTCGACAGCAAATCAGCTGAGGCGTTCGCCCGACGGATCTGTGAGCTGCATCGCAACCTTCAAGAGAACATGCGAATGTCACAAGCACTTCAAGCGGAAGCAGCAAACAGGCACCGCAGCATCTCGCCAGACTACAAGGTTGGCGACTGGGTGTATCTGAGCACGAAGAACATCCGCACGACACGACCGTCGAAGAAGCTCGACCGCAAGTACGCCGGCCCATACCAGATCACGGAGGTTATGCCGGCGAAGCTATCATATAAGCTGAACCTGTCTGATGCCCTTGCAGGACTAGACAATTGCTTTCACACGTCACTACTTCAGCGCGCTGACAGCCCCGATCTCCTACCGCTCGAGGGACAACGGCTGGCGCCACCCCCAGCCATCACGATTGAACCAGACACGAGAGAAGCCGAAGCTGCAGCAGACGTTACCGCACCAACACTCGAATACGAGGTGGACAAGATCTTAGACATGTACACCCGCAAGAGGGCTGGCAAGGTGAAGAAAGGAAAGAAGCGCAACGTGGACACTTGGTACAAGGTGCGCTGGACAGGATATCAGGATATGGAAGATGGAGAAACCTGGCAACCAGCTGAGGACTTGCTTGTGAAAGCAGCCGCCGCTCTTGCAGACTTCCACCATAACCGGCCGGAGTTATCCACACCTGCAGGCTTTGCAGCTCCATCCGACTGGTCCCCACCAGACAATGAGGTGCTCGGACTCAACACGATCAGGGTCAAGCAAGACACCGTCACGATTGAGCCAGCCGGAGCCTTGCCTCTGATGGAATCGGGTCAGCGCATGTTCACCACGCACCGCTGCACTGACCAGGTTACGAGACAGCCCGTCGTCACAACTGAGGTCACCGGCGCCAGCCGTCCTCAGCTCTGCGATAGCACAGGCAGTTGTACCGATGCTTTAGTAAGACCTGCAGAGCCTGCAATGATACCCAACCTTAGTCACAAGGATCAGACGCGAGTGTCCGCCGAAGACAGACTTAGGTCTAGGTCGGGCCAGCTAGCCAAGCAATGCGAGTCTAAAGCAGACACCGCAGCGAAAGAGATGTGCGACGCGGAGATTGCAGTGAAGGAGATGGACGACGATCTGGAGGATGACTGGACGTTTGCACGGTTATGGAGCTCGACAGGCAAAGGTGACAAGTGGCCACACAAGACGGAGCAAGTGAATAAACGAATGAAGGAGCGACACGCTCAGAGGACTGAGGCGACTTTTGAGAGGGGGGGTACTGTCACGGGCAGCCCGCGACCCTTCACTGACGATGCGTCGTCCCGGGTGAACCTCGGACCTTCTGCATCGGGACTAGCGGCTTGGCGTTAGCTTAAGTACCCGCCGCGCCTCGCGCTCCTCTTTCATAGCTTCGTAGAACAACAACTATCTCATTCGGACCCTTTGGTACGCGCGCCCTTACACGGCGCCCGCTGTTAGTACTACAAAGCTCGGAGATAACGCGTCGATTAAGAATCTTGTTGTCTATCTACTATAGCTAGTAGCGGGTAAGCGTAGCTCGAAGAGTCTTCTCTCGGTTACGAATCTCTAAACCGGTCTTGCGAATCTTACCGACGATAGGAAATAAGACATCGAGCTTCTTATTACTAAGGAATTCATCCTAGTAGCTCTTACCTATGCCGCTCTTAACTTCCTCGAAAAATAGGTTAACCTAGACGGAGTAGTCTTTAAACACCTTCTCGAAGCCCTTATAGAAGTTCTTTAACACCTTAACCCGCTTCTAAGGACTAAGCTCTCGGAACATAACATTAGCGGCGGACTTCGGCGTGTTCGTGTTAGTAAGGACATGCTTAACGTTATCCGGTAGGCGAAGGGACTCGAATAAGGTCTAAGGTAGGCGGGTAAGCCTAGTAACAGTACTAGTAAGCGCTATACTCGAGCTAGCCGGGCGTAACGATAGACTAGCTAAAGCTATAATGACTAGGATTCGCTATTAGTAAGATCGTAAGAGCTAGCTATCTCGTAGTGCTACTCTAGAGTATTAGTAAGCTTTAAAAGCTTAGTGTTAGGGTAGGGCTTTAAAGAAGGCTAAGGTCGTAAAGAGAGAGAGGCTAAAGAACCGTCTAATGTGTTAGTAGCTCTAGTAATAGTGTTAGTGTTTAAAGAAAAAGAGAGGAAGTAGTAGGTAGAGAGCTACGCTTAAGTATGCCTCTTAGCGTATATCCCTATAACCGTTATAAGGCAGCAGCGCCGAGACCGGTCTTATAAGTGGTAAGAGCAGTGCTATTAAGGTTACACTAAAGGTCCGATAACCCTACATGTTACCGAAAACCAGTGCTAGTGACCACCTAGGTGAGCATTCGGTAGGGGCATGCTACGCTATCACGTAATCCGATTTACCGGTCCCGGGACCGGTAAATGTAACTCTACTAACTAAGGTCTAACTAAGGTAAGAACACCCTATAAAGTGAAGTCTAGATAACCGAATCGGCTTAATAAACTAAAGGGCATGTACAATATATGCCTAAGGAAAGTGAACTCTATACGCTATTGCTAACTAATTAGTTCTTAGCCTCGATCCTACTAAACTGTGAAATTTCGGCTATAGGAAGGTCATAAGGCCTAACCTATAGCTTCTTAGATTCCAGTTTAGGATACGATCCCTTTTCGTTAACTCCTATAGGTAGTATGTCTTTATCGGCGATAGGCTCGATCTCGTTCGAATTACTGCTATCTTCGCTATTAGCGACGCTATTAGCGACTTCTCCCTCCCCTATTACGAGATCGATCCCATTATCCAGGCCTAGTACTCCTATGTTATCCGGGCGAAGCTCTAGAACTAGCTTAAGGTTTTCTCGTGCCTAAACACCCTTTATTAGCGTGCTATCAAGTTCCTTAAGAATATAGGTACTAAACTCCCTAGAGACACTAGACACCCGATATAGACCTTACTATCGGTAACCGATCTTACGTGAGAAGTTATCCTTATATAGCTTGTTGAATCTTATAACAAGGTCGCCTTTCTAGAAACTAATAGAGTTAACATTCCGGTAAGAATTAAAGTAGTCCTTACTAAGTTCTCTTAGTCGCTTCCTTCGAGTATATAGCTCTTCTAAACTAAGGTCTCGAGCCTAGAGTTGACGCGCACGTATAGTAAGTAGGTCCTTAGTCGTTCTTACCGATCCCTACTAGTAATTCGCCTACGTCGGGTACTTAACTTCAATTGGCAGAATCGTACGATAGCTATATAGGACCTAAGCTAGCGTCATTTTAGTAGTACAACAGGTCGTGGTCCTATTAGCCTATAATACAGCGGGTACCTATTTCTCCTATCCGCGGTATGTGTTCCTTATAAGCTTTACTAACGCTATAAGAATCGGACGGTATCTAGTCTCGACCGGAGCATTAGACTACGGATAGTACGGCGATATTCGAATCCTTCGAACACTAAGCCCTACGAGTAACCGCTTAACCTTAGCCGCATGAACCGTAGCGTTATCGAGCACAATTTCAGCATAGTAGCCGTGCCTATAGAAGACATCTTCGTATAGAAACTTAGTAACCGTCTTAGAGCTAGGAGGTGCCCTTATTACTCTAGCCTCGATCTAGTTACTAAGTGCTTCGCGCGTAGCTAGGAGGTATCCATTTTTGTGTACCTAGACGGGGTCCGAGTACTACTTTTCACTAATAACCTAAGGGCTCGATAAGTGAAGCTTACTAGCGCGCTAGTTGCCTTCGCGAAACCTATAAGGAGCATAACTTCGAACCTACGTAGAGACATCGGCGAAGCACCCGTCCTAGTAATACCGATCGGAAATAAGGTTATATACGACCTTAGCGCTGCAGTGACCGTGTCTCTTATAGTACTCTATAACGATCTCCTTCTAAGCCTTATTATCGTTAATTATAAGTTGTAACGGTACTCCTCGGCGCTTCTAGAAGAACAGCAATTAGTCCCGGATAAAGAAATTAACGCTCTTCTTTACTAGTCGCCGGTACTTAGCACGGGTAACACTATCGGGCCGGGTCCTAGTTTCTATAACCTAAGTAAGTTACTAAGAGCTTTTAGAATATTAGTTCCCGAGATGTCGTGTTTTCTAGATTTTAACTAGATAGGTATCGACCGGCTCCGGATACCCGAATAGCTTATTATTAATTATCCGGTCGACATCGTCTTCGTTAGTTTCCCTAGGTTCCTAAGGTGTAGAGGGCCTACGAGACAGGGCATCTAGGCTAGTGTGCCTAGTCCCCGTAACGTGCTTCACCTCGAACGTGAATAGCCTAATCTATGCGACCTACCGGGCTATTGCCGAGTTAGGCAGGTCCGAAGCCGGCCGGTTAAGTTACTATACAAGTGTCTTAGCATTAACCTTAAGGACAAAATTAACGCTAGTAATATATCTCTAGATCTTCTTAAGCCCCTTAAGGACCCTAAGGTATTCTCGCTTACTAGCATTATATCTAGATTCTAACGCGTTCTAGATTCCACTCTTATACCGTACCGGGTGACGCCGTCGAGTGCTGTCTATTAATTCTTAAGAAACGATACATCCCTATCTAGTACCGCTAGTATTAACTAAGATAAAGATAGACCTAGTACTAGGTGAGTAGTAGAGGGTAACTAAGGCTAGAGCCTACATAAGATATCTAGTAACCTCTTCTTTCGAGAATTGCTTATTCTCTATCTAGGTAAACTCGGCGCCCTTCTTTAGTAGCTTGTACATTAGTCGAGCGATAATAACGAACTAGGGAATCTATATCCGGAAGTATATATACAGCCCTATATAGGTGCGGACCTCCTTAATATAGGTGGGCGTAGGCTAGTCTAGGATCTTAGCTATAACCTTTAGGTTAGGATAGCGACCGTCCGGGCTAGTAACGTACCTAACAATCTTAAGCTTTTTATATAACTATTGGGATTTGCCTCTAGCAACTACCGCACTAGCTCTCTCTAGGTTAGTAAGAACTAGATCTAGGGAGACGATATGCTTAACGACCCATCTCCTTAGCCTAGGCTCTACTTCGGCATTCCTATAGTCCTTAGTTAGTCCCTTAATACCGATGTTATCGAGGAACGGCTTCGCTCGATACGAGATATAATTAAGTAGAATCTTTGTTACCGTACGCACGAACTAAGCAACTGAATTAGTAGCTCCTTAAGGTAGAATCGTGTTGCGTACTAGGCTAAGAGGGGTTATAAAGGCTATTAAGTCCCGGTAGGACTCATCTAAAGTAATCTAATTATAACCTAAAAACAGGTCTATAAGTGAAGCGACTCGGCACCCGGTAAAATCCTCTAAGAAGCTATCCGTGTCCGGTAGAATGTTAGCATCGCGTATAGTAACCTCATTTAGGAGTATAGCTAAGTTAATTAACCGATATAGCACATCGCTTCTAGAGGCATTAACCTTCTTTACGACTAGGAACTAGCTATTAGAGTATACCCCTTATGAGTATTCTAGGATGTTGTTCTTAATCCGGGCTCTAATTATGCGCTTAACGATTGCCCTAAGACTTAGGTGCAACCGGATAGGGCGTGCCTACTATAGCCTATGAGGGACCGTGTTAATCTTCTAAGGTAGCATAACGTCGTGCCTAATTTGCCTTATATAACTAAAATCCTAAGCGAGGACTGCCTCCCGGTTATAGAGCATCTCATCGAATAAGGCCCTTTCTATTAGCAATAGCTTAATGCTAACCTTAATTAAGGTAAGTTGTTCTAGCGTAATCCGGCTACCTCGCTTAATACTTAAGAATTTCTTAGTTAAGTACTTCCTATCGAATGGACCTTGTCCTTTAGGCATCTTAGATTCTAGGTATAGTGCCCTACGCTTCTATTCTATATCTCCCTTAACTCGTAATTCTAGGCGTTCGTAAACGCTCGCGTCTACTAGCTTCTTCTTATCCGCCTTACGCTTATATATCGTAAAGACCTACGGCATCCTAATGTTAGCTATATGTTAGCCTACTTACTGCTTCCGTACCTAAGCATTCAATGTAGATTGCCTTAGGATCTCGGAGGGCTAATCCCCTTAAACTAAATAAACGTTAGTAATAGAATCTCCCTTAAACGCGCCTATTCCAATTTCTACAACTCGTTCCTTTACTCTAGTAGTCCTAAGCAATCCTAATAAGTGAGCTAAATAGTTGCTAGGCGTTAGAGCCTTGCCGGGTTCCTATAGATGCGTCGTGTCGTAGTCGTATCCGTTTTCCTTACTATAGCTATTTACCGGTCCCGGGACCGGTAAATTAAAGTCCGAGGTTTCTCCGAGATAGTGCGAGAACCTTACTAATTTTATTAAACCCGGCTTTAGTAAATCGGTAGGTTAAGCGCCGTAACTTAACCTACCCTTCTATTTCCCGACGCTTTTAATAGTTCTTAAAGGGTCTTATACCTATCCGAGCTAACTAGGGCAGTAAACATAACACTTTTACCTTTACGGCTAGTAATAGTCCCCTCCTATGAACTATTATTGTAGTTACGGGCAGTGAGTCGCACCTTACGGGCCCACGGACGTCCTAGGATTGTTAGTAAGTTTAGATCTGAGGAGATAAACATGTCCACCTAGTAGTGAACCCTAAACACCTAAACATCCAAATTGCCTATAACATCTTTAAACTAGGCCCGCCCTCTAGCACCTCGAAAGGTAAGCTAAGCACTCGACATTACTAGTAACCTAAACCTATAAGCGTTCCTCTAGCCGATGATATTCACCTCGGAACCCTTATTAATTAGACACCTAATCTAGTTCTTATTTATCCTAAACTCCGCTACTACCTAAGGACTAGGGACTATAGTAAAGTTGTTAAGGACACTAGAGAGCCCGATTTTCTTAACGTCCTTATAAAGCTTAGTAGTAGGGACCGCACCTTTAGAGTAAAGTATAGTTAAATATACTCCGACATACTAGGCCTAACTATCTTCGCGGAAGACCTCCTTATTATACTTAGGTTTATCTTTACAGGTAACTACTTGTCTAGTGCGAACCTTAGGGTCCTTTCCTATAAGGCGTCGCACTATAGCGAGCTTCTCCTAAAGAGCGGGGGTGTTAGTAACGCGACCGAAGAGGGCAGCCTCGAACTAGCGACTATATTGAAACTAATCTTAGGCGTTTACATTAGGAAACGTTATCTAGAGGATCTAATTAATCTAGTAGATGATACCCTCTTCCTTTATAACCGGGCTATTACTAGCTAAACTATATTGTCGGACGTAGTTGTTAATCCTTATAGTCTTAGCATTCTACATACGCTTCCTTTATACAAAGGGGGCGTTTACGGGACTAATAGGCATATCCTTAGGCAGTCCTTTAGTAGCATCGTTCCCTAATCTATTTACTTAGGCATTATTTCCCCTTCCTAGGGTTACCCCGGATTTAGCTAATAATTGAGTTCCGCTCATTTAAGCACCGACTTCGTCAATCATTTTAACCTCCTACTAGTTAATCTCAGCTTGCCGGATCTCCTGTTCTAATTGTAGGCGAACTTTCTTAGTAGCCTTAGCTCGGGCTCGTAGATCCTAGGCTAAGGGCCGGGTCCTCGGGTACGGATTCTTTAGAATGCCTACGGGTGCCTTTCCTTTCACTTTATTAGACTGTATAGGATAGGTAGATACCTCGTTAAGCTCGCCTAAGTCGACCGCCTACTCCACTTTACTTTCTCCGAATAAGACCTAATATATACTAGTAGCCTTCTCTATTTAGCTAGACCGTGCGTCCTAAGGGCTATACTCTATTAAATACCTAAAGTTAGGAGGGGGCTTAGAATAATTAGGAGGCGTAACCTTAGTTACCCTAGTATAGTCCCTACCTATCTATTACTTACGTAGTGCAGGAATCTTATACTAGTTATTAAACTCGATCGGTCTATAATGTTCTTCGAGTAGAGGAAGCATATAGAGCAGTTTCGGTTTACTATAGTCCCTCCGAAAGTTAAACTTAGTAGGACGTAGATCGCCTTCTTTCCCTAGATACTACTAGTTGTTTAGGGCGAGGTATACGTAGCCCCGGGATATTAAGGACCTTATCGCCCTACAATTACTAGCCAAGTACTTCGAACTGCTATAGTTGTAGTAATAACTATCTATCGCTTTAGACTATTCGCGATTCTAGGATAGGGGACGCTACATTACGTAAACCTATAGTTTAGTGTCTAGGTTGTGCCTCTCCGGTTATATAGAGCGTTAATTCTCGCTCGGGTAGAAGGTACCCGCGTCCGCGACGCGACCGCGCTAGTATGCACGTATGCTCATTTTAGCTACCTTCTAGATAAGGTCATTATTAATAACAGTCCTAGAAGTGGCCTTCTTAAGCGTGTTAATCTTAGGCTTAAGGCGCGGCATTTGCTTCACGACTAAGCGGTGTAGCTAAGGTAAAGTAAGAGGGAAATCTATATATATAGCTTTCTATCCCTCCTTACTATCTACGATACTAGTAGCTTCATCGAGGATCCTCTAAAAGTCCCTAAACTTCTTAGATTGCTTTAGGTGAAGCCCGTAAGCCTTGTAGACCGCTTTCGCGACTCCCTCTAGCAATCCCTAAAGGAGGAGGCGACTCCGGGAGCTGTTATCTAAATCCTTAGGTTCAATTAGGTCACTTAAGGATATAAACAGGCGGATGAATTCCTTCACATCTTATTCTTTAGGCCTCTTGCCTTACTACGCCCTAATAATCTCCTTAAGATATTCCCGACTCCCTAACATCGAGGAGGCGTTAAACCTTAAGAACTCTAATAAGAACGCCCTCCTAAAACGTGCCTTATTAGTAAGCTACCTAGGCAGCCTTATAACTACGCGCCGGATAGTAGTTTTGCAATTGCGCTTAAACCTACCCTAGAAATGATCCTTCTTAATAGATGCCCGAGGCGGATACTAGTCTATTAGGTCGCTAAACCGCTCCTAGAACTTAGTAGTATTAGTGCTATTAAAGAACGGATTCTTAGTACCTCCTAGAGGTAGAAAGCGAGGGCTAGCGTTTTCTATTACTACTGCTAATCGTCTAAAGAGGGTAGTTATAGTATCTATTCCAATTGTACTGTTCGTTCCTATACCTATACCTAATTTAGTAGCGTTAGTTCCGCTTCTCCCTTCTTTACTAGATTTAGGTGTTTCCCCTTCCTCCGATTCCTCTATCCCCTTATAAGGGACAGAATCCCTATAGACCCCTTCCATTTTCGTGGGGTTTATAGGCTGTTCGTAGCCTCTACCTATGTCGGTAAAGGTGCTAAGTTTTTCTAGTAACGTAGCTGTATCTATTATTACGTAGTGTGTTAAGTTAAGACCTAATAGAATACGTAGTTAGTAGCGGAGTGGAGTAAAAGATTAATCTTCAACTAGCTAATAGCTACAGGGCATGTAGCAATATATTAGGAACCAATGTGTTAATTGTGTTAGATGTCTATCTAAGCTAAAGGGGAGAGAAGGTGTCTTCCGACAAGCTGAGTTATCGTGGATGCCTTAGGCTATTAGATCATAACCTAACTGTTAGCTCCCCTTAAGATGCTATATCTTAACACTCCTACTTATCTCACATAGGAGGTTATAGTCTACTCTTCTCCTATTAGTAGTATTTAGACCTCTATAATAGGTTAAGCTAGCTTACAAACCTCTAGAAGTGTGGAGTAGTCTTTAGCTTTATAAACCTATCTATAACTATCTTAGATGTTAGGGTGTACTTAATAGTAATAAGCCTTCTCTACTAAAGTTTCCTAATAGCATTGTAGGTAATGTTAATGTGCTTTAACTTATTATAAACATGTGCATCCCTTACTAGGGTAAGGGCAGCTTAGTTGTTACCTCTCAATTAGACTAGTCTTAAGCTTAATATAGTCTCCTAGTTTCTAGTGATCCTTAGTTAATAGGAACAGTCTCCTACTAACTCTAGACAGTCTATCTCCCTTAGCAGTAAAGCTAGGAATTGGGATTGCTTTATATATGCATTTATAGCTATGTATTTAGCTTCTATTGTAGATGTTGCTATAGACTTTTGCTTCTTACTTATCTAGGAGACTAGTGCTCTATAGAGGAAGAAGACATACCTAAGGATAGAGACTCTATCTGCTTTGTCTATTACATAATTAGAGTTATAGTATCTAACTAGGCATCCTTCTCTATACCTAGAGAAGACAAGGCTAAGATTAGGATATAACCTTAGATATCTTATAATCTTTAAAGCCTTTATATAGTAGGCGGATAGGTCACTTATAAATGAGCTTATCCTTCCTAGGGCAAAAGCAATGTCTAGCCTTGTAATTGTTGCTAGCTACATCTATGTACTATTGATACTTTAGTACTCTACCTTGTTACACCTCTTATCTATGTGGCTTAAAGGTTTAAGAGCCTTATAGCTGTCTATAGGTAAGTGTATAGGTGCTGCCTTCTTATAGTTTATCCCTATCTTAGCAAGGTTGTCCCTAACAAAGTGTCCCTAGTTAAGTTTTAGGATTCATCTCCTCCTGTCCCTTGTAACTCTTATGCTAAGGATCTTTTTAGGTTTACTAAGATCTTTAATCTTAAAGACTTTACTAAGTTCTCTTTTGAACTAGAGAACATCTGTCAACTTTAGTATAGCAATTAGAATGTTATCTACATATGTAAGAATCATAATCTCTTTTTCCTTGTAAATAAGTAGGTATAGATCTACCTCTAACTATGTGAATCTAATCTCTCTAAGCTTTAATACATAGAGTTGATTCTAATCTCTAGCTGCTTGCTTAAGTCTATATAAGCTTTTAAGGATCTTAAACACTATGTTTAGTAGAAGCTTAACTCCTAATAGTAGTAACATAAAGATGTCTTTATAGAGGGTGCTTTCTATAAACGTATTGTTCACATCTACTTAGTAAAGATGGAGATCCTTCTTACACACAATAGCTATAAACACCCTAAGGGTGTTATGTCTAACTATAGGCGCAAATGTCTCTATAAAGTTAATACTAAACTTCTATAAAAAGCGCCTTATAACTAGCCTAGCCTTAAACTTTTTAATAGCTCTACTAATGCTTCTTTTAACATTAAAGACCTATCTTAACGTAACTAAGTTTGCTCCTTTTAGTAGAACAGTATTCTCCTAGGTGTTGTTGCTCTATAGAGCATCTAGCTCCTTCTAGATTGCTTCCTTCTAAAGGTGTCCCTATTTCTTGTTATTTATAGCATCCTTATAGGACTTTGGAATTAGGATCTCTTACTTGTATGCAATAACTTCTATAGTTGCTATAAAGGCTATCTCCTTAACTTCTTCTAGGAATTTACTATCCTATAGTACTAAATTATCCACTAATTGTATAGCTGTAAAGAAAGCTTAGTAGTAAGTAGCAAGGTTCTCTAAGAGGTCTATTGCTTCTCCTACTTTAGTAGCTAGTTTAGGTATAGGGACTATAGATCTTAGGGCTTTCTGTTTCTATTTATAGCCCTTAACATTATAGTTAGCCCTCCTCTTACTAAGGGATGATCTAAGAGTAGTCACTTATGTCCTAGTGACATTCTTTTCCTAGAGATCTAGTAAACTTATCTTAATTGGCTCATCGATTTTCTGAAATTCCCCTACATTCTTTAGAGGCTGGGGAAGTTATATAAACAGCTTTCTTAGCTAGGCTGTTACTAGGCTACTCTGCTAAATGATTAAATAGTGAACAGGTTGCTCTAAGGATATGTCCTTCCTTAGCCTCCCTAAGGGTCTCCTAGCTGGTGCATTGCTTAATAGATTCAATTTTGTAACATTGAGATCTATATTACCTCTAGGTTAGTCCTTAAAGAAGTCTATATATATGTGTTGTTTAATAGCTTTTATGTCTAGTTCCTAAAAGAGCTAGGCCTTAGCTATGTTTTAACGTATCTAACAAACACTGCTTCTTTACCTCTATTTATTAGTTGATTACTTCTTACCTATTAAGGCTAGGATCTTGTGTCTATATAGATAATAGCTTTGCATCCCTAAACCTTTAAATGGTTAATAGTTGGCTTAATACCATTAAAGGCTTTATCTAGTGAAACCTTAAACCTATTATAGTCTAGACTATTTAGTAGTTTGTTCCTTATGTAGGTTTGGGCTTCTAGTGCTTTAGGCTAGAATTCAATTAGCATCTTAGCCTCTTTAAGTATTGCCCTTATAGAGTCTTCTAAGGTTTGTATTAACCTTTTAACTAGTTTATTTTAGAGCGAGTTATATGCCTTAGTATGCTCTAGCCCAATTCCTAAATCCTTCTCCTACTGCTTAACTAATATAATAAGTTCCCTTGTATTATTAAGCCTAACTGCTTTTAACTATGCTAATGATTTCCTCTCTGCCTTAATCTTCTAGTTCTAGAGAGCAACTAGAGCATCTTCTCTTTTCTTAAGAGGACAGGTCTACTTTTTTCTAGAGAAGTTGTTAATAATCTTAAGCTAGTATTTGAACCCTAGCCTTAATGTTAGTAGTAGACTACATATATCAATAGATATAAGGGCAAGTCTTTTAGGTCTTCTCTTAGTAACTTTACCTTTGTACTTCTTTATCTTTACTATTGAACATACTCTATACTAGTAGAAGCTATCCCTAGGAATAGGAATAGGTTCTTTTAAGTCTATTACCTTATAAAGATTCTAGAGCAAGTTCTTCCTAAAGTGTACAAATCTTCTATACTAAAGCTCCTACTGTTTTAGGTTAGTCTCTAATTTAGTAGTTACAAAGGCATTCTCTATTAGTGGTGTATATAATAAGTGATATGCCCTTTCTTATAGTAGAGGAGAAATCTTATTAATGAATGGAACCCCCCTAAGGAGCCTTGTCTAGACAACAGTTTAGCTAGAGGGGGATATAAGAGAAAATAAAGGAGGTTAGACACTAAACTGCTTACTAAACTAGTTCTAAGAAACTAGGTTCACCCCTAGCTTAGGTATAAGTAGAACATCTTCTAAAACAACTTTCCTACTAGATCTCCTACTTATCTCTACAGTCCTAATATAAGTAGCTAACAAATGCCTACCTCCTACTTTGATCTATTTCTTCTTTATTAAGGGAGTTATAGATCTAAAGAGGCAGTTCTAGTTAGTTATATAGGATAAAGCATAAGAATTAAGTAACTACTCTAATAAGGGGAACTTGCCTTGGACTTCTGCAGTTAAGTGAGCTACTTTATTATACTTATTATTATTAGACATTGTCTTCTAGGATAAGTTGTATAAGTTAGGTAGCTCTTAGGTAGAGAAACCTTTCCTAGTCTTCCTTGTTTTAGAGGAAGGAGACTAGGCCTAGTTCTTCTAGAGTAATAGTATATTAGAGCTAAGTTTCTTTACCATTTTCTTAAGTTCCTCTATAGAGGACTTCTCTCTTAGTATTCTTCTTAAAGATAGTAGTAGAGATCTTCTCTTCTTAATATATGTTGCATTCTAGGAGGATAGTGCTTAGGAATGAGATCTAAGGACCTTCTTTGCCTTAGAGAGACTAGGGCAGTCCTTAATAAGATGGTCCTTCTTATAGAGAAGGCAGGAAAGTAATCTTACCTAACCTAAGGGCCTAACCTAGGTGGCTACTATACTATACTTAGCCTTAGAGGGATTTCATCTAGCCTCTTAAGCCTTAAGGATCTTTAAGGTCCTTTTATGATCTATCTTTGGCTAAGCTATAATAGTATCCCTGGCTATATAGTAGTTAGGTAGCAGTGAGCTTAAAAGCTAGGTTATTCTTACATTAGCTTTCCTATAGTGCTGGCCCTCTAGGTTAACATTAGCAATCCTCCTTCTAAGAGATACTAGGTGTGCCTATATAGATCTAATAGTGAACTCTTTACTTATCTTAAAGTTTATAAACTGTTTTGTAAGCTTATGTATATAGGTTAGTAACACCTAGCTATACTTGTTCTAGAGATGCACCTATATCTTAGTAGCTTTTCTAGATTCGTAAGAGCCCTTAAGCTTAAATTCATCTTCTTCTATAATCCTACTTAGGATACTAAAGTAGCAAGCTACATTTTGTTTTATCTATGTTAGTGCATTAAGAATCTCTTTAATCTTAGTCTCTTCCTAGAGTTTTAGGTTCTTGCCCTTAATATTGTTAAATGACACTTCTAATAGGTTATCAATTGTAAAGAATGCTAACTAGCTCTCTATCTTGTATCTCTAAAGGTTGAACTATCTCTTCTAATTGTCTCTCCTAAGAATTGGGATTTTGGTTCCCTTCTCTTCTCCTTTCTCTTAGTATAAATCTATAATAAATTAAATATAATAAAACAAGGTGTATATACTTTAAAGTCGTAGCTTAGGTCCTACTAAGGCTTTTAGTGTAGAATAGTAAGGTTCGTAGGTGTAGATACTAAGGCCTACTTAGTAGGGTAAAGAAAGAGCGGTGTAGTCTCGGTGCTAGGACATAGGTCTGTCTCTCCTAGCAGAGTCTAAATAACTTACTTGAAGTCCTTCTTAATAGTATCTCGATGCAGTTCTGCCTATAGAGTGTCTTTAAGGTATTAGCTTATAGTAAGCCGCATAGAGTCCTTTTCTAGATTACCTATTACTTAGTATTAAACCAAGCTCCTTAATAGGACAGATGGGGTAGACTTCTACTTCCTAGATGTTTTCTGCTATAATAGTAAGGGATATAAGTAACCTATACTAATATAGGTTGCTCTTACTCCTGTATAAACCCGGGCTTATAACCTGTTAAGTTAAGACCTAACAGGATACGTAGTTAGCAGCGGAGTGGAGTAAAAGATTAATCTTTAACTAGCTAATAGCCACAGGGCATGCAGCAATATATTAGGAACCAATGTGTTAATTGTGTTAGATGTCTATCTAAGCTAAAAGGGGAGAGAAGGTGTCTTCCGATAAGCTAAGTTATCGTAGATGCCTTAGGCTATTAGATTACAACCTAACTGTCAGCTCCCCTTAAGATGCTACATCTTAACATAGTGCTTACTTTAGAATATGCTAATACTAGTTGTTACTTAACAGGACCTTGTAACCGTAATTGTTACTAAAAACCTTAGACCTTAAGTGTTTTCGACCTTAGTCGACCTTAACCGTGAACCTTGACCTTAAACCTTAACCTTAAACCTTAACCTTAAACCTTGACCTTGAGTGATGACCTTGACCGTGAACCTTGGACCTTGAACCGTGATTTTAACCTTATAAACTGGATGCTAATACGCCACCGGGTGTACACTTAATACCCCCCCTTATTAACTACTAAAATAATGTCTACCAACTACCCTATGTAGGCCTGTCTAAGTTGTAGTGGTGTGAAGCGGCGCTTATGTAAGTAGAGGTATTTGCCGGTCCCGGGACCGTGAAATTAGGTTACGTAACGAGCAGCGTAGTAGCCGGATAAAACAAGAGGATTAGCGGACCTAAACCCCTATACCCTCTACTTAAGAGGTATAAATTGAATTGTTGCCTTAATGCTACGCTTACAATGCTCAACTGCGTAGTATATATCTTAATAGCTATACTAGTCCCGCTAGCTTACCTAAATGTCTAATTAAACCTAAACGAAATAGGGGCAAGTTGGACCTAAGGAACCCTCCCTCTAAACCTAAGGTTAACACAACTAAACCTAAGGTTAACATAACCAATCAGTCGTTAATAGTACGCTATCTAGCGTTCGGTTAGGCGAGGATCGAGTAGGCGTAGTTATACCCTCACCTATACTCTCGCCTATACGGAGCTACTTAAGTCGACTCGACTTGCGACCGCCTCTCGATAGGACTGTAGGCTAGGTAGAAGCTAGTAGTAGAGTTAGCGTAGTACTCTTTACACGTCCTTTACCTTTACTACCCGGTAGTAGCTAACGTAGCTATTACTAGCTAGATAGTCTAGGTTAATCTATACTGTCCTCTAGGGACGCGGACTTCTTAGTAATAGTACCCTCTATAAAGTATAGAAGGCTATCCTTATAGACGGCTAGGCGGTGTCTTCTAATAATCTCCCTACTCTTAGCCGACTACGGATTAATGCTACGTGCTTTAGCCTCCCTATCGCACCGGGTAAGATTACTAGGCTCTAGAATTCGCTTACGATCTATGCCCTTACGGCCGATCCTTATACGCTAGATTAATGCCCTCTAAATTCTACTAACAGCCCTGGTATAGTCTAGGTACTTATTAATAAAGGCCGTAAACTAGCGGCGCCCGCTGTTAGTACTACAAAGCTCGGAGATAACGCGTCGATTAAGAATCTTATTGTCTATCTACTATAGCTAGTAGCGGGTAAGCGTAGCTTAAAGAGTCTTCTCTCGGTTATAAATCTCTAAACCGGTCTTACGAATCTTACCGACGATAGGAAACAAGATATCGAGCTTCTTATTACTAAGGAATTTATCCTAGTAGCTCTTACCTATGCCGCCCTTAACTTCCTCAAAAAATAGGTTAACCTAGACGGAGTAGTCTTCGAACACCTTCTCGAAGCCCTTATAGAAGTCCTTTAACACCTTAACCCGCTTCTAAGGACTAAGCTCTCGGAACATAACATTAGCGGCGGACTTCGGCGTGTTCGTATTAGTAAGAACATACTTAACGTTATCCGGTAGGCGAAGGAACTCGAACAAGGTCTAAGGTAGGCGGGTAAGCCTAGTAATAGTACTAGTAAGCGCTGTGCTCGAGCTAGCCGGGCGTAACGATAGACTAGCCGAAGCTATAATAACTAGGATTCGCTAGCAGTAAGATCGTAAGAGCTAGCTATCTCGTAGTGCTACTCTAGAGTGTTAGTAAGCTTTAAAAGCTTAGTGTCGGGGTGGGAGCTTTAAAGAAGGTTAAGGTCGTAAAGAGAGGGAGGCTAAGGAATCGTCTAATGTGTATAGTAGTAGTAGATAGATGTATTAGTAGCTCTAGTAATAGTGTTAGTATTTAAAGAAAAAAGAGAGGAAGTAGTAGGTGGAGAGCTACGCTTAAGTATGCCTCGTAGCGTATGTCCCTATAACCGTTATAAGGTAGTAGCGCCGAGACCGGTCTTATAAGTAGTAAGAGCAGTACTATTAAGGTTACACTAAAGGTCCGATAACCCTACATGTAACCGAAAACCAGTACTAGTAACCACCTAGGTAAGCATTCGGTAGGGGCATGTTACACTATTACGTGATCCGATTTACCGGTCCCGGGACCGGTAAATGTAACTCTACTAACTAAGGTCTAACTAAGGTAAGAACACCTTATAAAGTGAAGTCTAGATAACCGAATCGGCTTAATAAACTAAAGGGCATGTGTAATACATGCCTAAGGGAAGTAAACTCCGTACGCTATTACTAACTAATTAGTTCTTAGCCTCGATCCTACTAAACTGTGAAATTTCGGCTATAGAAAGGTTATAAGGCCTAACCTATAGCTTCTTAGATTCCGGTTTAGGGTACGATCCACTTTCGTTAACTCCTATAGGTAGCACGTCTTTGTCGGCGATAGGCTCGTTCTCGTTCGAATTACTACTGTCTTTGCTATTAGCGACTTCTCCCTCCCCTATTACGAGATCGATCCCATTATCTAGGCCTAGTACTCCTATGTTATCCGGGCGAAGCTCTAGAACTAGCTTAAGGTTTTCTCGTGCCTAAACACCCTTTATTAGCGTGCTATTAAGTTCCTTAAGAATATAGGTACTAAATTCCCTAGAGACACTAGACACCCGATATGGACCTTACTATCGGTAACCGATTTTGCGTGAGAAGTCATCCTTATATAGCTTGTCGAATCTCATAATAAGGTCGCCCTTCTAGAAACTAATAGAGTTAACATTCTAGTAAGAATTAAAGTAGTCCTTACTAAGTTCTTTTAGTCGCTTCCTTCGAGTATGTAGCTCTTCTAAACTAAGGTCTCGAGCCTAGAGTTAACGCGCACGTATAGCAAGTAGGTCCTTAGTAGTTCTTACCGATCCCCATTAGTAATTCGCCTACATCGGGTGCTTAACCTTAATTAGTAGAATCGTACGATAGCTATATAGGACCTAAGCTAGCGTCATTCTAGTAGTACGACACGTCGTAGTCCTATTAGCCTATAATACAGCGGGTACCTATTGCTCCTATCCGCGGTATATATTCCTTATGAGCTTTACTAACGCTATAAGAATCGGACGGTGTCTAGCCTCGACCGGAGTATTAGACTACGGATAGTACGGTAATATTCGGATCCTTCAAACACTAAGCCCTACGAGTAACCGCTTAACCTTAGCCGTATAAACCGTAGCGTTATTAAGCACAATTTTAGCATAGTAGCCGTACCTATAGAAGATATCTTCGTATAGAAACTTAGTAACCGTCTTAGAGCTAGGAGGTGCCCTTATTACTCTAGCCTCGATCTAGTTACTAAGTGCTTCGCGCGTAACTAGGAGGTATCTATTTTTATGTACCTAGACGGGGTCCGAGTACTACTTCTTACTAATGACCTAAGGGCTCGATAAGTGAAGCTTACTAGCGCGCTAGTTGCCTTCGCAAAACCTATAAGGAGCATAACTTCGAACCTACGTAGAGACATCGGCGAAGCACCCGTCCTAGTAATACCGATCGGAAATAAGGTTATACACAACCTTAGCGCTACGGTAACCGTGTCTCTTATAGCACTCTATAACGATCTCCTTCTAAGCCTTATTATCGTTAATTATAAGTTACAATAGTGCTCCTCGGCGCTTCTAGAAGAATAGTAATTGGTCCCGGATAAAGAAATTGACGCTCTTCTTTACTAGCCGCTAGTACTTAGCACGGGTAACACTATCGGGCCGGGTCCTAGTTTCTATAACCTAAGTAAGTTACTAAGAGCTTTTAGAGTATTAGTCCCCGAGATAGCATGTTTTCTAGATCTTAAGTAGATAGGTATCGACCGGCTCCGGGTACCTAAATAGCTTATTATTAATTATCCGGTCGACTTCGTCTTCGTTAGCGTCTATAGGTTCCTAAGGTGTAGAGGGCCTACGAGATAGGGCATCTAGGCTAGTATGCCTAGCTCCCGTAACGTGCTTCACTTCGAACGTAAATAGCCTAATCTATACGACCTACCGGGCTATTGCCGAGTTAGGCAGGTCCGAAGCCGGCCGGTTAAGCTACTATACAAGTGTCTTAGCATTAACCTTAAGGATAAAATTAACGCTAGTAATATATCTCTAGATCTTCTTAAGCCCCTTAAGGACCCTAAGGCATTCCCGCTTACTAGCATTATATCTAGATTCTAACGCGTTCTAGATTCTACTCTTATACCGCACCGGGTAACGCCGTCGGGTACTGTCTATTAATTCTTAAGAAACGATACATCCCTATCTAGTACCGCTAGCATCAACTGAGACAAAGATAGACCTAGCACTAGGTAAGTAGTAGAGGGTAACTAAGGCTAGAGCCTACACAAGGTATCTAGTAACCTCTTCTTTTAAGAACTGCTTATTTTCTATCTAGGTGAACTCGGCGTCCTTCTTTAGCAGTTTATACATTAGTCGAGCGATAATAACGAACTAGGGAATCTATATCCGGAAGTATATACACAGCCCTATATAGGTGCGGACCTCCTTAATATAGGTAGGCGTAGGCTAATCTAGGATCTTAGCTATAACCTTTAGGTTAGGATAGCGACTATCCGGGCTAGTAACGTACCTAATAATCTTAAGCTTTTTGTATAACTATTAGGATTTGCCTCTAGCAACTACCGCACTAGCTCTTTCTAGGTTAGTAAGAACTAGATCTAGGGAGACGATATGCTTAACGACCTATCTCCTTAGCCTAGGCTCTACTTCGGCATTCCTATAGTCCTTAGTTAGTCCCTTAATACCGATGTTATCGAGAAACGGCTTCGCTCGATGCGAGATATAATTAAGTAGAATCTTTGTTACCGCACGCACGAACTAAGTAACTAAATTAGTAGCTCCTTAAGGTAGAGTCGTGTTACGTACTAGGCTAAGAGGGGTCATAAAGGCTATTAAGTCCCGGTAGGACTCATCTAAAGTGATCTAATTAGAACCTAAAAACAGGTCTATAAGTAAAGCGACTCGGCAACCGGCAAAATCCTCTAAGAAGCTATCCGTGTCCGGTGGAATGTTAGCATCGCGTATAGTAACCTTATTTAGGAGCATAGCTAAGTTAATTAACCGATATGGCACATCGCTTCTAGAGGCATTAACCTTCTTTACGACTAGGAACTAGCTATTAGAATATGCCCCTTATAAGTATTCTAGGATGTTGTTCTTAATCCGGGCTCTAATTATGCGCTTAACAATTGCCCTAAGACTTAGGTGCAATAGGATAGGACGTGCCTACTATAGCCTATAAGGGACCGTGTTAATCTTCTAAGGTAGCATAACGTCGTGCCTAATTTGCCTTATATAACTAAAATCCTAAGCGAGGACTGCCTCCCGGTTATAGAGCATCTCATCGAATAAGGCCCTTTCTATTAGCAATAGCTTAATGCTAACCTTAATTAAGGTAAGTCGTTCTAGCGTAATCCGGCTACCTCGCTTAATACTTAAGAATTTCTTAGTTAAGTACTTCCTATCAAATGGACCTTGTCCTTTAGGCATCTTAGATTCTAGGTATAGTGCCCTACGCTTCTATTCTATATCTCCCTTAACTCGTAATTCTAGGCGTTCGTAAACGCTCGCGTCTACTAGCTTCTTCTTATCCGCCTTACGCTTATATATCGTAAAGACCTACGGCATCCTAATATTAGCTATATGTTAGCCTACTTATTGCTTCCGTGCCTAAGTATTTAATGTAGATTGCCTTAGGATCTCGGAGGGCTAATCCCCTTAAACTAAATAAACGTTAGTAATAGAATCTCCCTTAAACGCGCCTATTCTAATTTCTATAACTCGTTCCTTTACTCTAGTAGTCCTAAGCAATCCTAATAAGTAAGCTAAATGGTTACTAGGCGTTAGAGCCTTGCCGGGATCCTATAGATGCGTCGTATCGTAGTCGTATCCGTTTTCCTTACTATAGCTATTTACCGGTCCCGGGACCGGTAAATTAAAGTCCGAGGTTTCTCCGAGATAGTGCGAGAACCTTACTAATTTTATTAAACCCGGCTTTAGTAAATCGGTAGGTTAAGCGCCGTAACTTAACCTACCCTTCTATTTCCCGACGCTTTTAATAGTTCTTAAAGGGTCTTATACCTATCCGAGCTAACTAGGGCAGTAAACATAACACTTTTACCTTTACGGCTAGCAATAGTCCCCTCCTATAAACTATTATCGCAGTTACGGGCAGTGAGTCGAACCTTGCGGGCCTACGGACGTCCTAGGATTGTTAGTAAGTTTAGATCCGAGGAGATAAACATGTCTATTTAGTAGTAAACCCTAAATACCTAAATATCTAAATTGCCTATAATACCTTTAAACTAGGCCCGCCCTCTAGCACCTCGAAAGGCAAGCTAAGCACTCGACATTACCGGTAACCTAAATCTATAAGCGTTCCTCTAGCCGATAATATTCACCTCGGAACCCTCGTTAATTAGGCACCTAATCTAGTTCTTATTCATCCCAAACTCCGCTACTACCTAAGGACTAGGGACTATAGTAAAGTTATTAAGGACACTAGAGAGCCCGATTTTCTTAACATCCTTATAGAGCTTAGTAGTAGGGACCGCTCCTTTAGAGTAAAGCATAGTTGAATACACTCCGATATACTAGGCCTAACTATCTTCGCGGAAGACCTCCTTATTATACTTAGGTTTATCTTTATAGGTAACTACTTGTCTAGTCCGAACCTTAGGGTCCTTTCCTATAAGGCGTCGCACTATAGCGAGCTTCTCCTAAAGAGCGGGGGTGTTAGTAACGCGACCGAAGAGGGCAGCCTCGAACTAGCGACTATATTGAAACTAATCTTAGGCGTTTACATTAGGAAACGTTATCTAGAGGATCTAATTAATCTAGTAGATGATACCCTCTTCCTTTATAACCGGGCTATTACTAGCTAAACTATATTGTCGGACGTAGTTGTTAATCCTTATAGTCTTAGCATTCTACATACGCTTCCTTTATACAAAGGGGGCGTTTACGGGACTAATAGGCATATCCTTAGGCAGTCCTTTAGTAGCATCGTTCCCTAATCTATTTACTTAGGCATTATTTCCCCTTCCTAGGGTTACCCCGGATTTAGCTAATAATTGAGTTCCGCTCATTTAAGCACCGACTTCGTCAATCATTTTAACCTCCTACTAGTTAATCTCAGCTTGCCGGATCTCCTGTTCTAATTGTAGGCGAACTTTCTTAGTAGCCTTAGCTCGGGCTCGTAGATCCCAGGCTAAGGGCCGGGTCCTCGGGTACGGATTCTTTAGAATGCCTACGGGTGCCTTTCCTTTCACTTTATTAGACTGTATAGGATAGGTAGATACCTCGTTAAGCTCGCCTAAGTCGACCGCCTACTCCACTTTACTTTCTCCGAATAAGACCTAATATATACTAGTAGCCTTCTCTATTTAGCTAGACCGTGCGTCCTAAGGGCTATACTCTATTAAATACCTAAAGTTAGGAGGGGGCTTAGAATAATTAGGAGGCGTAACCTTAGTTACCCTAGTATAGTCCCTACCTATCTATTACTTACGTAGTGCAGGAATCTTATACTAGTTATTAAACTCGATCGGTCTATAATGTTCTTCGAGTAGAGGAAGCATATAGAGCAGTTTCGGTTTACTATAGTCCCTCCGAAAGTTAAACTTAGTAGGACGTAGATCGCCTTCTTTCCCTAGATACTACTAGTTGTTTAGGGCGAGGTATACGTAGCCCCGGGATATTAAGGACCTTATCGCCCTACAATTACTAGCCAAGTACTTCGAACTGCTATAGTTGTAGTAATAACTATCTATCGCTTTAGACTATTCGCGATTCTAGGATAGGGGACGCTACATTACGTAAACCTATAGTTTAGTGTCTAGGTTGTGCCTCTCCGGTTATATAGAGCGTTAATTCTCGCTCGGGTAGAAGGTACCCGCGTCCGCGACGCGACCGCGCTAGTATGTACGTATGCTCATTTTAGCTACCTTCTAGATTAGGTTATTATTAATAATAGTCCTAGAGGTAGCCTTCTTAAGCGTGTTAATCTTAGGCTTAAGGCGCGGCATTTGCTTTACGACTAAGCGGTATAGCTAAGGTAAAGTAAGAGGGAAATCTATATATATAGCTTTCTATCCCTCCTTACTATCTACGATACTAGTAGCTTTATCGAGGATCCTCTAAAAGTCCCTAAACTTCTTAGGTTGCTTTAGGTGAAGCCCGTAAGCCTTATAGACCGCTTTCGCGACTGCCTCTAGTAATCCCTAAAGGAGGAGGCGACTCCGGGAGCTATTATCTAAATCCTTAGGTTTAATTAGGTCACTTAAGGATATAAATAGGCGGATAAATTCCTTTACATCCTATTCTTCGGGCCTCTTACCTTACTACGCCCTAATAATCTCCTTAAGATATTCCCGACTCCCTAACATCTAGTAGGCGTTAAACCTTAAGAACTCTAATAAGAACGCCCTCCTAAAACGTGCCTTATTAGTAAGCTACCTAGGCAGTCTTATAACTACGCGCCGGATAGTAGTTTCGTAATTACGCTTAAACCTACCCTAGAAATCATCCTTCTTAATAGATGCCCGAGGCGGATACTAGTCTATTAGGTCGCTAAACCGCTCCTAGAACTTAGTAGTATTAGTGCTATTAAAGAACGGATTCTTAGCACCTCCTAGAGGTAGAAAGCGAGGGCTAGCGTTTTCTATTACTACTACTAATCGTCTAAAGAGGGCAGTTATAGCATCTATTCTAATTGTGCTATTCGTTCCTACACCTATACCTAATTTAGCGGAGTTAGTTCCGCTTCTCCCTTCTTTACTAGATTTAGGTGTTTCCCCTTCCTCCGATTCCTCCATCCCCTTATAAGGGACAGAATCCCTATAGACCCCTTCCATTTTCGTAGGGTTTATAGGCTGTTCGTAGCCTCTACCTATGTCGGCAAAGGTACTAAGTTTTTCTAGTAATGTAGCCATATCTATTATTACGTAGTGCTTACTTTAGAATGTGCTAATACTAGTTATTGCTTAATAGGACCTTGTAACCGTGATTGTTACTAAATACCTTAGACCTTGAGTGTTTTCGACCTTAGTCGACCTTAACCGTGAACCTTAACCTTAAACCTTAACCTTGAACCTTAACCTTAAGTAATGACCTTAACCGTAAACCTTGGACCTTAAACCGTAATTTTAACCTTATAAACTGGATGCTAATACGCCACCGGGTGGACACTTAATAACCCCCCTTATTAACTACTAAAATAATGTCTACTAACTACCCTATGTAGGCCTGTCTGAGTTGTAGTGGTGTGAAGCGGCGCTTATGTAAGTAGAGGTATTTGCCGGTCCCGGGACCGTGAAATCAGGTCACGTGACAAGTAGCGTAGTAGCTAGATAAAATAAGAGGATTAGCCGACCTAAACCCCTATACCCTCTACTCGAGAGGTATGAATTGAATTGTTGCCTTAATGCTACGCTTACAATGCTTAACTGCGTAGTATATATCTTAATAGCTATACTAGGTCCCGCTAGCTCACCTAAATGTCTAATTAAACCTAAATGAAATTAGGGCAAGTTAGACCCAAGGGACCCCCCCCCTCTAAACCTAAGGTCGACATAACTAAACCTAAGGTTAACACAACCAATTAGTCGTTAATAATAGGTGTTAGGGTAATCTTAGGTCTCTAACTATACGCTATCTCGGATAGGCTTATACGTAGCGTAGGGTAGACGCTATTATTATATACAAATTTAGTAATAGCTAGCTACTTAGCCTACTCTATCTAGTTCTCGCTATAGTAATAACGAAGGTACTATTCTAAGGTTTAGTTTACCCTCTTAGCCTAGCCGTTAGTCTAAGGGTAGAAAGCTATAGATAGCTTACGCTTTACCTACGTCTCGAAGTAGAAGTTACTCTAGAACTTGCTCGTAAACACTAACCCGCGGTTACTTACTATACCCGCTAGTATACTATAATGCCGTACGACTTTATCTCGTAAGATCCTCGTAAGCTCCGCCGCTATATATGTCTTAGTCGTAGGAATATATAAGTTCATTTTAGAGTAGCGGTCGACGATTACTAGGATCGCATTATACACGTATTCTCCTCGCTTACTTAGCGGTAGGTCCGTAATAAAATCTATAGTAATTTCCTACTATAGACTGTCTAGCCTAGGTAGTAGCTATAGCTCGCCGTAGGGTCGATAGCGCCTCGCCTTCGAGGTCTAATAAGCCCTATAGTTTCTAACATACTCCCTTACATCCTTACTAAGTAATTCCTACTAGTAATAACGTCGTAGTAGCTCCTTAGTCTTTACCTTACTAAAGTGCCCTACTAGTAGGTCGTTATAATATATATAGAGTAGCTATGCTCTTACTATATAGTCTTTAGGTACTATAATCGCGTTCCCGCGATAGACTAACCCGTCTTTTATGTACTAGTCCTTAGCGTCCCCTTCGCTAGGCGCCTACGATAAGTATACGACGTACCTATCGTCTCTCCCCTATACGATTTTTATTAGTAGTGTAAGCAGTTTACCTAGGCCGCCCTACATTATTATAGCGCATACTCTTACTAGTAGCGATCGGGTCCCCTACGGCTCGTAGGCTTCTACTGCTATTATCGTCGCCTTATCCTATATCTTCTCGTAGGTAGCGGTTACGCGCCTTACTATAGGCTCGTCCTCTCTTAATAGGGATTTCTTCTAGAAAGATAGCTTACTTTATAGCGTAGGAAGTAAGTTCGACGTCTACTACGCTACGCGTACGTAGTTACTACGTCGCGATAGCGTATCGGCTAGGTTACTCTTCCCCGACCTATACTCTACTACGAAGTTAAAAGATTATAGAAACGTCGCCTATCGAGCTTACCTCCCGTTTAGCTACTTTACTATTATAAAACCCTATAGGTTCGTATAGTCGACTAGTACCTAAACCGTATACGATACGCCTTCGAGGTACGGTCGCTAATGCTTAAATGCCTCTACTACTACTAGTAGCTCTTAGTTATAGGTCTTATAATTATACTCGGTAGGTATTATCTTACGAGAATAGAAGGTAATTAGATACTACTTAGTCCTAAACAACTAAGAGATAATACCTACAATCGTAAAACCTAAGGCATCCGTTTTAACCCTCGTACGTAACGAAGGATCGAAGTGCCTTAGGATAGGTACTCCGAGGAACCCGGCTTTTAGCCGTTAGAACGCTTACTCCTCGTAAGCGGACTATATAAGAGGCCCTTGCTTCTTACTATTCTTACATCCCTTTAGTAGGTCTATTAATAGCTTCGTAATCCTCGAGTACCCTTCGATAAAGCGCCTATAGAAGTTATAGAATCCTAGGAAGGATTAAACCTTATAAAAACTCGTAGGCGTAGGCTATTCCTCGATTACGGCTACCCTACTCCTATCTATCGATACGCCTACGACACTTACGATAAACCCTAGGAACTCGGTACTCTCCTAGAAGAAGCTACACTTCTTTAGGTTCGTAAATAGGGCGAACTTTCGTAGCCTCTCTAGCACCGCGCGTACGGCTCGTACGTGCTTCTTACGCGTTACGCTATAGATAAGGATGTTATTTAGGTAGACTACGTAGATGTTATCTACTAACCTAGTAAGGGCCTTATTAATATACCCCTAAAAGGTAGCTAGTACGTTAGTTAACCTAAAAGGCATAACTAAGTACTCGTAGTAGCCGTATCGCGTACGAAACGTAGTCTTCTACTCGTCTCCTCGCTTAATAGGAATACGGTAGTAGGTATCCTATAGGTCGATTATAGTAAAGAGCCTAGCGCCCTATAGCCTATCTAAGGTCTTACTAATTAGGGGTAGTAGGTACCGGTTCTTTACTATAATCTTATTTAGGCCTCTATAATCTATATAGAGCCTAAGAGTACTATTCTTCTTTAGTACGAATAGGATAGGCGTACCCGCCTTGCTTACGGATCGCCTAATCTACCCCTTCTCTATTACTTACGGAAGGTACTCCTTTAAGGCCTCTAGCTTAGTTAAGGACTAGTAGTATAGCGGCTTAAAAGGGGGTTTCTTTCCTTTAACGAGATTAATCGTATACTTAACCCCGTCGGGCATCTTACGCTTCGCCTACTCATTAGGTACATATATATCTCGGAAGTCTATAAATTCTTTAGGCTACGAGGGGCCCTCTCCTTTAGGTACTACTATAGTAATAACCCGAACACTTATCGTATAAACCTACTTTAAGCTCTCGAGATCCTTAAGGAACTCGCGTACATTACGCTACTAAATCGTAGGCGTCTCTATACCGTAGTACTACTAGTTATCCTTATCGGCCTTTACTATCCGATTACGATGCCGCTAGGGTCTACCTAAAATAACTAACGGCCTACCTATAGGCGCTATATAGTAGATAGCGTCGCTTACGCGCTCTACTCCTATATCGTTAGCTAGTCGTACGCGAACCGTATAGGCGCCGTAGTAATACCCCTAGTCCTACGCGTACGACTCTAGATTTAGAAGCTTTATACTACTAATAGGCTATATCTAGTATCGGAGTATATACTCGTACGATACTAAGCTTAAATCTACACCGTTATCTAGAAGAAACGTAGCCTCGCGAAAGCCCTTACGCGTCTCGACGGCGCCTTGTAAGTAACGTACTAGACTCGCATCGACTTACCTTAAGGGGTCTATATAGAAACTCGGACTTAGGAGCGACCCTTACCTAGTCCTCTACCTTTTCCCTATTTGCCCTTCTTAGTTAAAGCCTCGATAGTTTCTAACCTACGAACCGCTTACGCGTCGCGGTCTTTCTATAGGTGTCTATTCCGGTACTCCGTCTTATAGTAACCCTTCCTACCGTAGCCGTAGTACTCTACTTTCGACTTGTAGCTAGTTAAAGACGAGCTACCGGCGTCTCGCTACTAACTCGTACCCAAGGCGCCCGGTACTTAACTCTACTTCTATTACTTTAGGCGATCGGTCCGCTTATATACGCCCTTAGCTTTACGCTTTCGACGTATATACTACCCGCGGTCGTGCCCTCCGCTACTACCTCGGCGCTCGGTGCTTTCGATACGCGAGGCTAGGACTACTAGGTCTTCTCTAGTCGTAGGGATATTATAGTAGCTAACGATAGCGGACCGTAAGCGAGGCGTAAGCTTCGCTAGTAGGTGCCGTATACGTTACGCTTCCGAGTAGTCGCCTAACTAGTCCTCTATAACATCTAGCTTAGTTGCAAACTGTCGCGCTATCTAGTTATCCTTCTATCTCGTAACCTCGTACTCTAATATAACGTTAAGTACGCGATTTATAGGATCGCCGTATACGTCTCGGTAGAACTCCTTAAAGTCCTAGTATATATACCCTATAAGGTTAACGGCGCTATAGTTAGTATACTATCGCTCGCTTACCTCTCCGCTAAGGTATATAACCCTATATAGGACCTTTAATTCGTCTATCGTATATATAGTGCCTAAGAGGGCGAAGATAAGTAAGAGCTCCTAAAGGAATACCCTTACCTTCCTTATCGAATCCCCTCTAAAAGGCGTCGGCTCTTTTAGACGCGGTCGCGTCGTATGCGCTACGGCCGCGCCTCGTACTATAAGATTATCGTTAGTAGTTATAGAGATAGAGGTAGGGGTTATAGTAGGGAGGTAATCTTCTCTCCTCCCTCCTATACGCTCTAGAGGCGGTACGCTTATAGCGCGTAAGATCTCTAGCCGCTCGATCTCCCGCTATATCTCTTACTCTTTAATCTTAGCCCGTAAGGCCTCTCTTCTCGTAACTAAGGCTATACGACGCGCCTACTACTATGCTCTAGGGCTTAGGGGCGGCGTAGGCGACTCGCCGTCGTATGCGTCGCGATCGGGCTCTATAGCGTATATAGATTATAACGAAGGTAAGCTTTAGAACTATAAGGGCCGTAAGGCTATAAGGGGACGTCGTAATGTATAGTACGCCTACGATCTTCTAATCGTAGATAAACTAAAGCTTACTTTCTTCTATAGACGCTATACGCGTCTCCTAGTGTACGTATGCGCGTTACGTGCGGCATGCTAAGCCGGGCATAGCGTATTATATATAAGGGTTAGCTATAGGCTACCCTTACACTAAGATAGGAATCGAACCTATAACCTCCTCTCTAAACGGTAAAGTATAGGGAAATGTTTAAGGGTATAAGCCGAAAAGATTTCCCTATAACGCTAGAAGGACGCTCTACTACTAAGCTACTCGACTAATTAATTATAGACTAAGGGAAACTTATAAGACTATATTCCCTACGAGGAAGAAGTCTAAATTATCGACGCTACGACACTACCTAAATTATCCGGGATAGGTAGCGAGAGATTATAACTAACGATCTTAGCCTAAGAATCTAGAGGCATCTCGAGGACGTTATAAAAGAAAGGAAGGTCTAGAATTTTAATATACGTATCGGTAGGAGGGTTATCTACCTCTAGCGCATCGAGAGCTTCGCTAGTTGCATCCTTAGTACGGCGCTTAGTAAGGCGTAACTACTTCCTTAAGCGAATCTTCTTTATCCGCTTATCCTAGAGCTATTATATAATTTCTACCTCCTCTTCTTCTAGAGACTCGATATCCCGACGTAACTTATCGTAAGCATTCCTTAACCGTTCCTATTAAGTAAAAGATAAGCTTATATTGTAGGACTTATAATTTTTTCGTATATATTTAGAACATTTCTTCGAACGCGGACCTAGGATATAACGAGGCATCGGTTCCCTAGGCTTAATACGGGCATTACGATGGTTTGAGTAGGGCGCTATCTCGTGTCCTTTAGTAGTAATATCGGTAGCTAAAGATTTACGGCTAAGAGTCGAAGATCGAGGGGTACGACGTTTATAAGAAGAAGAAGAAGAAGACATCGTTACTAAAAACGAAGTAACGAGAATATATTCGTTATTAAGCTTCGAGGCAAAGCTAGGCTAGAAGGGGGATAGTATTACGGTTTAGTTCCGTAGAAAGCTAGAATTACTAACCTATATGTAATATACTCTATTTTGGCATCTAAACGCTAAATAGAGAATAAGAAGACATAACTAAGGTAACGACTAAGTACGACATCTCGCTCTTATAGAGCTTAGATAGAGTAAATAGAGTTATAATAGAGTACTACTCTATTTAAAGGATAATCTCCTTTATATTTAGGAACGCTAAGAATCCCTTATAGTTTCGATACGTTTAACTTACTATTTAATCTTACTATTTAGAATATAACCTTACCCGACTATTACCTTACTACTGCTTTATACTACTCTTCCTCCTACTCCTACTCGACGAGAATAAAATCTCGATGGACCGAAGGTTACCTAACTCGTTAGTTAACTTAGTAAGATTATAGGTTTAACTAAACCTAACAGTACGTAAGGTATAGTATTTATACCTAGAATCTACTCGCTAATATTAGCGTAGAGGCGGCGTTACTTATTAAGAGTATCTTAATTCTCCTAGGAGGGAGGATTACTAAGCTCGCGGATAAGTTTATTGTACTTAGCGCGCGCGGTATATAGGTAAGCTACTAGCTACGTAATAGCGACGCTAGTATTACTTACGTATAGATACCTACTAATCCTATAGCGCCTATACTTCTTAAGTAGCTTACCGGTAGTAATACTATTATACGTATCTAGCTTATCTATTATACGGTTAGTAAGCGTATCGTAAGCGGCGAGCGTAGTAAATACTTACTACGTATAAAGTATAGGAGGTAGCGGAGGTAAATCTTAACATCTATACCTAGACGCTTAGCTAGTAATAATTTTAGGGTCTACGGCCCTAGTACGCTAAACTTACGCTTTATAGGAGTATTAGGTACGCCTAGCGTGCTACTTATCTATATTAGTACTAGTAATAGTATTAGTAGTACTAATGTATTACGTACTAGGGCTTTCTAATAGAGTTAGTCTTAGATAGCTTCTTTAGAAGCTATCGTAGTACTAGCGACTCGCTAGTAGGGAGCTAGTAAGGAGCTACTAAGTTACTAGTAGTACTAATACAATATACTACGAGAACGTAGTATAAGTAAGAGGAAGAAAAAAGGGGGAAAGGGTATACTTCTTAAACCCTTAAGTTAGTCGACCGGGTAACTATAACTTTAACTACTTATACCCCGATAACGATACGTACGCAATACGTAGATAAATTGTATAGTACTAGAACTAGTAAGAAGTAGATAGAACCTCTATATAGAAACCTCCTAAAGCCGCGAGCTAAGAGTAGCTTATCCTAGAAGGGGAGGTAGTTATATAGGTAGCCTATAGCTAACCCTTATATGTAATATACGACGATACCCGGCTTAGTAAGCCGTACGTAACGCGTATATATACACTAAGCGACACGTATAGCGTCTATAGAAGAAGGTAAGCTTTAGTTTATCTACGATTAGAAGATCGTAGGCGCGCTATACATTACGACATTCCCTTATAGTCCTTATAGCTAAAGCCTAACTATACTTAGATTATAACGCTTCTTAAAGAAAGATATATACATTAATTTTTTTATATTCTTGTTTTCTGTAGTTCTAGAGCCCGTAAGTTCCTAAATTGACTTAACTAAAGCAGCCGTAATAGTAGTATATAACTCTATTATGTTGTTTCTATGCTCGATAAAACGCAGTCACGCTACATTTACTTTCGGCAAGGTGGGTCTGTCGTTTTCTGCAAATCGTGTAGCGGCAGCTGGTCTTAGATTTCCCAAGAAGCTGAAGGCCTAATGAAAGTGATGTGGTTGACCGTGGGCACGCATTTACATTGTTAGCAACGGCCGAGTGCTTTGCACGATAGTGAACGTTGTTGCTTGATGTTGTCGGACTCCGAGAAATTGGCCAGGGTGTGAAGTTTGGAACTGCTCGTGCCTGCTCGTAGCTGCATTAAGCAGGGATTAGAGCTGTGCTGCTCGCCAAACAATCTCAATACCAACAGCAGGGAACCAGTGCCGCACCACGTTAGTGAGGCCTGATAGCCTCAACCTCGTGCACTCCCTTGATGAGTACTTCTCGATGACTGCGTGGGATGCCGGAACGAAGACTTCTTCACATGCCCTTGTGGGTGGATCTTTCTAGGACACCGAAAGGTTTGCGGAGATCCGTGTGAAAACATAGCGGAGTCCAGGCCGGGCGCGGCGTTCTTGACAGACTTCAAATCCCTTTTGCGTGGCTTAGAAATCTGCAATAGGATCAGAAACGAGCGTCATGTGGACAAGTGAAGAGAAATGCTAACTCACAATGGAATTAAACCCGATTCGCACCACGATCGCCGACCCCAAGACAGCAGGTTGTGCTTCTTCCTCAGCGCAGATGCATCTTGCAAATCCTGCGATGCTATCTGGCCGGCCGAAAGAAGTCCTCGGCAGTCGGTCGCTTCATGTTACTACAGATGCCAGCAGATGTTCCTCTTGCTCTGCAGCACAGGACCAGGCCTTTGTGTCACGTTCTCAGCGTGTTTCAGCGTGAACAGGGCTCATATAAGTGAATATATAGTAGTCACATCTAGTATTGCACATGTCTGTCTACTACTGCTATGAGCGAGAATGAGAAGCATAGTGCGTTATCAACGCGGAACAAAGTAGTACTAATATCAAGATACGGGCTCGTTGCTATAGTAATTAAGCCTAGTATAAATATGTATATCGCGCTATAAGCGTGTATAAAGTCTATACCCTTGTTAATCCTAAGATGTTAGCTACTAAAAACTTAATACCGTTAGTTATTTACGTATAGTCTTTTTATTTCTAGTACCTCTAATTCTAAGATAGATAGATATCATTTATAGTCTACTTTAATTTACTCTTTATTAGCCTAATATTATAGTTTAGTCTAGGCTATAAAGCTATATCTAGCTACTAGCTATAGAAGGATTATATACGCTATATAAGATTATCTACTAACTAGTAACTTAGTAATTTAAAGTTACTTAATTACTAGTGACTTAGTATAAAGGACGAGCCCTTTTAGGTCTTAGTACTAGCTACGCCTATATACTAGACTAGACTCTAGTTATTTACTTCTAGACTATATCTAACTTTCTCTTTCTTCTATATCTAACTTAGTAAATACTATATAGAACTTTAGTATATATATTATTTACCTATAATACTTAGTAATTTATAATTACTTACTTATTTAAATGTATAACTATACTATCTTCTTTATATATAGGGATATATAATACCTCTATAGTCTAAATTACTTAACTTACTATATAATATTACTATTTAAAATATACTATAACCTAGCCTCTATCTTATTACTACTAAAGTCTTTAGAAAATAAGTTAGCTGCTACTTTATTACTCTTCCTTAACGTCCTATTAGCCTGAAAACAAATCTAATTAAACTTCATCTTCTAATCTTATAATATTAATAAGTTATACTGAATCTAATACCTTATACCGATACTAATTAACTTAGTATAGTAATAGAGGCATCCTCTATATATCCTTAACTATAGAAGGAGTTCCGCCCTCTCGAAAACCTCCGCTAACAACAACGACAGAGTACGCTAAGGTAATCTATTCGAATAACGCTAGCGGGATACCCGGTATCGTACGTGTACTCTTGCCCGAGGGCAATTTGGATATGCCCCTGACAGCTAGCCAGTCATGCCAGGTTAGCCTGTCGAGCTTCCAGTTGTGATGAGAAGCTTTGTCAACTCAACAACGTGGCCGCAAAGCCTTGTAAGGTGTAGCAATGCTCAGTGGTCCTGGACAATGCCAAGCTACGAGCGGATAACTTGTAGCCCACGCATCCACTCCAACATCGCGAACACGGATGTGTCCGGGTGCTTGATGGCTAACGCGACTCTAATCTAGACCCTGAAACTACGCCAACCACTTTCACAACGACCACCCACCGCGCACGACTCTTGTGGTCTTTCTTGCCCCATTAGAAACTCGCCGTCAAATAGTTTACTCTAGTCTCCGGCTGAACACCCGGGAAACATTGGCTGCAACCCTTGACGATTCCCATACGATAGCCAATTGACAGCGATGTTTGACCAACCACAGTCTTGCGCTAAAGATCGCGCCCGACTCTCAAAAATCTACAGGACGGTATACTGATGATCAATAACTTGGACCCCTCCCACATCTTCTCTGTTCGCGGACGAGGAACGGTTGCGCAAGGCCAACAATACAAAGCAAACCATATACAATCTTGTTGCGGCGGGTGTGCGGAACCCATGGAGAGATCTCGAAACCAGCCAACAGCCGTAGCAAGAATACCGTCGGTTGGAGGTTCAGCGTCAAAGAAATAAGTATGAGACACCACACCAAACCCCCCCTTCTCGTATACATACGCTGTACGATTCGTGCTGTCTTTTACTGCAGAAAAGGTGGCTGACTCTAGTGTGCTGTCTCAGAACCCCAGCAAAGTCAACTTTCGCTATATTTGGGCCCCGCAGTCTGGCGGGTTCCGGGCCACTTCACGGCGATACAGACCAGAGCAGGTCTTCTGGTCGCGACCTCTTCTCCCGAATAAGGAATCTCAAGGTCACACAATGTACGCCGCGAAGGGCAACTCTCGAAGGGAACGCAACTTCATCGGTTCCAGCTGTGCCGCATGCGATGAACCACTTGAACACATGCTTCGCGGCGAGCATGTGCTCTCGTTATCATGTGGTCACGTAGCGCATGAGGCCTGCTTCTACGAGTATGTCAAAGAAGTCAAGGCAAAAGATTGTCCTACCTGCGGACAAGCACTGGAACTTGACACCACGCGAGGAGGCAATGTAGACTTTGAAAACTTCAACAATATCGTTCGAAATGCACCCGTCACTGGCTTACGGGAACAATGGGACCCAAATTCCAAGCCTTTGCCTGTGGAACCGGAGCGGGAACCTGTCCGTCGACAAAGTACAATCAACCACCAGCCTATTCCGCGTAGACCTGCGAAGCATCATCTCATTCCTGCCCAACTTGAGGGTGACAAACACGCCTGGGAACTGCTCGAACAACCCCAAGCGAATCAGTCCACTGAAGCGAGGCATACCAGCTCGCATGGATCGCACACCTCGCATGGCCGCACTGTCAGTGGAGAGACGACCGTGCCAGGCAGGAGTGACTATTCTGATATGTACTCGGTGGTGGGCAGGCGGCATGACTACGATGTGCAGTCCATGGAGGCCTCGGTCAAGAGCCCACGGCACATGTTCAGGACTCTTGTACCAGCCCCCATGGTTACAGTTCGCAGCGAATTTCCAACACTCAGCAAATCGAGGCATCAACAAACCTTGACCTGCCTCGTGACCGTGGAAGTGGTGGAAGGGAACTGGCAATCTCAACCTGAAGACTTGCGCAATCCTCCTGCAGTTCCATCACCCATACCAGAAGAGCGATACGAGGCACTGACGCCGCGACCAACGTTGAGCAGCCAACGAACGGTCGATAGCGTACACGAGGGCGTAGCACTGACCGAAGTGAAGGAGGAGCTTTTCAAGCGAGTTATAGACTGGCATGGATTGGACTATGAGCGTTTTGGCAAGCTCCTGCTACACGGAACAGTTCGTGTTGGCAAGGACCGGCAATCATGGCAAGAGCTGCAATGTTATCTCTTCAGCGAGATGTTGATCTGCGTCAAAGAAAAGAAGGTTTCGTTAACGACGAGTCAGCATCGGGAGGACGCGAAGCCACAACCGCGGTGCACCTTGAAAGGATCTATCTTGATCAGGCGGCATCTGAAACATGTGGAACTGGACCGTGAGGAAGAGATTCTGACTTTAGTTCTGTCTGTCGCCGAGCTACCGGCTTTCCACTTACACTTCAACGAGCCTCGAGAGCTTGAAACTTGGCGAAGCGCTCTCACCAACATCAACCGACCTGAACCAACAACACCTGTTCGTCCAGAGTTTGATCATGATGCATCTGGCACCGATGAGGATGAATGCGTATCACGGCAGAATCGCCGGCTATCATCGTTGCCATCGTCTTCCTACGGCGCTACAAGATCGCAAGCGACTGCACCCACCGAGTACTCTGGCCATGGCGTTCAGGATATACGTCTCGGCACATCTTCGCTCCACATCCCACTGGACGTAGTTGTCGTCGTTCCCGTGTCTGCTTCCATGTACGGGTTGAAGATCAATCTGCTCAGGGATGCGTTGCGATTCCTGGTCTCAAGTATGGGTCAGCGCGATCGCATGGGTTTAGTCACATTCGGCTCAGGTGGAGGCGGTATCCCTTTGGTCGGTATGACGACCAAGAGCTGGCAAGGATGGTCTGGTGCACTGGAATCGATTCGACCCATACATCACAAGAACATGCGCGCAGATGTTGTGGAGGGCGCAAGTGCCGCAATGGATCTATTGATGCAACGGAAGTCTTGCAATCCGCTGTCGCACATCCTTCTCATCAGCGATTCTGCTTCTTCAGAGGCGGAGAGCGTGGGGTTTGTCGTCCAACGAGCGGAAGCTGCAAAGATCGCCATACACTCTTTTGGTCTCGGTCTTACGCATAAGCCAGATGCCATGGTGGAAATGTCGACGAAGACGAAGGCAAGCTACACGTATATGAAGGATTGGATGATGTTGCGAGAGTGTCTTGCTGGGTGCATCGGTGCTCTCCAGAGTGTGTCGCATCAAAACGCAAAGTTGCGTTTGAGGTTGCCCGAAGGTTCACCAGCCAAGTTCGTGAAGATCAGCGGCGCATTCCAGATCACGAAGCGTGCGACAGGAAGGGACGCCGAAGCATCTCTGGGAGACCTACGGTTCGGTGACAAGCGCGACATTCTGGTCCAGATGGCAATACAGCCCGAAAATTCGACACCCGACAGCATTCCGTCCGACCCATGGGAGAGCATGGTATCCGGACTGGTAGCTCTGGGACCAATCGACCAAGAAGACCAGCGTACTCTGTCCGCGGAAGAGCTGCCTCTACTCCAGGCAGACCTAGTCTGGGGCGATGTCGTCCGGGACTGCCAAGTGACCCAATTGCCTCGGCCATCCCTATTGGCCATTACGATGCTGCCTTCCTCAAAGAAGGCTGCCTACGGACGACCAGCAACACCTCCGATACCGCCTCACCCATCTATCGTGCAAAGAAGAATGGAGTTATTGACATCAGACATGCTATCCCGTGCCTTGAGTCTTGTTGGCCGAGGACAACACGAGCGAGCACACCATCTTTTATCTGAAACGAGATCCATCCTGAAGGGACTAGGTAAGGGCGAACTACCACCCCTCCCAGCTCCACCACCGAGCAGTGCCCTGCCACCGACGCCTGGAGGGCCAGAACACAAAGCCGTCGGACTGGAAGCTTCCTTCCCGCCACCACCTTCTTCGATCCGTCGTCCTTCCGCACACGAGAGCGAACCAGCTATCCCATTTGTCTCAGCAGCAGGGATAGACAGGTCTACTATGCTTGCGCTCGATATGGAGCTGGAAGCAAGTCTGGAGTGGATCTGTCATCCAGCTGTGTTCAGCCGCGACGCTCGCAAAGCTGTCCTCCAAGCAATCGGGGTAATCAGCTCGCAGCGTGGCTACACATTCCGGACTGCGTCCGAAGCTCTTTGGGCTGGTCGGATTCCCGGAGTGCGACGCCTCACCGACCGCAGTCGCGAGTGGCGGCAAGCTGGAGACCAGCATATAATGGAGGAATACGTTTGAAGACGTATTGAAATACTTATTCTGAAGATAACACTTTTACTGGATACCCCCCCAACAGCGTGTTGACCCGAACAACAAAACGTTACGATCTCATGATGATACTGGACTACGACCACCTCTCTTTCGCACTGTACATATCACCACCACCTACAACAATACAGAAAGTCCAAAAGCTGGCCGCCTTTTAGATGTACGAAGACCTCATAATTGATACCACCCAAGCGGGGGACTGAATCTTTTGCTGCAGGGAAGTGGGAGAATGCGATCCTGCACTGATAGACATAATAGATCTACCGTGTAAGATAGACAGTCAGTACTTGCCGAATACCACAAACTTTCACTTCGTGCTTGATCCCAACACATCGCCACCACCTAGCCACGCAACGATCGCGTAGTGCCACATTAGACATTTTAGGTATCGCTTCGCTCTAAAGTAAGCTCCGTGTCACGATCCAAGTGCAATTAGGCTGCAGCCCATCAAACCTGAGGCATCCGCCGCTAAGAAACAGGTGACTTTAATTAGTCACCTACAGCCTTTTCATTTGTAGCAACCTTTGTCACGATCCAGGCGCAATTAGGCTCCAGTCTATTAAACCTTAGGCATCTACTGCCAAATGACAGGTAGCTTTTAATTAGTTATCTGTAGCCTTTTCTTATATAGCAATCCTTTACTCTTAGATAGACACATATAAGAATGTATATAATACACTACTACTTTTAAGAATAACTAATATATAAGCCTAAGTAAGTAAATAATTTAACTAGCTAATTAGCTTACTAATTGATACCTATAACGTAATAGTTATAAGCCTAATAGGCGCTTAGTAGGACTTTTCTAGGACTAATAAATAAAGGGAATTTTTATAAAAATTATATCTTATATCGTTACTATAGGGATATATACCTATCTCTACCTTGTTATATACCCCTATTATAAGTTAGTATAGCTAGTATTAACATATCTAATACTTTTAGCTCCGTAGTATAACTAATAGGTACTATTATACTTAAGAGTTATAAATAATAGGATAAATTTAACCGTTAGATAGAACTCTTTACTAAGTCTCTTAATATCTAGAAGTATATAGATCCTTATTAGTTAGTTACTAAACTAATAGAACTAGTATACCTATTCTTTAAGGAGATCTAATCTATATATACTATACTAGGATCTATATTAGGGAATATTATAATATATAGTATACTGTTACGGTATGACAACACCGCAAAGGAAAACATCCTGGCACGGGTCACGTGCAAAAGATGTATGCGCGACTGTTACGGTATGACAACACCGCAAGGGAAAACATCCTGGCACGGGTCACGTGCAAAAGATGTATGCGCGACGTCCGCGACGCCTGACTGGGGACGACTCGTCGCGCATAGCGCGAAAGACGTACCCGCGACATGAGCGACGTCCGCGACGGTAGCGACGAGCGCACTTGTCGCAGAAGGCGCACATGGCGCGAAAGGACAGCCAAGACTGGCAAATCTCCTTTGTATTTAGGAACGCTGAGAATCCCTTATGGCTTCGACTGCGTTCAACTCATGTTACGATCTCACTGATTGGAATACACTCTTACTCCAATTATTCATCTTCGCTCAGTTTGCTTTAGCCTCTCCAAAGAATACCGCCACGTGACTTGACTTATCTCTCTTTTGAGATTAGCCCTGGAACGAGACATAACACTTTGAACGCCCTCAGGATGAGCGCTACTCAAGCAGCTGGTAGGGGAACACCCGCCCCCAGCGAAGCAGGAAGCATCCGCCGTGCGCCACCACGACAGACCACCACGAAGGACGATGAGTCTGATGACGATGACGAGCCTACTCCAAGGAAGAGCGACGTTAAGGCTGCTAAGCCGGACCTCTTCCATGGAGATAGGGCCAAGTTCGACGACTGGGTCAACCAGATGGACATGTACCTCATGTTCAACCCAGTCGACACCGACAAAAGAACTATCTTCGCCATCACGTTCCTTCGCGGAAGTGCGCAGAACTGGATCAAACCTTACCTCAAGGAATACCTCGACGGTATGGGACGATTAGACCCCACCGGAATGTTCAGGAACTACACCCTTTTCAAAGACAAGATGAAGTCAATCTTTGGAACCTCGAACGAAGTCCAACAGGCCATACGAATCATTCAACACCTGAAGCAGAAGACGTCTACTTCAGAGTACGCCGCCAAATTCGAAGAATACGGACAGATCACCGGATGGGACCAGACGGCGTTGATGACTATGTTCCGACGTGGACTCAAGGACTCCGTCAAGGACGAGTTGATGAGACACGGAGGAGCGATCACCAACCTCGAAGGACTGATGAAGGCGTCGATCGACATCGACGATCAGCTCTGGGAACGGTACCAGGAAAAGAAATACGACTCCAAGGTAGGAGGCATGGCAGGATACGCTCCAGATCGCAAACCCTCAGGGGGGTACGTTGCGAGGGGAGGATTCTCACGACAAAGCCAGCCCTACTATGGACCACAGCCAATGGAACTGGACGCTACCCAACGAGGACGGAAGATCGATAAGAGTAGGGGCCACGGAAAGCCCTTCAAAGGAAAAGGAAAACTCACATGCTACGCCTGTGGCAAAGAAGGCCACATGGCGCGGGATTGCCGCGGTAAAAATATGGTGCGCCGCGAGCAGTTCAATATGATGCAACCAAAGGTGGACAAATCTGGGAGCAGTGTTGGACCCCGACAATTCAACTATACCCAGAGAGTGGAGGAGAAGGATAGCAACCGGGTTGCGACGCCTCTCCTGGACCCCTCACAAGGACGAGGAGGACACCATGTTCAACAACATACACCACCACCGAATGACCAACAATCAGAGATCGACATCAAGATCAGATTGTTTGGCATGATGGCACGAGGAGTCAACCATGAAGTCGAGAAAGAGTCTCGACATGGTCACGGAAGCCTTCATTGGCGTTTCTGTTACCAGGACTCGTGTCAAACCCACTACGACGCCAAAGCAGGCGCAGGGTACTGGCCACAACAGCCAGCAGGAACCCTGGGAGCACAACATGGACGAAACAAGCTCCAGGAAGTGGATGTAGACGAATCTTACTTCGACGACGACAAAGAAAACCAGGATCCAGAATGGAACGGACGCTGGTCACCAGCTCCCGAACAACAAACGAACAAGCTGGACACTATTGAAGAAGATTACGTGCCGGAAGAGTCAAGCGAGGACTCATCCGAAGGAGAAGAGAGCGACACCGACGACGAAAACGAAGTATGCACGTTCACGGTAGACGCGCCAAGAAAGCTCTATGAGTTAATCATCTACCTCCAACGAAGGCATGAAGAATTCCTACCAAAGTTCTCAGGGAAACGATACCTAAACCCCAGCGAGTTCGACAAGACACTCGACACGATGAGGGGCATGGTGTGGGGCTACCCAACCATGAACGACACTGAGAACTTGGCTAAAGCGGTTGTCGAACGACCACCCATAGGAAGCCGGATGACAGGTACCGGATACCTAACACCAGCAGGAACTTTCGTCTCAAACGAACTACGAACAGCAGTACAGCATGTACAGGCTCTCTACTCAGAATCGCAGAAGATCCAGGAACGCAACAGACTACAAGTGTGGACACAGGGCAACGGGCTACAGGTTCTAGCCGAAGCCTCTAGGCACGAAGCACAGCGAACCACATACCATTCGGGAAAAGGATCAGCTCCCCAGGAATGAGCGACCAAAGGGAGTTATGCAACACTCAGGCTCACGCATCGACACCAAACACAGTTTTCCAGATACAAGCAATCGTCAACGGACACAGGACCAGTGTCATGATCGACTCCGGAGCAGCGGGGAACTTTATTTCCGAGTCTTTCACAACAAGAAACGGGCTAGCTACCCTGAAGAAGAAATGGGGTTACGAATTGATCGCGGTAGACGGATCATCGTTACCTAGCGTGGAATGGGAGACGACACCATTGCCACTGGCTATCCAACAGCACCACGAGAACATTACCTTGGATGTCACTGATATGGCCAGTCATGACATAGTATTAGGTATGCCTTGGTTGAGAAAGCACAATCCAGTTATCGACTGGAGGAGAAGAGTACTCACATTTAGGCAATGCAACTGCGTTATAGGCATTGAACCTACGCATCGACAGCGGACGATGGTAGATGAGGCAAGGAAACAGCTCAACGCATTCGAGCTTGCGCCGAACAGAAGGAATCAAGAACCACCTTCGACCGGGATAGATACTGGCGTGGGGCCGCCGGATCACGAAATCACTGGAACGGATGGAAGTAACGCACCATCGAAGGATGCTGGTATATCGGAACCAAGCATTCCCAAGGAGTACCTTAAGTGGAAAAGGCTCTTTGAAGAGGAAAAGGGTAGAGACGCCTTACCTAGACACCAACCATGGGACCACAAGATAAACATTCAGCCAGGGAAGGAGCCTCCATGGGGACCCCTATATCAAATGTCCGAGAAAGAGCTCAAAACCCTACGAGAATGGCTGAAGGAGAAACTCGACAAAGGATGGATAAGAAGATCCACCTCAAGTGCGGGAACTCCATGTATGTTTGTTCCAAAACAAAACGGGAAACTACGACTCGTACAAGACTACCGAAAATTGAACGAGATCACGATAAAGAACCGATATCCATTACCGAACATCGAAGAAGCACAGGACCGACTCACCGGATCCGACTGGTACACAAAGATCGATCTACGAGACGCCTTCTACGCCATCCGGATGGCGGAAGGAGAGGAATGGAAAACCGCATTCAGAACACGATACGGACTCTACGAATTCTTGGTCATGCCAATGGGACTGACCAACGCACCCGCATCCTGTCAAGACCTAGTCAATGAGACGCTGAGAGAACTTCTTGACGTGTGCGTCATTGCCTATATGGACGACATCCTCGTCTACACCAAAGGATCACTGCAGAACCACATTAGACAAGTCCAGGACGTCTTCGAGCGCCTCACAAGGGTAGGGTTCAAGACGGCACCAGAAAAATGCGAGTTCCACAAGAAACAAGTTAAATTCCTCGGATTCATCATAAGCACAACAGGAATCCAGATCGACCCGGCAAAGACACAGTCTATCGAAGAATGGCCGACGCCAGCCAACGTTAAGGACGTACAATCGTTCCTTGGACTCGCAAACTATAACCGCAAGTTCATCAAGGACTACTCCAAAACGGCTGCAGCCATGACTGCACTCACTAGGAAAGACACCAAGTGGACCTGGGGCAACAAAGAACGACAAGCTTTCGAAACACTCAAAAGACAGTGCGCCTCAGCACCAACACTTCGACTATTCGACGGAACAAAGGAAGTCCAAATCGAAACGGACGCATCGGACATGGCCATAGGCGCATGCCTTACACAAGAACACGATGGGAAAAGACACCCAGTGGCCTATTACTCAAGAAAAATGACACCCGCGGAACAAAACTACGACATCCATGATAAGGAACTTCTCGCTATTGTCGCTGCAATGCAGCACTGGAGAGTATATGCGGAAGGAGCACCTAAGCTGACGATTCTTTCTGATCACAAGAATCTCACTTACTTCACTACAACGAAAGTACTGACCCGAAGACAGGCCCGCTGGTCGGAATTGCTCGGACAGTACAAGTTTGAAATCCGCTATACCGCAGGAAAAGACAACGGCAGGGCCGACGCACTGAGCCGAAGAAGCGACTACATGGAAGGAAAGGAACCAGTGCGACAACAAGTACTTAAGACTAATCCAGATGGAAGTCTAAGCGCCAACACAAAGGAGTTCAACAACATAGTGCGCGTTCTTCAGGACACAGAAGAACAGTTCCCACTAGCACAAGGAAGATACCAAGTACCGAAAGGACGAGAAGAGGAATGCATACGACAACATCACGACAACCCGATGTACGGACATCCTGGAACCACAAAGACTCTCGAGATCATACAACGCAGCTTCTCATTCCCACAAATGAGACAAAAGGTATTGAACTACATTAAGCAATGTGTTCACTGTCAACAAAATAAGGCTGCACGACACGAGAAGTATGGACAAATACAGTTCAGGACACCACCGACACAACCATGGGACGAGGTCACGATGGACTTCATTACGAAACTTCCCATATCCACGGACAAGGCGACAGGCACGGAATACGACATGATACTGGTCATGGTCGATCGCCTAACGAAATATGCACACTTTATACCTGCCTGCGAGACATACACGGCAGAGCAACTCGGTTATCTCGTTCTCGACAAGCTAGTACGATACCACGGATTCCCAAAGGTCTTTATCACAGACCGAGACAAGCTGTTTACATCCAACTACTGGAAGACTCTTGTAGCGGAAATTGGTATACAACACAAACTGTCTACGGCATATCACCCACAAACGGACGGACAAACTGAGAGAGCAAATCAAACCTTGGAACAATACCTACGACACTACGTCAACTACGCACAAGACAACTGGGTATCACTCCTACCCATGGCACAACTTGCACTGAACAATCACAAATCAGAAACAACAGGCGAAACACCTTTCTTCGCAAATTTCGGAAGACACCCTACGCTGTTCGGTGACAAGAGAGATCACCCACAAGCGGAAAGGGCTATCGCCACAACGGAAGACCTAAGAGAGGTACACAAATCCGTCAATAAACGAATTCGGGACTCGCAGCAACGACTCACTGAATCTCGTCGAAAACAACAAATGGCACCTCAGCTAAAGAGGGGGGATAAAGTCTACCTTCTTACAAAAAACCTCAAGACACGAAGGAAGACCAAGAAACTGGATCATGTGAAAGTCGGGCCATTTCTCGTTGAAGAATCACGAGGACCAGTCAACTACCGACTACGACTACCAAAAGATGCCAAAATCCATCCAGTGTTCCACATCTCCGTGCTGGAACCAGCAGACCCCAAAACGCCATGCCAGGAAACATTCCACTACCAACCAGAAGAGGAAACTGAATTCGAAGTCGAAAAAATCCTGGACAAGAGAGGTCAGCGATACCTTGTCAAGTGGAAAGGATACGACAACTCAGAAAATACCTGGGAACCGAAAAAACACCTACGAAACTGTCAACAGAAAATCAAGGATTACGAGAGAAGGAAGAGACCTACCACCTAACCAACATTCGGAGGCTCAACGGGGCCAGCACTCCACTCGGGGAACTGGACACCAGTTATAAGACCCCAAGTGGAGGGGGAAACCTGTTCCCCAAAAACGCTGCCAAACTCGGAGAAGTCTACGAGCACCTCGCTACCGGCCGAGGCCGCGGGGGCCTCAGACTCTCCTTCCAGACGCTCCATCTCCTCCGCGGTGGACAAAGCCCTCTTGAAGGAATTGTCCTCCGTTGATTCCGCGGCACGAAGCTGTTTTCGCAGCCGGCGGGCCTTCGCACGGGCAGCTGCCACCTTCTGCTGAGCCGCTGCTATCACCCTCTCGGCCTCTTCTTCTGCTTCGGACAGAGCGTCCTCCGCCTCTTCCGCACTCCTGGACAGCGACTCCCGGATCTTGGCCATCTTCTCGAACTCCTGAAGAGTGACCCGGAGATCACACTTCTTGTGAGCGTCGTTGCACGCCTTGCAACGACCGGACCGAGCGTCGACACGACACTCCTGGCCCTGGCGACGACACCGACTGCACGAGACGGGCATAATGGACTGGAACCGGCGAGAACGAGAAAGGGCGTTAATGGTTTCCGCGTAGATATCAGAAGAAGACGAAGGGCGAAGAGGCATCGTGAGCCATGATGACGAAGACATGGTGGGGAAAGCGATCACAACTATAAAAGGTAGCTCGGGACGAGCTAGGCTAAGAGGGGGATGGTGTTACGGTATGACAACACCGCAAAGGAAAACATCCTGGCACGGGTCACGTGCAAAAGATGTATGCGCGACTGTTACGGTATGACAACACCGCAAGGGAAAACATCCTGGCACGGGTCACGTGCAAAAGATGTATGCGCGACGTCCGCGACGCCTGACTGGGGACGACTCGTCGCGCATAGCGCGAAAGACGTACCCGCGACATGAGCGACGTCCGCGACGGTAGCGACGAGCGCACTTGTCGCAGAAGGCGCACATGGCGCGAAAGGACAGCCAAGACTGGCAAATCTCCTTTGTATTTAGGAACGCTGAGAATCCCTTATGGCTTCGACTGCGTTCAACTCATGTTACGATCTCACTGATTGGAATACACTCTTACTCCAATTATTCATCTTCGCTCAGTTTGCTTTAGCCTCTCCAAAGAATACCGCCACGTGACTTGACTTATCTCTCTTTTGAGATTAGCCCTGGAACGAGACATAACATATACCTACGACCTTATAGTCGTAGATAAACTAAATCTTACCTTCTTCTATAGACACCTTACGCGTGTTAGGTTTAGTATAACCTATAATCTTACTAAGCTAGCTAATAAATTAGGTAACCTTCGTTCGATCGAGATTTTGTTCTCGTCGAGTATTAATTGATTAATTAATTATTCTATTAACGTACTATTTAAGTCTAAGACTATATAACACGGGTCTCGAGAACGAGACCGAAATTCGAGAGAAGGAGAAAAGTCCCGTCGTACCCCGGACGTAAAAACTCCTTAAAAGATGCGAGCGAGGCTCGCTATTCGAGGCGTAGGTCGAATATATTGCGGCGTAGTACGTCGCGTACCCGGTAGTCGTGTCTTGTTTCGAGAGTTACTATTTTAAGAGTTACGGTTATTACCTTACCCCGGGCGAGACAAGTTTTACGCCCCTGTTTCTTATTCTGTTTCTTATCCTTTACCGCGCCGGATAATCCCGTCTTACGCACTCCGAGTTAAAATTAAGAGAGAGAGAGAGAGGCAGTACCTTAAATAGCCCGTACCTCCGAGTCTTCGACTATCTATACGCGTACGTACGGGGCCCGAGGTTTTAGTTTCTCGTAGATCCGTAGTACCTAGGTCTTATAGTTAACGTAGTTTGTAGCCTCTCTTAGTTCTAGCTATGCTAAGTAGCAGTTTACGCGGTTTACTACCTTTCTTAGTTCCTCTAAGTTACCTAGGTACTTCGATAGCCGTCGTTGTCCGGAGAGAGAGTCCGCCGGATTCTCTCTCCTTTCGTACGGTATCGAGTGTCTTCGTTAATAGATATCCGGGCGAGTCCTCGCTTCTCCTCTCTTCTATTCTCTTCGTTATATCGTAGTAAAGGTATTCGTTACGTCGTAGGCTTCGAAATAGGCTTTAAAATAGGGGTCGCTTATCGGGTGTTTCTTCCTTTTTTTAGCGAAAAACGTCGCGTTTCGAGAGGGAGTTTCGAGAGGGAGAGTCTTAGTTTCTCTTTACCGTAACAAAGATACTTACGTCGTTTACCGCGTAAAGGCGCTCTCCGTAGGACGACTTCTTATCGAGTAGGAGTAGGAGGGAGAGTAGTATAAAGTAGTAGTAAGGTAAGGTAGTATTCTAAATAGTAAGATTTAATAGTAAGTTAAACGTATCGAAACTATAAGGGATTCTTAGCGTTCCTAAATGTAAAGGAGATTCGTAGATCTCGGTAATTAGCCTAATTAGTCTAAGTATAAGCAGTCTAATTAGTCTAAGTATAAGTAGTCTAATCGCCCTAAGTCTAAGCGCTTAGGTAGGATTAGTTACGTGTATCTCTACTCTATAGTCTTAGGGTTTACTATTCCGTAATACTATCTCCCTCTTAGCCTAGCTTTGTTCCGAAGCTTTATAAGCTAATCTTATGTCCCGCGGTAATAGCTAACTATATCTTCGTCTTCTTATAAACGCCGTTAACGACTTACTCTAGATATCGAGTCCTCCGATTTAGAAATAGCCCCGTGTACGAATTGTTAGAAGTCGCGATCGTCGGGCGCGGTAGTAAAGTATATCGTAGGTTCTCGTTCTAGGAAGTATTCGACTTATATCCGTAAAGTGTAACGGTCAGCCAATCACGTGCGAACAGTGAAAGGCAAAGTGACCGATTGCGCCACCGGTGGCGCAATCGGTCACTAATCGGTCACTTTGCCTTTCACTGTTCGCACGTGATTGGCTAACCGTTACACTATCTACGGACCTACCCGGGTTCGAGTCCCTTACTCGAGCTCACATTCATAGCGGTTACTGCACGGCTAAGCTAGTAAGGCAGCGCACGTGCAAGCAGCGATAAAGCGCGATACCCGGCCTCTGTCGCGTCGCTAGCGTGCGCACTACGGTTAGATCTAGTACGAGCTAGGAGTGCTAAGACCTAAGAAACAGGTGCAGATTGCGACCGGTGAATGGGGGCATGTTATTAGGTGGTTGGCGCGGCGGCCTGGTCGTAAGGACACGCCCTTTAGACGGGAGGGGTAGTGTCACGGGCCCGGCCCGGCGACCCGGCGACGGCCCGCGCAACCGTTGAACCTTACTGAGTAGCGAACAATCTACGGACCCCGGTCCGTAGATACTGCCTTTTGCGCGCCGGTGGCGCAATCGGTTACTTTGCCTTTTACTGTTCGCACGTAATTGGCTGACCGTTACATAAAGGCTATAAAGACTACGACGTACGTCTCTCTTATCCGGAGTAGGAGCGTCTTCGCGATTCTCGCGATAAGCTTAAGTTAGAGCTAGAGAGGATTAAGGAGGAGGAGGTACGACTAAAGATACGTAAGATTCGTCTCTTAAAGCAATTACGGTTAGTCGAGCGTCGTACCGATAATGCTATCGCTAAAGAGTTAGAAGAGCTTAAGGAGGAGGAGGCGCGCAAGGAGCTAGCGTCTCTTAAATAGTCATTAGGGATAGAGGTGTTACCCCCTCTAGCCTTATTCTTAGACATCCTAGAGATGCTAGTAAATAACTAGGCGGCACTCTCTAGAGCGGAGCCCTAGAACGACTCTCTAGGGTAAGAACCTCCTATAGCTTCTTAATCCGTCGTTATAAGTAATATAAGTTTATAAGTTCCCTCTGTTTTTATTAATTAGTTAAGTAGCTTAGTAGTAGAGCGTCCTTCTAGCGTTATAAGGAAACCGTTTTAGCTTAAACCCTTAACCGTTTCCTTACACGTTACCGTTTAGAAGGGAGGTCGTAGGTTCAATTCCTATCTTAGTCGTTCGTCCGCTAATAGGTCGATTATAGGGTTAATCTACTAGCGGGCTATTTTTTACAATAGCCTTATAGTATTCCTAGATTTTCTACTAATAGTTATATAGATTCTCTTTTAATTCCTAGGTATTTTCTAAATCGTCGTATCCTTTCTATTTAATAAGGTATCGCTAACCTCTTTTACCTAGGATCTTCTCGACTTTAAATTCGTTTTCTACTTCTAGCTCGAAATGGAAGCTTTCTTAGCAAGGTGTTTTAGCGTCTACGGGTTCTAACTTAGAGATATAGAAGACCGAGTAGATTTTTGCGTCGGGTAGTAGACGTAGGCGGTAGTTAAGTAGTCCTATAACTTTATCGATAAAAAATAGTCCGACCTTAATATAATCTAGTTTCTTAGTCCTTCTCCTTGTCCTAAGGTTTTTTATAAAGAGATAGACCTTATCCCCCTCTTTTAGTAGAGGTACTATTTCTCTCGTGTCTTGCCGTTATTAAGACAAGTTTTGTTATATATCTTTAATCGCCTTACGTGTTTCTTTATATACTTCCTTATAAGAGTATCCGTTGTTACGATCGCTCTCTCGGCCTATAGGTAGGACCTAGGTGTTCTAAATAGGTTAGGATCTTTACTAAAGTTCGTATAAAATAGTATCGTTAAAGTTGTCTCCGATTTAAAGTTATTTAGTATAATCTACGCTATTAGTAGTAATAAAACCTAGTTGTCTTATACGTAGTTAATATAATGTCGTAGGTATCGTTCTAGCGTCTAATTTATCCTTTTAGTCTATCCGTCTATCTCCGGATAATATACTATTAATAGCTTATATTTAATTCCGATCGTTCCTATAAGCGTTTTCTAGTAGTTTAATATAAATAACTTGTCTCTATCTATTATAAACGCTTAGGGGAATCCGTAGTATTAGATAAGTCTATCTAGTATAAGGTATCTAAGCTACTCTATATTATATGTTTCCGATATAGGAATAAAGTATACGTATTTTATAAGTCTATTAACTATAACTAGTATTATGTTGTATAGTTGTTTCGTAACTTAATCTCTTAACGGTAGGAGTTTTATAATAAAGTCTATTATAACTTCGTCCTATAGTTTTGTCGGTAGTACCCTAAACTATAGGTAACTATATTTTGTATGTCTCGTAGTCTTGTTTCGCTAGCAGTACACGTACTGTATTCCTTACTACTATTAAATAATCGAAGCGTAGGGGCTAAAGCGTATTGTTCCTTAAGTTTTTTAAACGCTTTAATTTGTTCCTTTCCCTGTTTCTAGTTAACGTCTTTTCTCATAAGCATCGTTATTAGTGCCGCTGTTTTTACGTAGTCTTTAATAAATTTCCGGTTGTAATTAGCGAGTCTAAGGAATAATTATACGTTCTTAACTGTTTTTAGTTCTAGCTATTCTCTAAGTAACTATGTCTTTGTAGGGTCGATTGTTATCTCTATAGTGCTAATAATAAAGCCTAAGAATTTAACTTCCTTCTTATAGAATTTGTATTTTTAGGTACTGTCTTAAATCCTAAACGTATAAGTCGTTCGAAGACGTCCTAGACTTGTCTTATATGTTCCTATAGGGATCCTTTTGTATAGACTAGTATGTCGTCTATATATATAATAACGTGTACGTCGAGTAGGTCTCTAAGTGTTTCGTTAACGAGGTCCTAGTAGGATGCCGGTACGTTAGTTAATCCTATTAGTATAACTAAGAATTCGTAGAGTCCGTATCTTATCCTAAAAGCGGTTTTCTATTCTTCTCCTTCTACTATCCGTATAGCGTAGAAGGCATCTTATAGGTTAATCTTCGTATACTAGTCTAATCCGGTTAATCTATCTTATGCTTCTTTAATGTTAGGTAGCGGGTATCGGTTCTTAATTATAATCTCGTTTAACTTCCTATTGTCTTATACGAGTTATAACTTCCGGTTTGCTTTTAGAACGAATATATATAGAGCTCCTACGCTTAAGCTAGACCTTCTTATCTATCCTTTAGCTAGCTTCTCCTTTAGCTATTCTCGTAGGGTTGTTAGCTCTTTCTTAGACATTTAATATAGGGGTCCCTATAGAGGCTCTTTCCCTAGCTAAATGTTTATCTTATAATCCTATAGTTAATACTTAGGAAGGGCTTCCTTACCTCTCTCCTCTTTAAAGAGTCGCGACTACTTACGATACTCCTTAGGAATACTTAACTCTAAAATATTAGTATCCTTCGATAGTACGTTACTTCTATTACTTCTAGTAACTTCGTAACCCGGCGGCCCTACGCTAGTGTCTATCCCGGTCGAAGGTAGTTCTTCTATCCTTCTAGTTAGCGTAAGCTATATTCTATTTAGCTGTTTCCTTACCTTATCTACTAGTAAACGCTACTACTATATAGGCTAAATGTAGATAACGTAGTCGTATTCCCTAAATATAAGTACTCCTCTTCTCTAGTCAATTACTAGATTATGCTTTCTCAACTAAGGTTTACCTAGTACGATATTATAACTAGCTATATTAGTAATATCTAAGATAATTTCCTCGTAGTACTATTAGATTACTAGTAGTAGCGGTATCGTCTCTTACTCTATACTAGGTAAGGATAATCCGTCTACCGCGATTAATTTATACCCTTTGTCTTTCTTTTAAGTTACGATTCCTTTAGTCCTTATAAATGTTTCGGAGGTAAAATTCCCGCTCGCTCCGGAATTAATTATAACCTTAGTCCTATAACTATTAACGATTACTTATATTCGGAAGACTACTTATACTATCGGTAATGCTTAAGCCTTTTCTATATTATATAACTCCTTTCGGTCGCTTATTCCTAAGGAGTCGATCCTTTTCCCTATTTGTATATAAAACGTCGTACTTCGTATATTAAGGCCTCCGCCTAAACCTAGCGCGATCCTCTCTATATCCGTATCTATTTTTAGTAACGTTCTTAGATCTTCTACGTTTCTAAGTAGAGTACGCGTATATATTATACTATATTACGTAGTTTATTTAATATAAATATTCCTAACGGTATAATATATCTAGTATCTATAATTTAGCTTCCTATAGGTAGTCTCTTAATAACGGCTACTTCTAGATTTTCGGTTACTTCTATAAGTAGGTAGTCCTAAACCTATCGTCGTAGGCTATTAAGGACTTCGTCGAAGTTAAAGGGTTATAGTATTTATCGTCCGTTTACCTTTAGTAGGAATTCCTTATACCTTCTCTATAGATAGTATTAACGACTAATAGGTTGTGTTAACCTTAGGTTTAGAGGGGGTCCCTTAGGTCCAACTTGCCTAAATTTCATTTAGGTTTAATTAGTTATTTAGGCAAGCTAGTAGGACCTAGTATAGCTGTTAAGATATATACTACGTAGTTAAGCATTATAAGCGTAGCATTAAGGCAACAATTTAATTTATACCTCTCGAGTAGAGGGCATAGGGGTTTAGGTCCGCTAATCCTCTTGTTTTATCTAGCTACTGCGCTGCTTGTCACGTGACCTGATTTCCCGGTCCCGGGACCGGCAAATACCTCTACTTACATAAGCGCCGCTCTATACTACCACAACTCGGATAGGCTAACATAGGGTAGTTAGTAGACATTATTTTAGTAGTTAATAAGGGGGGATATTAAGTTTACACCCGGTAGCGTATTAGTATCTAGTTTGTAAGGTTAAAATTACGGTTTAAGGTCTAAGGTTCACGGTTAAGGTTATTACTTAAGGTTAAGGTTTAAGATTAAGGTTTACGGTTAAGGTCGACTAAGGTCGAAAACACTTAAGGTCTAAGGTATTTAGTAATAATTACGGTTACAAGGTCCTATTAAGTAATAATAACTATTATTAGCACATTCTAAAGTAAGCACTACGTAACAATAGATACGGCTACATTACTAGAAAAACTTAGTACCTTTACCGACATAGGTAGAGGCTACGAACAGCCTATAAACCCCACGAAATGGAAGGGGTCTATAGGGATTCTATCCCTTATAAGGGGATAGAGGAATCGGAGGAAGGGGAAACACCTAAATCTAGTAAAGAAGGGAGAAGCGGAACTAACTCCGCTAAATTAGGTATAGGTGTAGGAACGAATAGCACAATTAGAATAGATGCTATAACTGCCCTCTTTAGACGATTAGTAGTAGTAATAGAAAACGCTAGCCCTCGCTTTCTACCTCTAGGAGGTGCTAAGAATCCGTTCTTTAATAGCACTAATACTACTAAGTTCTAGGAGCGGTTTAGCGACCTAATAGACTAGTATCCGCCTCGGGCATCTATTAAGAAGGATGATTTCTAGGGTAGGTTTAAGCGTAATTACGAAACTACTATCCGGCGCGTAGTTATAAGACTGCCTAGGTAGCTTACTAATAAGGCACGTTTTAGGAGGGCGTTCTTATTAGAGTTCTTAAGGTTTAACGCCTACTAGATGTTAGGGAGTCGGGAATATCTTAAGGAGATTATTAGGGCGTAGTAAGGTAAGAGGCCCGAAGAATAGGATGTAAAGGAATTTATCCGCCTATTTATATCCTTAAGTGACCTAATTAAACCTAAGGATTTAGATAATAGCTCCCGGAGTCGCCTCCTCCTTTAGGGATTACTAGAGGCAGTCGCGAAAGCGGTCTATAAGGCTTACGGGCTTCACCTAAAGCAACCTAAGAAGTTTAGGGACTTTTAGAGGATCCTCGATAAAGCTACTAGTATCGTAGATAGTAAGGAGGGATAGAAAGCTATATATATAGATTTCCCTCTTACTTTACCTTAGCTATACCGCTTAGTCGTAAAGCAAATGCCGCGCCTTAAGCCTAAGATTAACACGCTTAAGAAGGCTACCTCTAGGACTATTATTAATAATAACCTAATCTAGAAGGTAGCTAAAATGAGCATACGTACATACTAGCGCGGTCGCGTCGCGGACGCGGGTACCTTCTACCCGAGCGAGAATTAACGCTCTATATAACCGGAGAGGCACAACCTAGACACTAAACTATAGGTTTACGTAATGTAGCGTCCCCTATCCTAGAATCGCGAATAGTCTAAAGCGATAGATAGTTATTACTACAACTATAGCAGTTCGAAGTACTTGGCTAGTAATTGTAGGGCGATAAGGTCCTTAATATCCCGGGGCTACGTATACCTCGCCCTAAACAACTAGTAGTATCTAGGGAAAGAAGGCGATCTACGTCCTACTAAGTTTAACTTTCGGAGGGACTATAGTAAACCGAAACTGCTCTATATGCTTCCTCTACTCGAAGAACATTATAGACCGATCGAGTTTAATAACTAGTATAAGATTCCTGCACTACGTAAGTAATAGATAGGTAGGGACTATACTAGGGTAACTAAGGTTACGCCTCCTAATTATTCTAAGCCCCCTCCTAACTTTAGGTATTTAATAGAGTATAGCCCTTAGGACGCACGGTCTAGCTAAACGGAGAAGGCTACTAGGATATATTAGGTCTTATTCGGAGAAAGTAAAGCGGAGTAGGCGATCGACTTAGGCGAACTTAACGAGGTATCTACCTATCCTATGTAGTCTAACAAAGTGAAAGGGAAGGCACCCGTAGGCATTCTAAAGAATCCGTACCCAAGGACCCGGTCCTTAGCCTAGGATCTATAAGCCCGAGCTAAGGCTACTAAGAAAGTTCGCCTTTAATTAGAATAGGAGATCCGGTAAGCTAAGATTAACTAGTAGGGGGTTAAAATAATTAACGAAGTTAGTACTTAAATAAGCGAAACTTAATTATTAGCTAAATCCGGAGTAACCCTAGGAAGGGGAAATAATGCCTAAGTAAATAAACTAGGGAACGATGCTAATAAAGGACTGCCTAAGGATATGCCTATTAGTCCCGTAAACACCCCCTTTGCATAAAGGAAGCGTATATAGAATACTAAGACTATAAGGATTAATAACTACGTCCGACAATATAGTTTAGCTAGTAATAGCCCGGTTATAAAGGAAGAGGGTATTATCTACTAGATTAATTAGATCCTCTAGACGACGTTTCCTAATGTAAATGCCTAGGATTAGTTTCGATATAGTCGCTAGTTCGAGGCTGCCCTCTTTGGTCGCGTTACTAACACCCCCGCTCTTTAGGAGAAGGTCGCTATAGTACGACGTCTTATAGGAAAGGACCCTAAGGTTCGCACTAGATAAGTAGTTACCTATAAAGATAAACCTAAGTATAATAAGGAGGTCTTCCGCGAAGATAGTTAGGCCTAGTATGTCGGAGTGTATTTAACTATACTTTACTCTAAGGGTGCGGTCCCTACTACTAAGCTATATAAGGACGTTAAGAAAATCGGACTCTCTAGTGTCCTTAACAACTTTACTATAGTCCCTAGTCCTTAAGTAGTAGCGGAGTTTAGGATAAACAAGAACTAGATTAGGTGTCTAATTAATAAGGGTTCCGAGGTGAATATTATCGGCTAGAGGAACGCTTATAGGTTTAGGTTACTAGTAATGTCGAGTACTTAGCTTACCTTTCGAGGTGCTAGAGGGCGGGCCTAGTTTAAAGGTGTTATAGGCAATTTAGATATTTAGGTATTTAGGGTTTACTACTAAGTAGACATGTTTATCTCCTCGGATCTAAACTTACTAACAATCCTAGGACGTCCGTAGGCCCGTAAGGTGCGGCTTACTGCCCGTAACTGCGATAATAGTTTATAGGAGGGGACTATTACTAGCCGTAAAGGTAAAAGTGTTATGTTTACTACCCTAGTTAGCTCGGATAGGTAGAAGACCCTTTAAGAACTATTAAAAGCGTCGGGAAATAGAAGGGTAGGTTAAGTTACGGCGCTTAACCTACCGATTTACTAAAGCCGGGTTTAATAAAATTAGTAAGGTTCTCGCACTATCTCGGAGAAACCTCGGACTTTAATTTACCGGTCCCGGGACCGGTAAATAGCTATAGTAAGGAAAACGGATACGACTACGATACGACGCATCTATAGGAACCCGGCAAGGCTCTAACGCCTAGTAACCATTTAGCTTACTTATTAGGATTGCTTAGGACTACTAGAGTAAAGGAACGAGTTATAGAAATTAGAATAGGCGCGTTTAAGGGAGATTCTATTACTAACGTTTATTTAGTTTAAGGGGATTAGCCCTTCGAGATCCTAAGGCAATCTACATTAAATACTTAGGCACGGAAGCAATAAGTAGGCTAACATATAGCTAATATTAGGATGCCGTAGGTCTTTACGATATATAAGCGTAAGGCGGATAAGAAGAAGCTAGTAGACGCGAGCGTTTACGAACGCCTAGAATTACGAGTTAAGGGAGATATAGAATAGAAGCGTAGGGCACTATACCTAGAATCTAAGATGCCTAAAGGACAAGGTCCATTTGATAGGAAGTACTTAACTAAGAAATTCTTAAGTATTAAGCGAGGTAGCCGGATTACGCTAGAACGACTTACCTTAATTAAGGTTAGCATTAAGCTATTGCTAATAGAAAGGGCCTTATTCGATGAGATGCTCTATAACCGGGAGGCAGTCCTCGCTTAGGATTTTAGTTATATAAGGCAAATTAGGCACGACGTTATGCTACCTTAGAAGATTAACACGGTCCCTTATAGGCTATAGTAGGCACGTCCTATCCTATTGCACCTAAGTCTTAGGGCAATTGTTAAGCGCATAATTAGAGCCCGGATTAAGAACAACATCCTAGAATACTTATAAGGGGCATATTCTAATAGCTAGTTCCTAGTCGTAAAGAAGGTTAATGCCTCTAGAAGCGATGTGCCATATCGGTTAATTAACTTAGCTATGCTCCTAAATAAGGTTACTATACGCGATGCTAACATTCCACCGGACACGGATAGCTTCTTAGAGGATTTTGCCGGGTGCCGAGTCGCTTCACTTATAGACCTATTTTTAGGTTATAATTAGATTACTTTAGATAAGTCCTACCGGGACTTAATAGCCTTTATAACCCCTCTTAGCCTAGTACGTAACACGACTCTACCTTAAGGAGCTACTAATTTAGTTACTTAGTTCGTGCGTGCGGTAATAAAGATTCTACTTAATTATATCTCGCATCGAGCGAAGCCGTTTCTCGATAATATCGGTATTAAGGGACTAACTAAGGACTATAGGAATGCCGAAGTAGAGCCTAGGTTAAGGAAATAGGTCGTTAAGCACATCGTTTCCCTAGATCTAGTTCTTACTAACCTAGAAAGAGCTAGTGCGGTAGTTACTAGAGGCAAATCCTAATAGTTATACGAAAAGCTTAAGATTATTAGGTACGTTACTAGCCCGGATAGTCGCTATCCTAACCTAAAGGTTGTAGCTAAGATCCTAGATTAGCCTACGCCTACCTATATTAAGGAGGTCCGCACCTATATAGGGCAGTCGAAAGCTAGAACTAGGAGATAAAGAAGTACTAGTAAAGGGGTAGAACGTAGTTAAGAGTTCTATAAATAGGAATCTTATATATACTAACGTACTCCTAAACGAAAGTTACGGAACGTTTACCCTTATCGATAAAGGATGTATATACTACGCTACAATTAACGGAGACTTAGCGAAAGGCCTCGGTCTCACGTATGTTAGTAACGAGAGCCGTAAGGCTATAGGGTTTACGAAGGCGATACGGAACTCGATCGAAGGAGTAGTCGCCTTCCGCATAGAAATTACCGGGATCTACTAGGTGGTTTATGCTTATGTCGTGCCTAATCTAGACTTTCCTATAATTCTAGGGAACCTATAGAAGGCGCATAATTAGATCCGGACCGCGCCTAAAAAGCGCCGGTACTACTATAGCTTAGTAAAGAAATAGGTACCCGAAGGACGTAACTACGAAGAACACGAGTCGGGTAAGCGTTTCGCTACGATTGCCGCGGCAACCGTAGAAGATATTAAGAAAGCCCTTAGTAAGAAGGAGCCGCCTACGCGAGAGGAACTTAAGAAGGGCTTACCTCTAGAACTTTAGGATATGTTACCGCTGTTTTCTACTAGGGAAGCTAATAAGCTAGCTCCGTACCGCGGCGACCTTAACTATAAGATCGAGATACGGACGAAAGCCGACGGAAGCCCGGAACCATTACCCTAGGGACCGCTCTATAGCATGTCTAAAGACGAGCTACTTATCCTCCGGAAGTTACTAACGGAACTATAGCGTAAGGGTTACATTCGCTCTTCGACCTTAGAAGCGGCGGCTCCCGTCTTATTCGTAAGGAAGCCCGGGGGAGGACTTAGGTTCTACTATGATTATAGAGCATTAAACTCGATTACTAAGTAGGACCGTTATCCGCTACTATTAATCCCGGAAACTATTCGGAACCTAACGGGCGCTAGATAGATTACGAAGGTAGACGTTGTTACCGCATTCCACTACCTTCGGATAGCTCGAGGCGAAGAGTATAAGACGGCTTTTTGAACTAGATTTGGTCTATAGGAGTGGCTAGTATGTCCGTTTGGTTTGTCCGGGGCCCCTATAACATTCTAGCGGTACATTAAAGACAATGTGAGTAGATTGATGTATTAAGAGAGATCTACGAAGTCGCGAGAAAGTAAGATAAGCTAAGAAAAGTAGGTACCTTAGGTAGCTAGGGCCTTAGCATCTAAGAAGTGCTTAGGACAAGCATTAAGTATTAACAGTTTATTACGGGACTACCTAGACGACTTTACATCGGCCTACGCTAACGACGTCGTTATTTACTCCGACGGAACAAAAAAGGACTATTTCTAGAAGGTTCGTATCGTGCTCTAGAAGCTTTAGGACGGAGGCCTTTTCCTAGATCTAGGGAAGTATAAGTTCGTATAGAAGAAGGTTAAGTACCTCGGGTTTATTATACATGCCGACGGGATAGGAGTAGGACCCGACCCCGAGAAGGTAGTAGTAGTAAAGGACTAGAAGGCACTAGTTACCTAGAAGGAAGTGCGGCGTTTCTTAGGCTTCGCGAACTACTACCGGATATTTATTCTAAACTATTCGAAGCTTGCCGAGCCCTTAACGTCGCTAACCGGCAAGAACAAGGTGTTTTCCTAGGGAGATCGTTAGGCTAATGCGTTTAAGTCCCTAAAGGATAAGTACTATAAAGCACTAGTTTTAGCCTACTAGAACCCGGAGCTCCCTACCTTTTTAGAGACGGACTGCAGCGGCTTTACGCTTAGAGGCGCCCTCCTATAAGAAAAGGACGGAGTCGTAAAACTAGTAGGATTCTACTCGAAGAAGCTTAATAAGGCTAAGATTAACTACGACATTCACGATAAGGAGATACTCGCGGTAGTGTCCTATCTTAAAGAATAGGCTCCCGAGTTAAAAACATGTAGGCCCTTTATAATCTAGACGGACTATAAGAACCTAGAATACTTTATAACGAAGAGACAGCTTTCCGAACGGTAGATCCGGTAGGTTAAGGAAGTTGTAAAATTCTAGTTTTTACTAGTGTATAGGCCGGGCACCGAGGCGATTATGCCGGACGCCCTTTCTCGAAGGGAGTAGGATACACTTAGGTAGGACGACAAGTTATTACGGTATCGCAGGTTTCTTAAACCGGACATCGTAAAGAATTAGCCGGGCTCGAAGGTAGTAGACGTTAGCTCGACTATAAAGGTTTCGTTAGTACGAATCTTAGCTACGCAGTTCAAAGGACTATCCGCTATAGAAGAGGCGGATTCACCGGGCGTACTATAGGGACCCTTCTAAGACTAAGAGCTAAACGACCTCTAGGAAAGAACTATCGAGAAGAATAGCACGTTCTAAGCGGTACACCGCGCGATTAAGGTAGGAGCGCGTTCACTTCCTAGCGAGGTAAACTCAAGGTGTAAGTAGGTAACTATAGCATCGACCGTAACGGGTATCTTCGCTACCGCGGTAGGATTTAGGTGCCTAGAGCTCCTAGTTCTACGGAGTCCGACTATAAGGAGGCGGATATAGCGATTCTATAGAACGACACCCTTCGAACTAAGCTAATCTAATCCGTGCACGATTTACCGGTATACGGCCACCCTAGCCGGGACTCTATAGTATCGATACTAAGTCGCAACTTCTACTAGCCCCTATAGTCTAAGTACGTAAGGCAGTTCTTAAGGAACTATAACTACTACGGTAGGAATAAGGTGTAGAGAGAATAAAAACACGGCCTCCTACAACCCTTACCGGTCCCCGACCGATTCTTCTAGGAGATCTCGATGGATTTTATAACGGACATGCCCGAGTCGTAAGGGAATACTTACCTCTAGGTAATTAAGGATCGACTAAGCAAGACCGTCGTTTTAGAAGCGATACCTACTATAAAAGCCGAGGACTACGCTAAAAGGTTCTTAGACTACTAGGTAAGATACTACGGCCTCCCTTAAGCTATTACGAGTAACCGGGATACTAACTAGACGAGTACCTTCTAGAGGACCTTCTATCGTTTAACCGGTGTAAAATAGAGGCTTAGCTCCGCCTACTACCTATAAACCGACGGAGGCCCGGAACGGTTAAACTAGGAAGTCTAGGCTTACCTCCGTAACTACATTAACTATAAGCAGTCCGACTAGAAACGCTAGCTCCCCACGGCGCAACTTGCTCTAAACGCGCGGTATTACGCTAGGCTAGGAATAAGCCCCTTCTTCGCGGTATACGGATACGAGGCACTATTACCCGTTTAGTTATAACCGGACCTAGAGACCTCTTAGTTAGACGCCGCGTAACGGGTAACGCTATTCGTAGAAAGGATATAAAGGATCACGGACCTGTATTAGGCGAGTATAGCGGAAGCCGCCTAAAAATAGGAGGACTACGCTAACCGGGATAGGAAGCCCGCACTAATCTATCGTATAGGCGATAAAGTTTAGCTAGATCTACGTAACTATGTCACTATACGACTAAAGAAGAGCCTCGACTATAGACACGCAAAGTATACGGTAGTAGAAGTGATCTTACCGTTGTCTATACGCTTGTCTAGGATCCCCGACGGGATCTACCCGGTCTTCTATCCTAACTTACTACGACCTGTAAGCTAAGACCCCTTACCTAGATAGGAGATCGATAATAAACAGCCGGACCCTATAATAATTGAGTCTTACGAAGAGTAGCAGGTAGAAGAGATCCTTTACGCTAGAACTAAGGTTAGAGGTAGAGGCCGAGTACGTGAAGTCCTAGTAAAATAGACCGGATACTACAAGCCTACATAGGAACCATTAGGGTACCTCGCGGACATAGCAGCCGCGGATAACTTCGAGAAGAGATATAGTAACCTAATAACGCATAACGGACCGAAGGAGGCATAGGATACGAACAGAAGGGGGAGAAGGCGAAAAGGTAAGGATTACTAGAGATTTAGCGTAGATATAGGCGTTTAGGAAAAGGTAGGCGTTCTTTTAGGTTAGGGAGTCTTTTTAGGAGATAGAGAGAAGTAAGAAGGCATAGGTAAGTTTAAGAGCGTTTCATTTTAGCGGCGTCCGCCGTAAAAGCAGCGGAGCCCGATCCCTTTCGAGATAGCTACATACTATAATAGCCCGGTCGCGGCCCGCGCGAAAGACGAGGGTGCCCGAAGGCTAGTTAGTAGAGGCTAAGGCCTAACGCACGCGGCGCTAGCCTAGCTAGAGGTCGCGTAGGGCGCCCCCGGGACTAAGAGGTCGGTTAGCGATAGTTTTATAACGGGGCCCGCGGTACATACATGTCCTCGCAATGCTTATGATTAGTGTTGTAGGCCTAGTAGGCGCGCGCGGTTACGCCCTAACGATAATTAGCGGACCCCGATAAGAATAGGACGAGGACCGGTACTTATATACTAGGAGACGCAGTCTACGCTAGTAGAGGCGTAGGGGACGTAGTAGATGCGGCGTTAGGACATTTTATGCTAGGCTCCGGTTAGAACGTTTCGGTCTCCGTAGGAATTTATTCGGACTTACTTAATAGTATTAATAGAAGATATAGTAGTAGTGGTTTCTATTTACGGCATACTATTAGTATCTATCGGAACCCGTAGGGACAATGTCGTCTCCCTAAGCAATAGGCATAAGATTCGCGAATATGCCCCTAAGGCTAGAGACGCTTAGCTAGGGGGAGGGGGAGGGGCGACTTACGCGTACGGTAGGTAATAAGGAAAGGAAAGAAAAGAAAAAAGAGAACGAGAACCTAAAGATATGTTCTACGCTCCTATTATTCACATGTAACAATAGCTATTGTCACTTAATAGACAATAGTAAACCTTACACTTACCTAGGTAATAATACTTTATCTCGGCGTCGGCGGGGCTAGACAATAAGGAAGAGAAGCTCGGGCACTTCCTATTGCGAGCCTAACGAGAACACCTGGGACAATAGGCTCTAGGGCGGAGCTATAACTAGGGGCGGCGGAGGAGGAAGGGGGGGGGGTAGTATAAGGGGCGGGCCCCTGTTTCTTAGCATAGGCTACGCCTATGCGTTCGGATTGCTTTTCGACACCTTTTCTTCGGACAGCTTATGACTTTCCCTTTCTTCTATATCGAACTTATTATAAACTTTATAGAACTTTAGTGTATACGTCGTTTACCCGTAACACTACCTATATTAAGGAGGTCCGTACCTATATAGGGCTGTATATATACTTCCGGATATAGATTCCCTAGTTCGTCATTATCGCTCGACTAATATATAAACTACTAAAGAAGGACGCCGAGTTCACCTAGATAGAAAATAAGCAGTTCTTAAAAGAAGAGGTTACTAGATACCTTATGTAGGCTCTAGCCTTAGTTACCCTCTACTACTTACCTAGTACTAGGTCTATCTTTATCTTAGTTAATGCTAGCGGTACTAGATAGGGATGTATCGTTTCTTAAGAATTAATAGACAGTACCCGACGGCGTTACCCGGTACGGTATAAGAGTAGAATCTAGAACGCGTTAGAATCTAGATATAATGCTAGTAAGCGGGAATGCCTTAGGGTCCTTAAGGGGCTTAAGAAGATCTAGAGATATATTACTAGCGTTAATTTTATCCTTAAGGTTAATACTAAGACACTTATATAGTAGCTTAACCGGCCGGCTTCGGACCTACCGAACTCGGTAATAGTCCGGTAGGTCGTATAGATTAGGTTATTTACGTTCGAGGTAAAGCACGTTACGGGGACTAGGTACACTAGCCTAGATGCCCTGTCTCGTAGGCCCTCTACACCTTAGGAACCTAGGGAAGCTAACGAAGACGAAGTCGACTAGATGATTAATAATAAGCTATTCGGGTACCCGGAGCCGGTCGATACCTATCCGGTTAAAATCTAGAAAACATGCTATCTCGGGGACTAATATTCTAAGGGCTCTTAGTAGCTTACTTAGGTTATAGAAACTAGGACCCGGCCCGATAGTATTACCCGTACTAAGTATCGGTGGCTAGTGAAAAAGAGCGTTAACTTCTTTATCCGAGACTAATTGCTATTCTTCTAGAAGCGCCGAGGAGTACCGTTATAACTTGTAATTAACGATAATAAGGCTTAGAAGGAAATCGTTATAGAATACTATAAAGACACGGTTATCGCAGCGCTAAGGTTATATATAACCTTATTTCCGATCGGTATTACTAGGACGGGTACTTCGCCGATGTCTCTACGTAGGTTTAAAGTTATGCTCCTTATAGGTTTCGCGAAGGTAACTAGCGCGCTAGTAAGCTTCACTTATCGAGCCCTTAGGTTATTAGTAAGAAGTAGTACTCGGACCCCGTCTAGGTGTATAAAAATAGATACCTCCTAGTTACGCGCGAAGCACTTAGTAACTAGATCGAGGCTAGAGTAATAAAGGCACCCCCTAGCTCTAAGACGGTTGCTAAGTTTCTATACGAAGATGTCTTCTATAGGCACGGCTACTATACTAAAATTGTGCTTAATAACGCTACGGTTTATGCGGCTAAGGTTAAGCGGTTACTCGTAGGACTTAGTGTTCGAAGGATCCGAATATTACCGTACTATTCGTAGTCTAATACTCCGGTCGAGGTTAGGCACCGTCTGATTCTTATAGCGTTAGCAAAGCTTATAAGGAACATATACCGCGGATAGAAGCAATAGGTACCCGCTGTATTATAGGCTAATAGGACCACGACCTATCGTACTACTAGAATAACGCTAGCTTAGGTCCTATATAGCTATCGCACGATTCTACCAATTGAGGTTAAGTACCTAACGTAGGCAAATTATTAATAGGGATCGGTAAGAACGACTAAGGACCTGCTTACTATACGTGCGCGTTAACTCTAGGCTCGAGACCTTAGTTTAGAAGAGTTACATACTCGAAGGAAGCGACTAAGAGAACTTAGTAAGGACTACTTTAACTCTTACCGGAATATTAACTTTATTAGTTTCTAGAAGGGCGACCTTATTATAAGATTCGATAAGCTATATAAGGATAACTTCTTACGTAAGATCGGTTACCGATAGTAAGGTCTATATCGGGTGTCTAGTGTCTCTAGGGAATTTAGTACCTATATTCTTAAGGAGCTTAATAGCACGCTAATAAAGGGTGTTTAGGCACGGGAAAACCTTAAGCTAGTTCCTAAGCTTCGCCCGGATAACATAGGAGTACTAGGCTTAGATAATGGGATCGATCTCGTAATAGGAGAGGGAGAAGTCGCTAATAGCGTCGCTAATAGCGAAGATAGTAGTAATTCGAACGAGATCGAGCCTATCGCCGACGAAGACGTACTACCTATAGGAGTTAACGAAAGGGGATCGGATCCTAAACCGGAATCTAAGAAGCTATAGGTTAGGCCTTATAACCTTTCTATAGCCGAAATTTTATAGTTTAGTAGGATCGAGGCTAAGAACTAATTAGTTAGTAATAGCGTACGGAGTTCACTTCCCTTAGGCATGTGTTACGTATACTCTTTAGTTTATTAAGCTAATTCGGTTATCTAGACTTTACTTTATAGGATGTTCTTACCTTAGTTAGGCCTTAGTTAGTAGAGTTACATTTACCGGTCCCGGGACCGGTAAATTAGATTACGTAATAGTATAGCATACCTCTACCGAATACTTACCTAGGTAGTTACTAGTACTGGTTTTCGGTTATATGTAGGGTTATCGGACCTTTAGTATAACCTTAATAGCACTACTCTTACTACTTATAAGACCGGTCTTAGTACTACTACCTTATAACGGTTATAGGGACATACGCTACGAGGCATACTTAAGCGTAGCTCTCTACCTACTACTTCCTCTCTTTTTCTTTAAACACTATCTACACTACTATATCCTTACTAACTACTAATATATCTATCTACTACTACATACATTAGACGGTTCTTTAGCCTCTCTCTTTACGACCTTAACCTTCTTTAAAGCCCCCTACCCCGACATTAAGCTTTTAAAGCTTACTAATACTCTAGAGTAGTACTACGAGATAGCTAGCTCTTACGATCTTACTACTAGCGAATCCTAGTTATTATAGCTTTAGCTAGTCCTTCGTTACGCCCGGCTAGCTCGAGTATAGCGCTTACTAGTACTATTACTAGGCTTACCCGCCTACCTTAGACCTTATTCGAGTCCCTTCGTCTACCGGATAACGTTAAGTATGTCCTTACTAACACGAACACGCCGAAGTCCGCCGCTAATGTTATGTTCCGAGAGCTTAGTCCTTAGAAGCGGGTTAAGGTGTTAAAGGACTTCTATAAGGGCTTCGAGAAGGTATTCGAAGACTACTCCGTCTAGGTTAACCTATTTTTTAAGGAAGTTAAGAGCGGCATAGGTAAGAGCTACTAGGATGAATTCCTTAGTAATAAGAAGCTCGATGTCTTATTTCCTATCGTTAGTAAGATTTGTAAGACCGGTTTAGAGATTCGTAATCGTAAGAAGACTCTTCGAGCTACGCTTACCCGCTACTAGCTATAGTAGATAGACAATAAGATTCTTAATCGACGCGTTATCTCCGAGCTTTGTAGTACTAACAGCGGGCGCCGCTAGTTTACGGCCTTTATTAATAAGTACCTAGACTATACCAGGGCTGTTAGTAGAATTTAGAGGGCATTAATCTAGCGTATAAGGATCGGCCGTAAGGGCATAGATCGTAAGCGAATTCTAGAGCCTAGTAATCTTACCCGGTGCGATAGGGAGGCTAAAGCACGTAGCATTAATCCGTAGTCGGCTAAGAGTAGGGAGATTATTAGAAGACACCGCCTAGCCGTCTATAAGGATAGCCTTCTATACTTTATAGAGGGTACTATTACTAAGAAGTCCGCGTCCCTAGAGGATAGTATAGATTAACCTAGACTATCTAGCTAGTAATAGCCTTAGCTACTACCGGGTAGTAAAGGTAAAGGACGTATAAAGAGTACTACGCTAACTTTACTACTAGCCTCTACCTAGCCTATAGTCCTATCGAGAGGCGGTCGTAAGTCGAGTCGACTTAAGTAGCTCCGTATAGGCGAGAGTATAGGTGTAAGGGCCGTAAGGCTATAAGGGGATGTCGTAATGTATAGCACGCCTACGATCTTCTAATCGTAGATAAACTAAAGCTTACTTTCTTCTATCGACGCTATACGCGTCTCCTAGTGTACGTATACGCGTTACGTGCGGTATACTAAGCCGGGTATAGCCGTATTACATGTAAGGGTTAGCTATAGGCTACCCTTATAATAGGTAAGGGCATAACTACGCCTACTCGATCCTCGCCTAACCGAACGCTAGACGGCGTACCTATACGCGAGGGCAGTCCGCTAGGTACACCGGTTAGTACCCTACGATCCACTCCGGCCTTAACTAAGAATAGCAATCCGATACTTACTATGTTACCTTCGGCTATAATTAGGGATGTATTAGTCTTTAAGGATTAGATCCTATAAGAAGACGAGGCCCTCCGGATTAAGCGCGCTAACTGCACCTATAATAAGCGGTACTATAGCGTTAAGTTTAGAAACTCGATTAACGTAGATAGTATTAACTAGCTACCTAAGTACCGGATAGCGGGGCTTAAGATACTCGAACATACTGTCTCGTAGGTTCTTAAGAGGGATAGTAAGGTTAGCGCTATAATATGTAATTAGTATATTCGAGATTTCTACTATAAGGCCCTCTACTTTGTTATAAATCCCGGTATTACCGCTAATACCTTATATAAGCGTACGCTTCAGGTCTAAGACTAGCTCTTTAAAGGTAAGAGTTTTTTAGCTATTAAGGTAAAAAATGGATCGTAGTTTCGCCCTAATAAGCGTAGTTAGAAGACTTTTAACCCGCTTAGCTACCTCCGCGTTCGAGGTAAAGTCGGCACTACGAGTAGCATCGTTACGTATACTAACTATAACTAGATCCTCAATAAATTCGGCATTAATAAAGCTAACTAAGCCGATCTTAATAGTACCGGTACCTATATTAATAGCAATATGCTATACTAGTATAATAACGCTAAACTAGCGCCGCGGGTTAAAACGGTTAGAGAAATAATAAGTTGAGAATTCGACGTGTACCAATAGTACCTACGAGAATTAAATAAGGTTAGTAACGGCGGCGTCTACTAGAACATGTAGTATTCTCTAAGCTAATAGATTATGCGATAAGACCCCGGACTGTAGCTCTTATAAGTAGCGCTATACCCTTAATACTATACTCGGTTTATCTCCTTCCCTAGGCCTACGATTTTTAGCTTTAATAGGGCTTATTAGGGGGGTAACGCGAACACTATAGTATAGTATGCTAGGGTCGACTTAAACCTCGAAATTGAAAACTACTAGACTAGTAACCGGCTTAACATGCTATACTCTCTTAACTTAGAGGGCACTAGTAGGCCGGAGTTTTTACACGGTTTTTATAAGAAAGGGAATGCTAGAGAGTTTATCTAGTAGTACTAGATTAATGACTATATAGAAGACGGCCGATTTAAGCGTTTCTTCTCGGTCAGGGTCTAAAATTACCTAAGTAAGAACAGCATCAGCTAGTTTAGAGAGGACCTAAGCGCTAGGCAAATGCGGGTAACTACTATAGGCGTTCTAATAAGGTAGGCCGTACATAAGAGGACACTACGTTAGATTAACCCTTACTTTATTGAGATCCGCGACGATAACTATCTTAAACTCTAGAGAAGCTAGAGTATACACTAGGTGATGGACCTCTATCGTAACTTTAAGACGCTAAGTAAGAGCGCTATAGGGTTTAAGTATCGACGCCTAGTACCCGGCTATCCTTTTCCTACGGCCGTACACCTTAGTAGCATTAGCCCTCTATCCGATGCCCTAGCGGGTTTAAAGTCTTAGAACGATAACGAAGTCATCCTTAATACTAGAAGGTGGCTTGATACTACGGTCCGCCTAGACTCGGAGCTCTTCTATAAGAAGATGTATAATTAGCGCGTCCGAGCTATAAAATTAATAGATAAGTAGCTTAGCTTAGTCACTACTCTCGAGTAGATATGCTTTATAAGCGAAGGGCGCGATAAGAGCTTCTTCCGTAACTACTATAGGAACTTTACTAGCTAGCTACTTAGGGACGCGTCTAATGAGACTAGTATTAGCTACGATAACGAGTAGGTCTAGACTAAGGAGTTATGTAAGAATAAGTGGAACTAAGTAGTTAGTACGGGTTTATAGGCTCCTAGTTTCTAGTTGATTTTCCGGCTATAGCTATAGCCTATAGGTTTCTAGTTCTAATTCTAGTTCTAGTTCTAGTTAATGCTTCGGGTACGGATGCTTCTAGTCCTTAGATCTTACTTGTTTCTTATAGTTACTTATCTTCCCTTAACTAACTTTCTAGCTACGCGATAGACTCGTTCTTAGATTTATTAGGTTACTAGTACTAACACTTACTTGTTTTATAAATAGCGTTCGTATTATTCGACTATCTAGCCTATTCGATTAATGCTAATATAGCGCGAGTCGCGGTTATTAACGTTACTATTACGGTCTCTATTAGAAGAATCCTTTCGATCTTTATAAACTATCGCTAGTAGGCCCTAGGATTACCTAACATCTTATATATTAAGCTAAATAGTAGGGTAAGCTATTATACTACTATAAGACTACCTTAGCTTATAGCGACTAACTGCGCTACCTATAGTGCCCGGGCTTACTACTTTAGAACCTAAGGACAGGTTCGTAATAGGGGAGGATATATTAACGACTAATAGGTTATGTTAACCTTAGGTTTAGAAGGGGGTCCCTTAGGTCCAACTTACCTAAATTTCATTTAGGTTTAATTAGACATTTAGGTAAGCTAGTAGGACCTAGTATAGCTATTAAGATATATACTGCGTAGTTAAGCATTGATTGATTGTTCCATTAACGTGCTATGTGAGTCTAAGACTATGCAACACGGGTAGGGTGCCCTACCATTTTCTAGTTAGTAGAGGAAAAGCCTTTTGCAATAAAAACCTCTAAAAGTAAGCAGAGTTCCTTCCTCGCGATATTGTAGAGGCCTTCTTGCCTCACGGGACCCGGCGGTTTTCCCGTACTCCTTTTACGCCGTAAAACCCAAAATACGCAAAGAAAATAGCCGTAGAGGCTAAGGGCTAAGCCCTATGTGTCGTAAAAGTAACGAAATTCGCTCCTTTCGCCTTCTACATCCCGCGTCACGTGATCTTAGGGCTACGCCCTTATTACCATCGTATTCTTCGGGAGTGAAGCTTTAAAACGAGCTACTTGTCACGGTCTCTCCTCAGGTGATACAGAGTGTAGGTGCTGAGAAGCCTTCTGGCCCAAGAGAGACTGGAAGTGAATGTTCAAGTTTGCATGTGATTGCAAAGAATCACATGCCCGACAAGATTCACTGCGGGACCCAGCCCCAGCATACGATATCTCGAGTACCTGTTGAGGGATTCACTTCGGGTCTTCACTACATCACCGCCCGCGACTTAGAGAAGACCCGCGAGTACCCGAGGGGTGAATGGGAGCACGTGGAAGGTGCGAGATGTGGGGTGGCTAGGAATAAGGTTTGTGACTCACCCCAGGGCCCGGCTATTTACGGTGATGTAGGGACGCGCACGCGCAACGCGGGGGTTTAAATAGTCGGCCTTCCCCCAGGCCTCTCTTCTCCTCTTCGTCTTTCGTTCTGTGTAGCTACTAGACCATACCTTTTGCACTTGCACTTCGCATTTGCATTTCAGTTTTCACCCTCAGTTCCAAGCCAGGCTTTCGCCCTGACATTACGAAAGACCATCAACACACCCGTCCATCCTCAACATGGACACTGGAGCCGACGGTGCGCCCGAAGGCGTGCAACCCGACAACGACGCTCCATTCAACTTCAGCGAGTATGACGACGTACCTACGGACGCAGCAGGCTACGCAACCTGGACTGCCGCCAACCCCGAGCTCGCCTTCCGCCTCCTTCGACGCACGTACACCTCCTTTGAGAACACGGCAAACCAGGCACAGGAAGCAATCAACAAGAGTAACGAGAAGACTGCTCAGATCAACAACCTCCAAGGCATCCTTGATCACATCAACCGTACCCAGATAGGAGGGGGCGGTAATGGTAGTGGTCATCCTCGAGTTAGCAAGAAGGTCAACGACCCGGACGAGTTCACAGGAGACAAGAGCAAGTACGAGGCTTTCACAACCCAGCTTACTGTCAAGCTTCTAGCCAATGGTGATCACTTCCTGACTGAAGAACACAAGATGGCCTACGTCTTCTCCCTCCTTCGTGACAAGGCACTCGACCAGGTCCGGCACTACATCGACTCTAGCACACAGTCTCTTACCTGCCCCAACACCGCTACTCTTCTCAAGGATCTTGCTGCTGCTTTTGGCGACCCAGACCGTCGCGCAACTGCCCAGCAGAACATCGCCAACCTCCAGCAGAAGAACAAGAGCTTCCTCGACTACTACTCGACCTTCTCCCGTGAGATTGGGTACACCGGCTATGACGAGGAGGCCAAGCGATCTCTGTTGTACCAAGGCCTCTCTGCAGAACTTCTTCACGCACTCGAAGACAAGGACGTCAAGGACATGACCTACCAGGAGCTCGCAGCTAAGTGCCAGGCCCTCGACTCGAACATGAAGCGTACCAACGCAATCCTCGCTGCCCGCGGTAACGGCAAGCAACCCCGTAACCCGGCTAGCACCTCCACCCCTCCGGGCCCTGTTCCTGGCCCTCTAGTCCGCGCAGCTACCGCTCCTCCAGCTACTAGCGACCCGATGGACCTCTCCGCAGGTGCTGCTACCCCTCGAGTCCAAGGACTCGTAGGTGGAAAGCTGACTGCTGAAGAGAAGATCCGTCGCCGCCAGAATGGCCTCTGCTCGTACTGCGGTGGCGCTGGCCACATCGCTGTTACTTGCCCAAACCTCGCTGCTCGCAACGCTCGCGCTACCACTCATGCTGCTGCTCAGATTGAGGCTGCTCCAGCTGGTCCTACCAACCAGGGAAAAGCCTAGGTCTTCTTCCAAGTCGCGAAGAAGACCTTCTACGTGTTGAACAGGAAGGAAAGAAGAGAAAGGCTTTACGACTCAACGTGATTGAGCTATTTGATGACGGCGATGGCAAGATTTCTAAGCCATTCCTCGCCGAAGTACAGATAGGCTCAAAATTGAAGAATCCTAAACAACTTTCTACTACTTCCTTCCTGGATACCGGCGCCCTGACGGAGACATTCATGGACCCTGAATGTGCTTCTCGTCATAAGTTGAAGCTCCAAAAACTCAGATACCCTCGTACCTTGCTTATGTTTGACGGTACTCCCTCCGCCGAGAAGATCACTCATGTTGTTCACACAACAGTGACTCTCGCAGGAAGGACAATGCCCGTCATGGCATATATCTCGAAGCTCCCGAAGTACCAGTTCGTCCTTTTTGGGCAAGTAACAGCGATGTGGCCAGCGCCACCGCAGTACGAGCAGAGGCCATTCTGGCGGCGACGGATCTTCTCTTCAGCAGTCAGCTTTCCACCTACGAGTCCTTGGACTCGAGGGGTAGCAGCACCTGCGGAGAGGTCCATCGGGTCGCTAGTAGCTGGAGGAGCGGTAGCTGCGCGGACTAGAGGGCCAGGAACAGGGCCCGGAGGGGTGGAGGTGCTAGCCGGGTTACGGGGTTGCTTGCCGTTACCGCGGGCAGCGAGGATTGCGTTGGTACGCTTCATGTTCGAGTCGAGGGCCTGGCACTTAGCTGCGAGCTCCTGGTAGGTCATGTCCTTGACGTCCTTGTCTTCGAGTGCGTGAAGAAGTTCTGCAGAGAGGCCTTGGTACAACAGAGATCGCTTGGCCTCCTCGTCATAGCCGGTGTACCCAATCTCACGGGAGAAGGTCGAGTAGTAGTCGAGGAAGCTCTTGTTCTTCTGCTGGAGGTTGGCGATGTTCTGCTGGGCAGTTGCGCGACGGTCTGGGTCGCCAAAAGCAGCAGCAAGATCCTTGAGAAGAGTAGCGGTGTTGGGGCAGGTAAGAGACTGTGTGCTAGAGTCGATGTAGTGCCGGACCTGGTCGAGTGCCTTGTCACGAAGGAGGGAGAAGACGTAGGCCATCTTGTGTTCTTCAGTCAGGAAGTGATCACCATTGGCTAGAAGCTTGACAGTAAGCTGGGTTGTGAAAGCCTCGTACTTGCTCTTGTCTCCTGTGAACTCGTCCGGGTCGTTGACCTTCTTGCTAACTCGAGGATGACCACTACCATTACCGCCCCCTCCTATCTGGGTACGGTTGATGTGATCAAGGATGCCTTGGAGGTTGTTGATCTGAGCAGTCTTCTCGTTACTCTTGTTGATTGCTTCCTGTGCCTGGTTTGCCGTGTTCTCAAAGGAGGTGTACGTGCGTCGAAGGAGGCGGAAGGCGAGCTCGGGGTTGGCGGCAGTCCAGGTTGCGTAGCCTGCTGCGTCCGTAGGTACGTCGTCATACTCGCTGAAGTTGAATGGAGCGTCGTTGTCGGGTTGCACGCCTTCGGGCGCACCGTCGGCTCCAGTGTCCATGTTGAGGATGGACGGGTGTGTTGATGGTCTTTCGTAATGTCAGGGCGAAAGCCTGGCTTGGAACTGAGGGTGAAAACTGAAATGCAAATGCGAAGTGCAAGTGCAAAAGGTATGGTCTAGTAGCTACACAGAACGAAAGACGAAGAGGAGAAGAGAGGCCTGGGGGAAGGCCGACTATTTAAACCCCCGCGTTGCGCGTGCGCGTCCCTACATCACCGTAAATAGCCGGGCCCTGGGGTGAGTCACAAACCTTATTCCTAGCCACCCCACATCTCGCACCTTCCACGTGCTCCCATTCACCCCTCGGGTACTCGCGGGTCTTCTCTAAGTCGCGGGCGGTGATGTAGTGAAGACCCGAAGTGAATCCCTCAACAGGTACTCGAGATATCGTATGCTGGGGCTGGGTCCCGCAGTGAATCTTGTCGGGCATGTGATTCTTTGCAATCACATGCAAACTTGAACATTCACTTCCAGTCTCTCTTGGGCCAGAAGGCTTCTCAGCACCTACACTCTGTATCACCTGAGGAGAGACCGTGACATGCTGTCCTTCGATAGATAGGAAGAGAATAGGGAAGGCCGCTACCCTTAGTTTTCTAGTCCTAACTTCGGTATATAGACGACATCCTTGGAGGAGGTGAATTGGAGTCTCTTTTTGGCCGCAGCGGCATCTATCGTCGTCTGTTTTGTGGAACCGGTAAAGGTAGTCGCGGAAGAAACCGTGTCCTAAACGTAAGGAGTAGTAGGCGCTCGAGGTAGCCCTCTCGCATTGTATTTGCAGCGGGAGGTATTCTTCATATTGAAACCGAGAGAAGTAGCTGTTCGGGCCGTGCTCCTTCTTAGTCTTTGCCTTGTAAAATCGGTCTCTAGTAGCCTTAGCTACTAGGTCGGTAAGGTAATCTTCGTCGGTTATACTAAGCGACTTGTCGGTTATACTAAGCGACTTGTCGGTTATACTAAGCGACTTAAAGGTCTCTAGTCTTCTTTGGATCCCCTGGAGTTTGGAGCCTTCTTTAGGCGGTAAAAGCTCGTAGCCCGTCTCTAATACCCTTTTCGTAGCTATTGGGATAGTACTACTTAGGGCCCTAGCAATCGGGTTGTCTTCGGGAAGCTTCTTTAGCCTTAAGCTATATTTGAGGACCTGGCGTTCTAGGCGAATTCGAGGGGTAAGGAGGTTTGCTTCTCTCTCGGCAGGCTCGGTAGGAGTAGTACGGAAGACCCCTAGGACTTTACGAATGCCTTTTCCGTGTATAGCCTCTAGGGGGGTAATAGCTCTCCTCGATTTCCACCAAACCGGCGCCCCGTAGTCGGCTACGGTAGTAACGCAAGAAAGGTATAGTGTGCGTAGGGAGCGAGTGCTTAACCCATTCCCTATATTCGCTAGGCGGTTCATCCTATAGAAGGAGGCAAGTGCCTTAGTTGCTCGGATTTGAATATGTTCTTTAAAGGTAAGATAGGTATCAAACCAGATCCCTAGCCATCGTACGGCCTTTGTCGCGGGTTTAATAACTTCCCCGCTTGGTAGGGTAATAGAACTATCGTGTCCTTTGCCTTTTGCGAAGTGTAGGAGCTCGGTTTTAGCGAGGTCAAATTCTATCGCTTGTTCGGCTCCTTTCTTCGTTAAGAGCTTAACCTCTTTCTCGAGGGTCTTTGCGTTCTTCTTAAGGCTAGTCGATGCAACTAGGAGTCCAATATCGTCGATGTAGGATAAGGGAGTTACGGTTTTAATGTCCGTAAAGAGATCCCTTATATAGATAAGAAATAAAATCGGCGAGATTGGACTACCTTGCGGTACGCCTGTCTCAACGTCCGTGGTCTCTTCTATTTGTCCGTTAAAGGATAGTTGAATCCTCCGTTCTTCGAGGAAGGACTTAGCCCACCTTATAACCGAGTAGGGGAGTCGTAGCTTAATTAGTGTTCTTAGGAGGCGGTTCTTCGCTACGTGGTCGAAGGCTCCTTTAACGTCTAGAAAGGCTACGCTTGTCTTCTTTCCTTTTACTCGGTTCCTTTCGACAAAGTCGGTTAGGAGGAGGGCTGTGTCTACGGCCGAACGTTTAGTTCTGCCGCCCATTTGCGAGTCGTGAAGTAACGGGCCGGTATCGGCTAGAGCTCCGAGTCTTTTCGCTAGTATTCTCTCGCTTACTTTCCCTAGACAGTTAAGGAGGGCTATTATCCTATATGCCTTAGGAATCGAGTAGTCGGGCTTCCCTGGTTTTGCAAGAGTAAATCCAATCGCTACTCGCCAGCACTTAGGGTGGTACCCTTCGTTTAATAGCGAGCCGTAGACCTTAAGAAAGGCGTCTGGAATAGCTTGAAATGCGCGTTGAATTATTGCTTGGGTTATACCATCCAGGCCTGGGGTTTTACCTTTTACTTTCGAGGAACTACATGCCGATTGCAGTTCTTCTAATTGTATTCGGTCCCAGTCCCAGTCCCCTATAGGATAGTTATCCCAGGAGGGGTCTAGGGGGTTATCCGGAGGTGGAGAAGGGAATAGCGTTCCCCGGAGGGCCTCGCATTTTCCCTTAAATGTGTCCTGTCCGTTTATAGTCGGGATTAGACTGTTCCCTCCTACTTTTGTATAGGAGAAGGCCTTATAGACCGACGTAAGATCGGTCTTTTGGAGGAACTTGTTCCAATGGTCTCGCTTAGCGTTTTTGATAGCTAGGAAGTATTTATTCCTTGCGCCTAGGTACGCTTCTTTATCGGTGCGTAGAGTAGATGCTAGGGGGCTAGCTAATTTTCGACGTTCGCGAGATGTTTGTTTACGAAGTTCTTTAAGTTCCGGCGTCCACCACGGTTTAGACTTAGCTACTACCCTAAGTTTAGGGATATATAGTTTAGCCGCGGTAGATATAATGTCGGAGAAGGTGCTCGCTAGTAGGTCTAGGTCTTCTATACCTTCTAGATCTACTTTCCGATCCTTTAGTACTTGAGAAAAGCCTTTCCAATCTGCTTTAGACGTGTCGAAGCGTAGTCTATCGCTAGGAGGGGGTAGGGGTAGAGAGGAAGTATTACTTCCTCTAATGTCTAGAGAGATCGCTAGGTGGTCGGATCCGGTCTCTAGCGTACGCCAGTTTATCTCCGAGTTAGATAACCTACCTTTTGTAAAGGTAAGGTCTAGGACACTCGGGTTATTTAGGTGTACTCGGTAGAAGGTTCCTATATTCGGGGTATTTCTTAGAGAGAAGTTGTTTGCTTCAATCCAGTTAATAAAGGTTAAAGCTCGTAAGCTATTATCCTTTCCGTATGGATCCCACGACGGGTGTCGTATATTAAAGTCGCCGAGTAACACCGTATTTGTTGCCGGCGTAAATTGGTATAGGGCTCTTTCGTTCGTCCAGACATTCTCGCTATCTTTTTCGTTGTAGACATTAAGAATTTGGATCGAATTCCCCTTCTTGTCCTTTGCGGATATTACTTGAAAATCCGGGTCCCTGTTTTGAACCGGAGTAATTTCGACTTGGATTTGTCTACTAATATAGAAGAGAGTGCGAGTCCTCGACGTACTATTCGGTAGTAGAGTCGTAAAGGCCGGATGAGCTATAGATCTTCGTAGACTATTTTCTTCGTCTATAAAAAGCCATGGCTCTTGGATTGCTAGTATGTCGGCCTTTTCGCGGATTGCTAGCTCGAGTAGGGACTCGGTAGCTGCCGCGCTCCGGTTTAGGTTTGCTTGGAAGATACGTAACGGTGTAACTAACATCCGGGGGAGGCTAGTTTTCCTTTCTGTTTTTCTTCTCTCTCTTCTTTCGATAACGCTCTTTGCACCCTTAGGTGCTTTGCGCCGATCCAAAGGCCATCTTTCCTAGCCTTAGTAGCTTCTTCGCTTGTTTTAAAGGCGAGTAGCATTGAACCTTGCATTTGGGATAGGCGCTTTTCTTCGCTCGTAAGCCAAAGAGGGGTATTTGCGAGGTTAAAGCCTTTGTTAAAGGCTACGAGCTCGGCGGCGACCTTCTGCGGTCCGTCCTCTTTAAAGGCAATAGGGTCGATTCCGTGCACAACTACTTTGTGCCAAGAGTTGTCTTCGAGGACTTGAAGGACAGGGACAATTGTCCTAAGGAGAGTAAGGTTCTTTTCGAGTATTTCCTTTGCTTTCTCGTCCCGTAGTGTTAGGACGAGGTTTCCTTTTTCCGAGAGGCGAGTTCCAAGGAGAATTGGGTGTCCGGGGTATAGGTTAGCTACCGAGAACGCCCGGTTCACCGTATCGCGAGTAGCGATTATGTCGAGAGGGGTAGTATTGTTTGCTATACCGAAGACGATCCGGCATCCGTTCCTCTTTCTATAGGCCTTCCTACTATCGGTCTTGGTTCCGTTTGTAGTAGTTTGACCTACCCTCGGTTGGGAGGAGGTTAGTGTCGGAGGGGTGGAGTTTTGGCGTAGTGTCGTAGTTTGGGTCCGGACGGCCGGGTCGCCTCCGGAGAGGATACTTGCGAAAGTTGGGTTTTGGCCCTTTTGGGTCCCGGTAGGGTTGTTCCTGTTGTCGATAAGCTTCGTAAGCTTAGCGACTGACCCTTCTAGGGCGTACACCTGCTTCTCAATCTTTGCTGTTGCCGTCGGGAGTGCCTTGTCTTCGCGGAAGGCCCTAAAGAGGCCTACAAGTTCGAGGACCTTGTCTTGCCTCTTTCGGTCGCCCTTTGCTAGAGCGGCGGCGTCGATTACCAATTGGTAGGCTTCGTTAAGCTTGGATTCGGCCTCTAAGGCGTTAGATTGGGACGTTCGTACTGCTTCGTAGCGCTTTAGCGGCGATGTATCCGATACGGTCTCGACAAACGGGCTTGGCCTTTTTGCACCGACAACGGGGATAAATTTTCTTTGCATAATCTTGTTCGCTTCATTCGTGTTAAGAAAGATGCTCGAAAATTGCTGGGTTGGCGTAGAAGGGTCGGAGAGTTGGTCTTTGTCCCCTAGGGGATTAAAGATCGGTTCTTCGTCCATTTCTCTTCCCTTAGGAAGTAACGTTGGAATTGAGTTGCAGGTTCGGCTTCGGGAGCGCTAAACCGGGAGGGGAAGTCGTCCGCAGCCGGGGCTAGAAAGACAGGAGAAGAGAACTTCAAACTGCTCCAAATTGAATGAGGTAGAAACCTCTTAGTTTTTGGGGCAGCAACCTGCTTTGTAGATCGTTGGATTGCTCTCGATAAGGGCTTTCGAATGCGGTGTGTTTGACGAACACGCCGAAGTCCGCCGCTAAAAAGGTGTCTGTAGTTAAGCATTGTAAGCGTAGCATTAAGGCAACAATTCAATTCATACCTCTCGAGTAGAGGGCATAGAGGATTAAGTCCGCTAATCCTCTTATTTATCTAGCTACTACGCTACTCGTCACGTGACCTGATTTCACGGTCCCGGGACCGGTAAATACCCCTGCTTACATAAGCGCCGCTCTATACTACCATAACTCGGATAGGCCTACATAGGGTAGTTAGTAGACATTACTACTTATATAGGTAACGACACCCTTAAGGTTAGTAAGCTAGAGTTCTACTATAGCGATCGAGACAAGTTCCGAACTTAGGTTAATTAGATAGATATGTATTTCTTATTTAACTCTATAGCTAAGAACCTTAAGCCTATCTTCGCTACTACCTTCTTAAGAGGACGAGCATAGTATTAGGTTAAACTATTCCTTAGGAAATATCTAGATAGTAACGGAGAAGACAATGCCGACGGAGTCTTTAAATCCTATGTCTATCTTAAGCATACTATAAAGAGCGTCTTTAGAATCTCGAATAAGATCTCTACTACGGTACGCGTTATTTAGCACTTAACTTAGAAGACCTCTACTACCGACTACTCTACTAAATTCTAGGAATACGTACAACTTACCGATTAGGACGATAAAGCGCTTTAGGTTATATATCGGAGAGGCCTAAAGGAGTACGTTAAGGACGAGTTAATAAGGGACGGTCGGAAGATTAATAGCTTAGGAGACCTAGTCTAAGTTACGATTAATCTTAACGATAAGCTCTATAAGAGAGCTTTAGAACGACGATACGACTCTAAGGTATCCGGAAAGGCCGGATATACGCTAGGGTACGATAACCGTAACCGAAGCTTTAACGACAATTACAACAAGCCTAGGAGTAAACTATATTATAGACTATAGCCGATAGAGCTTGACGTTACCGAAAAAGGTCGTAAGATTAGGAATAGTAAGGGGAATAGAAGACCCCCGAGTTTAGGAAAGGAAACACGAACCTACTATAGATATAGTAAACCTAGCTACCTACTAAGGGACTACCGCGGTAAGAATATAGTGCGCCGCAAGCAGTTTAACATAATACGACGCCGAACTAGTAAACCTAAGAGTAGCGTTAAGTCTCTAGGAGATATCGACTATACTTAGGGAGTAGAGGAGGGAGCCGGTAAAGAAAGTACGAAGCCTCTCCTAGACCCCTTAGAAGGACAAGGAGGGTACTATAGGTAGTAAATAGTAGTTATTCTATTTAATACGAAGAACTAACTATAACAGTTTAATATAATAGTACAAAGAGTTAACTCCGAGATTGAATCCAAATCTCGAAATAGTTATAGAAGCCTTTATTAGCGATTCTATTACTAAGACTCGTGTTAAGTTTACTACGCCGCAAAATTAGGCGTAGGGTATTAGCCTTAGTAACTAAGAGGAACTCTAGGAGTAACGTATAGGTAAAACGCTACGCTCCGAGAAGTAGACATCAACGAATCCTACTTTAACGATAATAAAAGCGATAAAGAAAACTAAGACCTAGGATAGAACGGATCGTAGTTATCGGAACTATAGGAAGAAAGTTAAGAAACTACCGGGCTAGATACTATCGAGGAAGATTAGGATCCGGAAGAATTAAGCGAAGAAGATTCCTCCGAAGGAGAAGAGAGCGATACTAACGACGATAATAAACAACTTACCTTTACGGTAGACGTACCTAAGAAATTGTACGATATAATTGTCTACCTATAGAGAAGGCATAAAGAATTCCTACTAAGGATATTAGGACAACAAATGCTATACCCCTACGAGTTCGACAAGACTCTCGACACGCTACGCGCGATAACTTAGAGCTAGCTAATTATCAACGTTCGGAAAAGTCTTACTATAGTAGTTACCGAACGACTACCTATAGGAAGTAAGATTATAGAAAAAGGATACCTTATACCGTTAGGAACATTCGTATTAAACGAATTACGCAATATAGTGTAATACGTACGCGTACTCTACTTAGAAACGTAATAGATCTAGGAACGTTAACAAATATAGGTATAGACATAAAAAGGCTCGCGCTAGGTTTAAGCGGAGGCCTTAAGATACAAAGTACGACGCTCCTTATACGAATAGGGAAAAGGATTAACTCCCTAGGAATAAGCGACCGAAGGGAGTTATACGATATAGAAAATGCTTAAGCATTAATAATAGTGTTTTTAATAAAGATTATCGTTAACGGGCATCGGACATATACTATAATAGATTCCGGAGCGAGCGGGAATTTTGCCTCCGAATTATTTATTAAACGACACGGGCTACCTACCCGTAGAAAGAAAGAGGGTTATAAATTAATCGCGGTAGATAGATTATCCTTACCTAGTATAGAGCGCGAGACGATACCGCTACTACTTGTAATCTAATAGTACTACGAGGAGATTACCTTAGATGTTACTAACATAGCTAGTTATAACATTATACTTAGTACGCCTTAGTTAAGAAAGCATAACCTAGTAATTAACTAGAGAATAGGAGTACTTAGATTTAAACAATACGATTGCGTTATCGCTATTAAACCTACGTAGCGGTAGCGTTCGCTAGTAGATAAGGTAAGATAGCTAAATAGAATATAGCTTACACTAAATAGAAGGATTATAGAACCACCTTCGACTAGGATAGACACTGACTTAGGGCAGTTAGGTTACGACATTACCGGAACGGATAGAAGTAACGCACTATCGAGAATGTCTACTTCGGAACTAGACATCCCTTAGGAATATCGTAAATAGTTACGACTATTCCGAGAAGAGGAAGGTAAGGACGCCTTACCTAGATACGTACTATAGGATTATAAGATAAACATTTAGCTAGGAAAGGAGCCTCTATAGGGACCCCTATACTAAATGTCCGAAAAAGAGCTCTAAACCCTACGAGAATAGCTAAAGGAGAAGCTAGTAAAAGGATAGATACGACGATCTACCTCGAGCGTAGGAACTCTATATATGTTCGTTCTAAAACTAAACGGGAAACTACGACTCGTATAAGACTACCGAAAGTTGAACGAGATTATGATTAAAAACCGATATCTACTACTAAACATCGAAGAAGCATAAGATAGATTAACCGGATCTAACTAGTACACGAAGATTAATCTACGAGATGCCTTCTATGCTATCCGCATAGTAGAAGGAGAAGAATAGAAAACCGCTTTTAGGATAAGATACGGACTCTACGAATTCTTAGTTATACTAATAGGGCTAACTAACGCACCCGCATCCTACTAGGACCTTATTAACAAAACACTTAGAGACCTACTCGACGTATGTGTTATCGTATATATAGACGATATACTAGTCTATATAAAAGGATCCCTCTAGGAATATACTAAGCGAGTCTAGGACGTATTTAAACGGCTTACGCGAGTAGGCTTTAAAACGGCACCCGAGAAATGCAAATTCTATAAGAAAGAAGTTAAGTTCTTAGGCTTTATTATTAGCACTTTAGGAATATCTATCGACCCTATAAAGATAAAATCAATTAGAGAATAGCTAGAACCTAAAACAGTTAAGAAAGTATAATTATTCCTTAGACTAGCTAACTATAACCGGAAATTCATTAAGGATTATTTAAAGACAGTAGCACTAGTAACGATGCTTACGAAGAAAGACGTTAGCTAGAAATAGGGAAGAGAATAAGCCGATACGTTTAGACAACTTAAGGAACAATGCGTATTAGCCCCTACGCTTCGACTATTCGATAGTAGTAAGAAAGTCTATATCGAGGCCGACGCGTCTAATATAGCAATAGGCGCATATCTAACGTAGACACACGATAGGAAAAGACACCTAGTAGCCTATTACTCCCGAAAAATGACTATAGCGGAATAGAACTACGATATCTATAATAAAGAGCTTCTAGCTATTATTATAGCTATATAGCATTAGAGAGTATACGTCGAGAGCCTACTAAAGTTAATGATTCTTTTAGACTATAAGAATCTTACGTACTTTACGACGACGAAGGAACTAACCTAAAGACAAGCCCGCTAGTCGGAGCTACTAGGGTAATACAAGTTCGAAATTAAATATACTCTAGGAATAGAGAACGGCCGTACCGATGTACTAAGCCGGAGAAGCAACTATATAGAAGGAAAAGAACCGGTGTAATAAAAGATACTTAAGATAAACCCCGACGGAAGTCTTAGTACTAATATAAGGGAATTTAATAACATCGTACGAATCCTAAACGATAAGGAAGAACAATTCCCTATATCGTAAGGAAGATATTAAGTACCGAATAAACGAGAAGAAGAGTGCATACGTTAACATTACGACGAGCCGACATATAGACATCCTAGAACGATAAAAACAATAGACCTTATATAACGAAGCTTCTTATTCCTATAAATAAGACAGAAGGTGTTACGCTACATTAAACGATGCGTACACTATTAATAAAACAAAGCTACTTAATACGCTAAATACGGTTACCTACAGTTTAGGACACTACTAACGAAACTATAGGACGAATTTACGATAGACTTTATTACGAAGCTCCTATCTTCGAACGATTAGGTTATAGGCTAAACGTACGACATAATACTCGTTATAGTCGATAGACTTTCGAAATACGCATACTTTATTCCTATATTAGAAACATACACTATAGAGTAGCTCGGACACCTCGTACTAGATAGGCTAATCCGGTACTACGGATTCCTAGAAGTTTTTATTATAGGTAGAGACAAATTATTTACATTAAATTACTAGAAAACACTTATAGGAACAATCGGAATTAAGCATAAGCTATCTATAGTATATTATCTAGAAACCGATAGATAAACGGAAAGAGTAAACTAGACGCTAGAATAATACCTACGGCACTACATTAACTACACATAAGACAACTAGGTTTTACTATTGCTAATAGCATAGATCGCACTAAACAACTATAAATTAGAGATAACTTTAACGACGCTATTTTATACGAACTTTAGTAAAGATCCTAACTTATTTAGAACACCTAGATCCTATCTATAAGCCGAAAGAGCAATCGTAACGACGGAGACTCTTAAGGAAGTATATAAAGAAATATGTAAAGCGATCAAAGATACATAATAAAAACTGTCTTAGTAACGATAAAGTAGTAGAAAAATAGCACCTCTACTTAAAGAGGTGGATAAGGTCTATCTCCTTATAAAAAACTTAAGAATAAGAAGATAGACTAAGAAACTAGATTACGTTAAGGTCGGACTATTTTTTATCGATAAAGTTGTAGGACTAGTTAACTACCGCCTATAACTACTACCCAACGTAAGAATCTATCTAGTCTTCTACATCTCTAAATTGGAACCCGTAGACACTAAAACACCTTACTAAAGGAGCTTCTATTTTGAGCTAGAAGTAGAAAACGAATTTAAAGTCAAAAAAATCCTAGATAAAAAAGGTTAGCGATACCTTATTAATTAGAAAGGATACGACGAATTAGAAAATACCTAGGAACTAAAATAACACCTACGAAACTGTTAGTAAAAGATCCGACAATACTAAAAATAGGTCCGCCGATACGACCTACGATAATAGATCTCTCGGCTAACGAGCGACTAGGGTAGGAATCGAACCTACGACCTTAAGAGTTTAGGTAGCTTACGCTCTACTACTAAGCTACCTAGCCGATTAATAGGAATAGGGACACAACTTATAAATAAATACCCTAATAAGTTTCTACCCCTAGGGACTTACCCTCCTAGGGACTCGCCCTAGGGCTCCGCCCTAGAAAGCGCCGCCTAGTCGTTTACGGGGACGCCCGCTTAAGAGACGCTAGCTCCTCGCGCGCCTCTTCCTCCTCGAGCTCCTCTAACTCCTTAGCGACGGTATCGTCGGTACGACGCTTAGCTAATCGTAGCTGTTTCCGAAGACGGATCTTACGTATCTTTAGCCGTACCTCCTCCTCTTTAATCCTCTTAAGCTCTAGCTTAAGCTTATTGCGCGAATCGCGAAGACATTCCTACTCCGGACGAGAAAGATGCACGTCGTAATCCTTATAGCCTTTTCGAATATAGGCTAAACACTTCCTAGACCGAGAACCTACGATATACTTTACTACCGCGCCCGAGGATCGAGACTTCTAACAATTCGTATATAGAGCTATTTTAATACTAGAGATTTTAGTATCTAGAGCAAGTCGTTAACGGCGTTTATAGGAGGAAGAAGACATAGTTAACTACTACTATAAGAAATAATAACGGCTTATAGAGCTTCGGGACGAAGCTAGGCTAAAAATAGGATAGTATTACGGAATGATTCCCATAGACCCTAGAATTATAATAACTAAACGAGTACGTAACTTATCCTACCTAAGCGCTTAGACTTAGGGCGATTAGACTACTTATGCTTAGACTAATTAGACTGCTTATACTTAGAATAATTAGACTAATTACCGAGATCTACGAATCTTCTTTATATTTAGGAACGCTAAGAATCCCTTATAGTTTCGATGCGTTTAACTTACTATTTAATATTACTGTTTAGAATACACTATAACCTAACCTCTACCTTACTACTACTTAGTCTCTACGAGATAAGATAGCTACTACTTTATTACTCTCCCTTAACTTCCTATTAGCCCGAGAACAAACCCGATTAAGCTTATCTTCTTAACTTGTAATATTATTAGGTTATACTAAACCTAACATAGTAAAGTAGTAGTATCTTAGTTTCTCTAAGACTTAAGAAATAGTATAGTAGAGGTTAGGTTACGGTACATTCTAAATAGTAATATTAAATAGTAAGTTAAACGTATCGAAGCTATAAGGAATTCTTAGCGTTCCTAAATATAAAGGAGATAGTATTGCTATACTCGTAGATTACTAAGTTACTAGTAATTAAGTAATTGCGGATTACTAAGTTACTAGTAATTGAGTAATTGCGTGTAGTATACGTAACTATTTACTCCTAATAGCTAGCTATAGTTATATAGTCTAGGTCGAACTATAATACTATCCCCCTGCTAGTCTAGCTTCGACCTAAAGCTTATATAAGATAATATCTAACCTCCTCTTCTCGTTTTTTATAACGATGTCTTCTTCTTTCTCTAAGAATTGTCTCCGTCTTACGAAGGAAATTAACGAGTACGGGTATTACGATTATTATTTTTTAAACGGCCTTTCCTATATTACTATAGAGGATAACTTCCGACTCTAGTGTTCTAAATACGTTCGTCGCGGTTATAAGTATATAAACCTTTCCTAGGATTAATAAATTAATTAATTGTTCTATTAACGTACTATATAAGTCTAAGACTATATAACACGGGTAGATTACTCTACTAAAATTTCGAGATAAGAGGAAAAGCCCTACGGCTAAGAAAAACCTCTTAAGAGTATAAACAGTTCGTTCTTCGAGATATTACGGAGGCCTTCTCACCTTACGAGCCCCGGCTAAAGCTCGTACTCCTTTATAGCCGTAAAGATCGGACGAACGTCGTAGTATCCGGTTATTATTCTTATCTTATGTTACTTGTTAATACACTATCCCGGACGTAGTGTTACTCGTCTTTACCGTACGCCTTACGGTAGGCTCGTTGTCGTTTCTTATTCTCGTAAAATTGCCCTCTAAATCCGCTAAGCCCTAGGCACGTAACCCGTATATTATAGAATATAAAACACTACTATTCCCTTACGTCTCTCCTACTCGTATCCTTCCCGGGTAAGTTAGGTACGTAGGTACTTGTCTTTACGTGCCTCCTAAAACACGTATAGGTGCCCCTTACGCCCTCTATCCGAGAAACTAAGGCTACTAAGTCTCTTCTCTCGGAGGGATAATCTAGAAACGGGTTACTACGCCGTTCTATTACGAGTCGAGATTCCGGTTAGGAAGTATATAGGAAAGAGGTAGTATCGCTTAGTTATAGCCGTCGTATTATATCGTATATTATATTTTATATATCGGTTACTCGGTCGTATTATTCGTAGGAGGCGCGCGTATCTTATCTTATTTTATACGGCTTTCGTTCATAGCCGCCGTATAGGCTTCGTAATAGAGAGACTTAGTTTCCTATTATCGATAGTACTTATACTATCTATCGCGTAAAGGCGCTCTCTATAGACGGTAAAACCTTTCCTAGGAGTCTCTTAACAAGACTTACGAAGAGTATCGGAAGAAGGTCGAAAAGGATAAGGAAGAGCTTACTAAGGTCCTAGCGCGGTTAATACGTAATAAAGCTATACTTTACTAGGCGGAGAAGCGTACGTAAAGGAAGGCGCTCTATCTTAAGGCCGACATAGAGGCTTCTAGAGAGATCGAGGATATTAATTATCCTACTACGGATACGACTATTAGTCTATCTCCTACGATTTAGTCGTCTATTAATTTCATTAATAATACGATTAATTTCTCTACTTTAGCGTTATAAGGGATATAAGTTCGTAAGTTCCCCTTATTTCCGTTAGTTAGTTAAGTAGCTTAGTAGTAGAGCGTCCTTCTAGTATTATAAGGAAATTGGTTTAGCTTATACCCTTAACTATTTCCTTATACTTTTATCGTTTAGAAGGAAGGTCGTAGGTTCGATTCCTATCTTAGCTATTTCTAGCGGACTAGTCGCTAGTAGCGATTAGGCCGTAGGACTTCTTTTTAGTCCTATAGTATTCCTAGATTTTCTACTAATAGTTTGATAGGTTCCTTTTTAGTTCCTAGGTACTTTCTAATTCGTTATATTCTTTCTATTTAATAAAGTATCGCTAATCTTTCTTATCTAGAATTTTTTTAACTTTAAATTCGTTTTCTACTTCCGGCTTAAAATAGAAGCTTTAATTAATTGTTCTATTTACGTACTATGTAAGTCTAAGACTATAAAATACGGGTAGGTTGCCCTACTATTTTCTAGTTAGTAGAGGAAAAGCCTTTCGGCGATAAAAACCCCTAAAAGTAAGTAGAGTTCTTTTCTCGCAATATTATCGAGGCCTTCTCGCCTTACGGGACCCGGCGGTTTTTCTATACTCCTTTTACGCCGTAAAACCTAAAATACACTAAGAAAAATAGCCGTAGAGGCTAAGGGCTAGGCCCTATATATCGAAAGAGCGACGAAATTCACTCGTTTTACTTTAGACGTCCCGCGTTACGTAACTTAGGGCTAAGCCCTTATTACTATCGTATTCTTCGGGAGTAGAGCTTTAAAACGAGCTATTAAACGTCTAAATTAGGTAACTACCCGTTTCGTAATCCGGCGCTAAGTTATATTAGTTACTAGTAATAGCGTTAGCGTTAGCGTTAGGCTTATATAATCGCTACCGTTAGGCGGCGATAACTTATCCCCTAGACGTCCTATAGGAAAAAAGGGACGAGATTCGGAATCCTTACGTAAAGGCGCATAAAATGGGCCTAGTAACTTTCTAATTAGGCCTAGTTTAAAATTTCGTTAGGGTCGCCTCCGGATCCGGGGACTTAGGGGTACTTTCGAAGGCTTAAGCTAGTATAGCTATTCGACCTCTTCTAGTTTGCTCCTTCCCTCTCGGTACTACTTTTATATAGCGATACCTATAGTACGGATATAGTCTATTACCTCTTATTATCCTCCGACAGATAGAAAAAGAATAGGGAAGGCCGCTACCCTTATTTTTCTAGTCCTAACCTCGGTATATAGACGATATCCTTAAAGGAGGTAGATCAAAGTCTCTTTCTAGCCGTAGCGGCACCTATCGTTGTCTATTTTATAAAAACGGTATAGGTAGTCGCGAAAGAAACCGTATCCTAGACGTAGAGAGTAGTAGGCGCTCGAGATAGTCCTCTTATACTATATTAGTAGCGGGAGGTACTCTTCGTTTTAAAAACGAGAGAAGTAGCTACTTAGGCCGTACTCCTTCTTAGCTTTTGCCTTATTAAAACGGTCTCTAGTAGCCTTAGCTACTAGGTCGGTAAGGTGTTCTTTATCGGTTATACGAAGCGACTTAAAGGTCTCTAGTCTTCTTTAGATTCCTTAGAGCTTTAAGCCTCCTTTAGGCGGTAATAGCTCGTAACCTGTCTCTATTACCCTTTTCGTAGCTATAGGAATAGTACTACTTAGGGCCCTAGCGATCGGGTTATCTTCGGGAAGCTTCTTTAGCCTTAGGCTATACTTTAGGACCTAGCGTTCTAGGCGGATTCGAGGGGTAAGGAGGTCTACTTCTCTCTCGGTAGGCTCGGTAGGGGTAGTATAGAAGACCCCTAGGACTTTTCGAATGCCTTTCCTATATATAGTATCTAAGGAAGTAATAGCTCTCCTAGATTTCTACTAAATCGGCGCCCCGTAGTCGGCTACGGTAGTAACGTACGATAGGTATAGTATACGTAGGGAACGAGTACTTAACCTATTCCCTATATTCGCTAGGCGGTTTATTCTACAGAAGGAGGCGAGTACCTTAGTTACTCGGATTTAAATATATTCTTTAAAGGTAAGATAGGTATTAAACTAGATCCCTAGCTATGGCACGGCCTTTATCGCGGGTTTAATAACTTCTCCGCTTAGTAGGGCAATAGAACTATCGTGTCCTTTGCCTTTTATAAAGTATAGGAGCTCGGTTTTAGCGAGATCGAATTCTATCGCTTACTTAGCACCTTTCTTCGTTAAGAGTTAAACCTCTTTCTCGAGGATCTTTATATTCTTCTTAAGGCTATTCGAAGCTACTAGTAGCCTAATATCGTTAATATAGGATAATAGAGTTGCGGCGTTAATATCCGTAAATAGGTCCCTTATATATATAAGAAATAAAATCGGCGAGATTAGACTACCTTATAGTACGCCGGTCTCGACGTTCGTAGTCTCTTCTATTTATCCGTCGAAGGATAATTAAATGCTCCGTTCTTTGAGGAATAACTTAGTCTATCTTATAACTAAATAGGGGAGTCGTAACTTAATTAGTGTTCTTAGGAGACAGTTTTTCGCTACGTAGTCGAAGGCTCCTTTAACGTCTAGAAAGGCTACGCTTATTTTCTTTCCTTTAGCTCGGTTCCTTTCGATAAAATTAGCAAGGAGGAGGGCTATATCTACGGCTAAACGTTTCGTTCTACCGCCTATTTCCGAGTTATAAATTAGCGGGCTAGTATCGGCTAGAACACCTAGTCTTTTAGCTAGTATTCTCTCGCTTACTTTCCCTAAGTAGTTAAGAAGCGCTATTATCCTATATACATTAGGGATTAAGTAGTCGGGTTTTCCCGGTTTTACTAGAGTAAATCTAATCGCTACTCGCTAGCACTTAGGGTGATACCCTTTGTTTAATAGCGAGCCGTAAACCTTAAGAAAGGAGTCCGGAATAGCTTAAAATACGCGTTAAATTATAGGTTAAGTTATACCGTCCGGGCCTAGGTTTTTGCCTTTAACTTTTAAGGAACTATAAGCCAATTAAAAATTCTTCTAGTTGTATTAGGTCCTAGTTCTAGTTCCCTATAGGATAGTTGTCCTACGAGGGGTCTAGAAGATTGTCCGGAGGTAGCGAAGGGAATAGCGCGTCCCGGAGGGCCTCGTATTTTTCCTTAAATATATCCTGCCCGTTTATAGTCGGGATTAGACTATTCCCTCCTATTTTTATATAGGAGAAGGCTTTATAGACCGACGTAAGATCGGTCTTTTTAAGGAACTTATTCTAATAGTCTCGTTTAGCGTTTTTAATAGTAAGGAAGTATTTATTCCTTACGACTAAGTACGCTACTTTGTCTATACGTAAAGTAGATACTATAGGGCTAGCAATCTTTCTACGTTCGCGAGACGTTTGTTTTCTAAGTTCTTTTAGTTCTAGCGTCTACTACGGTTTAGACTTAGCTACTATCCTAACTTAAGGGATATATATTAATTAATTAATTGATTGTTCTATTAACGTACTTTATAAGTCTAAGACTATATAATACGGGTCGTTACTAACGACTAAATTTAAATATAAAGAGAAAAGCCCTACGTACCCGGACATAAAATGTAAGGGGCAGCCTAGTGGCTAACCCTTACATGTAGCCTTATATGTAACATGCGGTCGCGACCGGCTGCTAAGCCGCACGTGACACGCATGCGTACACCTTGCGACGCGTAATGCGTCTTAAACAAAAGGCAAGAATTAGTTCATCTACGACTAGAGGTCGTGGGCGTGCTATACATTACGACATCCCCTTAACAGTTCTAATTCTTCTCTTCGTTACAATCTATACACGCTATAGAGTCCGAACGCGACGACAGTAGCGCTACGCCTACGGCTCCCCTAAGCCCTAGGGCCTAGTAATAAGCGAGGCGTGTAGCCTTAGTCGTAAGGAGGGATGCCCTTTGGGCAGAGGTCGAGGAGAAGGGGATATAGAGGGAGATTAAACAGTTAGAGATCTTGCGGGACGTAAGCGTGCCGCCGGCGGACCCTTAGGGTGAATCTAGCGGAGAACCATCCCCTACTCCCCCTCCCCCTCCTCTATCTATAGTAACTAACGATAATATCGTAGCTCGAGGCGCGGTCGCATTATATACGACACGTTTACGTCTTAAAGAACCTACGCCTTTTAGAGGGGACTCGATTAAGAAAGCACGGGTATTCCTAAGGGAGCTCTCTCTTATCTTTACCCTCTTAGGCGGCACGTATGCGACGAACGAGTTAAAGGTCCTATATGGGGTTATGTACCTAAGCGGAGAGGCAAGTGAGCGATAGTACGCTAACTATAGCGTCCTTAACCTTAAAGGGTATATATACTAGGACTTTAAGGAGTTCTGTCGAGACGTATACGGTAACCCTATAAACCGCGTGCTTAACGTAATATTAGATTATAAGGCGGTAAAACAGAAGGACAACTAGACAGTACGTTAGTTTACGACTAAGCTAGATGTTATAGAGGATCAGTTAGGGGACTATACGGAGGCGTAACGCGTGCGGTACATGCTCGCTAAGCTTACGCCTAGCCTACGGTCCGCAATCGTTAAGTTTCATAACATCCTAATAACTAGAGAGGAACTAGTAATCCTAGCTTTACGCATTAAAAGTACGGAGCGTAGTAGCGGAGGGTACGACCGCGGGTAGCATAGTCGCCGTAGGCGAGAGACTAAGGGCGACTAAGGGCGAAGCAATCGTGGCTCAAAGTAGTAGAAGTATAGTTAGGCGTCGCGCGACCCGGGTGCGAGTTACTAGCGGGACGCCGGCGGATCGTCTATAACCTTCGAGAGGACTAAAGCGGAGTACTATAGATGCTATAAGAAGGGTTACATTAAGACGGATTGCCTAAATAGGCACCTATAGAAGGACCGTAACGCGTAAGCGGTTCGTAGGGTAGACGCTACGAAGGCTCTAACTAAGAAGGGTAGCGACTAGGGAAAAGGTAGAGGACTAGAAGTAGGTCGCTCCTAAGTCCGAGTTTTCCTAAAGTCGACCCTTTAAGGCGAGTAGATGCGTGTCTAGCGCGTTACTTACGAGGCGCAGTCGAGACTCGTAAGGGCTTTCGCGAGGCCACGTTTCTCCTAGATAACTATGCGGATCTTAGCCTAGTGCCGTATAAGTATGTACTCCGACATTAAATGTAACCTATTAATAGGGTAAGGCTACCGAAGTTAGAGTCGTATACGCATAACCTAGGGTATTACTACGGCGCCTTTACGGTTCGGCTACGACTCGCTAATAACGCGGGAGTAGAGCGCGTAAGTAACGCTATCTACTACGCGGTACCTATAGGTAGGCCATTAGTAATTTTAGGTAGACCCTAGAGGTACCGTAATCGGATCGTAAAGAGCGATTATAAGGACTAGTAGTACTACGGTATAGAGACGCCTACGATTTAGTAGCGTAACGCACGCAAGTTCCTTAGGGATCTCGAGAGCTTAAAGTAGGTTTATACGATAAGTGTTCGGGCTATTACTGTAGTAGTACCCGAAGGAGAGGGCCCCTCGTAGCCTAAAGAATTTATAGACTTCCGAGATGTATACGTACCTAATAAGTAGGCGAAGCGTAAGATGCCCGACGGGGTTAAGCATACGATTAATCTCGTTAAAGGAAAGAAACCCCCTTTTAAGCCGCTATACTACTAGTCCTTAACTAAGTTAGAGGCCTTAAGGGAGTACCTTACGTAAGCAATGGAGAAGGGGTAGATTAGGCGGTCCGTAAGCGAGGCGGGTGCGCCTATCTTATTCGTACTAAAGAAAGACGGCACCCTTAGGCTCTATATAGACTATAGAGGCTTAAATGAGATTATAGTAAAGAACCGATACCCCCTGCCCCTAATTAGCGAGACGCTAGATAGGCTATTAGGTTCTAGGTTCTTTACTATAATCGATTTAAAGGACGCCTACTATTGTATCCCTATTAAGCGAGGCGATAAGTGGAAGACTACGTTTTGTACGCGATACGGATACTACAAGTACCTAGTAATACCGTTCGGGTTAACTAACGCACTAGTAACCTTTTAAGGGTATATTAATAAGGCGCTAACCGGCTTAGTTAATGACATTTACGTAGTCTACCTAGATAATATCCTTATCTACAGCGAGACGCGTAAGTCACACGTGCGAGCCGTGCGCGAAGTGCTTACGAGGCTACGGAAGTTTGCTCTATTCGTAAACCCTAAGAAGTGTTGCTTCTTCTAGGAGAATGCCGAGTTCCTAGGATTTATCGTAAGCGTCGTAGGCATATCGATGGATAGGAGTAGGGTAGCCGCAATCGAGGAATAGCCTACGCCTACGAGTTTTTATAAGGTTCAATCCTTCCTAGGATTCTATAACTTCTATAGGCGCTTTATCGAAGGGTACTCGAGGATTGCGAAGCTATTAATAGACCTACTAAAGGGATGTAAGAATAGTAAGAAGCAAGGGCCTCTTATATAGTCCGCTCACGAGGAGTAAGCGTTCTAACGGCTAAAAGCTAGGTTCCTCGGAGCACCTATCCTAAGGCACTTCGATCCTTCGTTACGTACGAGGGTTAAGACGGATGCCTTAGGCTTTACGATTGTAGGCATTATCTCTTAGCTGTTTAGGACTAAGTAGCATCTAATTGCCTTCTATTTACGTAAGATAATACTAGCCGAGTGTAACTACGAGACGCACGATTAGGAGCTACTTATAGTAGTTAAGGCTTTTAAGCATTAGAGGCTATACTTAGAGGGCGCTACGTATACGGTACGAGTACTAGTCGACTACGCTAACCTATAGGGCTTTATAATAGTAAAGTAGCTAAATAGGCAGTAAGCTCGATAGGCTACGTTCCTATAGTCTTTTAATTTTATAGTAGAGCATCGGCCGGGTAAGACTAACCTAGCCGACGCGCCTTCGAGACGTAGTAACTACGTAGCTATAACGTAATAAACTTCGAACTTACTACCTACCTTATAAAGTAAGCTATCTTTCCAGAAGGAGTCTCTAGAAGGGATAAGCGAGCCGACGGTAAAGCGCGCGCTTACTACCTATAAGGCGATGTAGGGCGACATAGGCGCGGCAATAGTAGTACGGAGAGGTAACCTTCCCTATTAAGATAAGCCGTCGTTACTAGTAGTAGTATACGCTATAGTAATATAGGGTTAAGCTTATAGCTCGACGGGTAAGTTAATCCTACTCTTAATAAAGATCGCGTAGTAGTAAGACGACTAGTATATCGTATGCTTAGCGTAGGCGCTAAGCGCGAGGGACGCTAAGGGATAGTATATAAAGGATAACCTTATGTACTACGGAGACGCGATCGTAGTACCTAGGGATTACGTAATTAGGTCGCATCTAATTCGTATGTACTACGACGATGTCCTCGCGGGTTACTTTAGAAGAACTAAGACTAAAGAGCTGTTACGACGTAATTATTAGTAGGACTCACTTAGTACGGACGTGAAGCAATACGTCTAAGCCTATAGAACCTACTAGGGTTCGAAGGCTAAACGCTATCGACCCTATAGTAGGCTATAACCGCTTCCTAGACCGGAGCGGCCGTAGTAGGAAATCACTATGGATTTCATTACGGACCTACCTCTAAGTACGCGAGCCGGTTACGTATATAATGCGATCCTAGTGATAGTCAATCGCTACTTAAAAATGAGCTTATATATCCCGACGACGAAGACTTACATAGCCGTAGAGCTTACGAGGCTCCTACGAGACGAAGTCGTGCGACACTATAGTGTCCCGTTAGGTATAGTAAGCGACCGAGGTCCGGTCTTTACTAGTTAGTTTTAGAGTGACTTCTACTTCGAGGCGCGTATAAAGCGTAAGCTATCTACGGCCTTTTACCCTTAGACTAACGGCTAAACTAAGAGGGTAAACTAAACCCTCGAACAATATCTTCGTTATTACTATAGTAATAATTAAACTGAGTAGGCTAAGTAGCTTGTAGTTACTAAATTCGTAGCTAATAACAGCATCTACCTAACACTACGGATAAGTCCGTTCGAGATAGCGTACGGTTAGCGACCTAAGATTACCCCTATACTAACTAGATCTCGAGACGAGACCTAGGGGGGAGAAGTACTAGTAGCGGTAATAGCTGCGAGTCGTATGCAAAAACTACGCGCTACACTCGAGGAGCGATAGAAGGCTGTAGTAGAAAGCTAGGCTCGCTACTATAATAAGACCTACTAAGCTAAGACCTACCGCGTAGGTAACTTAGTCCTATTGTTAACGAAGAACCTTAAGTTAGTAGTACTAAAGAAGAAGATAGGTCCGAAGTTTGTCGGCCTATACCGCATTACGGACGCTATCGGTTCGTAGGCGTACCGCCTAGCGCTACTAGCCGACTTAAGGCTCTATAACGTCTTCTATGTCTCTCTCCTCGAGCCGTATATCGGTAGCGATAAGGATGGACCCGTACCCCCTCTAGCTAATAAGGACGGAGAGTATAAGGTAGAGATAGTGCTAGATAGGCGTAAGCGTAAGGGTAAGCTATAGTATCTAGTCTAGTAGAAGGACTAGCTAGAGGAGTATAATAGCTAGGAACCGGCGGAGGGCCTCGCGAATACGGATCGCATAGTAGCCGACTATAAGGCGTTAAGGAGAAGCAAATAAGACTAGTATAGGAGCACTAGAGCATAAATAAAACTTTTCTTAACTATAAACAAAACAAAAGCTAAAGAGTAGCGCGCCTACTAGGGCTACGTAGAGTAGTAGTAGGCGAGGAGCCCGCGAGTAGCGTATAAGGCGAGCGCCTCAGTTGTCGTCGTCGCGTAGTAACTTAGGTAGGAATGCCTAGTCGGCGGCGGTAGTGTTAATGTTCTACGCCTATAGGAACTAGGACTACGGTTAGTAGGGTACACATATACGAGGAACATACGACTTACGGCGCGGCCGAGTTCGAATAGCCTATTAAGGGCGCGGTTCTACTCCTACTAGAGCGCGAGGGCTTCGGCGGCGGGGGCGGCGGTAGTAGTAGCGGCGGTAGAAGTACGTATACGGGTTTCCCCGGCACGCTTATACTTATAGGTATTAAATTGCCTAATAGCCTATAGAAAGGGTTAGCCGAAGTATAGGAGACGTACTAGAGCCCCCGTACGCGAGTAGTAGTCGACTCGTAGGAGCGAAGTAGCGACTTACCTCCGTAATGTCGTTACCTAGCTAGGTACATAGGCGGATCTACTCTACTAGCTCCTACTACTAGAGGTCTATAGGCGCCTAGCCCATTATAGCCGTAAGGAAGTCGCGCTAGGAGTGCGCGGCGCGTAGGCGACTTACTAGCGAGGCGATGGCGTAGCTAGTATTAGGTACGTAGCTATGTCTATTACGCCTATAGCGGCTATACTTCCTTAGGAGCTCGCCGGTAGTAACACTATTATAGTTATCGGCCTCGTCTAGCAAGTAGTTAGTATATAAATCGTAGGCGGCGCGCGTAGAGACTTACCCCTAACGAAGTATAGGAGGTACCGTATATACATGTTAATCCGCTACGAGAGCTTAGTAGCGGGCGAGGGCGTTACTAGCTACGAGGGTAATGCTAGTCGCTTACGACCACTAGGCGTTCTAGGTGTGTTACGTACTAGAGCCGCCTAGCGGCGCTTATCTTCTAAGGAGCTAGTAGTGCTATCGCTACTAGTACTACTAGAGAAGGCGGAGCGGCTAGAGAATGGCGGCGAGGAGGGCCCGTCCGACATAATAATAATAATAATAATGCTAGCGAGGCGCTTACGGTACGGGTACGGTGCGGGTGCGTAGTAGTAGTGTAACGAAGGTAGTGCGCTAGGGAACGTACTAGAGAATAGAGCTAGGTTAGGCTAGAGTTTTATGCCCCTAACTAGCTACATCGGCATAGTAACTAAGCCTTACTTACCTATATCTACATAACGACACGCACGCAACCCGTATATAGGCCGTATAGCAACTATAATTCTAGAAGTACGTAGGAACCTCTACGTAGCAACTAGCGAGCTAAGGATAGCTCGCACGGGAGGGGAGGCAATTGTAAGGGGCAGCCTAGTAGCTAACCCTTACATGTAGCCTTACATATAACATACGGTCGCGACCGGCTACTAAGCCGCACGTGACACGTATGCGTACACCTTACGACGCGTAATGCGTCTTAAATAAAAGGTAAGAATTAGTTCATCTACGACTAGAGGTCGTAGGCGTGCTATATATTACGACATCCCTTAACATAAAAACTCTTTAAAAGGAGGGATTCGCGAGATAAATGTCGAATATATTGTTACGGTAGTACGCCGCGCCCCGGTAGTCGTGTTTTATAGTTGTAGTTACGTTTTCTTACCGCCCGAGGTAGACGGCAAATTGCGCCCGTATTTCTTATACCCGTGTTTCTTATCCTTTACCGCGCCGGATAATCCCGTCTTACGTACTCCGAGGTAAAATTAAGAGAGAGAGAGAGGCAGTACCTCGAATAGCCCGTACCTCCGTAGAGTCTTCGACTATCTCCTACGGGGCACGAGGATTTCCTCGTAGGCCCGTAGTACGGGGTACGAGGTTTTAGTTCCTCGTAGGCCCGTAGTACCTAGACCTATAATCGACGTAGTTTATAGCCTCTCTTAGTTCTAGCTATACTAGGTAGCAGTTTACGCGGTTTGCTACCTCTCTTAGTTCCTATAAGCCTAGGTACTTTAATAGCCGTCATTATCCGGAGAGAGAGTCCGCCGTATTCTCCCTCCTTTCGTACGGTATCGAGTGTCTTCGTTAATAGGTATCCGGGCGTATCCTTACTTCTCCTCTCTTCTATTCTCTTCTTTATATCGTAGTAAAGGTATTCGTTACGTCGTAGGCTTTAAAATAGGCTTTAAAATAGGCGTCGCTTATCGGGTATTTCTTCCTTTTTTTCGACGAAAAACGTCGCGTTTCGAGAGGGAGTTCCGAGAGGGAGTTTCGAGAGAAAGAGTCTTAGTGTCTCTTTGCCGTAATAAAGATACTTACGTCGTCCGCCGCGTAAAGGCGCTCTCCGTAGGACGACTTAAGAGATATATAGTTTAGCCGCGGTAGATATAATATCGGAAAAGGTACTTACTAGTAGGTCTAGGTCTTCTATACCTTCGAGATCTACTTTACGATCCTTTAGTACTCGTAAGAAACCTTTCTAATCTACTTTAGACGTATCGAAACGTAGTCTATCGCTAGGAGGGGGGAGGGATTAAGAGGAGGTATTACTCCCTCTAATATCTAGAGAGATCGCTAAGTAGTTAGATCCGGTCTCTAGTATACGCTAATTTATGTCCGAGCTTAAAGACCTTCCTTTTATAAAGGTAAGGTCTAAAACGCTCGGGTTGTTTAGGTATACTCGGTAGAAGGTTCCTATGTTTAGAGTATTTCGTAGAGAGAAGTTATTTGCCTTAATCTAGTTAATAAAGGCTTTAGCTCTAGAGCTATTATCCTTCCCGTAAGGATCCTAAGATAGGTGTCTTATATTAAAGTCTCCGAGTAGTACCGTATTTATTACTAGTATAAAGTAGTATAGGGCTCTTTTATTCGTCTAGGTATTCTCGCTGTCTTTTTATTATAGACATTAAGAATTTAGATCGAATTACCCTTCTTATCTTTCGCGGATATTACTTAAATATCCGGGTCCCTATTTTAAACCGGAGTTATTTCGACTTAGATTTATCTACTAATATAGAAGAGGGTACAATTCCTTACTATACTAGTCGGTAGTAGAGCTATCTATGGAGAGCGCCTTTACGCGGTAGACGGTGGAAGTACTATCGTTACGACGATAGGAAACTAAGTCTCTCTATTATAAAGCCTATACGGCGGCTAGGAACAAAAGCCGTGTAAAATAAGATAAGATACTCGCGCCTCCTACGATGCGACCGAGCGACCGACATATAAAACATAACATACGATACTATACGACGGCTACGACTAAGCGATACTACCGCTTTCTAGTACACTCCCTTAAACCGGCTACTTAAACCGCGATAGAACGGCGTAGTAACCCGTTTCTAGAACACCCCTCTAAGAGAAGAGACTTAGTAGCCTTAGTTTCTTAGATAGAGGGCGTAAGGGGCATCTATACGTGTTAGGGGTACGTAAAGATAAGCACCTACGTATCTAACTACCCGGAAAGGATACGAGTAGAAGAGACGTAAGGGAATAGTAGTGTTTTATATTCTATAATATACGGGTTACGTGCCTAGGGCTTAGCGGATTTAGAGGGCAATTTTACGAGAATAAGAAACGACAACGAGCCTACCGTAAGGCGTACGGTAAAGACGAGTAACACTACGTCCGGGATAGTGTATTAACAAGTAACATAAGATAAGAATAATAACCGGATACTACGACGTTCGTCCGATCTTTACGGCTATAAAGGAGTACGAGCTTTAGCCGGGGCTCGTAAGGTGAGAAGGCCTCCGTAATATCTCGAAGAACGAACTGTTTATACTCTTAAGAGATTTTTCTTAGCCGTAGGGCTTTTCCTCTTATCTCGAAATTTTAGTAGAGTAATCTACCCGTGTTATATAGTCTTAGACTTATATAGCACGTTAATAGAAAAATTAATTAAAATTAATTAACCTCTACCTTACTACTACTTAGTCTTTATAAAACAAGATAGTGTTATTGTCTCGTTCTAGGGCTAGTCTTAAAAGAGAGATAAGTTAAGTCACGTGGCGGTATTATTCTTTAGAGAGGCTAGAGTAAGCTAAGCGAAGATGAATGATAGGAATAAGAGTTGTATTCCAATTAGTGAGATAGTAACATAAGTTGAACGTATTAGAACTATAAGAGTTTCTAGCGTTCCTAAATATAAAGGAGATTCGCGGCGTAGAGCCTATAGCTTAGTATAATCACCTTAATCAGTCCTACTAAGCATACTAATTACACTAACCAGTCCGTGAAGTGATTAGTGTCACGTGCGTCTAGATAATCAGTATCACGTGTCTCTAAGTAATTAGTGTTTCGTGTATCTAGTCGGGGCTACCGTTTAGACCGAACCGTAACACCATCCCCCTTCTAGCCTAGCTTAGTCCCTTAAGCTTACTTATAACGAACGGTATCCTCTATGTATCCGCGTATAGCTTCTTCCCTTTGTGATGCCTATCCACTAACGCCCTTCTAGTACTATCCGTCGCCGCCGTCTCTACGAGTTCGTTAAATCCGCGGGAGAAGTCATAGTTAAGAAATGCTTAACGTGTGAAAAGCATGGTCGCGTATGCAAGGTGCACATTCGTTCCGGGAAGTGTAGTAAGTGTCTTCGTCGCGGCTAAAGGTGCGATGTAAGAGTAACTTAGTCGGAGTTTAAGAGGTTAGTAGAGGAGAAGGCTCGTCTTCGTTAGAAAATCTAGGAGTCTCGGTCCGCTTAGGAGGAGGCGATGCGGGTTTATAAGAAGGCTCTCGAGGATCTAAAGATTGCTCGCGCGCGCGAGGAGCGCTTACGTTAGTAGATGGATCTAGTGGATCGTCGTGCCGAGGAGGCGATTTCCGTTAAGGAAAGGGAGATCGAGGAGTAGGAGATAGAAGAGGCTTCTTTACTTCCTTCGGATATCCCTTATAAGGGTCTAGCTCTCAACTTGTTACTAGGCACATAGGGTGCTATTAAGGGTCTCGGTAACGAGTTCTAGGAGGTACCCGAACTACTCCCTACTAGTTAACTTGTAGGTCTTTGTTTTTCTTATAATATTCTCGGATCTTTTATTAACAGTTTTGTAGGTTCTTTTCTAGTTCCTAGGTATTTTCTAATTCGTCGTATCCTTTCCATTTAATAAGGTATCGCTAACCTTTCTTATCTAGGATTCTTTCGACTTCGAATTTGTTTTCTGCTTCCGGCTCGAAATAGAAGCTCTCCTAGCAGGGTGTTTTGGCGTCTACGGGTTCTAACTTAGAGATATAGAAGACTAGGTAGATTTTTGCGTCTAGTAGTAGTCGTAGGCGATAGTTAACTAGTCCTATGACTTTATCGATAAAAAATGGTCCGACCTTAACGTAATCTAGTTTCTTAGTCTATCTTCTTATTCTTAAGTTTTTTGTAAGGAGATAGACCTTATCCCCCTCTTTTAGTAGAGGTGCCATTTTTCTCGTGTCCTACCGTTATTAAGACAGTTTTTGTTATACATCTTCGATCGCCTTGCGTGTTTCTTTATGCACTTCCTTAAGAGTATCCGTCGTTACGATTGCTCTTTCGGCTTATAGGTAGGATCTAGGTGTTCTAAATAGGTTAGGATCTTTACTAAAGTTCGCATAAAATAGTGTCGTTAAAGTTGTCTCTAATTTGTAGTTGTTTGGTATAATCTGCGCCATTAGCAGTAATGAGACCTAGTTATCTTATACATAATTGATGTAGTGTCGTAGGTATTGTTCTAGCGTTTAATTCATCCTTTCGGTTTGTCCGTCTGTTTCCGGATAATATGCTGTTAATAGCTTATGTTTAATTCCGATCGTTCCTATAAGCGTCTTCTAGTAGTTTAATATGAATAGCTTATCTCTATCCGTTATAAACGCTTAAGGGAATCCGTAGTACCGGATAAGTCTATCTAGTACGAGGTATCCGAGCTACTCTACATTGTATGTCTCTAATATAGGAATAAAGTGTACGTACTTTATAAGTCTATTAACTATAACTAGTATTATGTCGTATAGTTGTTTCGTAAGTTAGTCTCTTAACGGTAGGAGTTTCGTAATAAAGTCTATTATAACTTCGTCCCATAGTTTCGTCGGTAGTGTCCTAAACTGTAGGTAAACGTATTTTACATGTCTCGTAGCCTTGTTTCGTTAGTAGTGTACGTATCGTTTAATATAGCGTAACACCTTAAGTCTCATCTATAGAAATGAGAAACTGCGTTATATTAGGTCTATAGTTTTTAAAGTTCTAGGGTGTCTATAAGTTAGTCCGTCGTAATGTTGTCATATGCATTCTTCTTCTCGATCCTTCGGTACTTAGTATTTTCCTTGCGATATAGGGAACTATTCGTCCCTATCGCCTAATATCCGTACGATGTTATTGAATTCTCTTATGTTAGCACTAAGACTTCCGTCGGGGTTCGTCTTTAATATCTTATGTTGCACTAGTTCTTTTTCTTCTATATAGTCGCTTCTTTGGCTTAGCGCGTCGGCGCGGCCATTCTCTCGTCCTAGAGTATATTTAATTTCGAACTTATACTATCCTAGTAGCTCCGACCAGCGGGCTTGCCTTCGAGTAAGTTCTTTCGTCGTCGTAAAGTACGTAAGATTCTTATAGTTAGAAAGAATCGTTAACTTCGGTAGGCCCTCGACATATACTCTCTAATATTACATAGTAGTAACAATGGCTAGAAGCTCTTTATTATAGATGTCGTAGTTCTATTCCGCTATAGTCATTTTCCGGGAGTAATAGGCTACTAGGTGTCTCTACCCATCGTGTGTCTATGTTAAACACGCGCCTATTGCTATATTAGACGCATCGGTCTCGATGTGGACTTCCTTGCTACTATCGAATAGTCGAAGCGTAGGGGCTAAAGCGCATTGTTCCTTAAGTTTCTTAAATGCTTTAATCTATTCCCTTCCCTATTTCTAAGTAACGTCCTTTCTTATAAGCATCGTTATTAGTGCTACTATTTTCGCGTAGTCCTTAATGAATTTCCGGTTGTAGTTCGCTAGTCTAAGGAATGATTATACGTCCTTAACTGTTTTCGGTTCTAGCTATTCTCTAATTAACTATGTCTTCGTAGGGTCGATCGTTATCCCTATAGTGCTAATAATAAAGCCTAGGAATTTAACTTCTTTCTTATGGACTTCGCATTTCTCGGGTGCCGTCTTAAATCCTAATTGCGTGAGTCGTTCGAAGACGTCCTAGACTTGTTTTATGTGTTCCTATAGGGATCCTTTTATGTAGACTAGTATGTCGTCTATGTAGGCGATAACGTATACGTCGAGTAGGTCTCTAAGTGTTTCGTTAACAAGGTCCTAGTAGGATGCGGGTACGTTAGTTAATCCTATTAGCATAACTAAGAATTCGTAAAGTCCGTATCTTGTCCTAAAAGCGGTCTTCTATTCTTCTCCTTCCGCTATTCGTATAGCGTAGAAGGCATCTCGTAGGTTAATCTTCGTATACTAGTCTAATCCGGTTAATCTATCTTATGCTTCTTCGATGTTAGGTAGCGGGTATCGGTTCTTAATCGTAATCTCGTTTAACTTCCTATAGTCTTATACGAGTCGTAACTTCCCGTTTACTTTTAGAACGAACATGTATAGAGTTCCTATACTCGAGGTGGATCTTCTTATCTATCCTTTAGCTAGCTTCTCCTTTAGCTATTCTCGTAGGGTCTATAGCTCTTTCTTAGACATTTAATATAGGGGTCCCTATAGAGGCTCTTTCCCTAGCTAAATATTAATCTTATAATCCTATAGGCGGTACTTAGGTAAGGCGGTTTTGCCTCTCTCCTCTTTAAAGAGTCGCGACTACTTACGATACTCCTTAGGAATACTCAACTCTAAGATGTTAGTATTCTTCGATAGTGCGTTACTTCTATCACTTCTAGTAACTTCGTAACCCGGCGGCCCTACGCTAGTGTCTGTCCCGGTCGAAGGTAGTTCTTCTGTCCTTCTATTCGGCGTAAGCTATATCTCGTTTAGCTATTTCCTTACCTTATCTACTAGTGAACGCTACTACTACGTAGGCTAAATGTCGACAACGCAATCGCATTCCCTAAATGTAAGTACTCCTCTTCTCTAGTCGATTACTAGATTGTGCTTTCTTAACTAAGGCATACCTAATACTATGTTATAACTAGCTATATTAGTAACATCTAAGGTAATATTCTCGTAGTACTATTAGATAGCTAGTAGCAATGGTATCGTCTCCTATTCTACGCTAGGTAACGATAATCCGTTTACCGCGATTAACTCGTAACCCTATTTCTTCTTTAGGGTAGCTAACCCGTTTCTTCTTACGAAAGACTCGGAGATGAAATTCCCCGCTACTCCTAAGTCGATTATAACACTAGTCTTATGTCCGTTAACGATTGCTTATGTCTAGAAAACTGTATTTAATGTCGATATATAAGCCTAAGTATTGCATAACTCCCTCCGGTCGCTTATTCCTAGGGAGCTAATCCTTTTCCCGAATAGTATGTAGTTCGCTATGCTTCGTGCCTAGAGGCTTCGGCTAGAACCTGTAGCCCGTTGCCCTATGTCCACACTTATAGTCTATTACGTTCCTAGATCTTCTACGTTTCTAAGTAGAGTACGCGTACGTGTTGCACTATGTTACGTAATTTATTCGATACGAATGTTCCTAACGGTATAAGATATCCGGTTCCTGTTATTCGGCTTCCTATCGGTAGTCGTTCTATAACGGTGGTTACTAGATTCTCGGTTGTTTCCATAAGTGGGTATCCCTAGGCTATGCCTCGTAGGGTGTCGAGTATCTTATTAAACTTAATAGAATGTAGCCTCCTTCGTCCACCTATTTTAGGTAGGAATTCCTCGTACCTTCTTTATAGGTAGATGATTATGTCGTATAGTTTCTTAGGTGCATCTACCGTAAAGGTAAGTTGTTCGTTGTCGTCGTTAGTGTCGCTCTCTTCTCCTTCGGAGGAATCTTCTTCGCTTAATTCTTCCGGATCCTATTCTTCCTCGATAGTATCTAGCCCGGTGGTTTCTTGACTTTCTTCCTGTAGTTCTAGTAACTATAATCCGTTCCATCCTAGGTCCTAATTTTCTTTATCGCTTCTATCTTCGTTAAAGTAGGATTTATCGATGTCCACTTCTCGGAGCGTGGCGTCTTGCCTATGCGTCGCTCCTAGGGTTCCTCGTGGTTGCTAAGGCCAATACCCTACGCCTAACTTCGCGGCGTAGTAGATTTAACACGAGTCTTAGTAATAGAATCGCTAATAAAGGCTTCTATAACTATTTCGAGATTCAGATTTGATCTCGTAGTCGACTCTTCGTGTTATTATATTGAACTATCGTAGTTGGTTCTTCGCATTAAATGGAATGACCCCCATTTGCTACCTATAGTATCCTCCTCGTCCTTCTAAGGGGTCTAGGAGAGGCGTCGTGCTTCTATTACTAGCTCTCTCCCCTACTCTCCGAGTATAGTCGGTATCTCCTCGAGACCTAACGCTACTCTTAGATTTACTAGTTCGGGGTTGCATTATATTGAACTGCTCGCGGCGCACTATATTTTTACCGCGGCAATCTCGCGCTATGTAGCCTTCCTTACTATAGGCATAACATATGAGTTTTCCTTTTCCTTTAAAGGGCTTTCCGTAGCCCCTACTCTTATCGATCCTCCGTCCTCGTTAGGTAACGTCTAGTTACATTGGCTGTAGTCTATAGTAGGGCTAGCTTTATCGTGAGAATTCTCCCTTCGTAACGTATCCTCCTAAGGGTCTACGGTCCGGAGCATATCCTACTATTCCTCCTACTTTAGAGTCGTATTTCTTCTCCTAGTGTCGTTCCTAGAGCTAGTTATCGATGTTGATCGACGCCTTTATTAGCTCTTCGAGGTTAGTGATCTGTCCCCCGTGTCTTATTAACTCGTCCTTAACGGAGTCCTTAAGTCTACGTCGGAACATAGTTATTAACGCCGTCTAGTCCTATCTAGTGATTTGTCCGTATTCTTTGAATTTAGCGGCATACTCTAAAGTAGACGTCTTCTACTTCAGGTGTTAAATAATTCGTATAGCCTATTGGACTTCGTTCGAGGTTCTAAAGATTAATTTCATCTTTTCTTTAAAAAGGGTGTAGCTCCTAAACATTCTAGTAGGGTCTAATCGTCTTATACCTTTAAGGTATTCCTTAAGGTAAGGTTTAATCTAGTTCTACGCACTTCCGCGAAGGTACGTAATAGCGAAGATAGTTCTTTTATCGGCATCGACTAGGTTGAACATAAGGTACATATCTATCTAATTGATCTAGTCGTCGAACTTAGCTCTGTCTCTATAGAAGAGGTCTGGCTTAGTAGCCTTAACGTCGTTCCTCCTTAGAGTAGGCTCGTTATCGTTATTAGACTTATCGTCCTTCGTAGTAGTAGTCTATTGTAGTGGCGCACGGCGGATGCTTCCTACTTCGCTAGGGGCGGGTGTTCCCCTACTAGCTGCTTAAGTAGCGCTTATCCTAAGGGCGTTTAAAGTGTTATTGTCTCGTTCTAGGGCTAGTCTTAAAAGAGAGATAAGTTAAGTCACGTAGCGGTATTATTCTTTAGAGAGGCTAGAGTAAGCTAAGCGAAGATGAATGATAGGAATAAGAGTTATATTCCAATTAGTGAGATAGTAACATAAGTTGAACGCATTAGAACTATAAGGGTTTCTAGCGTTCCTAAATACAAAGGAGATTCGCGGCGTAGAGCCTATAGCTTAGTATAATCACCTTGATTAGTCCTACTAAGCATACTAATTACACTAATCAGTCCGTGAAGTGATTAGTGTCACGTGCGTCTAGATAATCAGTATCACGTGTCTCTAAGTGATTAGTGTTTCGTATGTCTAGTCGGGGCTGCCGTTTAGACCGAACCGTAACAGATAGCTACTACTTTATTACTCTCCCTTAACTCACTATCGGCCCGAGACAAAACCTAATTAAGCTTAGTCTTCTAATCTTATAATATCATTAGGTTATACTAAACCTAATAGCTTTAAACGCCCTCTACGATAGGAGATCGATAGAGTAATAGGGGAACACCCGCCCCTAGTAAAGTAAGTAGAGCCCGACGACCTTAGACCGTAAACGATACTATTAATGCCTTAGCTACTTATATAGGTAACGACACCCTTAAGGTTAGTAAGCTAGAGTTCTACTATAGCAAGCGAGACAAGTTCGATACTTAGGTTACTTAAATAGACATGTACTTCTTATTTAACGCTATAGAAGAAAACCTTAAGCCTATCTTTACTACTACCTTCCTTCGAGGACGAGTATAGCATTAGATTAAACTATTCCTTAGGACCTACCTAGATAGCTAAGGTAACGACAATTTAAACGGAATTTTTCTATCTTACGGACACCTTAAGAAAGCAATAAGGAGCGTCTTTAGCATTTCGAATAAAATTGCTACTATAGTACGCGTTATTTAGTACTTAAAATAGAAAACATCTACTACCGACTATACTACAAAATTCTAGGAGTACACCTAGCTTACTAATTAGGACGACGAAGCACTTTAAGTTGTATACCGAAGAGGACTAAAGGAGTAAGTAAAGGATAAGTTAATAAGGGTCGGAAGGGAGATTAAGGACTTAGGCAGTTTAGTTAAAGTTACGATCGATCTTAATAATAAACTCTACGAGAGAGCTCTAGAGCGACGATATAACTCTAAGGTATCCGGAGAGGCTAGATATATACTAGGCTACGACAATTGAAACAATAGAGGCTCTAATAACGTTTACGACAACTATAAGCCTAAGAACTATACGCTATACTACGGACTATAACTAATAGAGCTCGACGTTACCGAGAAAGATCGTAAGATTAAGAATAGGAGTAAGTTTAGGCCTAAGAGTTTAAAAGAAAGTATTACCTACTATACCTATAGTAAAGAAGGCTATATAGCGAGAGATTATTACGGTAAAAGGAATATAGTACGCCATAAGCAATTTAACATAATATAATAAAGAACTAGTAAACTCGAGAGTAGCGTTAGATTACCGGGTAATACTAACTATACTCGAGGAGTAGCGGAGAGAGTTAGTAACGGAAGTAATATACCTCTCCTAGACCCCTTAGAAGGACGAGAAGGATACTATAGTTATAAGAACTACCTACGATAGTTTAATAGAATAATACGAAGAGTTAATAACGAGATTAAATCCGAATCTCGAAATAGTTATAGAAGCCTTTATTAGCGATTCTATTACTAAGACTTATATTAGGTTTACTACTCCGTAAAATTAGGAGTAGGGTATTAGCCTTAGTAACCGCGAGGAACCCTAGGAGCGACGTATAGACAACACGCTACGCCCTAAGAAGTAAATATAAAAGAATCCTACTTTAACAATAATAGAAGTAATAAGGAGAACTAGGACCTAGGATAGAATAGATTGTAGTTACTAGAACTATAGGAAGAAAGTTAAGAAACTAATCGGGCTAAATACTATTAAGGAAGACTAGGATCTAGAAGAATTAAGCGAAGAGGATTCCTCCGAAGGAGAAGAGAGCGATACTAATAACGATAACGAACTATTTACCTTTACGATAGACGCACCTAAGAAACTATACGATATAATTATCTATTAATGTCCACTAACTACCGTATGTTAGCCTATCCGAGTTGTGGTGGTATAGAGCGGCGCTTATGTAAGTAGAGGTGTTTGCCGGTCCCGGGACCGGGAAATTAGGTTACGTAACGAGCAGCGCAGTAGCTAGATAAAACAAGAGGATTAGCGGACCTAAACCCCTATGCCCTCTACTCGAGAGGTATAAATTGAATTGTTGCCTTAATGCTACGCTTACAATGCTTAACTACGTAGTATATATCTTAACAGCTATACTAGGTCCTACTAGCTTACCTAAATGACTAATTAAACCTAAATGAAATTTAGGCAAGTTAGACCTAAGGGACCCCCTCTAAACCTAAGGTTAACACAACCTATTAGTCGTTAATATATCCTCCCCTATTACGAACCTGTCCTTAGGTTCTAAAGCAGTAAGCCCGGGTACTATAGGTAGCGTAGTTAGTCGCTATAAGCTAAGGTAGTCTTATAGTAGCATAATAGCCCACCCTACTATTTAGCTTAACATATAAGATGTTAGGCAATCCTAGGGCCTGCTAGCGACAGTTTATAAAGGTCGGAAGGATTCTTCTAATAGAGACCGTAATAGTAACGTTAATAACCGCGACCCGCGCCCGTCGCACTACGTTAACGTATACTACGAAACTAGCGAGGGAATAGGTAGCTATATTAGCATTAATCGAACGGGCTAGATAGTCGAATAATATGAACGCTATTTATAAGACAAGTAAGTGTTAGTACTAGTAACCTAATAAATCTAAAGACGAGTCTATTACGTAGCTAGAAAGTAAGTTAAGGGAAGATAAGTAACTATAAGAAATAAGTAAGATCTAAGGACTAGAAGCACCCGTACCCAAAGCATCAACTAGAATTAGAACTAGAATTAGAACTAGAATTAGAACTAGAATTAGAACTAGAAACCTATAGGCTATAGCTATAGCCGGAAATTCAACTAGAAACTAGGAGCCTATAAACCCGCACTAACTACTTAGTTCTATTTATTCTTACATAACTCCCTAGTCTAGACCTACCCGTTGTCGTAGCTAATACTAGTCTTAGTAGACGCGTCCCTAAGTAGCTAGCTAGTAAAGTTCCTATAGTAGTTACGGAAGAAGCTCTTATTGCGCCCTTTGCTTATAAAGCACATCTACTCGAGAGTAGTAACTAAGCTAAGCTGCTTATCTATTAGTTTTATAGCTCGGACGCGCTAATTATACATCTTCTTATACAAGAGCTCCGAGTCTAGGCGGACCGTAGCATTAAGCTACCTTCTAGCATTAAGGATAACTTCGTTGTCGTTCTAAGACTTTAAACCCGCTAGGGTATTAGATAGAGGGCTAATACTACTAAGGTGTACGGCCGTAGGAAAAGGATAGCCGGGTACTAGGCGTCGATACTTAAACCCTATAGCGCTCCTACTTAGCGTCTTAAAGTTACGATAGAGGTCTATTACCTAGTGCATGCTCTAGCTTCTCTAGAGTTTAAGATAGTTATCGTCGCGGATCTCGATAAAGTAAGGGTTAATCTAACGTAGCGTCTTCTTATATACGGCCTATCTTATTAGAACGCCTATAGTAGTTACCCGCATTTACCTAGCGCTTAGGTCCTCTCTAAACTAGCTAATACTGTTCTTACTTAGGTAATTCTAAACCCTAACCGAGAAGAAACGCTTAAATCGGCCGTCTTCTATATAGTCGTTAGTCCGGTACTCCTAGATAAACTCTATAGCATTCTCTTACTTATAAAAACCGTGTAAAAACTCCGGCCCACTAGTGCCCTCTAAGTTAAGAGAGTATAGTATGTTAAGCTAGTTACTAGTCTAGTAGTTTTCAATTTCGAGGTTTAAGTCGACCCTAGTATGCTGCACTATAGCGTTCGAATTACCCCCCTAATAAGCCCTATTAAAGCTAAAAATCGTAGGCCTAGGGAAGGAGATAAACCGAGTATAGCATTAAGGGTATAGCGCTACTTATAAGAGCTACAGTCCGGGGTCTTATCGCATAATCTATTAGCTTAGAGAATACTACATGTTCTAGTAGACGCCGCCGTTACTAACCTTGTTTAATTCTCGTAGGTACTATCGGTACACGTCGAATTCTCAACTTATTATTTCTCTAACCGTTTTAACCCGCGGCGCTAGTTTAGCGTTATTGTACTAGTATAGCATATTGCTATTAATATAGGTACCGGTACTATTAAGATCGGCTTAGTTAGCTTTATTAATGCCGAATTTATCGAGGATCTAGTTATAGTTAGTATACGTAACGATGCTACTCGTAGTGCCGACTTTACCTCGAACGCGGAGGTAGCTAAGCGGGTTAATAGTCTTCTAACTACGCTTATTAGGGCGAAACTACGATCCATTTTTTACCTTAATAGCTAAAAAACTCTTACCTTTAAAGAGCTAGTCTTAGACCTTAAGCGCGCGCTTATATAGGGTATTAGCGGTAATACCGGGATTCGTAACGAAGTAGAGGGCCTTATAGTAGAAATCTCGAATATACTAATTATATATTATAGCGCTAACCTTACTATCCCTCTTAAGGACCTACGAGACAGCATGTTCGAGCATCTTAAGGCCCGCTATCCGGTACTTAGGTAGCTAGTTAATGCTATCTACATTAATCGAGTTTCTAAACTCAACGCTGTAGTACCGCTTATTATAGGTGCAGTTAGCGCGCTTAATCCGGAGGGCCTCGTCTTCCTATAGGATCTAATCCTTAAAGACTAATATATCTATAATTATAGCCGAAGGTAACATAGTAAGTATCGGATTGCTATTCTTAGTTAGGGCCGGAGTAGATCGTAGGGTGCTAACCGGTGTACCTAGCGGACTGCCCTCGCGTATAAGTACGCCGTCTAGCGTTCGGTTAGGCGAGGATCGAGTAGGCGTAGTTATGCCCTTACCTATACTCTCGCCTATACGGAGCTACTTAAGTCGACTCGACTTACGACCGCCTCTCGATAGGACTATACGCTAGGTAGAGGCTAGTAGAGTTAGCGTAGTACTCTTTACACGTCCTTTACCTTTACTACCCGGTAGTAGCTAACGTAGCTAAGGCTGTTACTAGCTAGATAGTTGAGGCTAATCTATACTATCTTCTAGGGACGCGGACTTCTTAGTAATAGTACCCTCTATAAAGTATAGAAGGCTATCCTTATAGACGGCTAGGCGGTGTCTTCTAATAATCTCCCTACTCTTAGCCGACTACGGATTAATGCTACGTGCTTTAGCCTCCCTATCGTACCGGGTAAGATTACTAGGCTCTAGAATTCGCTTACAATCTATACCCTTACGGCCGATCCTTATACGCTAGATTAATGCCCTCTAAATTCTACTAATAGCCCTACTATAGTCTAGGTACTTATTAATAAAGGCCGTGAACTAGCGGCGCCCGCTATTAGTACTATAAAGCTCGGAGATAATGCGTCGATTAAGAATCTTATTATCTATCTACTGTAGCTAGGAGCGGGTAAGCGTAGCTCGAAGAGTCTTCTCTCGGTCGCGAATCTCTAAACCGATCCTACGAAGCTATTAGGTTTAGTATAACCTAATGATATTACAAGTTAAGAAGACAAGCTTAATTGGGTTTATTCTCGGGCCGATAGGAAGTCGAGGGAGAGTAATGAAACAGTAGCTGTCTTATCTTATAAAGACTAAGTAGTAGTGAGGTAGAGGTTAGGTTATAGTGTATTCTAAACAGTAATATTAAACAGTGAGTTAAACGCCTCTAAACCGTAAGGGTTTTTAGCGTTCCTAAATACAAAAGAGACATTACTAGTCTTTTAGTCTTAATTATTCAATCGCTAGTAAGCGAGTAATCTCGAATTACTAAATCGCTAGTAAGCGAGTAATCGCGAGTCACTAAGTCGCTAGTAAGCGAGTGATCGCGAATTACTAAGTCGCTAGTAAGCGAGTAATCTTATGCGGCGCACGTAATCTCTATAGCTAATAGTTAGGCGTGCCGTCGTAGCCTAATCTAACCCGTAACACTATCCACCTTCTAGCCTAGCTTCGTCCCGAAGCTTAAATAAGATAACATACTATCCCCTCTTCGTAGCCTATAACGATGTCTTCTTCTTCTTCTAAAAATCGTCTCCGGCTCGCTAAGGAAATTAACGAATACGGTCGTCTAGTAGATCTCGCGTATAATTATTACTTCTTTAACGGGTTATCCTATATCGCTATAGAAGGCAACTTTCGGCTTCGGTGTTCGGAGTGTGTTCGTCGCGGGCGTAAGTGTATAAACCTATCCTAGGAGTCTCTTAATAAGACTCGGGAAGAGTACTAAAAAAAGGTCGAAAAGGATAAGAAGGAGCTTACGGAGATCTTAGCACGGTTAATACGGGATAAGGCAATACTTTGCTAAGCGGAGGAGCGCGCGCGTAAGAAGGCGTAGTGTCTAGAGGCCGAAATAGAGGCCTCTAGAGAGATTAAGGACGTCGATTGTCCTACTACCGATACGACTATTAGCCTCTCTCCTACTATATAGTCCTCGATCGACTTTATTAATAACGCGATCGACTTCTCCGTTCCTTCTAGTTCTACTAGGTAGCCCGTTATAGGTGTTGTTTTTCTTTAAATTCTTAGATTTTTTATTAACAATTTCGTAGGTTTCCTTTTAGTTCCTAGGTATTCTCTAATTCGTAGTATCCTTTCTATTTAACAAGGTATCGCTAACCTTTCTTGTCTAGGATTCGTTCGACTTCGAATTCGTTTTCTACTTCTAGCTCGAAATGAAAGCTTTCCTAGTAGGGTGTTTCGGCGTCTACGGGTTCTAACTTAGAGATATAGAAGACTAGGTAGATTTTTGCGTTAGGTAGCAGCCGTAGACGGTAGTTAACTAGTCCTATAACTTTATCGATGAAAAATAGTCCGACCTTAATATAATCTAGTTTCTTAGTCTATCTTCTTATTCTTAAGTTTTTTATAAGGAGATAGACCTTATCCCCCTCCTTTAGTAGAGGTACCATTTTTCTCGTGTCTTGCCGTTACTAAGACAGTTTATATTATACATCTTCGATCGCCTTACGTGTTTCTTTATACACTACCTTAAGAGTGTCCGTCGTTACGATTGCTCTTTCGGCTTATAGGTAGGATCTAGGTTTTCCGAATAGGTTAGGATCTTTCCTAAAGTTTGTATAAAATAGTGTCGTTAAAGTTGTCTCTAATTTGTAGTTATTTAGTGCAATCTACGCTATTAGTAGTAATGAAACCTAGTTGTCTTATACATAGTTAATGTAGTGTCGTAGGTATTGTTCTAGCGTTTAATTTATCCTTCGGTTTGTCCGTCTATCTCTAGATAATATACTATTAATAGCTTATATTTGATTCCGATCGTTTCTATAAGCGTCTTCTAGTAGTTCGATATAAATAGCTTATCTCTATCCGTTATAAACGCTTAAGGGAATCCGTAGTACCGGATAAGTCTATCTAGTACGAGGTATCCGAGCTACTCTACATTGTATGTCTCTAATATAGGAATAAAGTGTACGTACTTTATAAGTCTATTAACTATAACTAGTATTATGTCGTATAGTTGTTTCGTAAGTTAGTCTCTTAACGGTAGGAGTTTCGTAATAAAGTCTATTATAACTTCGTCCTATAGTTTTGTTAGTAGTGTCCTAAACTATAGGTAACCGTATTTCGCATGTCTCGCCGCCTTGTTTCGTTAGTAGTGTACGTATTATTTAATATAGCGTAATACCTTAAGTCTTATCTATAGGAATGAGAAACTGCGTTATATTAGGTCTATTGTCTTTAAAGTTCTAGGGTGTCTATAAGTTAGTTCGTTGTAATGTTATCGTATGTATTCTTCTTCTTAATCCTTTAGTACCTAGTATTTTCCTTGCGATATAGGGAATTGCTCGTCCTTATCGTCTAATATCCGTACGATATTATTAAATTCTCTTATATTAGCGCTAAGACTTCCGTCGGGGTTCGTCTTTAGTACTTTATGTTGCACTAGTTCTTTTCCTTCTATGTAGTCGCTTCTCCGGCTTAGCGCGTCGGCGCGGCCATTTTCTCGTCCTAGAGTATATTTAATTTCGAACTTGTACTATCCTAGTAGCTCCGACTAGCGGGCTTACCTTCGGGTAAGTTCTTTTGTCGTCGTAAAGTACGTAAGATTCTTATAGTTAGAAAGAATCGTTAACTTCGGTAGGCCCTCGACATATACTCTCTAATGTTATATAGTAGTAACAATAGCTAGAAGCTCTTTGTTATAGATGTTATAGTTCTATTCCGCTATAGTTATCTTCCGGGAGTAATAGGCTACTAGGTGTCTCTACCTATCGTGTGTCTATGTTAGACACGCGCCTATTGCTATATTAGACGCATCGGTCTCGATATAGACTTCCTTACTACTATTAAATAGTCGAAGCGTAGGGGCTAAAGCGCATTGTTCCTTAAGTTTCTTAAACGCTTTAATCTGTTCCTCTCCCTATTTCTAGGTAACGTCTTTTCTTATAAGTATCGTTATTAGTACTATTGTCTTTACGTAGTCGTTAATAAATTTCCGGTTATAGTTCGCTAGTCTAAGGAATAATTATACGTCCTTGACTGTTTTTAGTTCTAGCTATTCTCTAATTAACTATGTCTTCGTAGGGTCGATCGTTATCCCTATAGTACTAATAATAAAGCCTAAGAATTTAACTTCTTTCTTATAGAATTCGCATTTCTCGGGCGCTGTCTTAAATCCTAAACGCGTAAGTCGTTTAAATACGTCCTAGACTTGCTTTATATAATTCTAAAGGGATGCTTTCGTGTAGACTAATATGTCGTCTATATAAGTAATAACGCATACGTCGAGTAGGTCTCTAAGTGTTTCGTTAATAAGGTCCTAATAGGATGCGGGTACGTTAGTTAGTCCTATTAGTATAACTAAGAATTCGTAAAGTCCGTATCTTGTTCTAAAAGCGGTTTTCTATTCTTCTCCTTCTACTATCCGTATAGCGTAGAAGGCATCTCGTAGGTTAATCTTCGTATACTAGTCCGATCCGGTTAATCTATCTTATACTTCTTCGATATTAGGTAGCGGGTATCGGTTCTTAATCGTAATCTCGTTTAACTTCCTATAGTCTTATACGAGTCGTAACTTCCCGTTTACTTTTAGAACGAACATGTATAGAGTTCCTACACTTAAGGTAGATCTTCTTATCTATCCTTTAGCTAGCTTCTCCTTTAGCTATTCTCGTAGGGTCTTAAGCTCTTTCTTAGACATTTAATATAGGGGTCCCTATAGAGGCTCTTTCCCTAGCTAAATGTTTATCTTATAATCCTATAGTTAGTACTTAGGTAAGGCATCCTTACCTCTTTCCTCTTTAAAGAGTCGCGACTACTTACGATACTCTTTAGGAATACTTAACTCTAAGATGTTAGTATCCTTCGATAGTACGTTACTTCTATTACTACTAGTGACTTCGTAACCCGGCGGCCCTACGCTAGTGTCTATCCCGGTCGAAGGTAGTTCTTCTATCCTTCTATTCGGCGTAAGCTATATCCTATTTAGCTATCTCTTTACCTTATCTACTAGCGAACGCTACCGCTACGTAGGCTAAATGTTAATAACGTAGTCGCATTCCCTAAATATAAGTACTCCTCTTCTCTAGTCGATTACTAGATTATACTTTCTTAACTAAGGTATACCTAGTACGATATTATAACTAGCTATGTTAGTAACATCTAAGATAATCTCCTCGTAGTACCGTTAGATAGTAAGTAGTAGCGGTATCGTCTCGCGCTCTACGCTAGGTAAGGATAATCCGTCTACCGCAATGAATTTATAACCCTCTTTCTTCTTATAGGTAGCGATCCTATGTCTTATAACAAATAATTTGGAGGTAAAATTCCCGCTTGCTCCGGAATCTATTATAGCATCTATCTTATGCCCGTTAACGATAATCTTAGTTCGAAACACTGTTATCGTTAGTAATACTTAAGCCTTTTCTATATTATATAACTCCCTTTAGTTGCTTATTCCTAGGGAGTTAATCCTTTTCCCTGTTCGTATATAGAACGTCGTGCTTCGTGTCTCGAGGCCTCCGCTTAAACCTAGCGCGAGCCTTTCTATATTTATACCTATATTCGGTAACGTTCCTAGATCTTCTACGTTTCTAAGTAGAGTACGCGTACGTGTTATACTACGTTACGTAATTTATTCGATATAAATGTTCCTAACGGTATAAGATATCTAGTTCTTATTATTCGGCTTCCTATTGGTAGTCGTTCTATAATAGCGGTTACTAGATTCTCGGTTGTTTCTATAAGTAGGTATCCCTAGGCTATGCCTCGTAGGGTGTTGAGTGTCTTATTAAACTTAATAGAGTATAGTATCCTTCGTCCGCCTATCTTAGGTAGGAATTCCTCGTGCCTTCTTTATAGGTATACGATTATGTTATATAATTTCTTAGGTGCATTAATCGTAAAGGTTAGTTATTTATTATCGTCGTTAGTGTCGCTCTCTTCTCCTTCGGAGGAATCTTATTCGCTTAATTCTTCCGGATCCTAATCTTCTTCGATAGTATCTAGCCCGGTAGTTTCTTAACTTTCTTCCTATAGTTCCGGTAACTATAATCCGTTCCATCCTAGGTCTTGGTTTTCTTTATCGCTTTTATCGTTGTTAAAGTAGGATTCGTCGATGTCTACTTCTCGGAGCGTAGCGTTTTACCTATACGTCGCTCCTAGGGTTCCTCTTAGTTATTAAGGCTAATACCCTACGCTTAACTTCGCGGCGTAGTAGACTAGACACGAGTCTTAGTAATAGAATCGCTAATAAAGGCTTCTATAACTATTTCGAGATTCGGATTCGATCTCGTAGTCGACTCTTTATATTATTATATTAAACTATCGTAGTTGGTTCTTTGCATTAAATGGAATAACTACTATTTACTACCTATAGTATCCTCCTCGTCCTTCTAAGGGGTCTAGGAGAGGCGTCGTGCTTCTATTACTAGCTCTCTCCCCTACTCTCCGAGTATAGTCGGTATCTCCTTAAGATCTAACGCTACTCTTAGATTTACTAGTTCGGGGTTATATTATATTAAACTGTTCGCGGCGTACTATATTCTTACCGCGGTAGTCCCTTACTAGGTAGCTAGGTTTACTATATCCGTAGTAAGTTCGTGTTTCTTTCGAACTCCGGGATACTCTATTCCCGTTACTATTCCTAATCTTACGACCCTTCTCGGTAACGTCGAGTTCTATTAGCTATAGTCCGTAGTACGGTTTGTCCCTAGGCTTATTATTATAGTTGTCGTAGAAGCCTCTATTACGGTTGTTATAGCCTAGTGTATATCTAGCCTTTCCGGATACCTTAGAGTCGTATCGTCGTTCTATAGCTCTCTTGTAGAGCTTGTCGTTAAGATTAATCGTAACTCTAACGAGGTCGCCTAAGCTATCGATCTTCCGACCGTCCCTTATTAACTCGTCCTTAATATGCTCCTTTAGTCCTCTCCGGTACATAACTTAAAGTGCTTCGTCGTCCTAATCGGTAAGTTACGCGTATTCCTAGAATTTAGTAGTATATTCGGCAGTAGATGTCTTCTAGGTTAAATGCTAAATAACACGAACGGTAGTAGCAATCTTATTAGAGACACTAAAGACGCTCTTTATAGCATGCTTAAGAGAGTTGTACGACCTAAAGATTCCGTCGGCATTGTCTTCTCCGTTACTATCTAGGTATTTCCTAAGGAATAGTTTAACCTAATATTATACTCGTCCTCTTAAAAAGGTAGTAGTAAAGATAGGCTTAAGGTTCTTAGGCATAGAGTTAAATAAGAAGTACATGTCTATCTAAGAGACCTAAGTATCGAACTTATCTCGGTCGCTATAGTAGTATTCTAGCTTACTAACCTTAAGGGTATCGTTACCTATATAAGTAGCTAAGGCATTAATAGCATCGTTCGCGGTCTAAGGTCGTCGGGCTCTACTTACTTTACTAGGGGCGGGTGTTCCCCGTTTACTCTATCGGTCTCCTATCGTAGAGGGCGTTTAAAGCTGTTAGGTTTAGTATAACCTAATAATATTATAAGTTAAGAAGATAAGCTTAATCGGGTTTATTCTCGGGCCGATAGGAAGTCGAGGGAGAGTAATAAAATATTAGCTATCTTGTCTTATAAAGACTAAGCAGCAGTAAGGTAGAGGTTAGGTTATAGTATATTCTAAACAGTAATATTAAACAGTGAGTTAAACGCCTCTAAACCGTAAGGGTTTTTAGCGTTCCTAAATATAAAGGAGACATTACTAGTCTTTTAGTCTTAATTATTCAATCGCTAGTAAGCGAGTAATCTCGAATTACTAAATCGCTTATAAGCGAGTAATCGCGAGTCACTAAGTTGCTAGTAAGCGAGTGATCGCGAATTACTAAGTCGCTAGTAAGCGAGTAATCTTATGCGGCGCACGTAATCTCTATAGCCAATAGTTAGGCGTGCCGTCGTAGCCTAATCTAACCCGTAATAGAATCTTACCGACGATAGGAAATAAGATATCGAGCTTCTTATTACTAAGGAATTTATCCTAGTAGCTCTTACCTATACCGCTCTTAACTTCCTTAAAAAACAGGTTAACCTAGACGGAGCAGTCTTCGAATACCTTCTCGAAGCCCTTATAGAAGTCCTTTAATACCTTAACCCGCTTCTAAGTACTAAGCTCTCGGACCATAACATTAGCGGCGGACTTCGGCGTGTTCGTGTTAGTAAGGACATACTTAACGTTGTCCGGTAGGCGAAGGGACTTAAATAAGGTCTAAGGTAGGCGGGTAAGCCTAGTAATAGTACTAGTAAGCGCTATGCTCGAGCTAGCCGGGCGTAACGAAGGACTAGCTAAAGCTATAATAACTAGGATTCGCTAGTAGTAAGATCGTAAGAGCTAGCTATCTCGTAGTGCTACTCTAGAGTGTTAGTAAGCTTTAAAAGCTTAGTGTCGGGGTAGGGGCTTTAAAGAAGGTTAAGGTCGTAAAGAGAGAGAGGCTAAAGAACCGTCTAATATATATAGTAGTAGTAGATAGATGTGTTAGTAGTTCGTTATCGGTAAGGATGTACTAGTGTTTAAAGAAAAAGAGAGGAAGTAGTAGGTAGAGAGCTACGCTTAAGTATGCCTCTTAGCGTATATCCCTATAACCGTTATAAGGTAGTAGCGCCGAGACCGGTCTTATAAGTAGTAAGAGTAGTACTATTAAGGTTATACTAAAGGTCCGATAATCTTATATGTAACCGAAAACCAGTGCTAGTAACCACCTAGGTAAGCATTCGGTAGGGGCATACTACGCTATTACGTAATCCGATTTACCGGTCCCGGGACCGGTAAATGTAACTCTACTAACTAAGGTCTAACTAAGGTAAGAACACCCTATAAAGTGAAGTCTAGATAACCGAATTAGCTTAATAAACTAAAGGGCATACGCAATACATACCTAAGGGACCTAAGGGAAGTGAACTCCGTACGCTATTACTAACTAATTAGTTCTTAGCCTCGATCCTACTAAACTGTGAAATCTCGGCTATAGAAAGGTTATAAGGCCTAACCTATAGCTTCTTAGATTCCGGTTTAGGATCCGATCCCCTTTCGTTAACTCCTATAGGTAGTACGTCTTCGTCGGTAATAGGCTTGATCTTATTCGAATTACTACTATCTTCGCTATTAGCGACTTCTCCCTCCCCTATTACGAGATTGATCCTATTATCTAAGCTTAGTACTCCTATGTTATCCGGGCGAAGCTCTAAAACTAGCTTAAGGTTTTCTCGTACCTAAACACCCTTTATTAGCGTACTATTAAGTTCCTTAAGAATATAGGTACTAAACTCCCTAGAGACACTAGACACCCGATATAGACCTTACTATCGGTAACCGATCTTACGTAAGAAGTTATCCTTATATAGCTTGTTAAACCTTATAATAAGGTCGCCCTTCTAGAAACTAATAAAGTTAACATTCCGGTAAGAATTAAAGTAGTCCTTACTAAGTTCTCTTAGTCGCTTCCTTCGAGCATGTAGCTCTTCTAAACTAAGGTCTCGAGCCTAGAGTTAACGCGCACGTATAGCAAGTAGGTCCTTAGTAGTTCTTACCGATCCCCATTAGTAATTCGCCTACGTCGGGTGCTTAACCTCAATTGGTAGAATCGTGCGATAGCTATATAGGACCTAAGCTAGCGTCATTCTAGTAGTACGACAGGTCGTGGTCCTATTAGCCTATAACACAGCGGGTACCCATTGCTCCCATCCGCGGTATGTGTTCCTTATGAGCTTTACTAACGCTATAAGAATCGGACGGTATCTAGCCTCGACCGGAGTATTAGACTACGGATAGTACGGTAATATTCGGATCCTTTAAACACTAAGCCCTACGAGTAACCGCTTAACCTTAGCCGCATAAACCGTAGCGTTATTAAGCACAATTTTAGTATAGTAGCCGTGCCTATAGAAGACATCTTCGTATAGAAACTTAGTAACCGTCTTAGAGCTAGGAGGTGCCCTCGTTACTCTAGCCTCGATCTAGTTACTAAGTGCTTCGCGCGCAACTAGGAGGTATCCATTTTTATGCACCTAGACGGGGTCCGAGTACCACTTCTTACTAATAACCTAAGGGCTCGATAAGTGAAGCTTACTAGCGCGCTAGTTGCCTTCGCGAAACCTATAAGGAGCATAACTTCGAACCTACGTAGAGACATCGGCGAAGCACCCGTCCTAGTAATACCGATCGGAAATAAGGTTATATACGACCTTAGCGCTACGGTAACCGTGTCTCTTATAGCATTCTATAACGATCTCCTTCTAAGCCTTATTATCGTTAATTACAAGTTATAACGGTACTCCTCGGCGCTTCTAGAAGAATAGCAATTAGTCCCGGATAAAGAAATTGACGCTCTTCTTTACTAGCCGCCGGTACTTAGTACGGGTAATACTATCGGGTCGGGTCCTAGTTTCTATAACCTAAGTAAGTTACTAAGAGCTCTTAGAGTATTAGTCCCCGAGATAGCATGTTTTCTAGATCTTAAGTAGATAGGTATCGACCGGCTCCGGGTACCTAAATAGCTTATTATTAATTATCCGGTCGACTTCGTCTTCGTTAGCGTCTATAGGTTCCTAAGGTGTAGAGGGCCTACGAGATAGGGCATCTAGGCTAGTATGCCTAGCTCCCGTAACGTGCTTCACTTCGAACGTAAATAGCCTAATCTATACGACCTACTGGGCTATTGCCGAGTTAGGCAGGTCCGAAGCCGGCCGGTTAAGCTACTATACAAGTGTCTTAGCATTAACCTTAAGGATAAAATTAACGCTAGTAATATATCTCTAGATCTTCTTAAGCCCCTTAAGGACCCTAAGGCATTCCCGCTTACTAGCATTATATCTAGATTCTAACGCGTTCTAGATTCTACTCTTATACCGCACCGGGTAACGCCGTCGAGTGCTGTCCATTAATTCTTAAGAGACGATACATCCCTATCTAGTGCCGCTAGTATTAACTAAGATAAAGATAGACCTAGCACTAGGAAAGTAGTAGAGGGTAACTAAGGCTAGAGCCTATATAAGATATCTAGTAACCTCTTCTTCCGAGAACTGCTTATTTTCTATCTAGGTGAACTCGGCGTCCTTCTTTAGTAGCTTATAAATTAGTCGAGCAATAATAATAAACTAGGGGATCTATATCCGGAAGTATATATATAGCCCTACATAGGTGCGGACCTCCTTAATATAGGTAGGCGTAGGCTAATCTAGGATCTTAGCTATAACCTTTAGGTTAGGATAGCGACTATCCGGGCTAGTAACGTACCTAACAATCTTAAGCTTTTTGTATAACTATTGGGATTTGCCTCTAGTAACTACCGCACTAGCTCTTTCTAAGTTAGTAAGAACTAGATCTAGGGAAACAATGTGCTTAACGACCTATTTACTTAACCTAGGCTCTATCTCTACATTCCTATAGTCCTTAGTTAGTCCCTTAATACCGATGTTATCGAGAAACGGCTTCGCTCGATGCGAGATATAATTAAGTAGAATCTTTATTACCGCACGCACAAACTAAGTAACTGAATTAGTAGCTCCCTAAGGTAGAGTCGTGTTACGTACTAGGCTAAGAGGGGTTATAAAGGCTATTAAGTCCCGGTAGGACTCGTCTAAAGTGATCTAATTATAACCTAAAAACAGGTCTATAAGTAAAGCGACTCGGCACCCGGTAAAATCCTCTAAGAAGCTATCCGTGTCCGGTGGAATGTTAGTATTGCGTATAGTAACCTTATTTAGGAGTATAGCTAAGTTAATTAACCGATATGGCATATCGCTTCTAGAGGCATTAACCTTCTTTACGACTAGGAACTAGCTATTAGAATATGCCCCCTATAAGTATTCTAGGATGTTATTCTTAATCCGGGCTCTAATTATGCGCTTAACAATTGCCCTTAGACTTAGGTACAACCGGATAGGACGTGCCTACTATAGCCTATAAGGGACCGTGTGTTACGGATCGATCCGGAGAAGCTCTAGCTAACTAATCGATACCTAACTAATCGATGCCTACACACTAGTGGAAGGATCCGATATGCAGAGTGCTCTCTCTAATCTACGTGCTCTATAATAGAGTAGAGAGAGTAGGATAGATTAACTAATCCGACTAATCAGTTACGCTAAGACATAGCACTATATAGACGACGCTTCTTCACGAGTAGATAGGAGCCTCGTGCTTAACTCATTTTAAGTATACACTATATACTGTTTAGGACCACTACCTTCTTAACGTTCGAGACATCTCTATAAAGATCCAAGCCCGGTTAGGATAACGTATAGCGGTTCCTAACAACTTTAAGCACTACTACTAGGGCCCTTTACATATGTCTAGGAGAGACGCTACCCGGAGTCCGTTACGACAATAGCCACAGTCAACTAGCATTACGGAACGAATAAGCGAAATGTCGATTATAGGAAGCAGTAAGAACAACACTCCTATAGGCATGCTAAACCTATTAGACCACTACCGTACACCTAAGGTGTCTACGCCGGAGACGTTCGACGGGACTAAGGATAAACTGGAGGCTTTTTAACTACAGGTTCAGTTGTACCTTCACTTTAACGTACACTAGTTTTAAGGCGAGGCTAGCAAGGTCTTATACGCCGCATCCTTCCTACGAGGAAAAGCAGCTAGAGGATTCCGACTATACCTTAAGGACTAGCTATACAACTAGGGTAAGGGAGAAACACCTAAGACGGAAACTCGAAAAATTTTCTACGACTACGACGAGTTTAAGACGAAACTTGATAATCTATACGGGATACCGAATAAGGAGGTATACGCCGACCGACATATCCGACAACTTCGATAGACTACTTCTATAGCGCTATACGCCTTAGAATTCTAAGGATATGCCACCGACCTAGAATAGAACGACGCAGCTTTACGATTATAGTTCTACCTCGGGCTAAAGGACAACATTAAAGCCGAACTATCCCGAAACGCTAGCGTTGTTACGCTAGGGGCGATGATTAAGGCAGTAAAGGAGATCGACGAAAGGCTCTAGGAGTTAAGGTACGACCGACACGTATAGCCTAGATACTAGAGACCCGCCGCGGGCGGAAGAGGGGGCTTTAAGGCTAGAAGTTAGGACCCTAATAGTTACGGAGACCTAATAGAATTGGACGTAACGGAACGTAGGACAGGAAGGGGGCTAAAGAGCAAAGGTTCCACCTACTACGTATATAGCGAGCAAGGCTATTATGCAAGGAACTACAAGAAAAAGAACATAGTTAGCCGCGAGTTTAACGCAATGATTCGCGAAGAGAATGTATACTATGAATGCGAGAGCTTTCTCTCGAAATCTGCCTAGTAGAAACGACCTAACGATAAAGGTATTAAATAGCGGCTTCTTAATTTAATAACCTAGGACACAGAAGTTAACACGACGACACGGAACAGGCTACGGGACAATAACTTACGATACGGCTTCTAGATCAAAATAGAGATTAGACTAGAAGGTATCCGGCACTTCCTCGAGGGACGACTAAGGAAGGATAGGAACCGGTAATGCGGGAGCACGACTAGGCTCTACCGACTCTTACTCCTCGAGAAGGGACTTCTCGACGGACAACGCCTCGGCCTTACGGCTCTCGAGTAGATCTATCTCCTTCTAAAGGCGGGACTTCTTTTCCTACGCGGCAGCTTCTTCCTCTTAGAGGCGCTAGAGTATCGCCCGCAACTCGCGCATTCTACGTAGATGTAACGACATTTTCTCCTCTAGAGCGGCGCGCTATTTTCGTAGGCGGGACTAGTCGCCTTCCGACACAATAATGTCGCAACCTTTGTGGTTTAAACGAACATAAGCACTACACTTTCTAGATAAGATATACACGCGGTAGGCGATATCCTTTACGACGTAGCGACTGCATTTTTGGACTATAACGACCCTAAGTGACTCGATCTTATTAGTAAGGCGGGTTCGACGGACGGATAAGCTAATCTTAGAGGATGGTTTACGAGAGGACGACATCGTTAACGAAACATAAATTCGGGACATATTCATTATGTAAGAGCTTTGGGACGAAGCTAGGCTAAAGGGGGGATAGTGTTACGGATCGATCCGGAGAAGCTCTAGCTAACTAATCGATGCCTAACTAATCGATGCCTACACACTAGTGGAAGGATCCGATATGTAGAGTGCTCTCTCTAATCTACGTGCTCTATAATAGAGTAGAGAGAGTAGGACAGATTAACTGATCCGACTAATCAGTTACGCTAAGACATAGCACTATATAGACGACGCTTCTTCACGAGTAGATAGGAGCCTCGTGCTTAACTCATTTTAAGTATACACTATATACTGTTTAGGACTACTACCTTCTTAACGTTCGAGACATCTCTACAAAGATCCAAGCCCGGTTAGGATAACGTACAGCGGTTCCTAACACCGTGTTAATCTTCTAAGGTAGTACAACGTCGTGCCTAATTTGCCTTATGTAACTAAAATCCTAAGTAAGGACTGCCTCCCGGTTGTAGAGCATCTTATTAAATAAGGCCCTTTCTATTAGCAATAGCTTAATTTTAACCTTAATTAAGGTAAGTCGTTCTAGAGTAATCCGGCTACCTCGCTTAATACTTAAGAATTTCTTAGTTCAGTACTTCCTATTAAACGGACCTTATCCTTTAGGCATCTTAGACTCTAGGTACAGCGCCCTACGCTTCTATTCTATATCTCCCTTAACTCGTAATTCTAGGCGTTCGTAAACGCTCGCGTCTACTAGCTTCTTCTTATCCGCCTTACGCTTATACATCGTAAAGACCTACGGCATCCTAATGTTAGCTATATATTAGCCTACTTATTACTTCCGTGCCTAAGCATTTAATGTAGATTACCTTAAGATCTCGGAGGGCTAATCCCCTTAAACTAAATAAACGTTAGTAATAGAATCTCCCTTAAACGCGCCTATTCTAATTTCTATAACTCTTTCCTTTATTCTAGTACTCCTAAGCAATCCTAATAAGTGAGCTAAATGGTTACTAGGCGTTAGAGCCTTACCGGGTCCCTATAGATACGTCGTGTCGTAGTCGTATCCGTTTTCCTTACTATAGCTATTTGCCGGTCCCGGGACCGGTAAATTAAAGTCCGAGGATTCTCCGAGATAGTACGAGAACCTTACTGATTTTATTAAATCCGGCTTTAGTAAGTTACCGGTAGGTTAAGCGCCGTAAATTAACCTACTCTTCTATTTCCCGACGCTTTTAATAGTTCTTAAAGGGTCTTGTACCAATCCGAGCTAACTAGGGCACTAAACATAACACTTTTACCTTTACGGCTAGTAATAGTCCCCTCCTATAAACTATTATCGCAGTTACGGGTAGTAAGCCGTACCTTACGGGCCTACGGACGTCCTAGGATTGTTAGTGAGTTTAGATCCGAGGAGATAAACATGTCTACCTAGTAGTAAACCCTAAATACTTAAACATCTAAATTGCCTATAACACCTTTAAACTAGGCCCGCCCTCTAGCACCTCGAAAGGTAAGCTAAGCACTCGACATTACTAGTAACCTAAACCTATAAGCGTTCCTCTAGCCGATAATATTTACCTCGGAACCCTTATTAATTAGGTACCTAATCTAGTTCTTATTTATCCTAAATTCCGCTACTACCTAAGGACTAGGGACTATAGTAAAGTTGTTAAGGACACTAGAGAGCCCGATTTTCTTAACGTCCTTATATAGCTTAGTAGTAGGGACCGCACCTTTAGAGCAAAGCATAGTTAAATACACTCCGACATACTAGGCCTAACTATCTTCGCGGAAGACCTCCTTATTATACTTAGGTTTATCCTTATAGGTAACTACTTATCTAGTGCGAACCTTAGGGTCCTTTCCTATAAGGCGTCGTACTATAGCGAGCTTCTCCTAAAGAGCGGGGGTGTTAGTAACGCGACCGAAGAGGGCAGCCTCGAACTAGCGACTATATCGAAACTAATCCTAAGCATTTACATTAGGAAACGTCGTCTAGAGGATCTAATTAATCTAGTAGATAATACCCTCTTCCTTTATAACCGGGCCATTACTAGCTAAACTATATTATCGGACGTAGTTATTAATCCTTATAGTCTTAGCATTCTACATACGCTTCCTTTATACGAAGGGGGCGTTTACGGGACTAATAGGTATATCCTTAGGTAGTCCTTTATTAGCATCGTTCCCTAGTCTATTTACTTAGGCATTATTTTCCCTTCCTAGGGTTACCCCGGACTTAGCTAATAATTGAGTTTCGCTCATTTAAGCACTAACTTCGTTAATTATTTTAACCTCCTACTAGTTAATCTTAGCTTACCGGATCTCCTATTCTAATTAAAGGCGAACTTTCTTAGTAGCCTTAGCTTGGGCTCGTAGATCCTAGGCTAAGGACCGGGTCCTCCGGTGCGGATTCTTTAGAATGCCTACGGGTACCTTCCCTTTCACTTTGTTAGACTATATAGGATAGGTAGATACCTCGTTAAGCTCGCCTAAGTTAATTACCTACTCCGCTTTACTCTCTCCGAATAAGACCTAATATGTACTAGTAGCCTTCTCTATTTAGCTAGACCGTACGTCCTAAGGGCTATACTCTATTAAATGCCTAAAGTTAGGAGGGGGCTTAGAATAATTAGGAGGCGTAACCTTTATTACCCTAGTGTAGTCCCTACCTATCTATTACTTACGTAGTACGGGAATCTTATACTAGTTGTTAAACTCGATCGGCCTATAATATTCTTCGAGTAGAGAGAGTATATAGAGCAGTTTCGGTTTACTGTAGTCCCTCCGAAAGTTAAACTTAGTAGGACGCGGATCGCCTTCTTTCCCTAGATACTACTTTGGGGCGAGGTGTACGTAGCCCCGGGATATTAAGGACCTTATCGCCCTACAATTACTAGCCTAGTGCTTCGAGCTACCGTAGTTATAGTAATAACTATCTATCGCTTTAGACTATTCGCGATTCTACGATAGGGGATGCTATATTACGTAAACCTATAGTTCGGTGTCTAGGTCGTGCCTCTCCGGTTATATAGAGCGTTAATTCTCGCTCGGGTAGAAGGCACCCGCGTCCGCGACGCGACCGCGCTAGTATGCACGTATGCTTATTTTAGCTACCTTCTAGATTAGGTCATTATTAATAATAGTCCTAGAGGTAGCCTTCTTAAGCGTGTTAATCTTAGGCTTAAGGCGCGGCATTTACTTTACAACTAAGCGGTGTAGCTAAGGTAAAGTAAGAGGGAAATCTATATATATAGCTTTCTATCCCTCCTTACTATCTACGATGCTAGTAGCTTCATCAAGAATCCTCTAAAAGTCCCTAAACTTCTTAGGTTACTTTAGGTAAAGCCCGTAAGCCTTATAGACCGCTTTCGCGACTGCCTCTAGCAATCCCTAAAGGAGAAGGCGACTCCGGGAGCTATTATCTAAATCCTTAGGTTCAATTAGGTTACTCGAGGATACAAATAGGCGGATAAATTCTTTTATATCTTATTCTTCGGGCCTCTTACCTTACTACGCCCTAATAATCTCCTTAAGATATTCCCGACTCCCTAATATCGAGTAGGCGTTAAACCTTAAGAACTCTAATAAGAACGCCCTCCTAAAACGTGCCTTATTAGTAAGCTACCTAGGTAGCCTTATAACTACGCGCCGGATAGTAGTTTTGTAATTGCACTTAAACCTGCCCTAGAAATCATCCTTCTTAATAGATACCCGAGGCGGATACTAGTCTATTAGGTCGCTAAACCGCTCCTAGAACTTAGTAGCATTAGTGCTATTAAAGAACGGATTCTTAGCACCTCCTAGAGGTAGAAAGCGAGGGCTAGCGTTTTCTATTGCTACTACTAATCGTCTAAAGAGGGCAGTTATAGCATCTATTCCAATTATGCTATTCGTACCTATACCTATACCTAATTTAGCGGCGCTAGTTCCGCTTCTCCCTTCTTTACTAGATTTAGGTGTTTCCCCTTCCTCCGATTCCTCTATCCCCTTATAAGGGATAGAATCCCTATAGACCCCTTCCATTTTCGTAGGGTTTATAGGCTGTTTGTAGCCTCTACCTATGTTAGTAAAGGTGCTAAGTTTTTCTAGTAATATAGCCGTATCCATTGTTACGTAGTACTTACTTTAGAATGTGCTAATACTAGTTATTGCTTAATATGACCTTATAACCGTAACTGTTGCTAAATACCTTAGACCTTAAGTGTTTTCGACCTTAGTCGACCTTAACCGTAAACCTTAACCTTAAACCTTAACCTTAAGTGATAACCTTAACCGTAAACCTTAGACCTTAAACCGTAATTTTAACCTTATAAACTAGATGCTAATACGCTACCGGGTGTACACTTAATAACTCCCCTTATTAACTACTAAAATAAAGTCTACTAACTACCCTATGTAGGCCTATCCGAGTTGTGGTAGTATGGAGCGGTGCTTACGTAAGTAGGGGTATTTACCGGTCCCGGGACCGGGAAATTAGGTTACGTAACGAGCAGCGTAGTAGCTAGATAAAACAAGAGTATTAGCGGACCCTAAACCCCTATGCCCTCTACTCGAGAGGTATGAATTGAATTGTTTCCTTAATGCTACGCTTACAATGCTTAACTGCGTAGTATATATCTTAACAGCTATACTAGGTCCTACTAGCTTGCCTAAATGTCTAATTAAACCTAAATGAAATTAGGGCAAGTTAGACCTAAGGGACCCCCTCTAAACCTAAGGTTAACATAACCTATTAGTCGTTAATACTACTAAAGGGATATAAGAATAGTAAGAAGTAAGGGCCTCTTATATAGTCCGCTTACGAGGAGTAAGCGTTCTAACGGCTAAAAGCTAGGTTCCTCGGAGCGCCTATCCTAAGGTACTTCGACCCTTTATTACGTACGAGGGTTAAGACGGACGCCTTAGGATTTGCAATTACGGGTATTATCTCTTAGCTATTTAGTACTAAGTAGTACCTAATTGCCTTCTATTCTCGTAAGATAGTACCTACTAAGTATAACTATAAGACCTACGGATTAGGAGCTACTAGTAGTAGTAGAGGTATTTAAGCATTAGCGACCGTACCTAGAAGGCGTATTGTATACGGTTTAGGTACTAGTCGACTATACGACTCTATAGGGTTTTATAATAGTAAAGTAGCTAAATAGGAGGTAAGCTTAATAGGTAACGTTCCTATAATCTTTTAACTTCGTAGTAGAGTATAGGCCGGGGAAGAGTAACCTAGCCGATACGCTATTGCGACGTAGTAACTACGTATACGTAGCGTAGTAGACGTTAAACTTACTTCCTACGCTATAAAGTAAGCTATCTTTCTAGAAGGAATCTCTACTAAAAGAGGACGAGCCTATAGTAAGGCGCCTAATAGCTACCTATAAGAAGATATAGGATAAGGCGACGATAATAGCAGTAGGAGCCTATGAGCCGTAGGGGACCCGATCGCTACTAGTAAGAGTATACGCTATAATAATGTAGGGCGGCCTAGGTAAACTGCTTACACTACTAATAAAAATCGTATAGGGGAGAGACGATAGGTACGTCGTATACTTATCGTAGGCGCCTAGCGAAGGGGACGCTAAGGATTAGTATATAAAAGATAGATTAGTCTATTATAGAAACGCGATTATAGTACCCGAAGATTACGTAGTAAGAGCATAGTTACTCTATATATATTATAACGACCTACTAGTAGGACACTTTAGTAAGGTAAAGATAAAGAGCTACTACGACGTTACTACTAGTAGGAATTACTTAGTAAGGATATAAGAGAGTATATAGGAAGCTATAGAGTATATTAAACCTTGAAGGCGAGGCGCTATCGACCCTACGGCGAGCTATAACTACTACCTAGACTAGACGGTCTATAGTAAGAAATTACTATAGATTTTATTACGGACCTACCGCTAAGTAAGCGAGGAGAATACGTATATAATACGATCCTAGTAATCGTCGACCGCTACTCTAAAATAAACTTATATGTTCCTACGACTAAGATATATATAGCCGTAGAGCTTATAAGGATCTTACGAGACAAAGTCGTACGGTATTATAGTATTCTAGTAGGTATAGTAAGTAACCGCGGGTTAGTGTTCACGAGTAGGTTCTAGAGTAACTTCTACTTTAAGGCGTAGGTAAAGCGTAAGCTATCTATAGCCTTTTACCCTTAGACTAATAGTTAGACTAAGAGGGTAAACTAAACTTTAGAATAGTAACTTCGTTATTACTATAGCGAGAACTAGATAGAGTAGGCTAAGTAGCTAGCTATTACTAAATTCGTATATAATAATAGCGTCTACCCTACGCTACGTATAAGCTCCTCTAAGATAGTATATAGTTAGAGACTAGAAATTGCGCTACGCCCTATAGGATCTCGAGGCGAGATCTAGGAAGGTAAGGTACTAGTAGCGGTAGACTTAGTTAACTGTAAGGGGCAGCCCAGTGGCTAACCCCTACATGTGGCCTTGCATGTGATATGCGGTCGCGACCAGCTGCCAAGCCGCACGTGACACGCATGAGTACACCTTGCGACGCGCGATGCGTCTTGAACAAAAGGCAAGAATTAGTTCATCTACGACTGGCAGGTCGTGGGCGTGCTATACATTGCGACATCCCCTTAACATTAACCGTATACGAGAAATACGCGCTACGCTTACGGAGCGCTAGTAAACCGTAGTAGATAACTAGGCTCGCTACTATAATAAGACTTATAAGGCTAAGAGCTATGGCGTAGGCGATATAGTCTTATTATCTACGAAGAACCTAAGGTTAGTATTACCGAAGAAGAAGATAGGTCCGAAGTTTATCGGACCGTATCGTATTATTAACGCTATCGGTTCGTAGGCGTACCGCCTAGTACTACTAGTAGAATTAAGAATCTATAATATATTATATATATCCCTCCTCGAGCCGTACGCGGGTAGCGAGAAGGATAGAGGCACTATGCCCCTCGCTAATAAGGATAGGGAATATAAAGTAGAGGTAGTACTAGGAAAGCGTAGGTATAAGGGTAGAGTATAGTACCTAGTATAGTAGAAGGGCTAGCTAGAGGAGTATAATAGCTAGGAGCTAGTATAAGGACTCGCAAATACTACGGTATAGTAGCTAAATATAAGGCGTCGGTAAAGGCAATATAAGGCGTTAAAGGGAGCGGAAAGACTATATACCTAGCCCTAACCCTTCGGTAGTAAGATATAAGGGCCTTACCCTTTAGATATAACTTTCTCCTTTTATTAATAATATAGAGGGAAGGCCTTATCCGATAGTATCTATATAGGAGAGAGGTCTCCCCCCGATAGTAATAATAGAGGAGATAGGAGAGGGGAGAGAAGAGGAGAGAGAAGAGTATTTATTTATAAAAATAAAAATAAAAAGTAAACTTTTATATCTACGCGATATAGAGGCGCTATATAGATAGGAGATAGGCGCGTAGTAAGCGGCTAGTAGGCGTAGCGCGCGCGATTACTCGTTATCCTTAATCTCCTCCTTATTATTATCCTTATTATACTCGCCGCGTAGGGTAGGCGGCAAAAGCGCCCTATTAGCGGTAGTAGTATTAATGTTCCTAGCGTATAAAAACTATAACCGCGGTTAGTATAGGATACGTATACGATATATAGGCTACTTATAGTACGGCCGAGCTCGAATAGCCTATTAAGGGCGCTATTCTACTCTTACTATAGTACTATAGACGTAGTAGCGGCGGTAGAGTATTAGGAACCGCTATACGTTATCCTAACCGGGCTTAGATCTTTATAGAGATGTCTTAAACCCGTTAAGAAGGTAGTAGTCCTAAATAGTATATAGTGTATACTTAAAATAAGTTAAGTACGAAGCTCCTATCTACTCGTAAAGAAGTATCGTCTATATAGTGCTATGTCTTTAGCGTAATCTATCCTACTCGTCTACTTGACTACTCGACTACTCGACTGCTCGACTACTCGACTACTCGACTACTCGACTACTTAACTACTCGACTACTCGACTACTCGACTGCTTAACTACTCGTCTACTTATCTACTCGTCTACTCGACTAATAAGGTCTCCCTTACTACCCTCGTTCTAAACCGTAATACTATCCCCCTCTTAAAGATCGATGTCTTAGCGATTACGTACGTCCTCTTACTAATAGTTTCCTATTTCCCTAAATTTCGTAGTCGGAATTCTATTAACATGTCTTTCCGTTCGTCTATTAATAGAAAACGCCGCGTCGCTCGGATTCTTTCTAATCCTCTTATTCTTTCCTACCCGTACGATTACTACTTCCGTACCGGTTTAAGCTATATCGTAATCGCCGACTATTCCCTTATATTCTATGTTAAGTAAATACGCCTAGGTAAACCTTATGTTACCTCCTCCCTACTCCGCCTTAATAAGACCGTCGAAGATCTATCGTAAAAGATTAAGTAGGACGAGTAATAGGTTAAGGAGTTACTCTTAAAAATCTAATTACTCCGTTAGCGCATTCGTCGTAACAAGGCAGTACGGGAGTAAGTAAATCGAAAGGTCGAGGAGGACGAAGCCTATATAGCTAAGAACACGTCCTTCGACTCTAACAATCCGTCCCTCTCCGACTTTTCTACCCTTAAGGCGGATCTCGATAGGATAGGAGTTCCTTCTCCGTTTTCGTAGCCCGATAGCTATCCTTCGTAAGTCGTAGTATCTAGTAGTTATGCCTCGCGTCGCTATATTAACTTCTATCTCCTAGGTTATTAAATTAAGAAGCCGCTATTTAATGCCTTATCGTTAGGTTATTTTCTACTAGGTAGATTTCGAGAAGAAATTCTCGCATTCCTAGTATGTCGTTATTACCCGATCTATAGCGTTAAATTCGCGGCTAATAGTGTTCTTCTTTAGATAGTCTCTAGTATAGTAGCCTTTCTTTCTATATATATAGTAAGTTAGATCTCTTATTAACTACTTACTTCGTCCGCGCCTTTCCGTAGCGTCCAAGTCTATTAGATCTCCGTAATTAGGGTTATAACTCCTAGCTTTTAAGCCCCCTCTTCCGCCTCTCGCGGGTCTCTAGAATCTAGGCTATACTAATCGGTCGTACTTTAACTCCTAGAGTCTCTCGTCGATTTTCTTTATAGCCTTAACTATCGCGGCTAAGCTAGTAAGACTAGAGTTCTAAGATAGTTCGGCTTTAACGTTATCCTTTAAGCCTAGGTAGAACTAGGATCGAAACGCTACGTCGTTCTATTCGAGGTCGGCGGTATATCCTTAGAACTTAGAAGTATAGACTATAACCGAGGTGTTCTATCGGAGTTGTCGGATATATCGGTCCGCGTAAACCTCTTTATTAGGTATCCCGTATAGGTCGTTTAACTTAATCTCGAAGTTATTATAGTCGGTAAATATCTTCCGAGTTTCCGTCTTTAGGTTGTCTCCTTCGTCCTAGTCATTAAGCTAGTCTTTAAGATATAGTCGGAATCCTCGGGCTACCCTACCCCTTAGGAAGGATACGGCGTATAAGACCTTAGAGGCCTCGCTATTAAACTATTAGGCGTTGATTGATTGATTATTCCATTAACGTGCTATTTGAGTCAAAGACTATGCAACACGGGTCTCGAGAACGAGACCAAAATTTGAGAGAAGGAGAAAAGCCCCGTCGTACCCCGGACGTAAAAACTCCTTAAAAGATGCGAGCAACGCTCGCTATTCGAACCGTAAATCGAATATATTGCGGCGTAGTACGCGCGTACCCGGTAGTCGTGTCTTGTCGAGAATTGCGGTTTGTCGCCTTGCCCCGGGCGAGACAAGTTTTGCGCCCGTGTCTCGTTCTTGTTTTAAAAAGGCCAAGCCGGCCGTACCCGTACGCACCGAGCAAAATCCCAAGAAACACCCGTTGCCTCTGTTTCAATCCAGTCGCGTTCTCCGGTCTCGAGTGTAGCTCCTCGGTCGCAGTGGCCTCGCTGTCGTCCCCCCCTCGGCCTCTCTTGGTTCCAGCCGTGCAGTATACGTGGTTTGCGCCCCTAAACGCCTCTCTTGGTTCCAGCCGGCAGTTTACGTGGTTTGCCGGGACGACAGGTAGACAGCGCCTTCGTTGTTCGAGCGACGTGTACGCTATGTACGTCGCTTTCCCTTCTCGCAGTTCCGGAGTTCTTGTTTGTAGATTTTGAGCGTATCTCGTTCGTTCGGTTCGTCCGACCTGTCTTTTCTTGTTTCGAGTCGAGTAGGCTTGTATTTTTCGAGAGAGAGAGTCTTAGTTTCTCTTCGTCGTAACGAAGATACTTACGTCGTCCGCCGCGTGAAGGCGCTCTCTATAGGACGACTACGAAGTATAGGAGATAGCGTAGGTATATCTTAGTATCTATACCTAGACGCTTAGCTAGTAATAACGTAGGGGTCTACGGCCCTAGTACGCTTAACTTACGCTTCGCTAGCGTATCTAGTACGCCGAGCGCGCTAGACATCTATAGTAGTACTAGTAATAGTATTAGTAGTACTAATAGGCCGCCTATAAGGGCCTCCTAGTATAGTTAGTCTTAGATTAATTCTTTAGAAGCTATAGTAGTACTAGCAAGTCGCTAGGTAGGAGCTAGCGAGGAGCTAGTAAGTCGCTAGTGCCGCTAGTGCGATACGCTATAGGAATGTAGTACGAGTAAGAAAAAGGAAAAGGGGGAAGAGGGTACTCTTCTTAAACCCTCGAGTTAGTCGACCGGGTAACCGTAACTCTAACTACTTATACCCCGATAACGACACGCACGTAATACGTAGGCGAATCGTATAGTAACGGAACCTACGAGAAGTAGATAGACTAACTATATAGAGAGCTCCTAAAGCCGCGAGCTAAGGGTAGCTCGTCCTAGAAGGGGAGGTAGTTATAAGGGTAGCCTATAGCTAACCCATATACATAATATACGGCTATACCCGGCTTAGTAAGCCGTACGTAACACGTATACGTACACTAAGCGACGCGTATAGCGTCTATAGAAGAAGGTAAGCTTTAGTTTATCTACGATTAGAAGATCGTAGGCGTACTATATATTACGACATCTCCTTATAGTTCTTATAATAGGCTATAAAAAATTATACGATTATATATAAATTAGCTTATTTACCTATAAGCTATAAGAGCTAAGGAGGTATATTATAATCTAGTATAATTAGGCTTTTAATTAGACTTAAAGCTTAAGATCTATTTACTACTAAGTAGGTACGTAACTAGATTAGTTATTTACTTATACCTATTCTTTTTAAGTATATATAGTCTTAGCTAGATATATATAGTATATAGTCTAGTTTAAACTAGTCCTTTAACTAATTCATATATAAGCCTAAGTAAGTAGATAATTTAACTAAATAATTAGCTTACTACCTAATACCTATAATATAATACCTCCTACGTTAGTAAAAGCTTACGATTAGTAGGGATTGTATTATCTTTAAAGATCGTCCTTAAAGGCGCGCGTAGAGGCGGTAATAGGGCACGTCAAATAGCTACTAAACGTAGGTAATTAGGGGTGTTATAACTAAGCTATAATAATATTCGATAGCCTTACTAATACAATCCTTAATCTTATAGTAATATAACATCGTAGTAGTATAACATAATAGATAAAAGAACAATAGACACGACGCGTAAAGAGGTTTATGTTAAGCACGTAATTTGCCTTAAGCCGGCCACCACCGCCTAGGCGGTGACAAGGCGATAGTGGATCAGTGTTGAAGACACCACGAGTACAGTACTAACTTAGGACAGTCTACAGCCAAACGCCAAGGGGTGTGAACCCTGCGGTGCATGCAAGGCCATGTCCTTCGAAATCAGCCCACACTAACATGTCAGTTGCGCCGCTACGGTTTGCAGTGTTATGGCTTATGTGGAAGATGTTGATGTTGGGGCGGACAGCGTGTAAGAACAAGTTTGTCATGGATGTTGGTGGCTCGGTGGAATGTCTGCTGGTGGGTTTACGGTGATGTGATGTGAGAGGACAGGATGCATTCGTTGGAGCTTACCTGGCTCATGTGAGATCAAGGACCGAGATGGGTACATGGTGTGGTGATGGCATGATTTCATCAGGACTAGGCGTCATGATCAGGGCTGGCCGCTGCGATAATGTGACTATCGCAAGTAACGATATTCACTCGCATAACGCGTGCGATAATCGCTCTTCGCACACCTCGTATTTCTCCAGTAAGGGCCCGAAGGTGTGTAGTGCCTATACAAACCTGTCTAGAGAGCCGAAATGTAGTATGCTAATGCTGCTGCAATATGCTACAATAGTAATTACTTGAATAGGCGGAAGTGTTAATCGACAGCGTATTCACTATAGGGAGGCATCGCAGGTAAAGAAGTAGATTAGAAAGAGATAGATAAGGACAGTAAGATATCTAAATGACAGCGCCACTAGCGACACCAGCGACACGCGGATTGAGTTAGCAACACCTTCGATAGGCATCGAGGACAGCTACATCAACGACATACGCGAAAACATGGGAAATCAGAAGGTGCGATAATCATGATGCGATAATGGGTGCAATCCCCATACTAGGATACATGCTTAGCATCGCACACGCGAATATGCGTGCGAGTAACGTTATTCGCACACACAGGCTCAGCCCTGGTCATGATGTGGTAGGTGGTCGGTGTGCCTTCGACAGGATCACTGGTGCGAGGCAGGAGAATCACTTGAAGCATGAGAAGTGTAGATGCTAGATATTCCCTTTACTTACCACCTGCCGCCGACAGGGGGCTTGACTTCCTTTGGGAGAGTAGCTGCGTTTGACAAGTATCATGGCTCGATCCTGGCAGTATCCTCATAGTCCAAGGTATATTAGGCAATCCAACACTGATGCATGAATCATGAGATTTGGTCGAGGAAGTGTCTTCGATAAACATGGTCGATGCACAGGGAGAGGGAAATCGTCTCCGTTGAGATGTCTCTGCTTGATGTATGGTTGACGATCGTCTAGACACGATGTCTACTATGTATGCGTGAGGATAGCGTGGCCTCTCTCATTGAATGAAAGGGATCTTCGTTCCTGTCCTCTTCTTGAAGTCCTCATACTTCTTTCCGAAGAACGAGACGAGGTACTTCTCCTCGCCTGTTGTAAAGTCAGCACATAGTAAATCATCTCACCAAGCACTGGACGAGCACTCACGGCTGATCCTATCGTTGAAGAACTGCCACAATACAATAACATATCCCACCAAACACACCTTATTCCCCACCAACACCTGCGTCCCGATCGCCCACCAGAAGAAGCCAAAATAACTTGGATGTCTCAAGAAGGTGTACACTCCATCTGTCACAAGCTGGTGATCATCTTTCTTCTTCCCTTGTACAATGTGATTGAAATTTGTCCCCGCCTGACACATGGCAGTCGTCCTCACGACCTGTCCGACCACCGCCAAAACCAAGCCCGCCAGGATCGTGATGACATATACTCCAAACTTCTGATAGGGTGGGAAGAAGTGAGAAATCACTATCTCCAAAGCTGCGCAACTGTGCGCGATATTGTAGGCTAAACCATTGCTGAAGAGGAGGAAGGAGGAGGCTTTGCAGGCGGCGGTGTTATAGCGAGCCGTGGTCCAATACTCGAGGAAGTGAAAGATGCAGAGGGACGCGAGGAAGGCGGGAAGGCGCCACCATGTTGAGCCGACGCTCGCAAGATAGTAGGTCAAGATGACGGCACCTGTGAGAACATTGCCCAAGCCGAATGCTTGCACGCCGATGTACGAGAGGTCGCGGGCACCGCCGGGGAGGAGATTCGCATCGAAGGGTAGAGATCGCTCGAGAAGCGTCTGACGCTCGTCGTCGTCGTCGTCGACTTCGTCGGGGCTGGAACGAATGCCTTCTGTGGGCGTCTTAGGTGCATCGTTGGTGCTGGCGTGTGAGAGACGAGCCATGATCAAGAAGGTATTGAAGGAGTGTGAGCTGATGTCACCGAGCGAGACTGCGGTCAGTCTTCATCTCGCGGGAGCTCATGAAGAGGATAGGCTTGTCAGTCAGATAATAATGCATGCATGCGTGAATGGCACTAGACATTGTTTCATCCATTTCCGTCATCACATGTGAAAACAATCCTAAGACGCGTGCTGAGCCCTGTCGCCGCTCGGCAGTCGGCAAGTGGGGGACAGTCCGTGCGTCTCTTTCGTATTCCGAGGCTCGACCTGTTCACCAGCCATCATTCACTCATGCATATCCGGATGAGCTCCCCATCGCAGGGCACACGCTAGCCGAAATGCGTAATATACGACACGACGATTCCGGGCAGCAGAAATGCCGTCAATTGAGGAGAGCAAGAGACAGGTGAAAGCAGGCCTGTCGAGTAACAAGAACGATGTAGACCACGATGCCATTCTCGCAAGTTTGCAGGACGAAATCGACAGCCACAATGCTAGAGGATCCGACGATATTGCGCACCATCGCAGCCAGCATACGTCTCGCAAGGCCGACGAGCACAAGCGATCCACCAGATTCCGCTTCAAACACGGTCAAGAACTTCCCAGGAAGCGAAAGCATCGCTCCGGAGCCGATGGCGGAAGGCGCCGACATCGAAAGTCGAGAACAGAGCACGATGCCTCTTCCTCGCAGGACGAGACAGCCGCACACCCCTTCCCGCGCGAACCAACAAGCCCAGAACAGCACGTGCGGGCTGATCCAAATGCCGCCTTCCGCGAATCCCTCTTCGACGCCCTCGCCGATGACGAAGGTGCCGCCTATTGGGAAAGCGTATACTCTCAGCCCATCCATGTCTACCCTCGTCCGTCGGTCGAGACCCCGAAAGGTGAGCTCGAGCAGATGAACGATGACGAATACGCCGCTTTTGTGCAGAACAAAATGTGGGAGAAGAAGAACCCTCACGAGGTGCTGGAGCGCGAGCGAACAGCCAAGAAGAGGAAAGAAGAAGAGGAAGAGCGGGCGAGGCGGCGCGAAGAATTCATCCGGCGTAAGGAGCGAGCTGCTTGGGGACAGGCGCAAAAGGCAGGGGCAAAGAGATTTGCTGGGGTTGATGGTGATGGAGATGATTACGAATGGGTGCCTGATGCGGACGGGAGGATGAATGGTACGTCCCAGCTAGCGCCAAGCGGCGAAGAACAGGACGAGTATCGCGAAGCATGGGCGCAGTATTTCGCTGCTTGGGATAGGTTGAAGGATGAGCTGTTGAATGCGCAAGGTACCTCGGATAAGGGCGACTCGAAGTTCAAGGACCCTTTGAAGAAGATTCCATGGCCTGTCTTACAGCCGAAGCCGGTCACGAGGCCGAATATCGAGGCCTTCATGCGCCATATGCCGAATGCTACGAGGACCCGTTTGCAGCAATTAAAGGCGGAGAGGGTACGGTGGCATCCAGATAAGGTGCAGCAGCGATTCGCTGGTGGGATGGATGAGGGTACGATGAAGGTGGTTACCGGAGTGTTCCAGGTAGTCGATGGCATGTTGGAGGAGGAACGGAAGCGTGTGGGAGGGACATGATATAGTTAAAAAAGATGCCCAAGATCATCCACTTGTGGATTGCTCACCGACTCGACAACGGTTGTGTACTCTAGGCTACTGGACCGTCTCCTTGGCTTTCGGTCTCTAGGCTACTTGACGAATGGACGAGGTACTTAGGCTCCACGCCGCCTTTCCCATGCTTTCCATCTGCTGAGTTATCCGGCCGCATCCGAGACGAATAAGTCATCTTGAAGGCACTGGGTGAGAGTACCCAGGTCTAACTCACGCCGATGCTAGCAATCAAAATGATAGCCGAGAGCAAGACTCCCCATGAATCCAGCGCCGATCAAGTGTAATGCTGATGCGAGCAAGCAACACTTCCCCTTGGGGTCCGATAAGACCGGGTCTGCCAGTGATTCCATATTCGATGCTTCGCCTGCGAATCTCGCCGCGGCTGGCATGGCAGAAGAGTAGTGCGAATGGCTGCATTCATCGTACGATGCCACATCCATCTCTGACCGATTGACTCCTAGAGTGCTGCCATCTCGAATTTCTCGTACCTAGTAACTACATGTGAATGAGCTGATACTGGTGTGCAGTTGGGATATGCTTCAATACGACCCTTCTGCGGAGACTCCGCAGAGTCTATCAAGCTGTGTCCTGAAACACTACGAACATGCGGCCCTCTGATCCCCTGAAGCTTCCTTCACCAGTGAAGCAAAAGCTTGGAACTCTGTGCTCTTGAAGCGATCACACCCGTTACAGGACCGACCAGTGTCTCGGGAGAGGAGGTTTGTTAAAACATGCTTGCCATGCGCGAATACGCCATTGCACGCTTCCATCAAAGCAGCTCAGATATTGAGATAGATGCTGGTCTAAAATTGGATGCGCTTGGACAATTGCATTCACTCTCGCAGTAGTCACCACATGCTGTAGCACTGAGTCGCTTACGAGACAGATGACAGCCAAAGCTGCTGACTGGCCTCGACTTTCAGGACAGGCACTGGAGCATATCACCTTTCATAAGCGGTGTGATCGGGTCAGCCCTCAACCCATTCAGATCCTGCGGACCAGAAAAGTCTAGCGCGGACGACAGCATTCACTCGCCTCGAGATCCGAGCTACGTCGCTTTTTTTCAGGCATCTGCATGTGACACCCACGACCCCACGCCGCTGCTGCCTTGCGATCCTTCTACATAAGACCCGCCCCTCCACGCGACCAAGACTTCACAAACAATAGCACCCACAAGTGCTCCGGCAGAGCCGTCAGAACCCCATCAGACATCCGACATCATCATGTCAAAGCGTAAACTCCGCTCCGACACCGCCGCGGAAGGTGCCGCCGAAGGGACTTTCGAGGAACTCATCCCGGAGTCACGTGCAAAGAAGACCGCGAAGAAAGACAAGAAAGGTGTAGTCGGGTATCTCTGCTACAGCTGCGATACTGAACGTACTGCTGGCGCCTTTCCAGATTACAATCCATCGAGGTAAGATCTGGCGCATCACACATCGCAGCCCAGCAACAGACGGAGCCACTAAGCGACTGGTGTGCTGTGGTAGATAACAAGCTGACGACCTCATAGCGAGTGTGAGCATCTGATCAATACTTGTAAGGGGTGCTTGAAGGCGTGGGTCAATGTGCAGATTAAGAGTGCGCATTACACGGTCGGCGAGGCGACGGAAGGTGATAGTCAGGCTCTTGGTGTCAAGGTATGCTTGAGCGCGTCGTGCTATGCTTTCAGGCCGCTGAGTAGCATGGGACTAAGCGGTGTGGTCTCTGATCTTGCTCACGTAAATGCTGACCATTATGATAGTGTCCACAATGTCCAGCTTTGATGCTGAACGTCAACATCCAAATTGCCACTACCAAGACCATGTATGCTGTGTTCGAGAAAGCGGAGAGGAAACACATTGCTGAGATCATCCTTGGCTGGCGCTGGTGTCTTGCACCAGGCTGTAGCGCCGGCCAGGTCCATGAGTCGAAGATCGTCAACCAGCTCAAGGAAGTGTCGAGAACCAAGAGCAGATCCAAGAAGAAGATTTTCGATGCCGAGACAGACGTGGAAGATATCTGCACCTGCAACAAGTGCGGTGCACGTGCTTGCGCCACATGCGACCGACCGTTTCACGAGGTGAGTAACAGTCTATACACACAGCAAAGCATGTTCGCTTCGTTGCAACGCGACCTGCCTCGAGCGATGGCAGGTCACGTGCTGAATTCAGTTTAGGGGGAGACATGCTCCGCCTATCAGGCACGGGTCCAGGATCGCACACACGAGGAAGACAAGTCACTCCTCGAGATCGAGCGCGTGACTCGGAAATGCCCAAACTGCCACAAGAACATTCAGAAGAATGGCGGTTGTCCTTCTATGCACTGTACGTTATCTCCAAGACACGGTTCTGCCATCATCTACTCGCACAATTGCCAGTGGCGGCGCCCGCAATGCTGATGACAGAGTGAAGTGAAAGAGCAACACTGACACATGTTACAGGCGCTGTCTGCAAGGTCAACTTCTGCTGGAATTGTGTCTCCCGCTTCGAGCAAGGCTACTGCAAATGCCATCCACGACCAAACCCACCTCAGCAGCAGACTTGAGATGCAAAAAAGGTTTCTCAATAGTATGGTAAGGAGGGACGTTATTGTAAGCTTGGCGCCAGGCTACAGAGATCGTGCTGTCTATGCAGAGACTTGTCAAGCATTGTGATGTCTCGGGGTGTGACGAGCGCAAGGAGCAGCTATATTAGCATGACTTTTCATCAGACATGAATTGAACATGAGTAGATCGACATGCTTCAGTTGATCCTTCTCGGGCACTCTCATGGATCTGGATACGTACTATGGCATCCAGCACATGTTCACGCGATGACCAAAAACAACTAGAGCTGGAAGCAAAGCTCTCGAGGTGGTATAAGCAAGAAGACAGCGTGAGTTGGATTTGAAATGCACTGCTTGCCACATTACCATGCATCCTGACTGTTCAGCACCGCCTCGCACCCATGCCATCTGCCATCGTGCGGATTCCGAGAGCTTGCGGAAGCCTGTCATCATCTCGCATGACCTGGCGGAGCGCAGGCCCAAAGGGAAACGGTCGCTCTGGACATGCCTAGAGACCGCGGTCTTACCTTGAGAGCGCTGTAGAGTGGGACATCCAAGCCGTGTCACTGCTCCGGTCGTTCTCACACAACCCGAGCCACGCCCTCGAAGACTTGTCGGCCGATTGCTATGCCTCTCATGGAGCTCACTGCAGAGCATAGCCAGTGGCCAAGACCGCACCATCATTCCAGCGAAGTTGTGATGTCTTAGCAATGGGCGTGGTGCCATCTAGCACATGGGTTCAAGACATAGCGACAGAGGAATGTATAAGTGACTCAAGTATCCCCTCGGTCACCTCTGCTTCATCATCATCACTCCCACTATTTCATTCCCTTTTTCGAAGCCAGCTCCTCCTATCACGCACAAATTCCAGCCGACGATCCCTAACTCGAAGTTTCTCCTCCATATCCTTGCCTTCGTAGGCCTCGCATCAGCCCTGGCACTTCCATTGGCCGCCGAGAAATTGCTGGAGAAGAAGCCAAGCAGTAGCAACAGACTATTCAAGCAACAGATGTTCGAGCTGCAGCTGGAGCTCGCTGCAAAGAACAAACCCGCGAGCCATGCGATAGCAGCAGTCGCGACCAGCCATGAAGCACTTCCGCAGAAGATCTCGGTGCTAGAGGAAGACAATGCTCGCCTGAGAGATGCCAGTGGCGACGACGAGCATTTCCCCAACGAGGTCGAAGAAGACGAGGAAGCACAAGTCATTTATGTGCGATTGTGGCACCGACCTTCTGGCACAGATGCAGGAGAATAGAGCTCTACAGAACGAGCTCAGAACGGAGAAGCTCAAGTTTTAGCCATTCAGAGTCAAGTGGAGGATCTTCGCAAGCAGGTTTCAGAGCGAGACGAGAAGACCAATGACATGACTGCACAGAGTGTCATCATACTGGCAGTGGGACGAAGACAGCCACGCCGGAACCATTGTGAATGGCTTCCCAATCCTTGGCGCTTGTCAAGCATCAAAGAGTACCATACTCAGGACCGCTCTGGAAGTGCGAGACGGGATTGGGATCAGGTGTGAGGCTAAGTTAGTTCGTTCGGAAATCAGATAGATGCCTCATCGTGTTCGGGAAGAATTTTACTTTGGGCTACTTGTTGCAGTTGGGACTTTTCAGAGTCGATCCGGCAGAGGGAATATGTCTGCGGTCCGGCCGTGGGCGTTGGAGTAGGCGTGATAAATGACTGTGTCGGTTCCGGGTTCGATGATGAAGGTGGCATCGCTACCGTTGTCGTTTTGGAGCGCGCAGGTGTGTTTGGGAAGTTGGATTCTTGGTCTGGATGGTGTCGGAAGTCTGCGACTCGCTTGGTGTTGCATCCTATGCGCATCGAATGTACGGTGGAGGTGGGTAAGTTTGCTAAGTAGTCATTAGACTCATTACTGGTCATGATTCGTGATGGAAGGATTTCTGATTCGAATATGACGAGTTTAAGGGTAGCGGTTGGCAAGAGATTGTCTCAAGCTACGTCTGCGGTCTCTGCTACCCCCGGTAGGGATTCTATGGAGAACACACATATGGTAGCGCAGTTTCTATTCAGTGGCCTGAGACTCGTGGTGTGATGGTCCAGTTCTGCGATTCACCAGGGCCCCGGCCGCGTTCTTTCTTGTTCGCAATTGAAGCACCTTTTGTGACTATTGCAATAGATTATCTCATCCCAACACAATGTGCATAGCTGTGTCGACGATGAAAGTGTAGTGCAACTACGAGGCCTTGGCGCCAAGGACACAGTAAGCTTGCACTCGTTTTGTCCTGCGCGGTGATCCTTCCAGTGGAGCTTAGGACGGTGTCGACATGATCATTCCAGGACTATAATGATGTTCGATGTGGTACGAGGCTGACGACACGGTTGCCGTCTCGAAAGGCTTCTCGCACCGTAGGTGACAATCAAATGCAACTCCCTTCTGCAAGCTAAGCCTCCTCGGGCGCTTAACACGATGAGCTCGTACTTGACATGCATACGCGAATAGGCCTAGCTTCCCTTTAGCGAGAGCTGTGTTTGGTCATTTGCAGTACAACATGTCCTATATAGCGCGCAGTAGCTCGCATAGGACACAGTAGTCTCCTCGCTTCTGCTGGCAGATTCAGGCTTTTGTGGCAACTCGTCAGTCTGGTCAAGCCACCATTCCACATAGAGTGATTATTGCGAGCAAAGATGCACTAGAAAAGGTAACTTCGGCCTCCAGCTAAATAGACCATGGACATGAAGTGAATTTACGTTACCTCCTAGCAACATTCTGTACACAAATGATGGGTGTCTCAAAATTACAATGACGCTTATACTATCACCACAGCGCCTGCAATCATGCCGACTATGACCACTACTGCAGGACCAATGCAGATTTCGAGTGCCGGCAGAGGTCTCCTGGCAGCGCCAGTAGGACTTGGCGTCCCTGTCGCTGTGTATACCCCGGTGAGCGATATCGTGGGTTCCTGAGACTTTCCTGTCGTGCTTCCACTCGATGTAGTCGTCATTGGTGATCCAGGCTTACCCGCGTTGACACTGGCGCTGGGTAGGCTAACATCCTTGGAGTCCTGGTAGTAGACACCGTACTCGACCACCCCTCTTCCATCTTTCATGGCAGTGGTGTCACGTTCCGTGCAAGAGTCGACCCAGTTCCTTACCCAGCAAGTCGATGCTGGCGCAGAAGGGATCTTGTTCGTGCGCGTGGAATTCGCAGTCCCGTTACTAGTGAAGGTTGCAAGGTCCACGTCTGCTGCAGTCGCTAAATCATTCCCCATGATTACCCGTGCGAAGATCTGGAACGCCGTTTCCGGCTGGTAATATGGCACGAAATGGCCAGCATCGTACACTCTGCTGAAGCTGAGATTGCCGTATTGCTTGACAGCTCCACCCACGTAGGTGTCGTTGACCACAATCTCCGCCCAGCCAGCAGAAGCGAAGCCGCTAGCATAAGGTGCTGGGACGCCCGCGCCTGCTGGCGAGACACTCGTTGGCCATGGGTAGCTCGGCAGAGCATTGGCGATGGCGTAAGCGACAGCCTGACCTCCGTACCAGTTGCAGGCGTAATCAGCATCACCATAGATGAGTGCGACACGAACGCCAAGCTTGAGCAGAGCGGCCAAGTCTTCGATCATGCCGCCACGAATGGAGTCTCCGGTGGAGATGAAGGCTTCTTGCACGTACGGGCTGCTCTCCGTGTAATTGACACGAGCACCAATCGCCTCAAGTACAGACGCTTGATTGAGATACTCCTGATATGCGGCAGATGGATCAGGACTCGGAAGTTTCTGGCGTATATCGTAAACATTGTAGCCCGCGCCCACGGCCAGGGCCGTGAGATTGTTGCACGTAAATTGTGCGCTCTGGCAAATCTGGTTGGATTCCTCATTATCGCCGTAGATATCGGCATTAGCGGCACGACAACGCTGTATGGCTGGCGCGCACTGGTTCGTGTAATTATTGATCGCGTTGATCTCCAGTGTCTGATCGATAAGGGAAATGCCGTAAGTATTATTGGAGGCAAATCGAGGATAGTAGTAATCCTGCACCAGACCATCGACCAGTCCATTCATAATGCCCACAGACTGCAGCTTGATGGGAAGGGTGCCCACCGCGGTCCCGTTCGTGATTGCTTGGTTCTGCTCCTCGAAATACGTCGCGAAGACTGGTCCATACTTGCCACCATAGGACTCGCTGAACAAGTTAATGCCAGCGGGCTCATCATGAGGACTCGGAGTGGTGGCATTGGGCCTTGTCGCAGGGTTGTACTGGCTGAAAGTGGACAGCCACGTCTGTAGGAAATGCCAGGTCGCCCTGGCGGCTATCTCGGTGGTATTTGCCGTCGTCGCATATGCAGTGTGGCTGTTCTCATTCGCCGTTCCGAAGGTGCCGTTGCGATAGAGGAAGCCCGGCAGGTCGTCGGCCGGTGCGGTGGCGGGCTCGAAGATGTCCTTGGTGTAGAGGTTCAGCGACGCATTGGTCGCCGAGTCGTACGAGAAGCCGACCTGATTGGGCTGGTCGATGAACAGAATGTTGGACGCGCGATCCCAGCCAAAGGTGCGCATCTGTGTTCCATAGCTTCCATCGGCCATCTGCACGACCTCACACGGTCCCACCTCGTTGAACAGCCCAAACATACTGCTCGACCCCGGCCCTCCATTGAGCCATATCGTCAAGGGCGCCGTCTCGGGTGTTTGCCGCGCTTCTATGAACCAGAAGAAAGTGTTGATCGAGTAGTTTTGCTGGATGGGCGCGAGTGTGTAGGGAGGGATCCCGATGTAGCCTGTGTACTGTTTCTGCGTGGTGAAAGCTGTGGTACATGTCCCATTCGTCGGCTGCTTGTATGCGACTGTGATGCTCGGGTTGACGGTGGAGTTGAGGATGTTCTGGTACGAGGCCGGCGGAGGGTACTGGGCATGGGCGAGGGGGGCCGCGAGGATGAAAGCCACCAAGGCCGGCGGCAACGAGAGAAGCTGCACGGCCATTAGTTCTTTCTAGTTAGTTCTGGCGGTCACCATGCGACCATAGCAGGACGAACGGAGGGCCGTCCCCGTCGCACGGAGGCTGCCATTGGCGCGCCGTGTGCCATACTCACATTCATCGTGGAGTCCTGCTGTACTGTGCTGTACGAGCACTCGAAGCTCTGTTTTCCAGTCTAGGGCGCGATTACGTGGGCGATGGCCATATCCCGCAGCCAGCACGATATTCTATGTAAAGAACGACATGACAAGCAAGAGAAGGACAGACAACGGCCACTCACGCGCACATTGCGACGCAAGGCAAGGCTGGCTCGTGCGATGCCTTTCTCTCAGTCAGCTACGAGGTACTTTATTCGTCTTCAACCTTCTGGTCCACGGCGTCGTCCGTTTGGGTCTAGCCACCAATAGACTCTATCCCCCCTGCCTCCACCGCATATACATGTTCACGTCGTGCTCTGGTAGCCAAGTCTCACGACGAGAAGAACCTCCCTTGAGTCAATGACCTACACATGATCACTCACCTGTCCTGCCATTGATACGACCTCCATCCCTGCCGTATTGAGAGATGCGTCAGCAGCCGCGAGTGGAGATGCTTCGTGGACCGCAGCATCATGCAGTCAGTGCTCGAGCAAGGCTTCACAGCAGCAATTCTTGATGTCGTGCACCGCCAGACGTTCCGATGGGAATGACAGCACGGCATTGTCACCTGTGGAGCTTCGACATTTCAAATCTTGGCTACAGAGAGTATAGTCCTACTTGAATGTCACGGCACGATCGCCTTGCTCGCTCAGCTCTACCGGCGAGAACGCGTTCTGCTCACCGTTCACCATCTCCCTCGTCCGCAGTGCGTCCATTCTGCTATAGCTAACAACCAGGACCGTCGCGGCACCGATGCCCAGGACGATGAAGCCAATCTCGAGACCGTGGCCCAAGATATACCTTGGGGCATCTTTACTTCTCTCAAAGTTGCTTGCCATCGCGCCGGCCATGTTTCCGAGCGCAACCTGCATTGCAACACCGACAGCTCGCTTGTAGCTTCCGCTGACGTTATCGGACAGCCAGGTCAGATTGCATGGATGTGTCGGGCATATCGGTGCAGCCGCAAGAAACACGCCAGCGTACGTTACACCGGACTTGGAGCTGGAGATGCACATGACGAAGCCGATCAACTGGAAGACGGAGCAGACTATGATGAACGGCGATTGGGTCTTTCTCTTGTCGGCCGCATAAGCCACCGGCACTGTCAGAATCGAGGCGACGACATATGGTGGCACGGTGAGTAGCTGGCTTGAAGTGGAGAATTAGAGCTCTTTGATGATTGTCGTCATAAACAGACTGACATTGTAGAGTGGGCAGAAACGCCCCCAATATACTAGGACGTTGACGTATATCTGCCAATCGAGGAATGCGGCCCTTAATTCCTTCCACTTCTTGAGAGCGGGTCAGTCAACGGCTTGAGAGCGTCCTGAAGAGCATTGAGAAGGCCATCCAGCTGATCGACAGTCTGGTCAACAAGCAATTCAAGCAAGCCTGAACCCTCTGACTTGTTTGCCTGCCAAGCACAAGCCTTCTTATGAGTTCGAGCTTTCTTACTTGTAGCAAGGCTTGCTTACACCTTACTTGGTAGAAATTGGTCCCATAGGCGTAAACAGCAAGTTAAGCAAGTGTAAACTCTATAACTTACTTGCTTGCAAGTTGCTTGGCGTGACTTGCTTGTTGACCAGTCTGCTGATCGATACCACGTGCCTGCGCAGCCTGGAAAGCGAAGCAGGCGAGTTTGTTGCCCTGGAGAAGAGTCGCGCTGTTGAAGACACCACCAGTGAGGACTGATGGCTCGATGGCGGTGAAGGACTTTGTTGTGCCGGTGTTACCACCGATGCGGAAAGTGTTTGAGTTGGTCTGAGCACCGGCGAGAAGGTGAATAAAGACGTCTGCGAGGATGTAGACATCGACAGTGTTTCGGCGGTACCATTTAAGAGGGATAACTTCCTGGCCTCTGTTGTGAACAAAGTCGCCTGGGTTGTCAAAAGCGTGAGAGGAAACATCCCAGGCCGGAGAAGTGAGCCGAGAAAGCGGATGGGTTGTTATTGATGGAGAACTCCATGACACGATCTGCGTGGGCAGTGAGCTTGTCGAGTGTCAGGCCGTCGTTGCATTGGCCAGTGACCTCCCATAGGTCATGCCATTGTCTCCACTGGGCAGACATGACGTTACCGCCGTTGAGATATATGTGACTCCACGGACGATGGAGGCGACGTTCTCGCACTTGCTTCGCGAGCCGACGATACTTGGGGTTGCTGAGTATAAGTGGCAAGCTTGAAGGGAAGCCACCGCCGATCGACCATTGCCCAGATGGGATGTCATCGGAGATGAGGATGGCCATGATTGCAAGGCCTGCAGTAAGATCTGGGCTCATACCATTTGCCCTGCCGAGACCGTCGACGGGTTGTGCAATGGTGGCACTGCCATTGCGTGAGAGAAATCCGTGGTCGGCTGTTAAGTCGTTCATGGCGATCGAAACATGTCCCACCTGGTCGGCGAGCACATGTTACATAGCATGTTCTTCGACAGAAGATACAGAATTACCGATTGGGGAGGCGGACGCGGCTGATCTCGACACCAGGGGAACGGGTCCCTGTATGCCATCTCACGATGCAGCTCCGACTCAGACACACCTACGACCAATCTCCAGCCAGACACTGACATTTGTTTAGGACAAGCACTGTCACTTGGCGGGCGCCACCCTTTCTGCTGGCTCCCACTTTGCTGGCGCTGCCCCCAGTTTGCACAAACACATCTGCTGGGCCGAGCCCACGAGATCCTCGAAGCCCACTTTTACCGCGCGAAGTTCAACCATTAGCAGCCTTGAGTTAGAGCTTAAACAAGCACGCTCTGACTGCCAACACCACCAGCGACACCTCCGCCGTCGCAAGAACCCGATTGCTTCAAGCACTTCGCACCGATGTCACATGAAGACAAGCACAGCGCTATTCAGCTTGATATCTGCTTCCGCTGCCGACAGCATGGGCACAAGAGCTTCAACAGAGCATGCCCCAACAACACCTGGAAAGAACGCGCCAAATCCATTGAACAGGCATTCAAGAAGTCACATCCAGATAAGCCGAGGCCAGCTACGAAGACAGCGCGCGCACCCCGATCCAAACCAGCAATCGAGACACTCGCAGCACTGCTTGAAGTCCTCGAACGTCACATCCTCGAGAACACAATCGCCCTGCTACGACACCGTCACCTCAACCAACTTCAAGAACAGTTACTGCAATACCACCACCAGCTCCGACCCGAATAACAAGCGTAGCACTACCAGCTGCATCACACCAACCACGAACCCCTTCTTCTGCAGCAACATCGTCAGTCACAGCACAGCTTAATCTCAATTCGGCTTCGAACACTCCCCGGTCAGCAGCGCGTACAGCCTGACACACGCTACCGAGCTACTGAGAATCCGAGCGGGCCCTGGGAGATCTTATCGGCCGTATTCAAGAATAATGTGTGTCGCATGTGTGACTCTTTCAACAGTAGAGCCCTCGGCCCCTTCTCAAGCTGTCAACAAACAAAACAGCATCGAGGCGAAAAGAGTCTTCACAACATGTTTATGTCGCGTCGCGGACGTGGGGTCACATACCTCTGAACGATGATTCCGTCATGAATCGGCATCGCGACACCACCGAGCCATCCTCTTAGTGATTTGCATAGGAATTCTCCACCTGTGACGCCGGGCCTCATCTCCGACAGCAAGAACGTGGATATCATGCCCAGCCACGACACGGTCACTCGGCTCGGGGCCGTAGCCTCTTGCGGATGTTCAAGATCCACACTCTTTGTAACAAACGGCAGTATCGGCTAATGGCGGCAGTTGCAGCGACACAACTTTCTGCCACTATCCACCTTGTCGGTCAATGCAAGCAAAATTTTCGCTGTTGGGGCAACTTTTGAATCGAGTCGGCCGAGTTTAGGCAGATATCCGGCCCCATAGAATGCTACTGCGGAGTCAACCGGAGTCTGGAGTATGGATCATCTGGAGCGAACATGCGTTCTGTGGGTCGCCACGAGGATGCAGTGATCCCTTGTCCACGTGGGCCTTCACGTGGGCGTGACTATCTCGGAAGAGGACAGTGTAACTGCTGTGAGAACTAGCCAGTCACGGTAAGGTCGTTGAACCATTTGAAGTCAAGGCAGCCAGATTGAACGAGACGGTGCACGAACAACAGCAACGGTCTCTGCGTCCCGCCATCAGAAGTACATACGATCTTCGAAAGCTGCTAGACCCAGTCGCCGCTTCACCAGCACCGACTTCTTGGCTGTGTCGCTTACCTTCTTTCGTCGCGCTACTACCTTCGCCAAGACGATTTCAGCAGAGCCGGTTACCTTTGTCGGTCAGTGCCCGACATGTACTATGCAGGGGACCATCGTAGCGCGGTGCAGCTCTGCCATGGTCGTCATGCTCTCACGGCCGACTTGCCAAAATGGAATTCCTTCGCGAACGCAATCGATCCACGATGCTGCTCCCGGTGGTCATCGTGTGATCGTAGGCGGGCGTATTGTGGGTTGTAGTTGGCGTTGTCATGAGTAACGGTGACCTTTTGCACCGATGAGATGCCGTCCGTGAGTATATAGTCTTTTATGGTCAGCTTGTGGGAACCTTGTGAATTAGCAGCCGTAGGGATTTGAGCTGGGCACCTGGTAATGATGGCACCTTCAATCAGCAAGTTCGGCGTAGCCACTACTTTGCTCGCATATCTAGCAGCAGTCAACGCCCAGGATAGCATATACTCTGGCCCTGCCTGGAACCACGAGGACTTCACGACCAGCCCGCCAGTCTACCCAAGCCGTATGACTTTTCAGTGAACTGCCATAAGCCGCCGCTGCTAACAGACTTTCTAGCGAACATCACCGGAAGGTCATGGGAGTCCGCTTTGGAGAAAGTGAAGGCCTGGGTCGCCCAACTCACACTCGAGGAGAAGTCCCAACTCGTCACCGGAACTGAAGGTCCCTGCGTTGGCAACATTGCCCCAATCGAGCGCCTCAACTTCACCGGTATCTGTCTCCAAGATGGACCTCTCGCCATTCGTCAAGCAACATATGCTTCGGTCTTCCCTGCTGGACTCACAGTTGCTGCGGCCTGGGACAGAGATCTTGCGTATATTCGGGGCTACCAGATAGGAGAGGAGTACAAAGCCAAGGGATCGCACGTTGTACTTGGACCAGTCGCAGGCCCTCTAGGCCGCTCAGGTCTGGGAGGAAGAAATTGGGAGGTAAGTGCTGAAGAGTTGATGACATCGCGAAGTGGGACACCTCCGCGCGTCCGTCTCCATGCCGAGCACTACATGCAACGGTATAGCCACATTGTGCTCGCATATAGCTAACAATTTGCAGGGCTTCTCGCCAGATCCGTACCTCACAGGTCTACTCATGGCTGACACAATCAGAGGACACCAAGATGCTGGTGTTCAGGCTTGCGTCAAGCACTACATCGGAAACGAGCAGGAGACCCAGCGCAATCCATCAGACAGCTCAGTCAACTCGGTATCGGGCGTTGCGGCTCTTGGTTCGTCCAGCTCTGGACAAACGATTGAAGCCATCTCGTCCAACATCGATGACCGAACACTCCACGAGATTTACCTTTGGCCCTTCTACGATGCGATTCAGAGCGGAGCCGCTTCAGTCATGTGCTCGTACCAACGCGTCAACGGCTCCTACAGCTGCCAAAACTCGAAACTTCTCAACGGGATATTGAAAGAGGAACTGGGCTTCCAAGGATATGTCGTCTCCGACTGGATGGCAACACACGCAGGCTACCATGCTGCTGACGCTGGTTTGGACATGTAAGTACTGCAATGTGAAGGGCAGTTTGGTACAAGCACGCCCCTTGCTTTCTGCTCAGGATCAGTATGGCTAATATCTTCGCTTTCGACAGGAACATGCCCGGAGGCATCGAATTCACCCAATCGGTTCCTTCGCTCTGGGGCGCCAACCTTACTACCAGTGTCAACAACGCTTCTTTGGCCCTCAGCCGTCTCGATGACATGGCGCACCGTATCATGACTCCATACTTCTACCTTGGACAAGACGAGTTCCCTGCCATCGATGCAGACACACCTTCCACCCAGAAGACTTGGGCTGAGGATACCTACCGATTCAACTTCACTTATGGAGAGGAGCACGTTGATGTGCGCGCCGATCACCACAAGCTGATTCGCGAGATTGGTTCCGCTGGAACTGTCCTCCTCAAAAACACGAACGGTGCGCTTCCACTCAAGGAAGGCTTGAAGAACGTCGCTGTGTTCGGTAACGATGCTGGCGATCTCTCTGATGGACTTTACTTTGCAACACTTACCACTCCGACTGGCTTCGAGCTTGGTGTACTGCCTGCTGCAGGTGGCTCCGGCACTGGTCGCTTCACCTACGTCGTTGACCCACTCTCTGCCATCAAACAGAAGATTGGCAATGATGGACTGGTGCAGTATGTCCTCAACAACACGCAGGTCGCTGCTGGCAATGGCTGGAACACGATCAATCCTCAACCTGAGGTTTGTCTCGTCTTCCTGAACACGTGGGCTTCCGAGGGTTTCGATCGCACGAGCCTTCTCCTTGACAACAACGGTACCGGTGTCGTTGAAAAAGTGGCCGCCAATTGCGCCAACACTATCGTCTTCACCCACTCTGCTGGCTTGAACGTGCTGCCGTTCGCCGATCACCCCAACGTCACCGCTATCCTCGCAGGCCATCTATCTGGACAGGAAGTTGGCAACAGTGTCGTCGACATCCTGTGGGGAGAGGTGAACCCATCGGGTAAGCTGCCATACACCATTGCAAAGAACGAAGAGGATTACGACTTCGTCGCCATTGTCAACTCGACCGAGCTTCTCGAGACAACCGACCCCAATGCTTGGCAAGATGACTTTGAGGAGCGTCTGCTGATTGACTACCGTAAGTCAACGTCACCCGTATGCATGTGAACCCGCTAAAAACATCCAGGCCACTTCGACTACTTCAACCAGTCCGTCCAGTACGAGTTCGGATTTGGTCTCTCATATACCACCTTCAGCATCGGCCAGAACATCAGCGTCAACAAGGCTTCCAGCGGCAGCATCTCCGCATTACCACCGGCAAGCGATGAAATCGTTCCTGGTGGCAACCCAGCTCTCTGGGAGGACCTCTACGAGATCACTGCCACCGTCTCCAACACCGGCTCAGTCGAGGGCGCAACAGTGGCACAGCTCTACCTATCCTTCCCACAGCTACCGAACGAGGCAACCGAGCCTGTCCAAACACTCCGTGGCTTCCAAAAGGTCAAGTTGCAGCCCGGCGAGACTGCCACTGTCAAGTTCCCTCTCACAAGACGTGACCTCTCTTACTGGAACACGTAAGTCGCACGATTCCCCTCGAGCTTCGATGATGAAAATAGGCAACAGCTAACAAGCGGTCTGCAGCGTCGCCCAACAGTGGACAATTGCGGAGGGCAGCATTGGCGCTGCGGTTGGTCTTTCTAGCAGGGATATCCAGGCCTCAACAACCTTTTCCCCGATCAGTGCTGCTGCACCAGGATCTTACAGACACCGCCGCTTCTAAATCAATCGCTGCTCATCCCGCGAACGACAGTCGCAACGGCCGCCATCGGCTGGGTTGTCGAGCTTGATCTGTCGAGCATTACGAAACGACTTGGCACGAGTATGAATCGGAATGGGATAGATTGATGAATGTAAACGACTTGAAGATAGTCTAATGAAAACGTCCTGCAGATGATGATAATTTACAAAGGTCGCTTCGTCATGAAAAAGGGAAAGGGATTTTTTTTGCCCCTATAGCAATGCAGATGCCATCCCAGGCCAGCCGTGAAAGATCTTGTAGCCATTCCAGTCATTAGTCGTCACTCAATGCCTCGCGGCATCCATCTCAATCAAAAAATGCCAAAAAAATCACAACTCCGGTGTATATGAGAACTTTCATCATGATCGTCGCGCGTGATCCCTTTTCACGCCCACCCGCTCTCCCGCAAGCACCAAGCACACCGCCCATATGCCCTGACAGGAGCCCTTCTGCAATAACACACATAGTCATCGGCACCCTTCGTCCTGTTGGATCGAGCGGGAGGCTTCGGCACCTGCTGCGTCACCTGTCGCAACTGCTGCTCAAAGCCACTCTCCAAGCTCCTCGGACTGTTGTTGCCGGAGCTGGTACCATCCGTGCTGGCCGTATCACAGCTAGCAGCAGAGCTCCGCTTGCTGCCTCGTCCGGTGCCAATGGCCACGGGGAGACCTTGGATTGCGCCCGCTGCTGTCATTTGTCCCGGCCGTTGCCCGGGGAACATGCCGTCGTTGACAGAGAAGTTGCGGCAGATCATATAAGCCTTTTGAGCAGCGCCGTCCCGGGCCAATGCTTCTGAGGCGTACGGCACTTCGGTGCTGTACTCGCGGTTGTTGACGCGGACCTTGCAGAAATGGCCGGTGCGTGTGCGGTATGGTTCGTAGCTGGGGTCGGGCCATTGGCGGCGTTGGCACACGCCTATAGTAGTGAGGCGAAGGTCAGTGTCTGCTCGTGCTGCTTTGGAGAAGCCCAGCATGCATCCACTATGCAGTGAAGTCTCGAAGCGGTACTGTGGAAGGGTGGACTTACTTGACAAGTACATGGTGTAGAACATGTTGGCTCCAATCAGGTCGAATACGGATTCGTTGTGGCGGTTCGGTAGGTTCTAGTGCGAGTTCTATCCAACGGGAGGCTGCGGTGAGGTGCTGAAAGCGTCGTCGTCGTCTGTGTCGTCTGGGTGTTGCACAATGTAGGCTCACCCGATAATGGACGGCGCCAGCGAGCCACGGTAGACGGTATTCGATAAGTGGTGCAGTCTAGGCGTCGTCGAGGTAGGGAGGCAACGGGCCTTTATGTGAGTGGCCGAAAGCATGCACGCACGATAATGAGATAGTGGTATGTATTGCTCGTGGCCGGCATGAAACGTGAAGTGAAAGTAACCCACCCGACAGGATACCGGTGAAGAGGATACATACATAGGGTATACAAAACCCAGCAAGACGGGCAGTACCAGAGCAGTGAGTTGAACAACTGCAATGCTATCGAAGGCTACCCGGAAGCCAGGACCCATACTGATGTGCTGGCGTGCGTTTCGGCCAGAGGAAGTCGATGATCCAGACGTGGAGAGCATGAGCTCCGCAGGTAACAGCAATCTCGAGGCGCAGATCGAGATGCCCGCTCTCCCACCATGCCATGGTGCAGCAGAAGCGCTGCGCGAGGATCAGGTGCCTGTCAAAGCTCAGGCACGAATGCAGGTGGTGGTGTGTCGGCGGCGAGAAGACTAGTTCTACTACTATGTCGTGCAGCGTTCCATGCTCGAATCGATGGAGACTCGCTCGGAAAGCAAGATGGGAGGAAGCTCGTCAAAGCAAACCAGCTGCTGGGGGTACCATTCTTGCTAGTTCTATCTTAGTGCTAATTTGGCCGGTAGTTCTATTCTACGAGGACGGGAACTGCTGCGGATGTTGTCTTTCCCTGACGACCCACGTGGAATGTGTCCGACACGCACGCGGCCTGACCGCACAAACAGGATTCTTATTATGCGGTACACCCATAGTGGGGGACACCAGCAACGCGAGGGGCCCTCGCTCGCTCGTGAATGCTAGCGTCCAAGCTCGCGCCAGAAGAAAAAAAAAACCCCCCACGCGAAATTGATGAGTGCCGGAGGAGAGATGGTTTGGGGTGTAACCGAGGGGTAGCTATGTACTGTACTGTATCGCGTTGGGCCAAGGGCCTGCCTGCATCTGATGTGTTGTCAACTGTGATGAAGCTCGCCCAATGCAGCCACAACCGACACGACGGGTTGGTCGTTGTGGAGAGGGAACGTGCCAATTGTTGTCAGAGGCTGAGCTCTGCAGGTCACACAGAGTAAGTCTTATTAGTGACCGCTACGGCTACGACGAGAACAGCATTCATCGGTCATCCCAGACCACGCAGCTGCGTGCAGGGGCTGGGAGCTCAGCGGCGTGCAGTGGGTCCAATGCTCATCATGCCATTGCTTTGGGCATGATTGTAAGCGTAGCATGAGAGGGAATGATGAATGCATGAACAAGCTGCTTTGTGGCATGCGCTCATTTGCTGACAAGCGCAGCTGCAAGGCCACAGTCCAGCCAAACCTTCCTGTGCCGCAGCAGTCGCTCCAAGACAAGACAGACAGTGCACAGCAGCAGCCGTAGTCAGTCTGCCAGCGAGAAACATCGTGCTTACAGTAGAGATCCTGCTGCTCCGCTTGTTGACACCCAGCAAAAGTTTCAACGCCATGCGGCCTCCACGATATCACCCTCTCGAGACGGCTTGATGCACTGAGGAACGCGCCAGCGGCGCCTAGATACTGCGGAGTAGCACCCATGGATCCCTGGGGTCATGCAGGTTGTAGCGGTGAGATCCCGCTCTGTTGGCGAGGAGGAACCTGCAAGCGGAGGCATTCGTGACGAGGTGTCTGGGCTGGAATGATAACAGCGAATATTGACCAACTCGTGTGTTCATCCTTCGCCCATTGACGGGGACAAGTCTCCGCCTCCGGTCGCAGACACAGCGGCCAACAGACAGGAAGATGCACAATAGAAAGAATGGGGCATGAATCGAGAGCCGGTCGGCTATGCAGCCAGACGAGGCTCTAACGAGCACCGGCCATATTGTCACGTGTGCATGTTGACGGTCGAGTCATGACCGTTTCACAAGGACATCATCTATCGAGAATGCCCAGCTCACCAGACACTCCAGGACACTGGCAAGGGCAAGACCGGTCCACCACTCATTCTGTTCGGTAACCCATAAAGAGTTCGTGAGAGCAGGGCCAACAAGGGCTTACAGTCGCCACGAGGCTTGTAAGATCAGGCTATACCCGAATTCAACACCCTAGCACAATGGCTCATCGATGAGTTCAACATCGCTTTGCGCTTCGTGTAAGATGTGGTTCAAAGCCTCCACGCAACAGACCAACGATCCGCGAAAGTCACACATCACATGCCAGCAAGACGGAGACCAGAGCTGAAGTACAGCCGCAGCATCACGATCTATCGCTACAGCATCCAGATCGCCGGAACCAAGATATGGCTCCCCATACTACCTCGTGCGACTCGTGTTCCTCCAACAGCGGACAAGCTGAAGTCTGAATTGCCTAGTTTTCTCGAACGTTTCCTCGTCACAGCAGAACAAGCCACGCCGATGCCGATCCGCCACCCGATCAGAGAGACCGACCTCCAACAAGACGCCACCCGATCAGATCTCACCACACCCTCGGAGAATGAGGCTTCTCGACCGCTGCACAGCATCCTGCACATTCGCCTACTTGGGTGACCTCAGAGATATCTTTGTGTGTGCACAAGATCGGAGCCTCAAGCCTCTTGATACACTGCCTCACGAGGGGAGCTGAGTCGTCGGGCTGTCGATCTGATCTGCCATCGGACATGGAGATCTCTGGACTGGCGCTTCACAGCATGCTGCACATTCGGCTCTGTGAACGACACCGCAGTTCGTGAGGAACAGGTGTAAATGAGTCTAGCGACTTTCTCCACGAGCCACAAGTCCCAAGATCACCAATACTAATCACCGACCGGGTAACCACAGCTAGATCTCTCCCCCTCCCCTTCATCACCACAAAGCCTGCCAAGAAACTGCCCGATCGCGCATCGCATCGCATCACAGCATCCTGCACACTCGGCTCTTACAAGGCACAGCGGTCCCTGAGGAACAAACACGAACCTCCATAAACAACGATCCCCGACTTGCCGGCCTCACGACGTTGCCTCGATGAGCATGAGATCAGGTCAGATCCGATCCGATCAGATCTCATCTCCGGACCACAACACAACATGCTGCCTGCACATTCGGCCGTTTCCACCGCACAGCAGACGGCCTGCGCAACGCCCGGAGTTCGTAAGCCACCTGCACGACATCGATAGGTACAGATGCCCAAAGTCATACCGCAGTTCGATAAAAAAGTATTCGCCGTCCGACTTACTGGGACGATATGACGACGGTCGTTAGTGGGGAAATCGAACAAGGACCTGACGAGTAGTGCCAAAGGTTCCGGAAGTCGCATGTCGAAATACGTTGTGGGGATTGGCGTAGCATACAGCAGCGGTCTTGGGGCAAACATCTGGAGCGGATAGCAAAACGTTGAGTGAAAGTCGCGTCAATGTCGGCTCTGCCGAGTCCTTGCTTTCGCGTTCGTTCTATGAAGCGCAAAGAGGTATAATTACATACCAGACAGACCTTATACCGACGACCGTTTCATGGCATACATCTCGTGGTTTCGTTGATCAATCCTCGTCCCAGTTGGGATTTGGCCCGGGCGGCTTGGGTCCGCCAGCTTGTCGAGCAACGATAATCTGGTCAACACTCAACACAGTCCTGGCGGCCTCGGTAGCCAGCTTGATGGCCCAAGATTTGGGAATCATCAGGTCTAGAATGCCCTCATCTGCCGCATCGAGAGTGCCGTCGCCTTGGCCGCTGCTGGTGTCGAGGTCGACACCGATAGTGGGTATATCTTCCTCTTCTTCGCTTTCTTCGTCCTTGGTGCCGTTGGTCTTCTGGGGTTGTGCTGTGGTGTGATGTGCGGTGTAAAGCTTTGCGAGCACTTCTGTGGCGTCCAGACCAGCACTCTCAGCCAGCGTTCTGGGGATGACCTCAAATGCTTCTGCATATTTCCGGATCGCGTACTGTGCAAGGCCAGAGGTTCTGTCGGCGAGGGCTGTAATGCGCTCGATGAGCTGCATCTCTGCAGCACCTGCTCCGGCTACTAACCGTGGATCCCGGGTGATGGCCTTGAAAACGTTGACACCGTCGTCGACCGCTCGCTCAACATCGTCCAGGTGGTTTTGTGTGGCTCCTCGTAGTACAAGTGTTGCTGTTCGGGTCTGTTCGTTCTCTTGCCTAAATACCGTCACACGATCGCCACCAATCTCGAGCGCCTCCACAATATCCACATTGCCCATCTCATCAGGCATTGGTGCCCCAAGACGCGCAAGAGGTGTCGCGCCAACAACTCTGCACAATCGCCGGAGCTCGAACTTGGACAAGACCTTGATGACGAGAATGCCGAAGCGGTTGAGATAGTGCATGGCAAGCTCGCCGACTGTCGCACCTGCTACCACGACGCGAATGCCAGAGTCGTGTAGTTCCTTGATCGTGTTCTCCATTTGCTGCTCCTCACCCTTCGAGAAGCTTGCGAGCTCCTTGGCGTTCTTCAGGAGTACTGTGCCCTTGGTCTCGGTCTGTGAGATATCGATTGGGCAGCTAAAGACTCCGACCTTGGCCTTGGTCGCTTTTTGCACTGTCCCATCTGGGGATCGGCCGAAGACCATGCCCTTGACCACCTTCGACTGCTCTAATGAGCCACCCATGATCTTGACCACTCGGATGTTGTCAACGTTGAAGTTGTATGGGTTCTTGGGCAGGACGGCGAGCACGGCTTCGGCGACCATGTCTGCGAGAAAGTCCTCCGATCCTGCCTGCTTCGCACCGACGACGGTTCGGATGGCTTTTGACAAGTCACTATGACTGCGGATGTCTTGTAATCTGTCGACCTCCAAGTCCTCTAGTGCCTCCAGCGCAGACCTGCCCGCCTTCTCGTAGCCCTGGTTGATCTCACTCGTCTTCAAACCCATGCGTAGCAGCTCTTCCGCCTTCTTCAACAGCTCGCCGGCAAGTACGATAACCATGTTCGTTGCATCACCCATCTCTGCCTCCTGCTGTTGGGATGCCATGACCAGTAGCTTTGCTGCCGGGTGAACAACATCGAGTTCTCGAAGGATGGTGGCTGCATCGTTGGTGAGGATCATCTTCTGCAGGTGGTTGATGACAATCTTATTTCGGCCATAGGGTCCCAGTGAGGTCTGTACAGTCGAGGCGATGGTCCTGCAGGCATCGATGTTCCGAATGACAGCGCCATCTTCGGAGTCGTAGCTGTGTGTATGTGTGTGGTTAGCAACAATGTTCCGAGAGACGCTGTTTGGTGGGCTACCGGGCATACTTCTGGTATCCTTGCTTGAAAAGGCCTGCATTCGGTGCGCCCGGGATCGAGAGCGACATGGTGGTGTTCGTCGATGCAGCAGTGATGGATCGCGCAGTGTTTCCTGCTACAGACAGTATATGGTGTTGGGCGTGTGCACGTTGTGTTTCGCGGTGCTGTGCTTCCTGCTCGTGATTTTTGTCGCCCGTCGAACGCGTTTTGGAGTTTCGTCTCACGCGGCAGGTCAGCCGAGCTTCATGACCTTTGCGGCGATGCTCTCAGAGACTCAGCCACGACAGTTTCCTTTCTGTCGATACATGTATTACTATGACGAATGACTAGGCGTGAACTGTCCTTGACAAGGAAGCTGCGGAAGCCGATGCCTCATGTCCAGTTCCTCATCCAATCGCTCGCCTAATGCGCCCGCCGTAGCTTCATCCAGCCACACGCCGCCGAACGACGACGACGACGACGACTCGGACGATGGACTTGAGCTTCATGATCAAGAGCTGCTGGCTGAAGAGCCCCTCCACAACAGCGGTGCTCTAGCCGACGGCGTGTCGTTCAAGCGGAAACACACGTCAGACAAACCATGGCTGGTGTCGCGTTTCTTGCCGGCCTCCTCCAACAGCGCATCAAGAACGACACCGACACCCTCACCCGGACCGAACGGCAGCTCACCGCGACCGAGGGGACGCGCCGGCTTCAACCTGCAACCCACATCGAATACCATGCTGAATGACCTTCATGCGCCTGCTGATGCTGGGCTCGACAGTCGAGGCGCGAAAGATCCGGCGAGCTTAGATTGGTACGATGAGGGACCGGGCAGAAGAGTAGGCTACGATGAACTTACAGCGATTGATTGGATCTACGAGTACGGCAAAGAGCGCACCCGATTACGACAAATGGCTACAAATGCGCCTGGTCTATGGGGTCAACTTCGTCTCGTCGCAGATGCGAGCCAGATCTGGTTCATCCTGGCCGCAACAGGCATCGCGGTGGGATGTGTAGCTGCATTTATCGATGTGACTAGCGATTGGCTGGGTGACCTGAAACAAGGTGTCTGCAGTAATGTCGAAACTGGAGGCAAGTTCTACTTGAACAAGGTCTTCTGCTGCTGGCAAATCAACAGCTACTCTGAATGCGCCGACTGGAACACCTGGAGCGCGCACCTGGGCATCACGAACAAAGGTGGCAGCTACATCGTGGAATACATCATTTTCGTCGTCTTCTCCGTACTGTTCGCCAGTTCTGCGAGCTTATTGGTCAACAGATACTCCATCTACGCGAAGCAAAGTGGCATCCCGGAGATCAAGACAGTCCTTGGTGGTTTTGTCATGCGACACTTCTTAGGGACATGGACGCTACTCGTCAAGTCGCTCGGCCTCTGCCTTGCTGTAGCATCGGGCATGTGGCTTGGCAAGGAGGGACCTTTGGTTCATGTGGCATGTTGTTGCGCTGCCATGTTCATGAAGCTTTTCGAGGCCATCAATGCCAACGAAGCTCGAAAGCGCGAGGTGCTGGCAGCAGCAGCGGCAAGTGGCATTTCGGTGGCATTCGGTGCTCCGATTGGTGGCGTGCTATTCTCTCTCGAAGCGCTATCGTACTACTTTCCGGACAAAACCATGTGGGCGTCTTTCGTCTGCGCAATGGTCGCGGCCGTCACATTGCAAGCTTTTGACCCATTCAGGACTGGTCAGCTCGTCTTGTTCCAGGTCACCTACCACAGCGGATGGCACGCGTTCGAGCTTGCCCCTTTTGCAGTCATCGGCATTCTAGGGGGACTGTACGGCGGTCTCTTCATCCAACTCAACGTGCGCATCGCTGCTTGGCGGTCGTCTCCCAGGTACCCGTTCCACCAGCGACCGGTCCTGGAAGTCGTTGCTGTGGCACTCGTCACGGCGATCATCAGCTTTCCCATCACTTTCGCGCGAGCTCAATCCAGTGAGCTTGTCGAGTACCTTTTCGCAGAATGTCGAGACATTGGAGACGATTTTCTTGGGCTGTGTAAGGAAGGCGTCGCTAATACTGGCGTCATCTTCACACTCCTCAGCTCATCTGCAATCGGCTTCGTGTTGGCGAGTGTCACATTCGGTCTACAGATCCCTGCTGGGATCTTACTCCCTTCCATGACCGTCGGCGCACTTTATGGGCGTGTGGTCGGCCTCATCATGGAAGTCTGGGTACAGCACCATCCGAAGTGGATCTTCTTCGCAGCCTGCGAGCCGGACATACCCTGCGTCACCCCTGGAACCTACGCAGTCATTGGCGCAGCATCTGCACTCGCTGGAGCAACGCGAATGACGGTCTCAATCGTGGTGATCATGTTCGAGCTCACCGGTGCCTTGACCTACGTCTTACCAATCATGGTCGCAGTCATGCTGGCCAAATGGGTAGCCGACGCCTTTGGCAAACGCGGCATTTACGAAAGCTGGATCCACTTCCAAGGTTACCCTTTTCTCGACAACAAGGATGACACTCCCGTGCCTGACGTCCCCATCAGTCAACTCATGACCCGCCTCGAGGACCTGGTATGTATCACAGCTTCAGGTCACACCATCGCAACCCTCCGCGAACTGCTACACGAGCACCCTTTCCGTGGCTTTCCCGTCATAAACGGGTCTCGTGAAGCTACCCTGCTCGGCTATATTTCACGTACCGAACTAGAGTACGCTCTGGACGCTGCTACGTCCTCTGCACGATCTCTTCCCACTGCGACAGAGTGCTACTTCCAACATCAACCACTCGCCGACCCGACTGTCACGCTTGATCTTAGACCTTGGATGGACCAGACACCCATCACGCTGAACTCAAGGTCGAGCTTACAGCTTACCCATGAGATGTTCCAGAAGTTGGGGCTGAGGTACATCGTCTTTACGGACCGAGGCATGCTGGCGGGTCTTCTCACGAAGAAGGACCTGTGGTATGTTCTCAATGAGAGCGAAAATGCGAAAGTTGGGTCTGGAGCTGGTGCGCTTAGGGAAGAGGTCGATGGGAGGGAGGACGAGAGTGGGTTGCTCAGTCGTGACCACCAGCGAGACGTTGAGTACGAGAGGGACGAGAGAGGTGCTGATGGATAGACAGGACAGATTAGTACAGTATATGAGTAATACGAAATGTAAGAATGCGTTCGCACGCTCTTCCGGGAAGTCACAATTGCATACGTCGCTGATAGTGATTACAACCCTCGAGATGCTTCTCGAGCATGTGAGTAGCCCGCTTGTCGCTTCACTCAGGCAAGGTAAGCGGCGAACCGACCCTAGGCCCTACAGATCACAGATCCATGATTGAACGGGCAAGCCAAATCTCCGCCGGCGAGCATAAACAGCGAAAAAGCAGATGCGGTCCTCTCTTGGAAGCGAAAGTAAAGGGTCGCAGCTAAGACACAGTCATGATGTCTTGAACCTCAGATCGCACGTTTGCGAATATATACCGGGTAATGTCATCCGTCCAGTGGCACCAGATCAGACAATCCATCAAGTAAATCTCCCAAACCCAACAGATCCAACGCATCCCTCAAGCTTCCATCGGTCCTGTTCAGCGCCTGCACGGCGCCTAACCAAGGCACCGGCTTTCCCGCGCCTCCACTCAACTTCACAATCTGCTCCGTCGACGCCGGCCACGGACTTGGCGCATCAACCACAGTGACATTCCGATCCTCCTGCGCGGCATCTCCATCGAAAATCGCATTTCCGATCGTCTTCACCCATTCCCACGGATTCTGTAGAGCCGGGCTCTCACTTACACCAGCATCCCAATACTCCCAGCCTACGTCGCCGCCAAAGTTGTCGTAATTCTTCCTCAAGGTGCTGATGGTTTTCGCGTACGTTGGAAGCGCGTACCAGCCACTCCCACCGTCGTTCCTGCTGTCCAGCACGCCGAGGACGACGCGGTCGGCGGAGTAGCCATTGGCGATGATGGCGTTGTAGCCGTTTGCGGAGCTGGCGTCGCCCCAGCCGTTGTAGAATTGGGCGTTGAACCAGTTTACGAGCTTGCCGTTGGGTTTGTCTGAGGCGGTTGCTTGGGATTCGAGGGTTTTGTAGGAGAAGCCGCCGAGGCCTACAAGCCGAGGGTTTGGGGTCAGTAGATGTCTCTTGGAAAGGGAAGAAGGGGTCTAGGACCCATCACTTTACTGACCGGAGCCGGAGGGTTGGAGTTCGGAGGCGACTGGTGCCATCTGGGATATGTATCAGAAGGTGTGTGAGTTCTGCGGACACCACTTTCCTTACAGTCAAGATGAAGTCTTTGCCGAAGTCTTGGTAGAAACGTCGGAGCAGGTTCAGTGGGCATGTATATGCGACTCGCTCTTCGATGTCGAGGTCTATGCCGTCGACCTTGTGGCGGCGTAGGATATCTCGTAGTGGTGTGTAGTAGTCATCATTCTGCTTTGCATTAATCTCTTGCCAGCGTCACTCTTTTCAAGAAGCATACCACGGCACCATTCGAGCCACTGCACAGTCTCGGGTAACTACCAGCAGCGGCTCCCCCGAGCATCATCATAACCTTCACGCCTCGCTGTTGCAAGGTAGCGACATCTGACCAGACGCTATCAAACATGGGGTCGTCCGGTGAGTTATCATTCAAGGTGACGCCATTGGGATCCTCGTTGATGTGCGTGGCTGCTAGGTAGACATGCGTTGCTCGTGTATTCTGATCAACAATAGGTAGGAGGGACAGCTTGCCGCCAGAGGTCGTCCTGAAGGTCTGCACATACATGACTGATCGGGGAGGGTTGTAGCCATCGCTACGCTTGTCGAGAAGAACATCCGCTGGCAATGCGGCTGCCAGAGAGAGGAGGCCCAGCCATGCTTGTAGGAAGGAGAACATATTGTCCGCGAGACAGAACCGAAGAGAATAGGTCTTGCAGGAACGGGGAAACTGATGAGTGGTAGACGCACTACATCTATACAAACCCTAGCCGCCACTGCACATATACACAATGGCCAGAGTGGAAGACGTGGTCGCGAACCACTCGCCGTCTTGACGGCCAACAGGAGCTTAAATCTGCTCGGAGTGCTTGAATGCCCCTAAGTGGACGAGGCGTGCAGATCTTCGCTCGGATGTATATTAGGTCGAGACATTATGCACGCCAAGGTGGATCAAAGTGTCATGTCGAACTGGTTCCTGATAGTCAGGGCAGCATGGATGGTTGGGCGCCACAGACGTAGTAGCAAGGTGCACGGAGCAGAACAGCGCGGATGACCATCAATGTGGTGGTGGCTGGATGCCCGCCGGAGAAGGGAAGTGGGAGGGAGGGAGGGAACCAGATTCGCGATGGGGCCCGTGCATCCTAGAGATTAGATCGGTTTACTGTGAATACTGTACTGTACACATCTCACATTGCCATTGCACAGATTCTTCATCACGATATCTCAAGTCCATAACGTATTGCCCCAACACGCCCCGCACTGTAGGAAGACACAGCACTCCCTGCGACGTTCCACGATCGACATCTCAGGTGCTCGTCTTCGAAAAGCCAATCTCCCACCTTCCCTGAATAGACCCGCCACGAACGCCGACATAGCCGTTTCCTGCACAATACCGGCGAGATGAGTAAACTGTGGGAGGTCGATCCGCAGACCAAGGCGAAGCTGTTGGAAATCTCCAAGGTCAACGAGAACAACAGATGCGTAGACTGTGGTGCACCGAGTCCACAATGGGTACATACAATCGCCGTCCACGTGCCCACTGTAGCCATACTGATCGCACGCCATAGGCCTCGCCCAAGTTTGGTATCTTCTTCTGCCTAGCATGTTCCGGGATACACAGATCGCTGGGTGTACACATCTCCTTTGTACGCTCCGTGACCATGGACGCCTTCAAGACAGGCGAGGTCAAGAAGATGGAGATGGGTGGTAACAAGCCATGGAAGGACTTCTTCAACGCACACAGCAGCAATAGCCTGACAGGACGGGACTTTGAGAGTTGCACAATATCGGAAAGATACGACAGTGATGCGGGCGAGGAGTGGAAGGACAGGCTGACTGCCAAGGTCGAGGGCACAGAGTATGTGCCAGGATCGAGTGCGAAGGCAGCGCCCAAGAACGCACCCGTCGAGAGCGTAGCGAACACGCCCGCGGGATCTGGGCGTAACACGCCACTGTCGAGCGTTAGGTCACCACCGCAGCGAGCAGCGACACCTTCACAGAAAGCCCAGAATGAAGCATACTTCGCCCGCATGGGCGCCGAGAATGAGAACCGTCCCGACAATCTTGCGCCCAGCCAAGGCGGCAAGTACAGCGGGTTTGGCTCCTCGCCCATGCCTACAAACGACGACACCGACAGCGCGCCAGCATTAGATGACTTCCAGAAGGACCCTGTTGCAGCACTCACCAAAGGATTCGGCTGGCTATCAAGTACAGTATCCAAACAAGCAGCAAGCGTCAACAAAGCCTACATCCAGCCCGGTATGCAGAACATACAAGCAGGAGACCTAGCAGCACAAGCAAGAGCAGCAGCAATGCAGCTTGGCACGGTAGCACAACAGGGTGTCAAGGGTGTGGGAGATCAGTTCAACAAGTTTGTCGATCCTGATCACCATTCCGGAGGTGCTGGACAGCGAGGAGCAGCGCCTGAGAAGAAGGATTTCTGGGATAGCTTTGGGCAAGATCCCAATGGTCCTCCAAAAGAGAAGAAGGACTTTTGGGACGACTTTGCGGCCGCTGGAGAGACGGCGACGCAGCAGAAGGCGAAGTCGTCGAACCTAGGCACGAGTGCTATGAAGACATCGAGCAGTTCAGGAGGCGTTGCAGCCGCGAAGAAAGATGAAGGTGGTTGGGGTGATTGGTAGTGTATGGTCAATTTGAGCGCGGAGTCTGGCGTTGCACACGACTTGTGTGTATGGCGGAGCGCACACAAGCCTGATCTTTATACTGATTCGCCTATAAGCCGTGCTCTACCGGACCTTGCGTCGTCGAAGTGGGTCCGGTATTGATCGATGAATTGTTGCGTATGCACCTCTGTGGTACGATGTTATCGTGCTGCTGCTACTCGTTATAAACAAGACCAATTCATACGTAAAGGCATAAGGTACGCTGATCAACGGGACCGCCGGGCGCTTCGTGCCCGTGATCATGGTAGGAGGATTCATGCATATGCAGAACAGCGATGGTATCTTCCCTCCCCACCAAAACGCCATCAACACCCACCTTCCAAAAGGCGTTCTCTTCACCAAATCACCCTTCGAATTCTGATAGGACCTTCAAGGTCCGCAATCGTCACATCCTCTCCAATGACCTTGCCCTTCCGCAAAATCTCACAGTTTCCAAATTCCCGCTCCTCAAACGCTATCTCGTACACGCCAGGGAGAAGTTCTTCCCACTTTTCATACCCAAGCGATGCCAGCTCTTCGCTGCTGAAACATTGCGCGACTTCGCTGGGCTTGAAGACATTCGGAGGCTCGGTCTGGTCAAGCATCTGCGTGAAGTGCTTCTTCATGGCGTCGGAGGTGGCGGCGTCGGTCGGTCGAGCGGGCACAGCTTTCTTGATGCCCCAGAACTGCGCGGCGGAGGTGTGAGTCCGTGGTCTTTTCCTTACCTGCTGCTGTTTCTGTCTGCCACGCGTGCTGGACTGTCTTACCCATTCGTACCAGGTCTGCGTCGGGATTCTGGTTTGCGAGCCGAGCTGCTTGAGCTGCGCGTCACGGTCGAGGCGCGCATCCATTGGGATTGAGGTGGTGATGCTGTCGGGTTAGATGTTGGGTTCGAGAAAACATAGGGCGGGGGACTGCTTACGTAACAGAGCTAGAGTCCACGGCTCGCGAGGCCAGACTGAACCATCTTCTGTTCAGGCTCTTCTTCCCTTCGACATACGATGGATCGAAGTGGTGGCGTGCATAGTAACATATCGCTTCGGACATCTTGTAGTCATTTCAATCGCTGCAATCCTCTCTCTGAGGGGGTATTTTTTCGCCAGCTGGTATGCACAGTCTAACGGCAGGGAACACTTGGTTGGAGCACGCGAGCCTTTTGTGCCAGCAGCATTCGGCCTCTCCTGCCCTGTAAATCTGGTAGCTTCAGGGATGAGGACCCAAGGCCGAGCGATGAACAATGTTGACAACGTCTGGAGTACCCAAGTATTGTACCCCCTCAGGACGCAGCGAGCACCCTTACCTACCTCGCTCCTCATCATCATGCTTCATATTCACCAACAGGTAACATTGGAGCCGCGTGCGGACGAATGGCAGACACCCATCAGACACCTGGAAGCGTCTACATGCACATCTGACCCTGGCGAAGACTGGACCCTGACGAAGCTGCCTACAGTCCGTACCGATAAGCTCCCTGTTCATTCACCGAGGGCTTCGGCGGGGCCACCATCACGTGGCTCGCACATGACCACACTATGCTGGTACGCCGCGTCTCCTCTTCTCTCCCAGTTGATACTGTCCAGTCAGCATCGACTACGAGTTGCAGAGCTGCCACCGGCCTTGCAAGGGAGAAGACATGGCATCCTGCTAGCTGGCAGTGGCGAAGTGAACGTGATCGCTGAGTACAGTCTCACGTTCGCACACGCATGTGATTGGGTTCGACTGCGAGCGTGGCGAGCACGCAATCCTGCATGCTAGAGTGAACGTGGACGATACGTTCTTTGCGAGACGAACGCCCTCGCCTTTGAGGAAGCAGTTCACGGCGCGCAATAATCTATGTTTTGCATTTGAGGTGAGTAGAAATGGGTACAGTTTTTGCTGGCGAGAGCAAGATTTCAATAGAATAGCGAACCGACGGCACTTGTTCGAACCTCTTCGCACCTTTCGTTCGCTCGAATGGCGAAGGCGGGGCAGGAAATCGACTCATGCTTCACCGCGATGAGTGCATGTCTTCTGTGACCATAGGGTTGCGTTGCCACTTGTGCCGCCGCACAACCGGTTGATGCCTAATAGCATATTCTCGGATGGCTCTATACATCACCTACTACATGCATACTTCGACACGCCATAGGCGACTTTACGAAGGATGCGGTGGCTTCTCGTTCTGAATCTGTACAAGGCGAATGAGGAAAGAGCGATGGAAATATGTCCATTGAAGCTGCCAAGTAGCATCACAGAATCACGGCCATTCGTTCTCCTGAACACAAGCAGTCTTTTCCTTCGCGGAGGTGCCACTAACGCCTTTGCTGTGCCTCGAGGCCGTCCCTTTGATCCCATCCCACTAAAATCACAGAGTACAACAGAATCCCGCCTTATCCCAGCACTTGGGACCAAAGCTTACCAACGCCATTGCCTCATCGATGCAGAACCACGCTTGAACGCATAGGAATAAACCAAACCCCTCCTCCTCTACAATCAACCAAATGTCGGCATTACCTCCTTCCCCCAACTCTTCTCCCCCTCAGCCGGGTTCTCATTCATATAAAACAACTTCCTCAACCCACAGAACCCTCCAGGCTGCGCAGTCCTATTGATCTCATGGAAACTGCCTTTCATGTCGCTGGCAGATCTGACAGTTCCAGCCTGTAACTTCGCCATCGTCTCAGGGTCCCACACCCAGACTTTATCGACGACCTCTTCGCCGGGCTGCTGAAACTGTCGCTCGTTGTAGAACGGCATGCCTGCGATTGTGCTGATGAGGGAGTGGAGGGGAGGGTAGAGACGCTCGAAGCGTCGCGCAAAAGAGAGCCATGGCAGTACCCGCGAGTCGTAGGAGACGCGGATGTAGGGGTTCATGAAGATGCCAGTCTCGTTGAGTCCCGAAAGGTCAGGATTCATGTTGCTGAGGTCGGCATGGATGAGGCAGCATTCAGACGCGTCCCAGTAGGTGTCAGTCTCGGCGCGAAAGCGGAGGGAAGTGTTGTTGTGCGCGTCGTGGCTGGGAGGTACGCGAGGCATGTCCATGTGGAAGTCTTCGTCGCTGTCATCTTCGTAGGATTGTGTCATCGTTGACGTGGCGCTCTTCCCGCCATCTTCATGAATGTGCCTCTGGAACCACTTCGCCTCGAATGCAACCATGCCTCCCCAACACGACTTGACCCTGATAGCATCCTTCTGTTGCAACACGTCATTCCTGCTCTCTGCTGCTCCAGAAGCAGTGAACCAGGGATAGATTGGCACACCCATACCATAGCCTTCCGTGTCTCGACTAGCAAACGTGTCGTAGAACTTCACCGGATCGATGAAGTCCAAAGCGCAAGCAGCTCTGTACTGCGTCCTACCCGTCTCTTCGTTGACATTCGTTGAGAGCAGCAGATTGGCGGCGTCCATTGGATCGAACATTACATCATTAAGGTAAAGCAGCTTGTCGAATTTTGTGCTGTACGCCGGCGATCTAGGGTCTTGCAAGGGCTGCAAAGCGCGGTTGCGAACAGTAGCCAGCAACTCAATGCGCTTGAGTCGCACATCGCCGTGCGGTGTTGGCACATGCGGTAGACTGGCTCTATCCAGCTTCTCCGTGAGCAGTTGGTGCTGGCAAGTGACATTCTTCGCGAAGGCATCGAGGGCGGCCTGCGCCTCTTCTGATGGATCGTCCTCGTAGATGCTCAGGAAGACGTTGTCCTTGCCCAGGATAGCCACCAGTCCCAGCACTGACCTCGCCCAGTCTCCAGCCAACAGCTCTCCATGTTTGTCCACCAAGCTAGCCGCAATGAAGACCTTCTCATTGTGGATGTTCGCCGTCACCCCTTGCTCTTGGACCCGGCTTCTCAATTCCAGGTACCGTTGAGGTGGGTACGAATAAGACGGGAAAAAGATGCCGCAGCCGGCGATCAACGCAGGGATGAGCAAGGCCAGCACTTGTGTTGCTCGCCTGAGCCACGACCGCCGCCGTCGAGTGAATTTGGTGAGGAAGGACGAGCCCGATGCGCCACGAACATGGCCGTGTCGCCGTGAGAAGAAATGCCAAAATCGTGAGGGTGGTGTGTGGGGGAGAAGCGTCGGCTCGTCAAAGTCGGCGAGTTCGTATGCGAGGGAATCGTCATCGTAGTCGGAGCTGCTAGTTCTAGACGTGTTGGACTGAATTCGAGCAAGCAACGCTTCCTTGACGTCCATCTTCTCACAAGGCTATCGAGCACAGCCGGGGGTGGAAGTGAAGTAGTCCTCATGTATGGTGCATATGTAGAGTCGCGGTGTGGTGCTGTGCCGCATGAAGCATGAATATTGAAATGCGGCGAGCGAGAGCGAAGGCTTGCTAAATAAAACAAGAGCTGGATCGATGGTTACAGAGCATCTATGTGCACAGCGGAAAGCGCCACAAGCTACGTTGCGCGTGTGCATCACAATCAGAGAGGACATGTATACACCTGGGCGAAAGGCTACTGGCACGAGCACGAGGAGGCTGTACATCGCTCCACATCCGTTGTTGCTCCTGTCATGACGCAACAAGCTAATAAATGCCAAAGCAATTCCACCTCCCATCTCAGAATTCTTGATTGGCTGACCCAATCCATAGGCGACCCGTCCATCGAGCGCCAGTGAGTAGCAGCGCGGGAGCCACAAAGTCAATTGCCTCAAATACCTGACCACTAACTGCTTGTCGAGGTGCCACGCTGTCGACAGGAGACACATCGACATCGCTTCTTGACACCACGCGACGCAACCCTATCTGTGCTCTGAAGCCCTTCATCCAACCTCCAACGTTCAGACCACTGAACGAGCTTCGCTCCACACCTCCAGATCCCCTCTCGGCCCTGCTATCCACGTCCAGGCTTGTACTGATGAGTTTCCAGGGGAAAACGAAAAGCAGCATCAACAGACAAATGGTAGCACCATTGTAGCACCCTTTTTCATCGGTTAGGCTGAACATCTCAATCGAGTCCAAAACAGCACTGCCATGAAACGGCCGCGTGTCGCCGTCAGCCACAATGGCGGCAGCGGTGTCTCATGTGGAAACGGCATGACTTGCTGACTTGCCTGCTGGACGGTCACAAGAAGACGCCTGGTTGTAAGGGCAGTGCTCAGCCTCGCTGAAAATTCAGAGCTGCGGTAGATGCCCCGCAGTTGTGAGATCCGACTTTGGTACTACCATTACTGAGTTTCGTACGCCGTTGATCATGTTTACAGTCGTGGATCGGACGACGTATTCGACTTGACTCGGACTCGGCGATTTCGTATTGCACCACAAAGGTGCAAATACAGAGATGCTTTGGTCGGTCTTCAGAACCTTCACTTGATATTGCCAATATTTCCACGGGTGGTGCCGTAATCCACAGAAAGTTGACCCGGTACAGTTCTCTCATACCTAATCGGAAGCTCTGCAATACTGAGCGGCCCCTTTCTAACATCTGCAGCTTGTGGCGGTGTCAATTCTCCTCGAATATTAGTCGAGACCTTCGTTGCGACCTCCTCTGAATTGTGTCCCTGCGCCAGGAGATACACCAGCTTCGTGTACGCAGCCTCAGTAGTCATGTCGTATCCAAGATTGATTCCAGCTCCGACCAGTTTCCTCGCAGGTTCGTAGGCATCGCTGACGCTGCCGTGGAGACATTGTGTCACGTTAACAACGACAACACCTCGTTCAACAGCCTTCTTCAGCGCAGGAATGACATCAAAGGGAATGTTGCCGGCTCCGAATGTCTCCAGGACTGCACCTTGGATATGTGAGGGTGACAGCATGCATTCAACAACATCGGCTGTGATGCCCGGCCACACTTTAAGAACCAGGACTTTACTGCTATCGACTTCAGCAAAGTTCTTGGTGGTCTTCTTGAGATGTTCCTCGTCCGGATGTAGCAAATTGTCATAGTGCACAGTGATGCCAGTCTCAGACACCGTAGCCAGCGGACCTGCATTTGGACTCTCGAAACCAGAATAGCTGGACGCACTGATCTTGGTGATGCGTGTGCCTCTCAGCAATTTGTGGCCAAAGTATACGCAGACCTCCGGGATTCGAAGATGCGACGCCAGTACAATGGACCCAAGAAGATTGTCCGAGCCGTCGCTGTCGGCAAAGAACATGCTCCGCTGGGCGCCAGTCAAGACCACTGTCTTCTCCAGATTCGGCATGAGCATGAAAGAAAGCGCAGCAGAAGTGTAGCCGAGTGTATCGGTACCATGGCAGATGACAAAAGCATCGTATTTGTCCTCGTTCGAGCGTATCGTTCTGGTGAGTTGATTCCACGTCGGCGAATGCGCTGTCGAACTGTCCAGCAGTGGGTTGAATTCCAGAACCGTACATTGCACATTCGCTCCGTTCCGGTCACGTGGCAAGCGCAGGCTTGGGGCATCACGTTCGATGCCGTGCTCATCTATGATTTTATGCATCGGTACCGGTGTGCCATCGTTGAACATGGGCCGCGGACTGAGGACTTCGTCTAGGAACAATTTGCTGGTGACCAGTCCATCTTTTGAGTCTTGCATGCAAATTGTGCCCCCGGCGACGATTAGCAGGATTGAGGGCTCGTATGGCGGAGTCTTGTCGCCATCTGTCAGTCCTTTGTTATTCTGGTATCGCTCGCGGTTCGTGGATACGAAGTGGAGCAGTCTGTAGATGCCGGACGACATGTTGAGTAACCGCTATGCTCCCGAGAGAGCAGTCCGCGAGGTGGGTTTGTATATTTTGCAGTAAGACAGTGGACGACTCGGGCGATGGACAAAGAAAATGCAGAGATACAGAACGTTACCATGCGGGCCAATGCTTCTTATCAACGCCCATGAAAGGAAAATCTTTTCGTTACCGATCCGGGGCTCCAGACGGAGCTCTCACCTTCGAAGCTATCGTGCTTGACGCCATACGCAGCTGCGGCGGTATCATGAGACGAAGGACCAGTCGTGGAGTATTGGAAGGGTAATAGGAACTCATGTTGTGGTCGGAGCAGTTCGGGAAAGAACAGTCAGCCGCGCGGAAAATTGTCTGGCGTGCACAAATGCTGTCACGTGCTATATGTGATGTACATGTAGGAGCCCAATCAAATGGCCGTTGAAATTGTGATGGCGGACAATGACCGTGCTACGGCCTCAATAATGCCAGCAAGGATCGCGTCCTTGAGCAGGGATGTAATGTACTGCGCAAATCCAACGCATGCGCAGTGACAGTAATCGACTTCGGGTGTGACCTTCGTCAGGCACGTTGCAAGAGTCCTGCCGACGGCAACCGATGCAGAAAAAGCAAGACAGCCAGGTTGATATGTCGACAGCTCGACATAGTACGTCTGTCACTAAAACGACAGCTCGACATAGTACGTCTGTCACTAAAAGCAGCCTTTCGACGCGCATGGTTTTGGACGTGCTGTGCGCACGTATAATGCAGACACGAATAATAGCCTAGACGGTATGTCGACGAGGCTGTCCGGATAGCTTTCTATGAGCTTCGGCCGACACCTGCCTCAATTATGGACTACAAAGACGTGATCTTTCACAAGCAGCTCTTGCAACAGCCCTGATTGGCTACGCAGCCGTACCTCGAGCTGCACAAGCGAACATGGTGAGCGCCGTTGGTCCTTGAGGGGCGGCAGGTTCGACAAGTCTATCAGTGCTCTGGGCCTCAGTGGCCCAAGTCACGCGTCGAACTGACATCGCAAGGCACAAGCAAAAGGCGTATGGGTATGCGACGGCTTCGTTGCAGACAGCATACGACGAGCCAAAGAAAGCGAAATACGAAAACGGCGCTGCTCAAAATGGCTCGATTGTCGATAGTCTCCGGGAGCGCAAAGGAGACGGAGGCTGTGGCGAGAGGATGTCGAGGTGAGTGAGGTTATTGCGTTTCAGTTGAGCGACGAAGCATTCGTTTGTCACTGGTGCTGTCTGTAATGTTGATGGAGGTTGGATGTGCTAGCAGTGGTGTTGTTTGTTGTTGTAAAGGGTTGTAAACTTGAGTCGAGTGCCCTCCGCCAAGAAGTCCTCCATCGCAGCTTCCTCCTGTGTCCCTCTCCTCTTTGAGAACCAAGGTCGATCCTCTTGGCTTACCTCGAGGGAATCCCCTATGCCCCTCACGATCCTCCACCTGAGTTTTCTGCCTTCCAACATCCTTCGTCTCCTTCTTCCCAATTAGGGCTCTGCAAAACCGGCTCGTCTGCCGTCTTGCTTGCGGGTGGCGTCGGCGATTCGATTGAATTCTTCTAAGTGGTCGAGAAAGCCGTTACACTAGAATATCGCCATAATACTGACCAGGTTTGATGCGGTGTGTTGCCCAAGGGGGGAAGGTCGACGAGTACAGTACGTGCAAGGTAAGCTTAAATGCGCCATGGGTCAAGCGCAGGACCTATGCCGGAAATGAGATGCGGATGAAGTGGCTGGGAGCGTGATGGAGATCTGGTTTGGATCGAGTTTGTTGGCGGGTGATGCGGATTGTGCTGCCTCTGGGTGGTCGGAGGTAGGACGACGCTAGTAGATTGTCGTTTTGGCGGCACAGATCTTGGATCCGCAGTCCTCGCGGTGCCGATTTACTTCGTGGTAAGCATACACAGATCCTGCTTCCTGGGGTGACGTCTCGGGGAATAACTTTGCAACGACCGGCGAACAACAGCAGACTGTATCAGCTGCTTCCATATCATATCAATAAATGTATCGAAACGAAATCCTCTCTTTATCCGTCAAGTTCGCCCACGTGCCCTCTAAACTCTCCTCCTCACTACTGTCATCACTTATCACCAGAGAACTCTGCTTCCCAAACTTCCTATCCTTACTCCGATTGGCCGTCAGATAGTACAGCGCCAAAACACACACCAAAACCATGCATCCGCCCTTCGACCCAACAAGACTGTACTTGGCGGTGAAGAAGTCGGGCGCGTCCGTCTTTTGTACCGCGTATGGGCCAACAATCATGCCGATGGTGAAAGATGCACCGGTGAACGCCATCGTCACGGGCCGTTTAGTGTGACCTGCAATGTTGGCGGCGTTCCACTGGTACTTGATCCCGACTGTGGCTGAAGAGAAGTAGAAAAGGTATAGGCCTACGAGGTGGGCTGCCGCGTTATGTCTCGGGGAGAAAGCAACGAGGCAGGACCCAATGAACGCGACGGTGTAACATATGGCCAACGCCGACCATCGCTGTAGGTATTCGCGGCGGATCACCCAGGTTGAGAGGAAACAGACGATGACTGCGACAGCGCCACCAGGTGCAGAAAGCAGCGTGGCCTCCTTGCTTGAGTAGCCGAAGGATCTGATGAGAGTCGAGCTGAAGTAGACCAAAATTCCCGAGCCGAAGCCGGTGATGAGGACGAGGGAGCAGAGGAGTCCAACTTGGGGATCACGAAACACGGCGAGAATTTGCTTTGGACGGATCTTGTGGTTGTTGACGCCGGTCTGGTTTGGTGCGATGTGTCGAAGCAGGGCAACTTTCTCCTCGATCGAGAGGAATTTGGCAGTCATGGGGGAGTTTGGGAGGTACCATAGTGTCCATGTGCTGATGATGAGGGTCCAGCAACCGAGGACTAGATACATGATACCTGTAGATCGTTAGTGAAGAGTACATGGTAAGGTGAGGGTATGCAGAGCTTACGCCACGACTCCATGCCACCTCCTGTCACGAACTGAAAGCCATATGATATCAGCGCGCCGATGATTGTACTGAAGCCCTGAGAGCACCACCAGAGCTGGAAGCGTTCGATCTGTTCGTCTTTCCGATAGAACTGACTTGTGACCAGCATCATGACGGGATGAAAGACGGAATCGAAGATACCCATCAGGATCCGAATAGCCAGCATCTGCGGGTACTTCTGCACAGCAGCGGTGCACGCATTCAAGATGCCCCAAATCATCATAGCCCATCCAAGACTGGTCGAGATTGGGAACTTGTTGAGGTACAGGCCGACAACAGCGCAAGCCGCTAGGTTTACCCACTTGATCGACGACGCGATGTTGCTCAGTTGTTGTCCCTTGAGTCCGAGGTCTTCCGGCAGGCCCATGACGATTGCATAATTCAGAAGGTGAGAATCGAGCGCTTGGCTTAGGTGTATGCAGAACATCAGCGGGAGCAAATTCCAGTCAAGCTTCCGTCTGAGGCCCTTGAGACATATGTGGTGCGTGTCGATGGCTTCGTGGTCCCGTAGGAAGGCGAATGCGGTGTCGAGCTCTCCATTCTCAGGGCTGGGCACTCTTTCGATGTGCTCGGCAAGGACGTCTTCATGCTTCTCGCTCTTGTCCAAGGACTTCGCCATCGCGGTAGCCTGGGCGTGATCGCTTGCTGTAGTGTATCGTCGATGACAAAGCGAAAGCTTCAAACAATCTTGCAGCTCATGAGAAATGGGAACAGTTACTGTGCTGACTGCCCAAGAACAACAGCTACACTTCGCCAGCAGAGCGATGCTGCTGACGTCTGATATAACACATGGCAGAACACACCGTACAGCCGTTGAGACGTCCTCCCTCGACCATCGAGCATGGTAGGATGGCTTTGAGCCAGTATGCCGGGTCCGGCTAGATGGGAAGAGCAAAAAGAGCCGCGCGCATGCCTGGAAAGTTCCTGTGATGTTAAATCTGGAGTAATTTAAAATGCCTGGTCTGGGACGAGGCTTCGATACCGTTGCGGAGAGCATCCTGTTTGACTGCATGGCGCCCTGTATGTATAGCGACAGGTTATGAAGCTGGCCGCGGAAAAAAGATCACGTTGAAAATCTTCCTGCGAACCAGCCTTTGCACTCTCTGGCCAGCGATTCGTAGTGACTGGCTAGCGATGCGTGGAAGCGTGCGTGTTACCTTCTAACAGGACGACTTTCTGTACGCCCATCAAGACCGAAAGGGGCAGTGCCAAGGATGGACCAAGATACACCGAAGCCTTTCAGCGTCGGGAAACTTTTGACTGACAGGCGCCTGCCTGTGCGGAGATTTCGGAAACATTATTGAATTTGCAGCAGGAGCAGAGTCGAGCCTTGTCACTTCTCTTTGCCCCAGCCCACCGCCTTTTCCACAAATAGAGACCGATCAATTTGACGGGCCCAAACACTCTATACTGCACCTCGAAACCCCTGGTCCTATTTTTTTGGCCGGCAGCGACGTACGAGCGGCCCGCAGGGCTATGTTGTCGTCCCCCAGCGCTCGGGAGCGAGTTGCAATTTGATAATATCTGATTAGAATTTGGTTAAAGCTAGGGGGAAGGCGGCGAACTGGGAAAAGGGGAAGTGAGGAGGAAAGTCAAGGCTCGTACGTCGCGCGTGCGCTGGCAAACCTCTAACTTAGGGTATCAGCATTCAAGCATTAAGCAACATTTGTTAGCATTCTCCCTGAACCGCCACACACCTGAGATCATTCGACTGACGTGAGATTTGGATTGGTTCCTTCCGCAATCGGATCATTCTCACCAACACTTTGCCACGTCGCATGAATAAGCTCCGAGACTGGGGTCATCCGAATACTTGATGGAAGCAAGGCGGTCGGAGCTCGAAAGCGCCAAGGACAGGAGAAGCATGAAGAGCCGCCCTTCCATCAAGACAACCCCAGTCGCTTTCGGGAATGTGGTGACTGCGCAAGATACCATACAGAGGTCACCATGCTATCGTGTTGCCGCGCGCGCGCTTCGAATCTAGCTGCTCTGTCTTGGGATGTTGAGCACATTCTCGTTGTGCTCAAACCACCGACCAGTGTTGGTATCCAGAGTGAGGTTGCTCACAGTCGTGTCCTTGCGTTGCAGAGCTTCGTTCCTGACACCTGCATCTCCGCCAACAGGCCTGGTCAATCGGTTTGCTCCAGCCGCGATGGTGAAGTTGGCCAACGGCACTTCGTATCCATTCCGTGTGACCAGAGAAGGAGTGCCGAAAAAAGAAGCTCTCACTTCCTTCTTGCTGATCTGCATCTCGTAGTAGCCACGATAGTAGCTCTCCTGCCATTGTAGCTCCAGGTTGTCAGCGACAAGGTTGCGCGACTGGTTGTTGCAAAAGTTGATCGTGAACTCGTCGCCGCAAGAGGATGTGCTGGAGACGGCGGTACCTGCGAACTCGACACCAACAGCACCCATACCTGTCTCTTGGTCATAAGGCCTCTCCTCTAACCAAGTCAAGTCGGCCACCCAGTTTTCGTGGGTGTCTCCGGCAAGAACAATGTTATTGCCGATGTTGTTGTCGTAAAGGGTCTTCAATGTGCGATTCTTGTTGGCCATGTAGCCATCCCAAGCATCGGTGTTGTAATCACTGCCGAACCAGCGCGTGGCATTAATCGTGGAGAAGACAACCTGCGAGCCGATGATGCGCCATGTTGAAGTGGAACGCTTCGAAGTGTTGTAAAACCAGTTCTCCTGAATGCTGCCCATCATAGTCCTTCCGGCATCATCCATGATCTCGGGGATGTAGTCCTCATTCCAACCCAGATCGGCGATACTTCGTTCATAGTTTCTCGTGTCCAGAATGATGAGATCGAACAAACTTCCCAGGCTGAAGCTCCGCCATATCCTCAGATTGTTGTCCATGTCGACCTGCCTGATCGGTATCCACTCAAAGTATGCGCGAACGGCGTTCATCTTGCGCTGATCGACATTGACCCTTCCATTTTCCTCGAAGGACTCTTCGGTGTTGTTTAAACCCGAGCTGCCGTCTCTGTAGCCGTTGTTTGACACCTCGTGGTCGTCCCACGTCGAAATCCATGGGTACTTTGAATGCGACAGAAGCAGATCCAAGTCCGTACGATAGGTTGCGAGACGAGCTCGGTAATCGTACAGAGTGAAGATCTCACGGTCAGGGCGAACAGCTCGGCCGTAGCTTGGCGAAGAGATGGCATACTCGTAGATGTAGTCCCCAAGGTGCACCACGTACTCCTCATTATCCTTTCTAGCAGAGTTGCCGTAGCCGTTGAAGTAGCCAGTCGGGAAGTTGCTGCAGGAGAAGATTGCCACACCAATGTTGTCCACATCTTGATCCTTCGCAGGCGCAGTCTTTGTACGGCCCACTGGGCTCTTGTTGCTACTGTCGCACACAGTGAATTGGTAGTAGTACCAGGTGTACGGCTTCAGGCCCTTGGCCTCGACTTTGATCGTGTAGTCGATATCGGAGCTCGTATAAGCCTTGCCGTGCGCTGCGGGGTGCTTCATGTCTTGATTCGGGGAGACGCCCCATTCGACGCAGACCGGGCTCTTGCTCGCTTCAACGTACTGTGCGGTGTCATGGTTGTAGAGAGCAGCGGTCCCTGAGACTGTCACGTTGCTGTCGTCGTTGTCCATGATCGGGCTGGCGCGCGTCTGTGCGTATCAGATTGTGCTATGAAGGTGGTCGTTTTGGTGCTTACCCAGAGAATGACGCTCTCGGCGTACGGATCTCCAGAAGCAACGCCATGGGTGAATTGGACAGCAGCTGGGTCTTGATAGGATGCTCCGGCATGTCTCTTCATCACCTTGGGTATGGATATGGCCAGATTGTGGACGTTCGATGGAGAGCCATAGTTGATGTTGCCGTTGTACTCGGCATGTGCAGCTGCGAGCAGCGCGAGGAACGCTGTTGTCACCAGCATCGTGGCAGGGTGTCTGTGAAGGAATAACCATTCTAACCTCCCTTGCGACTTACCTCAAGCCATGCTGCCAGCTATATACATCGATGTGTCCGACAGCTTACTGTGTCGCTTAACATCTGCGATTGACGTGGTGGCACGACATGTTGGAATCCGCCAAGGTTAGGATCGCCGAGTCTCCTTGCTTGAGACGAATGATGAGCTTGTTCGTGAGCACATGTCTTGTACGCAAACACTTCTCCTCGCGTGTTGCTCACGCAGCTCGAGCTTGTGGGCCCCAGCGTGGGCTCGGCGAACTCTTGGCTGCAGAGGCATTGTCGAATTGATATGTAGGCAATGGTCACGCCGCCAAGGGAGACGGGCGACGACTATGCTGTTCAGGTTGTGGTGATCAAGGAGAAGGAAGCGAGAGCGCAGCAAGAGCAAAGCTCTTAACACGCATGCTTAGTAATCGTACCATTGAAACGGACATTGCAACATGGTCATGGTTGCAGTCGAAGATACAGACATCGATATGAAATTCACCTGACAGATCCGCGTCGTGTCCAACAACCATCGATTCGTTGCTACTATGAGGTGCTCAAGGATGGATAACAGCAGTTTGCCACCACGAAAGATGCAAAAAGCATGACACAGGATTGATGTAGTCATCTCCCGATACAGAGGCAACGAAAGAGAGTCCCAGGGAACTCCTCTGCTTTGCAGATCGAGGCAACAGGTTGGATTTCTGCAGTCCAACGGTGCCGACTATGCCCAAGGCGTTCTCTTCCTTCGCCGGTAGTTGAGTTAACCAGGGAGAGGCTCCGACTTCACGTGAGTGCGGGTGTGGTCTTGAGCTTCTTCGTTTTGACCAGCTGGTTGCTTGTCAGAGTTGTGGTCCGCCTCACGCTTTAAGTCATCGTCGACACCTGGTTGCGCCTACTCATTGTTTTGAATAGTTTGGCCGTGCCATTGGTTCTCGCAGAGATTCCTCCTCCTGCTGCTTTCGCGCATCTTTGAGGTCCTGGGTTAGATGCTGAAGCCCAAGCGGCTTGACTGATTCGTAGAGCTGGACACTCGGGGTTGCTCTTCACAGCCAGCGCCCGCTTGATCTCGTGCTTGCGGCTATCTCTTAATGCCCTTCTCCCAGAGGGACACTGGCCATTGGTGATCCGGTATGTTCGCCTCCGGCTCTCGCTCAGGTGGCAAAATAGATCCTTCACCGTAGTGTGCTGGTGCCTTCGGCTGGGGTGGCTCAAGAGTCTCGGCGCTGACACACTTTGATATTGCATCCTTGCGGAGACACTGGCTAGGGGATCATCATCTTACTGCTCATCCACCTCCGGACATACCTGCTTCGAGCACGTGGAATCCTCGCAGCCCGCCTCAAGATCCACCAACTTCCCCTTAGCCTTCTTCGTCTTTTGACGAACATCCTCCAACTCATCCCTCGCCTCCTTCACCTCCTTGCGCACATCACCCAGCTCCTCGATGGCCATCTTCATGTGGCATTGCGCGATTTGCAACTCGGCCCGCATCCTCACCAGATCTTGCTCAGCTTGCTCTGCACATTGCTGCGTCGAACCAGCCTTGAGCTGAGCGTGATTGAGCGCATCTTTCGCTTTCTCAGTCTGAGATAGGATCTTGCGGATGTCAGCCTTGAGTGTATCGCGATATTCCTCGGTCTCCGTGGACCGCGATCTGACGTGGTCCAGTCGGGCATTCTCTTCGAGAAGTCTATCCTTTGCTTGCAGGATCTTGGCTCTGAGGTCGGCGAGCTCGTTTCTGCTCTCTTTGCAGTCTATGTCAGACTCCTCCCAGAGAACGCCTGAGACGGATGATCCATCGGAGTCGTAGGATTCTTCTGAGTACCATTGCTCGCTTTTGGGCGAGCACGGTCGTGAGGAGGCCATGATGAGATTGGTTCACCAGTTGATGGGATGTTGGACAGCGAATGTGGACTGCAGGATGAGCAAAGACCTCAATGGAAATGTTATTTCAGAATTGCTCCGGGAGGTCACAGTGCGAACACCAAGAAATTGCTACTAGCATTCAAGTCATTGGATATCATGATTGAGATGTTTCGGTAAGCAGCCAAACTGAAGCGTTCTTTTGCATGGGTTTCTCATGAGTTATGTCAAACCTCAGGACACGCAATGAATTCGACCTTATTCGACGATGATAACGTGTCGTCGGCAAAAGCAAAAGGACAAGAGGAAAAGAGCTCGCGAAGTTGGACTAGTGTGCTATGGAAGTGTAACAGGCTGGAGCTGAACTCCAACATCGCAGCGTGTTATGCATAACAGAAGCTATTGAAAAAAAGGATTTTGGCTGTCCTCGGAGAGCACGTGGTAAGCCTCTAGAAGGAGGTATAAGCCATTGGGCGAATCGCATCGTGTAATGGCTGTCTTGGCTGCTTCTCAGTGAGCCACTGATGAGGTCTTGGCGCAACTCAGGACGTAGTTCACGTAGTGGCATGAGCCTCTCAGACAATCACCAAATCATCGTCATCGACCTCTTCGTCCTTTTCGTTCTCTTCATCGATCCCCAAATCCTCCCACTCGTTCTCCCCAGCCCCCTCTTCATCGCCTCTGTTCTGAGTCGTGTGCACGGCCTTTGACCAACGCTTCAAATCATCTGCCGGTGCCTCTACCATCGTGACAAACAACCGATGACCTACGACGACCAGCACGCCGGAGAGAATGACCAGAATCCAGGGTAGACACAGTGCGACCAGCTCAATTCGCAGAATCTCCAGCAGAGGGTGCGTCACGACCTCGTCGTCTAATGACCAAGCGCCTGGTAGGCCACTGCCAGGTATGATGGCAACGTTCTCTGAATAGCTATGGTTGCCATCGGAAGGCTTCTGCTCCTGTGTCGGTTCTTCGTGGGTTGCTAGATACTCGTCTTTCGAATTCATTGAGGCATCCTCACTTCTCCACGAGGAAGCGTTTGATTCATCATCGGGGTCTTCGTCGGACTCTTCATCAGCGGCCTCGTCAAAGTCTTCGTCCGACTCTGCTTCAGTCGACGAAACGGCGTCCCACTCTCCCTCATCGTCGGAATCTGCGTCAGACTCGGGATCGGAATACTCATGATCTGATGGCGTTGTATAATTTCCAATTGTGGTAGCCGGCAAAGGGAGTTCAACTGCAGCGTCAGTGGTGTCGTCGGTGGAATCATCCGTTTCACCCTCCCCGCAGCCTCGCTCCCTCTCCTCCGCCAGCACCGCCTCGCCTCGGAACATCGCCAATTCTACCTCCACCTCGTCAATCTCCCTCCTCAACCGCTCAGAATCCGCAACAATCTCCCTTGCCTCGGCTCTCGTCTCCAACAACATCCTATCCTCCTCCATACGTTCCCTCTTAATCTCCCCCAACTCATACTTCGCTTCCTGAACCATCCTCTGGTGAATCTCAAGCGCGATCTCAGCGAACGCTCTGTCAGCATCTACGACTTCTAGACGCAGCAATGCCAGCCTCGTCTGGCGCTCCGTGCCTTCAAGCTCGAGCTTCTTGGCTCGGATTTGGAAGTTGAGCATCCGCAATTCGGATGTCTTCATCTCTAGGTTAAGCTCGTGTTCAGGGTCGACTGAAACGGCTTGTGGTGGGTATGGAAGTAACAGTTGGGCCATGGTGGTGAGCTGTGTAGGCGGGATTGGTGGTGTTGTGATCTTCGAGGTAGATGTTGGTGTTCTGTGGAAATGGGCTGTGAGAGTGGTAGTTTATATCACAATGCCGTTTGAGGACAGATTGAGGGTTTTGGAGATTTGTAGTAGAGGACGGGACACGTCAACAGCAGTACAGCGCCACCGATATTTCTTGAGGACAGACTGCGATGCGTCCACATCAGGCTGAAATGGAACAGGTCCGGTGGAAATGGAGAGATAATACGCCAGGAAGGCGATTGAAGCACACACAATCCATGTATAAACCTACTCTCTACCCTACCACAGAAGCAAAGAAAACTACACGCTGAAGACAGCGCCCGCAATATGCCAAGACTCTGTCTCGCGCCGCTAATCGCTCACTCGCTGCATGTCGCTATGATGGATGGTCGTAAAGTCGTAGGCTGCCTTAGTAATTCCTGCTTGAGTTGCCTGTCTCTATACTCATGTGATGGATGTCCCAGGTCGTTGATCGCTGTCCAATTGGTATCTCTGCGAGACTCCCTCGCGTGATGCTGCTGCTCTTAGCGGCGGTATCTGCGACCGTCTCGGTCATATATGTACTCGCGCTCGTAGATATGCTCGTCGTATCTCGACCGTGGTGGCGCAGGAATGGGTGGTGGTGGTGGCAGCATCTTAGGCCGTCGTTCGCGCTCCTCGCGTTCCCACTGGATCTCCAGGATGCGGTCTCGGCGCTCTTTCTTGATCTCTTCGGAGATCTCAACCAGTCGAAGTACGTCTTCCTGTGAGGTTGTTAGCATGTCGTAGTCACATTACAATGACAGCAGAAACTCACGTATTTCAAGTACTCGATAACATAAAAGTGCTCATCGGTCTCTTCATAATCGTAGCCCATCTCCTCAATGGCTTCTTTGATCACCAGATCCTTCGTAACTTCTGTCCACATCTTGTCACGCTTTCGCTCTCGTGGTCGCTCTTCGTTGGTGTGCGTGTGCGTAATCTTGATCTCCTCTTTGATCTCTCGTGGTGGCGCAGGCGCAGGTGGCGCAGGTGGCGCGGCTGGGAGCGGCGGAGGTGAGCGATGGCCGTTGATCGGTGAGCCATACTCATCCTCATAGATACGGTCACCCGAGATGAAACGTCCCTTCCTCGTGCCGGTGTATCGGTCCCAGTAAAGCTCCTGAGCGCCACCCCCAACACCGTCCATGCGCACACGTTCAGTGCCGGGAGGAATGTCCACTAGACCCCAGTCTTTGGTCGCGCCATTGTATGCTTCGCCAGGATAAGCCCGAGAAGCAAGCTTGCGATTGTAATAATCCGCCTCTGCAGCCATTTCGTCGTCGTAGTACCGTCTTCGTGGTGAAGGCGATCTGCGCCGATCGACAACACTGACTGACCGCTTGCGGTCTGAGTAGCGCTCAAGCTCACGACCCGGCGTCTCGGTCTCCTTGCGTTCTCGTTCGAAAGTGACCTCCTCGTCGTACGCCTTACCATTCCGCACGCCCTTTCTTGAGATGCTAATCTCGAGGTCTTCCTCTTTCGTCTCCTCCTTCGCTGGTGGCGGGGGTGGGCTTGGTGGGGCTGGTGGTGGAGGGGTCGGCGATCGCGCTCGCTCCACACCGTGGTCGATGTGTCTGTGATGGGTGATGACTTCTTGGATGATTGGTGGTCGGTAAATTGGCTCAAGAGCGGGTGGCGGTGAGGGTTCTGGTTCCGGTTCTGGAGTTGGCTCACGTGGTGGCGGCTCAGGTGAAGGAGTTCTCGCTTTGCGTCGAATGATGATCTCTTCCTTCTCATAAGTCGGCGGGGGTGGTGGAGGTGGCTCCGGCGAGGGAGTTCGCTCCTTCCGTCTGATGATGATCTCTTCCTTTTCGTACTCTCGCGGTGGTGGTGTACGCGGTCTGCGCACAACCCACTCTTCCTCCTTCCGGCCAACCAAGACTCCACGGCTTTGAGATCTGTGGCGAGGCGGCGGACCTCTACTCTGCTCGCGAATTTTGATGTCGATTCCTTCCCTGGAGAAATCTCTCCCGCGGCCAGGTGGCGACCGCACCTCTCGCTCACGGAACTCGAACTCTTCCCGCTCGGCCTTGCGAGGCGGAGGAGGAGCTGGTGAGCGTCGAGACTCGCGAATGTCAATCTCCTCACGATCGATGACTGTACGTGCTCGAGATGGTGGCGGCGCTGCGCTTTTCTCGCGCTCGGTGATGTCGATTTCAGTCTTCTCAACTGTGCTTTTCGGTGGAGCTGGCCGATCACCTCCACCGCGTCTGAAGCGAATCTCCTCGACCGGCGCTTCACTCCGCGGCGGCGGTGGTGGTGCTGGTGGACGGCTCTCCTCACGACTGATCTTGATATCAAGCTCGTCCCGCTCGTCACGTGGCGGTGCCCTGGATCGAGCACGCTCTCTGTAGACTATACTCCTGTCCTCGTCGTCCTTGTAGGTGACTTCACTCTTCTGGCTGCGTGGGTACGGTGCAGGCGCCGAACGCTCCTCTCTGAAGACGATCTCCTCCTTCTCCACCGGCCGTGCAGTCGGAGCACGGGATCGTCTGGAAGGTGCACGACTGACGTAGTCGTCCTCGCTGCTGTCATCTCGTCGCACGACCAGCTGGCCCGCGTTAGACTGCTTGCCATAGTCTTCTCGTAGGAAGTCTGGTACCCGTGGGCCGCGCTCAGTGCGGCGATCGCTCACCACCGTGTCCCTCTCCTTCACCACCGTTTCCGCTCTGCGTGACTCTCGGTGAGGCTCAGGGTAGCTGGAGCGGGTCATGTCTGCCTCTAGGTCGTCGTAGTCCCGTTCATGTCGGGGTCGGCGGTAAAAGTCGCTCTCTCGTTCTTCGTAGCGGTCAGCCACCCGGTATTCCCGGTCTCGTGGATGTCGAGACATTGTTGCAAGTCAGCTGATGCCGGGCAAAGAGTGTGGTGATGTTCGAATAGAGATGTGATTGAATTGGGACAAGTCTGTGGCCCACGTTTCAGCAGGAGACGGCGTCGTGGGGCGTGTGGCAGCAGCTCAGCCAGCCAGCCGCTTCCAAGATGGGCTGGCTGTTCGTGTCAGGCGGGAGGGAAGTAGGCCTGACCACAGATCCGCCCAGCTCCAAGAACGACTCTCCAGTGCAGGTCACTACTACTGCAAGCGCAGGCAATCGCAAACAGAAGCACTTCTTCATCTGCATGCGCGGGTGCTGTGCGCCGCGGTCCGTCGAGAGCAGCTGGAGGAGGGAACACCGACTCTTTTCTGACGTCCAGCCGGTGCCATGTCGTGTGGACAAGGATCCCTCAGCAAAGTAGTCAGGTCTCGCAGAAGGAGGAAGCTCTCATCAGCGTAATTAGTTGGTGGTGGGCTGCGGGACAGCTGGGATGGCGTCACTCTGCATCCACGCCAGACGCCAGCGAACCACTCGGAAGCCCTCCAGCCCACGGCAGCAACGGTGACTGGGCAGCGACAGCGACGACGTGATGGCCATCGGCATTTGCACTTCGGTCGGGTCGACACGATGTTGACTGCGGCATCCCATTCAGAACATCCCACCCTGGCCGGGTAATGCCGGTCTCAATCAGAATACTGACGCTGCAACGACTACACAATTAATGGCTCAAGACGTGGCTGGCAGCCGATGGAAGCATGGTCCGCACTTCTCCCGTCTTCTCCCCCCGACCTGCGCCTTTTGCTTGGGCTCGAAAACACGTCCCAGAACAAGGTCGCTCCTTGTTCGTGAATATGCATGACGTACGTAGGTTCCCATCTCGTTTCACCGCAGGTTTCGGACTTCGCCAGCAGTCGCTGCGGCACCGAAAATGGCTGGTCGCACGAAGCATGTCATGTATACAGCTGTGAGAACGAACGCTCAGGCACGCGCTAGTTCTAGGGCTGATGCGCTACAGCTGCCCTTTGCTCCATGGAACGGAGTGATCAATGTAGAAGGTCCAACATCAATTAATGGGGCCCAGACATTAGGCGCCAGCTCTGCCTTACCACTTCTCCAAAGCAGTATCATCCTCACACACAAAATCGTCCTCCTTCGGTCCTGCCCTCTTCGTCTCATGCTCCTGACTCGGCACACCATTCTCAACATCCCTCATCTCCTCCCTCCTCACCACCCTCATTCCCTCCAACACCCTCTCAAATTTCTGCTCACCCCCTCAACCCCCTCCTCGTCTGCATCCTCTGACATCCCCAAACCAAACTCTGCCTCAAACTCACAACTTGATACATCTTTCAAATCAACCCAAACGCCACAACAGCCCTCATCTTTCCCAGCCTCTGAAGACATCATCCCAGACACTCCCGCCAGACTCGCCCACAATACCACAAGAACGAATTCCGGCACGGCCCACCACGTACTCGTTAGAACACACCAGGAATGGGCCATGCAGAGAAGAATCGACAAGCGTGCGGTCATTTCTGCGTAGGTCCAGGCTGCTGAGGCATGTGTGCCGGTGTGGGTGAATTGGTTGAGGTCTGGAGCGCATAGAGCGACGACGATTAGGGCTGAGATGAGTTGAGATCCCTTGCAGGTTATTCTGAGGGTATAGCCGGACATGCCAATGTCTTGCTGCTCGGGCGCGGAGGTGGAGGGGGACGGAGGTCTGCGGCCATGCTGGTTCTCCCCCTGCTGTGTTGTTGAGGAGATGTGTGTACGAGCTGTTGCGATGTTGCGAAGGCTCTTAGGTTAGGGAATTTGAGGGTTGGAAGGCAGGGAAGAAAGGAGATAAAATTTAGAGATCATGGAAATCAGGCAGCAACTCTCAGGGGGCTGTTGCGAGTAGGAAGAAAGACGGCGGCACCAGCGACGACAAAGGCGCTATCAATAGCGACTCCTTTCCTCAAGAACGGTGGCAGTATGGATCGGGCAAATTCTGCTGGCTTGAGAGAAGGGAATATTTCCTACTCTCAGGAGAAAAGAACGATGCGAGTACGAAGCTAAGCTTCGTAGCGACGGGAATACCGGCATGAGAATACACGATACCGCCCAAGAATGCAGCCTTGCAGGTCTTGAGGTTAACAACGTGAATTGACTCCCAGTACGTCGAGGAAAACATCTCGTCCAAGCCAGTTGATATCATTACCAGGAAATACATTACACATTCCATTAGGAGTCGGGGTTCGTACCAAGAATTTCTCCTTAACCATCCATCACGTACGGACTTTATGTTCCTCGCCCCTTAGGTTCAACAGCATTTCCAGGCGATTCAGTATCTGGCGACGGGCTGTAATATCGGCGGAACAATATTACCTGCACCTGTGCCATATGTTGCTTGGACCGGACCAGTCGTCGAGGTGGTGCTTCCAGCGTGCTGCGTCGTTTCTGGGCCGTCGTTTGTGACTTAGTAGCCATTACACGTGGTGTTACCGTGGGGGAGCCAGGCCTGCCGTTGTGGATGGTGTAGTGACGTTCGCTGGGTGGGCAGTGTAAGCTGGCGCGGTGTTCGAAGCGGCTTCTTCGGGCATGGATTTCGTAGTGTCGTCAGTGGAGTAAGATCCGTAGCCGTCCTCGATACCAGTGTCGTTGTGGCGCTTGTTGAAGGTCACCTCGGTGCCTCCGCCACCAGTCGATGGCTTGAGCGTCTTCTCGCCCTTTCGACGCTTGATGCAGAGGAAGATACAACTGGATGCCCTCGATTAGCTTGGACTCTATCAGTTGCCGTGGGATCGAGTCACTCACATTCCCAAGAGCAGGGCGAGGACGAAGACGCCGACGAGGACTCCGGTCAATACCCATCTGCCGAATCGATGCCACGCTGAGTGGTGATGACGGGTCTGGTGATTTGGAACTGCCGACGTTGCTGAGACCAGTGCTCGCGTAGCTGAGGACGCAAGCGCAACGCCGAGTGGTGGGGAAGACATTTTGTTACGGAATCGATAATGCGACAGGAGCTTTAAGGAAGTGTGGTGATGAGTATAGACTGTTGGAGCCGGGGCGAAGCACAAATAAAAGCCGCGCGCCGCTGAACAGTACTTATCTTCTGCTTTCAACATCGTCATCGCCTAACGCCTGCCGTACACTCTCCAAACGATTCAAAGTAGCGCAGCGACGATGTTGGCAGTGTGTTAGATGTGACGTGCACAATTGATGCAAGATCGAGCACAGCTATCTGGTATGCTTTCCATGATCTTGGAGGGAAGCGCTCTTTGCGCTGGCGACGCTTGGGGGTCGTGGACTCGCATTTGCGCATGAACTTTCCTGTTGGGACAATCAAGTGGCTGCCACCTCGATCGTAGGTTGTTGCTGCCCTGAGGGAGATTTGGCCGGCGTGCCGACGAGGACTTGTGGTTCATTCTTGCAGAGGCGATAGAAGCCCTCGGCTGCTCGGCATGGCACGGAGAACATCATGAGTGGCAACCTTTCAGGCGGGTGTTGACCAAGGTAATTCGATCCATCGTCTGAACATTGCCATAGAAGACACCAACACCAGGTGTGCTGTGTTGTTGATAATGGTATTTGTCGAGAGGAGGTGGATCATTGCTTGCAACACGAGTAGTGGGAATCATCGACGCGACATGTTCGCGCACGTGTTCTTTAGCAACAGCAAGGTCTTGATATCCTCCCTCGTACTGCATGATAGTCGATGATTCTTCTTTCCTGTTGCCGTGACATATGGTGATGTACATGTACAGTTGTTGGAGTTGTTGAACAGAAAGGCGTCCTGTAAAGCGCTAGGATGATGCATGGATAGCAGGTTTTAAGGGTGACATAACCTGATTAAGTGTGGTAATTACTTGTCTTTAGGAAATGAGATTAGGCACCTAAATTATAGGGATTAAGGGCTTCTTATTAAAAGAAGACTTATATAAGCACCTTAAGGGTACTACTACTTATAATGAACATAGTTTTTTATACCCTAATTTCTAGACTTAATACCCTAGTTCTTGTCACGGGCAGCCCGCGACCCTTCACTGACGATGCGTCGTCCCGGCGGAACCTCGGACCTTCCGCATCGGGTTAGCGCGGCTTGGCGATGCTTTATCTATCCGCCGCGCCTCGCGCTCCTCTTTCGTAGCTTCGTAGAACAACAACTATCTCATTCGGACCCTATGGTACGCGCGCCCTTACAGTTTGTTCTACCTCCCTACCCAGATCGCGGATCCAGGTAAGGGACGCGTAACAACAGGAACAGACTCACAGAACCGCGCACGGCGTAGATACAGAACTCGCGACTCGCAACATCGCAACAGAGGCAAACGGATTCAGAACACGGAACACGGTAAGGCACTAAGCAACAGATGCCCAAGGAAACCAACGCACCAAAGGCCTCAGCAACAGGCCGCGTTGAAGGAAACAACATGACTTCCCAGCAGTCACAGACACAAGGCAAGCGCACCTCTCTTTTCCCCGACCTCTCCAGTTTCGACAGTCAGACACAAGGAGACGACACTCGGCGAGTCACAGTTGACACCGGTGTCGCGCTTCAGCAAGAGCTGGACAAGGCATGGAACAAAGCACAAGACAGGGAGCAGAACGGTGAGCTTGATTTCACAGAACTCTTCGAGCCCAGGGTGGGAGAAGAGGAGGACACACCAGTCTTCATTTCACACGACGAAGCCGAACACATCGCTGCCGCCGACTTCCAGAACATCACCGCCGAAGACCTGGCCACACTGACCAAGGAACACCCGAAGACCGTCCACGATTTCGTGCTACGAGGATTCAACACTGCCATCATATCTAGCCAACAACTCGATGTGATGCAACGCGCCAATGCACTTCAGAACAAGCAGTACCGTACGCTGTATGCCGAGTACGATCGCATCCACGGGATGCTCAAGACCGAACAGACCGCCCTCGCGAAGATGGCCCAGGACCTTAAGAATAAGAACGCCGACACCCTCAAACTCAAGGCTGTCGAGAAGAAGTACAAGGATGCGAACGAGCTATGTCAGCAGTTCGCCGATATCACCGACTCGGAGAAGAAGAAGAGCCAGGCATTACAAGCTGAGGTTGATGACCTGAAGGTCCGTCTGCAAGCAGCAGAGGACCAGGCACGAGGACGTCGTTCGCGCTCGCGCCCACGCTCACGCCCACGATCACCACCACCCCGCGAGACCTCACTCGAGGTGCTCCAGCGTCGGTACCGTGAGGCGGCAGCAGGAGGAGGTGGCGGAGGAGACGATGATGACGATGGCAATGGAGACAAGGACAGGGATCGCCGTGGTCGTGACCATGACCGACCACGTCGTGATGAGCGCCAAGGCACACAAGGCACGCAGCGGTCAGGCGGTGGTCGCAGCAACCGCACGCAGCAGACACCTCTCGTGGACCTGCCGGAGCGTCTCATCAACATCGACCCCACCCTCGACCGCAGCATGAAGATCGGCAAGGGTGTGCCTGACCCAAAGAAGTTCAAGAACGATGACGACCCGACTTATGACAGCTGGTACACAAGCATCCTGCTGAAGTTGACAGTCGCGACGTTCCGCACTGAACAGGACGCCCTACGCTTCCTGTATGGATGGACGGACGGTGAGGTGCAGAAGACTGTGAAGCCTCGCATCCCCATCCCCGGGCACCAGGCTTTCAACGAGTTCATGACTGGCGAAGAACTGTTGGACTGGATGACTCGACAGTACGGCGTCCGCAACGAGGCCACCAAGGCTGCAGTGGACATCACTACCTGCAAACAGGCTCAGAAGGAGAACTTCGTCCCATTCTTCGCACGCTATTCCAAGCTGAGGGCATGGGTTGACTGGAGTGACGAGACCGAGTTGATGCTGTTCCGCACACGCCTCAACAAGCGCTACTACATCAAGACCTTCGGAGACCGCGAGGTGGACCGACGTCTGAACAGCATGCAGGACGTGATCGAAGAGTGCACTGCACTGGACGAGCAGTTCTACGAGACCGAGCAGCTGTACCCTCAAGAGAACAACAACCGCCCACGCGGCAATGGAGGAGGCAACCAGAACGGCAACGGCAACGGCAACCAGAACCAGGGCAACACAGCTGCAGCTGCAGCCGCTGGTGCTGCCGGCGCCGTCGTTCAGCGCCCACCACAGTACGTAGGCACCAAGAAGAAGGAAGACTTGCCAGCTCACCTTCGGGACCTCCCACCGCTCAACTATGAGGGTCGCGAGGAATTGAAGAAGCAGGGCAAGTGCTACCGATGCCGCACCGGACCCCACTTATCCAGCAATACCGAGTGCCCGATGTATGGCTACGACGGCGACTATCGCCCACCGCGCCCGCGTAACAACAACGGAGGCAACACCAACCTCAGTTCCCTGGCCGCCGGGCAGGGAAATGGCGAGGCCACTGCCTAAGCGTGGCAGACAGTGGTCAACCGAACAACCAAGGACAGAAAGAGCATGAGATTGAGAGACACAGAGTGCAAGAGCAAGACACGGATACAGACTATGGTGAGGAGCTGAAGATATCGGCCTGCGCATTGGAGCCGCAGCAACCAGATGTACACCCTCACATAGTACTCCCAGTAATGATACAGCATGGGAAGGCACGAGGCCTTGTAGACTCTGCTTCCACCTCTCTCTTTCTCGACTGGAAGTTCACACGCAAACACAGAATACCCTTGATACCCCTTGTGCGCAACAAGAACCTGACCCTTGGGGATGGTAAGGCTGCTGCACGTCGCATCACGCACGTAGCCCTCGTCGATGTTGATATCGACGGTCATCACGAGCAAATGCTATGCTACATAACCGACCTCGAATACGACATCGTCCTGGGCCTGCCGTGGCTGAGCACGCACAACCCAAACATCTTCTGGGAGACCGGTGAAGTGGCACTCAGATCAGACTACTGCTTTGGTCACTGTCTTAAGAACAAGACATCGACAACAGTCCAGTCCCTGAACCATCGACACCGACAACGTAAGGAAGCAATGAAATATGGACCAGAGCCCTTCACCGATGATCGCAGCTTCACGGCAGGAGGGGCAGAAGCAGAACTGAACCTATCCTCGATGGGCCTGTACGACGATGATGAGGAAGTCGAGTGTATAGGCGTCACGCAGCGCGCCTTCGAGATGTACGCGCACCGACCTGGCGCTGAATGTTTCTACATACTATCTACCGGCAAAGAGGACGAAGAAGGCGATGGTGAGATCAAGCTGAGCGCAATGGCAGCTGATGACCTGGATCAGTTCCTGAACAAGGAGTTCAACCATAACCCGAAGGAGAAGCTCCCACCAGAATACCATGATCTCGTAGATGCATTCTCAGCGAAAGACCATGAAGGACTTCCTCCTCACAGACCTGGAATCGACCACGAAATTCACATCAAGCCTGATGGGCCCCAAGAACCGCCATACCGTAAGCCCTACGGACTGGCGCCTCAGGAGAATGAAGCAGTCAAGAAGTGGGTCACCGAACAGGAGCAACAAGGCAAAGTCCGGCCAGCAGGACAGAAGACGAGCCAATCGCCGGCACCAGTACTGGTAGTCAGAAAGCCAGGCGGTGGACTGCGCGTGTGCATCGACTACCGAGGACTCAATGCGATCACTATCAAGAACAGGTACCCTATACCGCTAATCCAAGAGACACTGAACCGCATGCACGGCAAGAGGTACTTCACGAAGCTGGACATCGTCGCAGCCTTCAACAAGCTTCGCATTGCAGAAGGGCACGAATGGCTTACAGCATTCGCTACACGATATGGGGTGTACGAATGTCTTGTGTTACCATTCGGCCTATGCAATGGCCCTGCGTCGTTTCAGTCATACATTAACAGCGTGTTACAAGAACACCTGGATGACTTCGTCTCCGCGTACCTGGACGACGTTTTAATTTTTAGCGACACACTGGAGGAGCACATCGAACATGTGCGCAAGGTACTAGCAAAATTGAGGGATGCCGGACTGACGGTCGACATCGACAAGTGCGAGTTCCACCAGCAGCGAGTTAAGTACCTGGGACTTATTATCACCCCAGATGGCATCGAAATGGACCCAGAGAAGCTTGAATGTATCCAGTCATGGGAAGCACCTTCCAACCTCAAGGATGTGCAGGCGTTCCTCGGATTCGCCAACTTTTACAGACGGTTCATCGAGGCCTTCTCACGCCTCGCAGCGCCGCTGACCGAATTGACCAAGTCAAATGGACCTAGTAATCATAAGAATCGCAGGGTTGACTGGACACCAGCATGCCAAGCAGCATTTGACGCTCTGAAGGCAGCATTCAGCAAAGCCGGTATGCTCGCACACTATGTGCCCGGTAGGCAAACAGTAGTCGTAACGGACTCATCAGATTTCGTGAACGCCGGAGTGCTTTCTCAGTACGACGAGGAAGGCGTGCTTCACCCTGTAGCATTCTATTCAAAGAAGCTGAGCCCGCAGGAATGCAACTATGAGATTTATGACAAGGAGCTTCTAGCGATTATTAAGGCCTTCGAGGAATGGCGCCCGGAGTTGGCCTGCGAGGCGGATGATGACACCATCGAACCCGTGAAGGTGTTCACGGATCACAAGAACTTGGAGTACTTTATGACCACTAAGCAGCTGAATCGGCGCCAGGCACGTTGGGCCGAATTCCTGTCCCAGTTCAACTTCCGTATTGTCTATCGACCAGGTGTCCAAGGCACAAAGCCTGACAGCCTCACGAGACGCAGCCAGGACCTTCCGCAGGGGGTGGACGATCCGCGAAATCAGCATCAGCATCAGACGTTGCTGCCGCCTGAGCGATTTCTTAAGATCGACTCGATGCGCGCAACTGTCGAAGATGCGGCTGAGGATGTTGCACCTGTTGAGAACACACCTACCGCACCAATTGAGGAAGCCCTGAACCCGGAGGCCACCGAATTCATACCGTCCACGCAGACGCAGACAGCATCCGAGACGGAACAGGAAGCCGAACTCGAGTACAGAATGACAATGGCTTATGCCGCGGATGCAGACCTGAAGTCAGCTATCAGAGCCCTGCAGAAGGGCGAGACCCCAGCACTCCTTCAGAAAGCGAAGGTGCATCCAGTACACTGCAAGGTCGAAGGGGACCTGCTGTACGTCCGTAACCAGTATAATGACTGGAGTCTATGGGTGCCAGAGGACCAGAAGCTCCGCACTCGGATAGTCAAGATGAACCATGACACCCCAGCGGCCGGTCACCCAGGCAGAGCCCGCACCTACGAGCTCGTTGCACGTGAATTCTACTGGCCTGGTTTGGCTAGATCTGTGCGCAGATACAACGCGAATTGCCGCAGGTGCCGCACGACGAAATCTGTGCATACCCAGCCACCTGGATTACTGCACCCACTTTCGGTGCCAGAACGACCTTGGCAACACATCGCAGTTGACTTTGTGGTTGACCTGCCACCAAGCGAACTCGACGGCATGACTTACACCAATGTTATGACAGTCACCGACAGACTCACTAAGGAAGTGGAACTGATACCCATCGGCGCGATGACAGCGCAGAACGCGGCGCGACTTTTCTTAAAGCACGTGTTCACCCGGCATGGCCTCCCAGAAACCATCACGTCTGATCGCGGAAAGCAGTTCATCGCCACTTTCTGGAAGCGCCTATGCAAGATGCTGCGCATCAGCAGGAAGCTGAGTTCCTCCTACCACCCTGAAACGGATGGGCAATCAGAACGCACTAACCAAGAGATGGAACAGTACTTACGCACCTTCACGAATGAGGCACAGAGCGACTGGGCCGACTGGCTGTGCTTAGCGCAGTTCGCTATTAACAACCGAGTGTCGGAGACCACTGGAGTGTCACCGTTCTACGCCAATGTTGGATATAACCCAGAGTTCACCGAGCGTATCGATTTGCAAGCAGGCAAGGACCGACACATGACAACCCTTCAGCGACTCGACAGCAAGTCAGCCGAAGCCTTCGCCAAACGCATCTGTGAGCTACATCGCAATCTTCAAGAGAACATGAGGATGTCACAGGCGCTGCAAGCCGAAGCAGCAAACAGGCACCGAAGCATCCCACCAGACTACAAGGTTGGCGACTGGGTGTATCTAAGCACGAAGAACATTCGCACCACTCGACCATCCAAGAAGCTGGACCGCAGATATGCAGGACCGTACCAGATCACGGAGGTGATGCCCGCTAGGCTGTCATACAAGCTGAACCTGTCGGATGCATTGAGCGGACTCGATAATTGCTTCCACACCTCCCTGTTACAGCGAGCCGACAACCCCGATCTCCCACCGCTCGAGGGACAGCACCTGGCACCGCCGCCGCCAGTGGCCATCGAACCCGACACAACTGCAGCTGACGCAGTCGCCGATGTCACAGTCACAGCCCCGGCACCAGAATATGAGGTGGACAAGATCTTGGACATGTACACGCGGAAGCGCGCAGGCAAAGTGAAGAAGGGAAAGAAGCGCAAGGTGGACACTTGGTACAAGGTGCGATGGACTGGCTATCAGGATATGGAGGCCGGAGAGACTTGGCAACCTGCAGAGGACCTGTTTGTGAGGGCAGCCGCCGCTCTTGCGGACTTTCACCACAGCCGGCCGGATTTGCCCACGCCTCAGGGCTTCGCAACGCCATCTGACTGGTCTCCAGTCAATGAGGTGCTCGGACTTAACACGATCAGGGTCGACAGAGACACCGCCACAAATAAGCCTAGCCGAGCCTTGCCTCTGATAGAATCTGGTCAGCGCATGTTCACTACGCACCGCTACGATGATCAGGTTACAGGAAAGTCCGTCGTCCCAACTGAGGATCACGGTGCAAGCCGCCGCCCTCAGCTCTACGACAGAACAGACAGTTGTACCGATGTTCTAGCGAACCCTGCAGAGCCTGCATTGATACCCAACCTTGGTCAAAAGGATCAGACGCGAGCGTTCGCCGAAGAGGGGCTTAGGCCCTGGGCGTGCCAGCAGTATGAGCAAACAGAGTCTGATGCGCAAGCCGCAGCAGTAGTGACAGAGATGGAGGACGACCTTGAAGACGATTGGACGTTTGCACGATTATGGAGTTCGACAGGCAAGGGTGATAAGTGGCCGCACAAGACGATGGATAGGCGAGTTAATGGACTGAACGCTCAGAGGACTGAGACGAGTTTTGAGAGGGGGGGTACTGTCACGGGCAGCCCGCGACCCTTCACTGACGATGCGTCGTCCCGGCGGAACCTCGGACCTTCCGCATCGGGTTAGCGCGGCTTGGCGATGCTTTATCTATCCGCCGCGCCTCGCGCTCCTCTTTCGTAGCTTCGTAGAACAACAACTATCTCATTCGGACCCTATGGTACGCGCGCCCTTACAGTTCTAAACTTCTACCTCTACTAGTTTTATAGTTATAAGCCCAAGTTAAGTAACTTAGAGTCTCTATTCGGAATTGTATATATCTATTAGACCTAATCGAGGTATATAATAGACCTTAGGTAATACCTTTAGGACTACCCGTCCGCTACGATAACGAAGGAACTAAACTACTACAATCGCTCTATATTTAATAACTTCTACCTTTAGACTTAGGCTAAAGTAGTTAGAATAGACTTATAGAAGTATATAGAAGGGAAGTTATAGGACGGTACGATAACCTAGGAAATAGATCTCGATCTATTACCTAAACCTTAGGAACCGGTTATAGGCCCTCTACCTAACCCTCCTACTAAAGATAATAATATAGCTATATAGACCCTATTTAGCAGAATTAGTATATCGTACAACCTCCGGTATACGATATATAGGAATTAGAAGAAAGAATGCGAGGACTTTGTAACTCGTAAACGTTCCCTAAAATCCTACTTCGAGAGGACTATTTCCTAAATATATATTAACGACCTACTTAGCCGACTAGATACCCTCTCTACATAGTAGACATACATTAAAGCTAAGCTAGAGCCTAAGACTAAGAGTAGAAGGGTAATTCTTTAGAGCTAATTATTAGGTTTAGTATAACCTAATAATATTATAAGTTAAGAAGATAAGCTTAATTAGGTTTATTCTCGGGCCGATAAGACGTCGAGGGAGAGTAATAAAGCAGTAGTTGTCTTAGTCTTATAAAGACTCGAGAAACAATATAGTAGAGGTTAGGTTATAGTATATTCTAAATAGTAATATTAAATAGTAAGTTAAACGCCTCGAAGCTATAAGGGTTCTTAGCGTTCCTAAATACAAAGGAGATATTGCTATATCTTAGCTCTATAGTCGACTATTTAACTAGTTAACCGGTCGTCTAGTCGTCTAGTCGCCTAGCTTTACGTGTTCGACTATATAGGTTCGCTATAGTCTCGTACGTAACCTAATCGCGTTAGAGGTCGGAACGATTAGGTCTCGTTCTCCGGTTTCTATATTCCCTAGTACGTATCCCTCGAGACTCTCTCTTTCTCGTTCTTTAAAACCGTAATACTATCCCCTTCTTAGCTAAGCTCGTCCTAAGTCTTAATCTTCTCGGTATATCCGTCTCTTATCGTACTATAAGTAGTATTAACGACTAATAGATTACGTTAACCTTAGGTTTAGAGGGGGGCCCTTAGGTCTAACTTACCCTAATTTCATTTAGGTTTAATTAGACATTTAGGCAAGCTAGTAGGACCTAGTATAGCTATTAAGATATATACTGCGTAGTTAAGCATTGTAAGCGTAGCATTAAGGCAACAATTCAATTTATACCTCTCGAGTAGAGGGTATAGGTGTTTAAGTCCGCTAATCCTCTTATTTATCTAGCTACTACGCTACTCGTTACGTGACCTAATTTCACGGTCCCGGGACCGGTAAATACTCCTACTTACATAAGCGCCGCTCGATACTACTACAACTCGAACAGGCCTATATAGGGTAGTTAGTAGACATTATTTTAGTAGTTAATAAGGGGGGGTATTAAGTGTACACCCGGTAGCGTATTAGCATCTAGTTTATAAGGTTAAAATCACGGTTTAAGGTCTAAGGTTTATAGTTAAGGTTATTACTTAAGGTTAAGGTTTACGGTTAAGGTCGACTAAGGTCAAAAACACTTAAGGTCTAAGGTATTTAGCAATAATTACGGTTATAAGGTCCTATTAAGTAACAACTAGTATTAGCGCATTCTAAAGTAAGCACTACGTAACAATAGATACGGCTGCATTACTAGAATAACTTAGCACCTTTACCGACATAGGTAGAGGCTACGAACAGCCTATAAACCCTACGAAAATAGAAGGGGTCTATAGGGACTCTATCCCTTATAAGGGGATAGAGGAATCGGAGGAAGGGGAAACACCTAAATCTAGTAAAGAAGGGAGAAGCGGAACTAACGCCGCTAAATTAGGTATAGGTATAGGAACGAACAGCACAATTAGAATAGATACTATAGCTACCCTCTTCGGACGATTAGTAGTAGTAATAGAAAACGCTAGCCCTTACTTTCTACCTCTAGGAGGTGCTAAGAATCCGTTCTTTAATAGCACTAATGCTACTAAGTTCTAGGAGCGGTTTAGTAACCTAATAGACTAGTATCTACCTCGGGCATCTATTAAGAAGGATAATTTCTAGGGTAGGTTTAAGCGTAATTGCAAAACTACTATCCGGCACATAGTTATAAGACTACCTAGGTAGCTTACTAACAAGGCACGTTTTAGGAGGGCGTTCTTATTAGAGTTCTTAAGGTTTAACGCCTACTCGATATTAGGGAGTCGGGAATATCTTAAGGAGATTATTAGGGCGTAGTAAGGCAAGAGGCCCGAAGAATAGAATGTAAAGGAATTCATCCGCCTATTTGTATCCTTAAGTAACCTAATTAAACCTAAGGATCTAGATAATAGCTCCCGGAGTCGCCTCCTCCTTTAGGGATTACTAGAGGCAGTCGCGAAAGCTGTCTATAAGACTTACGGGCTTTACCTAAAGTAACCTAAGAAGTTTAGGGACTTTTAGAGGATCCTCGATAAAGCTACTAGTATCGTAGATAGTAAGGAGGGATAGAAAGCTATATATATAGATTTCCCTCTTACTTTACCTTAGCTATACCGCTTAGTCGTAAAGTAAATGCCGCGCCTTAAGCCTAAGATTAACACGCTTAAGAAGGCTACCTCTAGGACTATTGTTAATAATAACCTAATCTAGAAGGTAGCTAAAATAAGTATACGTACATACTAGCGCGGTCACGTCGCGGACGCGGGTGCCTTCTACCCGAGCGAGAATTAACGCTCTATGTAACCGGAGAGGCACGACCTAGATACTAAACTATAGGTTTACGTAATGTAGCGTCCCCTATCCTAGAATTGCGAACAGTCTAAAGCGATAGATAGTTGTTACTATAACTGTAGCAGTTCGAAGCACTAGGCTAGCAATTATAGGGCGATAAGGTCCTTAATATCCCGGGGCTACGTATACCTCGCCCCGAATAACTAGTAGTATCTAGGGAAAGAAGGCGATCCGCGTCCTACTAAATTCAACTTTCGGAGGGACTATAGTAAACCGAAACTGCTCTATATACTCCCTCTACTCGAAGAACATTATAGGCCAATCGAGTTTAATAACTAGTATAAGATTCCCGTACTACGTAAGTAATAGATAGGTAGGGACTATACTAGGGTAATAAAGGTTACGCCTCGTAACTATTCTAAGCCCCCTCCTAACTTTAGGCATTTAATAGAGTATAGCCCTTAGGACGCACGGTCTAGCTAAACGGAGAAGGCTACTAGGATATATTAGGTCTTATTTGGAGAAAGTAAAGCGGAGTAGGCGATCGACTTAGGCGAGCTTAACGAGGTATCTACCTACCCTATATAGTCTAATAAAGTAAAAGGGAAGGCACCCGTAGGCATTCTAAAGAATCCGTACCCGAGGACCCGGTCCTTAGCCTAGGATCTACGAGCCCGAGCTAAGGCTACTAAGAAAGTTCGCCTTCAATTAGAATAGGAGATCCGCTAAGCTAAGATTAACTAGTAGGAGGTTAAAATAATTAACGAAGTTAGTGCTTAAATAAGCGAAACTTAATTATTAGCTAAATCCGGGGTAACCCTAGGAAGGGGAAATAATGCCTAAGTAAATAAACTAGGGAACGATGCTAGTAAAGGACTACCTAAGGATATGCCTATTAGTCCCGTAAACGCCCCCTTCGCATAAAGGAAGCGTATCTAGAATGCTAAGACTATAAGGATTAATAACTACGTCCGACAATATAGTTTAGCTAGTAATAGCCCGGTTATAAAGGAAGAGGGTATTATCTACTAGATTAATTAGATCCTCTAGACGACGTTTCCTAATGTAAATGCCTAGGATTAGTTTCAATATAGTCGCTAGTTCGAGGCTACCCTCTTCGGTCGCGTTACTAATACCCCCGCTCTTTAGGAGAAGCTCGCTATAGTACGACGCCTTATAGGAATGGACCCTAAGGTTCGCACTAGACAAGTAGTTACCTATAAAGATAAACCTAAGTATAATAAGGAGGTCTTCCGCGAAGATAGTTAGGCCTAGTATGTCGGAGTGTATTTAACTATACTTTACTCTAAAGGTACGGTCCCTACTACTAAGCTATTGTTAGGAACCGCTGTACGTTATCCCAACTGGGCTTGGATCTTTGCAGTGATGTCTCTGACTCGTTGAGAAGGTAGTGGTCCCAAACAGTATATGGTGTATACTTGAAATGAGTTGAGCACGAAGCTCCTATCTACTTGCAAAAGAGCGTCGTCTATATAGTGCCATGTCTTGGCGTGGTCTCGCGAGATCTGTCCTGCTCTGCGGATCTGTTCGACAGATCCCACAGATCCCTCAGATCCCTTGGTCACGTGTTCTGATCCTTGCCTTGCTGCCTGGATGATTGGTTGTCCCCTCTCTGCGAACTAAACCGTAACAGCTATATAAGGACGTTAAGAAAATCGGGCTCTCTAGTGTTCTTAATAACTTCGCTATAGTCCCTAGTCCTTAGGTAGTAGCGGAGTTTAGGATAAACAAGAACTAGATTAGGTGCCTAATTAATAAGGGTTCCGAGGTAAATATTATCGGCTAGAGGAACGCTTATAGGTTTAGGTTACTAGTAATGTCGAGTACTTAGCTTACCTTTCGAGGTGCTAGAGGGCGGGCCTAGTTTAAAGGTGTTATAGGTAATTTAGATGTTTAGGTATTTAGGGTTTACTACTAGGTAGACATGTTTATCTCCTCGGATCTAAACTTACTAATAATCCTAGGACGTCCGTAGGCCCGCAAGGTGCGGCTTACTGCCCGTAACTGCGATAATAGTTCGTAGGAGGGAACTATTACTAGCCGTAAAGGTAAAAGTGTTATATTTACTACCCTAGGTAGCTCGGATAGGTATAAGACCCTTCAAGAACTATTAAAAGCGTCGGGAAATAGAAGGGTAGGTTAATTTACGGCGCTTAACCTACCGGTAACTTACTAAAGCCAAATTTAATAAAATTAGTAAGGTTCTCGTACTATCTAGGAGAAACCTCGGACTTTAATTTACCGGTTCCGGGACCGGTAAATAGCTATAGTAAGGAAAACGGATACAACTACGACACGACGTATCTATAGGAACCTAGTAAGGCTCTAACGCCTAGCAACTATTTAGCTTACTTATTAGGATTGCTTAGGAGTACTAGAATAAAGGAACGAGTTATAGAAATTGGAATAGGCGCGTTTAAGGGAGATTCTATTACTAACGTTTATTTAGTTTAAGGGGATTAGCCTTCCGAGATCCTAAGGCAATCTACATTGAATGCTTAGGCACGAAAGTAATAAGTAGGCTAACATATAGCTAACATTAGGATGCCGTAGGTCTTTACGATGTACAAGCGTAAGGCGGATAAGAAGAAGCTAGTAGACGCGAGCGTTTACGAACGCCTAGAATCACGAGTTAAGGGAGATATAGAATAGAAGCGTAGAGCGCTGTACCTAGAATCTAAGATGCCTAAAGGATAAGGACCGTTCGATAGGAAGTACTTAACTAAGAAATTCTCAAGTATTAAGCGAGGTAGCCGGATCACGCTAGAACGACTTACCTTAATTAAGGTTAGCATTAAGCTATTACTAATGGAAAGGGCCTTATTCGATAAGATGCTCTATAACCGGGAGGCAGTCCTTACTTAGGATTTCAGTTACATAAGGCAAATTAGGCACGACGTTATGCTACCTTAGAAGATTAACACAGTCCCTTATAGGCTATAGTAGGTACGCCCTATCCGGCTACACCTAAGTCTTAGGGCAATTGTTAAGCGTATAATTAGAGCCCGGATTAAGAATAACATCCTAGAATACTCATAAGGGGCATATTCTAATAGCTAGTTCCTAGTCGTAAAGAAGGTTAATGCCTCTAGAAGCGATGTGCCATATCGGTTAATTAACTTAGCTATGCTCCTAAATAAGGTTACTATACGCGATACTAACATTCCACCGGACACGGATAGCTTCTTAGAGGATTTTACCGGGTACCGAGTCGCTTTACTTGTGGACCTGTTTTTAGGTTATAATTAGATTACTTTAGATGAGTCCTACCGGGACTTAATAGCCTTTATGACCCCTCTTAGCCTAGTACGCAACACGACTCTACCTTAAGGAGCTACTAATTCAGTTACTTAGTTCGTGCGTATAGTAATAAAGATTCTGCTTAATTATATCTCGCATCGAGCGAAGCCGTTCCTCGATAACATCGGTATTAAGGGACTAACTAAGGACTATAGGAATGCCGAAGTAGAGCCTAGGCTAAGGAGATAGGTCGTTAAGCATATCGTCTCCCTAGATCTAGTTCTTACTAACCTGGAGAGAGCTAGTGCGGTGGTTACTAGAGGCAAATCCTAATAGTTATACGAAAAGCTTAAGATTGTTAGGTACGTTACTAGCCCGGATAGTCGCTATCCTAACCTAAAGGTTGTAGCTAAGATCCTAGACTAGCCTACGCCTACCTATATTAAGGAGGTCCGCACCTATATAGGGCTGTGTATGTACTTCCGGATATAGATTCCCTAGTTCGTTATTATCGCTCGACTAATGTATAAGCTACTAAAGAAGGGCGCCGAGTTTACCTAGATAGAGAATAAGCAATTCTCGAAAGAAGAGGTTACTAGATATCTTATATAGGCTCTAGCCTTAGTTACCCTCTACTACTTACCTAGTGCTAGGTCTATCTTTATCTTAGTTAATGCTAGCGGCACTAGATAGGGATGTATCGTTTCTTAAGAATTAATAGACAGTACCCGACGGCGTTACCCGGTACGGTATAAGAGTGGAATCTAGAACGCGTTAGAATCTAGATATAATACTAGTAAGCGGGAATGCCTTAGGGTCCTTAAGGGGCTTAAGAAGATCTAGAGATATATTACTAGCGTTAATTTTGTCCTTAAGATTAATGCTAAGACACTTATATAGTAGCTTAACCGGCCGGCTTCGGACCTGCCGAACTCGGTAATAGCCCGGTAGGTCGCGTAGATTAGGTTATTTACGTTCGAGGTAAAGCACGTTACGGGGACTAGATACACTAGCCTAGATGCCCTATCTCGTAGGCCCTCTACACCTTAGGAACCTAGGGAAGCTAACGAAGACGAAGTCGACTAGATAATTAATAATAAGCTATTCGGGTACCCGGAGCCGGTCGACACCTATCTAGTTGAAATCTAGAAAATACGACATCTTAGGGACTAATATTCTAAAAGCTCTTAGTAGCTTACTTAGGTTATAGAAACTAGGACCCGGCCTAATAGTGTTACCCGTACTAAGTACCGGCGGCTAGTAAAGAAGAGCGTTAACTTCTTTATCCGAGACTAATTACTATTCTTCTAGAAGCGTAGAGAAGTACCGTTACAACTTATAATTAACGATAATAAGGCTTAGAAGGAGATCGTTATAGAATGCTATAAGAGACACGGTTACCGTAGCGCTAAGGTCGTATATAACCTTATTTCCGATCGGTATTACTAGGACGGGTGCTTCGCCGATGTCTCTACGTAGGTTCGAAGTTATGCTCCTTATAGGTTTCGCGAAGGTAACTAGCGCGCTAGTAAGCTTCACTTATCGACCCCTTAGGTTATTAGTAAGAAGTAGTACTTAGACCCCGTTTAGGTGCATAAAAATAGATACCTCCTAGTTACGCGCGAAGCACTTAGTAACTAGATCGAGGCTAGAGTAACGAGGGCACCTCCTAGCTCTAAGACGGTTGCTAAGTTTCTATACGAAGATGTCTTCTATAGGCACGACTACTATACTAAAATTGTGCTTAATAACGCTACGGTTTATGCGGCTAAGGTTAAGCGGTTACTCGTAGGACTTAGTGTTCGAAGGATCCGAATATTACCGTACTATCCGTAGTCTAATACTCTAGTCGAGGTTAGGTACCGTCCGATTCTTATAGCGTTAGTAAAGCTTATAAGGAATATATACCGCGGATAGGAGTAATAGGTACCCGCTGTGTTATAGGCTAATAGGACCACGACCTATCGTACTACTAGAATGACGCTAGCTTAGGTCCTATATAGCTATTGCACGATTCTACCAATTGAGGTTAAGCACCCGACGTAGGCGAATTACTAATAGGGATCGGTAAGAACGACTAAGGACCTACTTACTATACGTGCGCGTTAACTCTAGGCTCGAGACCTTAGTTTAGAAGAGCTATATGCTCGAAAAAAGCGACTAAGAGAACTTAGTAAGGACTACTTTAATTCTTACCGGAATGTTAACTTTATTAGTTTCTAGAAGGGCGACCTTATTATAAGATTCGATAAGCTATATAAGGATAACTTCTTACGCAAAATCGGTTACCGATAGTAAGGTCCATATCGGGTGTCTAGTGTCTCTAGGGAGTTTAGTACCTATATTCTTAAGGAACTTAATAGTACGCTAATAAAGGGTATTTAGGTACGAGAAAACCTTAAGCTAGTTCTAGAGCTTCGCCCGGATAACATAGGAGTACTAGGCCTAGATAATGGGATCGATCTCGTAATAGGGGAGGGAGAAGTCGCTAATAGCGTCGCTAATAGCGAAGATAGTAGTAATTCGAACGAGATCGAGCCTATCGCCGGCGAAGACGTACTACCTATAGGAGTTAACGAAAGGGGATCGTATCCTAAACCGGAATCTAAGAAGCTATAGGTTAGGCCTTATAACCTTTCTATAGCCGAAATTTTATAGTTTAGTAGGATCGAGGCTAAGAACTAATTAGTTAGTAATAGCGTACAGAGTTTACTTCACTTAGGCATGTGTTATACATGCCCTTTAGTTTGTTAAGCCGATTCGGTTATCTAGACTTCACTTTATAGGGTGTTCTTACCTTAGTTAGACCTTAGTTAGTAGAGTTACATTTACCGGTCCCGGGACCGGTAAATCGGATCACGTAATAGCGTAGCATACCTCTACCGAATACTTACCTAGGTAGTTACTAGCACTAGTTTTCGGTCACATGTAGGGTCATCGGACCTTTAGTATAACCTTAATAGTACTGCTCTTACTACTTATAAGACCGGTCTCGGCGCTGCTACCTTATAACGGTTATAGGGATATACGCTAAGAGGTATACTTAAGCGTAGCTCTCTACCTACTACTTCCTCTCTTTTTCTTTAAACACTAACACTATTACTAGAGCTACTAATATATCTATCTACTACTATATACATTAGACGGTTCTTTAGCCTCTCTCTCTTTACGACCTTAACCTTCTTTAAAGCCCCTACCCTAACACTAAGCTTTTAAAGCTTACTATTACTCTAGAGTGGCACTACGAGATAGCTAGCTCTTACGATCTCACTAATAGCGAATCCTAGTTATTATAGCTTTAGCTAGTCTATCGTTACGCCCGGCTAGCTCGAGTATAGCGCTTACTAGTACTGTTACTAGGCTTACCCGCCTACCTTAGACCTTGTTCGAGTCTCTTCGCCTACCGGACAACGTTAAATATGTCCTTACTAACACGAATACGCCGAAGTCCGCCGCTAATGTTATGTTCCGAGAGCTTAGTCCTTAGAAGCGGGTCGAGGTGTTAAAGGACTTCTATAAGGGCTTCGAGAAGGTGTTCGAAGACTACTCCGTCTAGGTTAACCTATTTTTCGAGGAAGTTAAGGGCGGTATAGGTAAGAGCTACTAGGATAAATTCCTTAGTAATAAGAAGCTCGATGTCTTATTTCCTATCGTCGGTAAGATTCGTAAGACCGGTTTAGAGATTCGTAACCGAGAGAAGACTCTTCGAGCTACGCTTACCCGCTACTAGCTATAGTAGATAGACAACAAGATTCTTAATCGACGCGTTATCTCCGAGCTTTATAGTACTAACAGCGGGCGCCGCTAGTTTACGGCCTTTATTAACAAGTACCTAGATTATAGTAGGGCTATTAGTAGAATTTAGAGGGTACTAATCTAGCGTATAAGGATCGGCCGTAAGGGCATAGATCGTAAGCGAATTCTAGAGCCTAGTAATCTTACCCGGTGCGACAGGGAGGCTAAAGTACGTAGCATTGATCCACAGTCGGCTAAGAGTAGGGAGATTATTAGAAGACACCGCCTAGCCGTCTATAAGGATAGCCTTCTATACTTTATAGAGGGTACTATTACTAAGAAGTCCGCGTCCCTAGAGGATAGCATAGATTAACCTAGACTATCTAGCTAGTAACAGCCTTAGCTACGTTAGCTACTACCGGGTAGTAAAGGTAAAGGACGTATAAAGAGTACTACGCTAACTCCACTAGCCTCTACCTAGCCTATAGTCCTATCGAGAGGCGGTCGTAAGTCGAGTCGACTTAAGTAGCTCCGTATAGGCGAGAGTATAGGTAAGGGTATAACTACGCCTACTCGATCCTCGCCTAACCGAACGCTAGACGGCGCACCTATACGCGAAGGTAGTCCGCTAGGTATACCGGTTAGTACCCTACGATCTACTCCGGCCCTAACTAAGAATAGTAATCCGATACTTACTATGTTACCTTCGGCTATAATTAGGGATGTATTAGTCTTTAAGGATTAGATCCTATAAGAAGACGAGGCCCTCCGGATTAAGCGCGCTAACTATACCTACAATAAGCGGTACTACAGCATTAAGTTTAGAAACTCGATTAATATAGATAGCATTAACTAGCTACCTAAGTACCGGATAGCGGGCCTTAAGATGCTCGAATATACTATCTCGGACGTTCTTAAGAGGGATAGTAAGGTTAGCGCTATAATGTACAATTAGTATATTCGAGATTTCTACTATAAGGCCCTCCACTTCGTTACAAATCCTAGTATTACCGCTAATACCCTATATAAGCGCGCGCTTAAGGTCTAAGACTAGCTCTTTAAAGGTAAGAGTTTTTTTAGCTATTAAGGTGAAGAATAGGTCGTAGTTTCGCCCTAATAAGCGTAGTTAGAAGACTATTAACCCGCTTAGCTACCTCCGCGTTCGAGGTAAAGTCGGTACTACGAGTAGCATCGTTACGTATGCTAACTATAACTAGATCCTCGACAAATTTAGCATCGATGAAGCTAACTAAGCCGATCTTAATAGCACCGGTACCTACATTAATAGTAATATACTGTACTAGTTTAATAACGCTAAACTAGCGCCGCGGGTTAAAACAGTTAGAGAGATAATAAGTCGAGAATTCGACGTGTACCGATAGTACCTACGAGAATTGAATAAGGTTAGTAACGGCGGCGTCTACTAGAACATGTAGTATTCTCTAAGCTAATAGATTATACGACAAGACCCCGGGCTATAGCTCTTATAAGTAGCTCTATACCCTTAACACTACACTCGGTTTATCTCCTTCCCTAGGCCTACGATTTTTAGCTTTAATAGGGCTTATTAGGGGAGTAACGCGAACACTATAGTACAGTATACTAGGGTCGACTTAAACCTCGAAATTGAAAACTACTAGACTAGTAACCGGCTTAATATACTGTACTCTCTTAACTTAGAGGGCACTAGTAGGCCGGAGTTTTTACACGGTTTTTATAAGTAAGGGAATGCTAGAGAGTTTATCTAGTAGTGCCGGATTAACGACTATATAGAAGACGGCCGATCTAAGCGTTTCTTCTCGGTTAGGGTCTAGAATTACCTAAGTAAGAACAGCATTAGCTGGTTTAGAGAGGACCTAAGCGCTAGGTAAATACGGGTAACTACTATAGGCGTTCTAATAAGGTAGGCCGTACATAAGAAGACGCTACGTTAGATTAACCCTTACTTTATCGAGATCCGCGACGATAACTATCTTAAACTCTAGAGAAGCTAGAGTATGCACTAGGTAATAGACCTCTATCGTAACTTTAAGACGCTAAGTAAGAGCGCTACGGGGTTTAAGTATCGACGCCTAGTACCCGGCTATCCTTTTCCTACGGCCGTACACCTTAGTAGTATTAGCCCTCTGTCCGATGCCCTAGCGGGTTTAAAGTCTTAGAACGATAACGAAGTCATCCTTAATGCTAGAAGGTAGCTTAATGCTACGGTCCGCCTAGACTCGGAGCTCTTCTATAAGAAGATGCATAATTAGCGCGTCCGAGCTATGAAATTAATAGATAAGTAGCTTAGCTTAGTTAGTACTCTGAAGTAGATATGCTTTATAAGCGAAGGGCGTAATAAGAGCTTCTTCCGCAACTACTATAGGAACTTTACTAACTAGCTACTTAGGGACGCGTCTAGTAAGACTAGTGTTAGCTACGATAACGAGTAGGTCTAGATAAAGGAGTTATGTAAGAATGAGTGGAACTAAGTAGTTAGTGCGGATTTATAGGCTCCTTGTTTCTAGTTGAATTTCCGGCTACAGCTTGTTATTGTCTCGTTCCAGGGCTAGTCTCAAAAGAGAGATAAGTCAAGTCACGTGGCGGTATTATTCTTTGGAGAGGCTGAAGCAAGCTGAGCGAAGATAAATGATAGGAATAAGAGTTGTATTCCAATCAGTGAGATAGTAACATGAGTTGAACGCATCAGAACCATAAGGGTTTCTAGCGTTCCTAAATACAAAGGAGATAGAGCGTTTGCTCTCCGTGCTCTCCATGCTCTCCATGCTCTCTCGAGATCACCGAGATCAACGAGATCAAGGAGATCACTTCAGTTGCTCTCTCGGTTCCTTGGTTTTATTCCTGCGGGTGAGAGAGCACTTCTCGGGCGGAAGCGCCCACCAATTGTGGAGGTCTGATTGGTTAGCTTCCTTCAGCCCCAGATCAGAACCGTAACACCATCCCCCTTTTAGCCTAGCTCTGTCCCAGAGCTTCATAAGTCATGTTTGTACTTCCTTTTCGTGTCTCGCAACGATGTCTTTTTCCTCCCAATCCAAATCTACCGCTCGCCGCAAGAAGAAAGCCCAGCAGATCTTTCGTGACGGTGATACCGCGATGCGTCCGTGTGATTCTTGTCAAAAGGAGGGCCGTGTGTGCAAGGGGCACATCTCATCTGGTCGCTGTTCCGAGTGCTGGCAGCGGAATCTGAAGAGTTGCAATGCGAGGGTAACCGAGGGCGAGTGGAAGCGCTTATCGCTTCAGCGGAAGAAATTGTTGCAGGAACTGGATACCGCGAAGAGGATTCTTGGTGAAAGGCAGGATGCCTTAATGGAAGCGCATGCAAAGGAAATGCGCCTTCGTAAGCAATTGGATGCGGTTGATCAGAAGGTTGCGGAGGGTCGTTCGTTGGAAGATCGGTTGTTGCTAGACGAGGATCCAGGGGCGCAGGAGTACGCTGTAGCAGACGCGGATCCTAGTGCTCCCAATCTGTCCTTGTCTCCTTGGACCTGGAGTGCTGTCGAAGGTCTTCCGGACGACTTCTGGCTTTCTCCTTCTGGCGAGACGGTGCCGTCGGTGGCTCAGCCGTCTCCTTCGTAAGGGTATTTATTTGTAAGTTGTGTCCCTGTTCTTATCAATCGGCTGGGTAGCTCAGTGGTAGAGCGCAAGCTGTCTACACTCTTGAGGTCGTGGGTTCGATTCCTACTCCAGTCGTCCGTTTTGATACTCCCGAATCTTCTGCTGACAGTTTCGTAGGTTTTCTTTTGGTTCCCAGGTATTTTCTGATTCGTCGTATCCCTTCCATTTGATAAGGTATCGCTGACCCTTTTTATCTAGGATTTTTTCGACTTCAAATTCGTTTTCTGCTTCCGGCTCGAAATGGAAGCTCTCTTGGCAAGGTGTTCTGGCGTCTGCGGGTTCCAGCTTAGAGATATGGAAGACTGGGTGGATTTTTGCGTCAGGTGGTAGTCGTAGTCGATAGTTAACTGGTCCTACGACTTTGTCGATTAAAAATGGTCCGACCTTGACGTGATCCAGTTTCTTGGTCTGTCTTCTTGTTCTCAAGTTTTTTGTGAGGAGATAGACCTTATCCCCCTTTTTTAGCAGAGGTGCCATTTTTCTCGTGTCCTGCCGTTGTTGAGACAGTTTTCGTTGTGCATCTTCGATCGCCTTGCGTGTTTCTTTGTGCACTTCCTTAAGAGTATCCGTCGTCACGATTGCTCTCTCGGCCTGTGGATGGGATCCAGGTATTCCGAATAGGTTAGGATCTTTACCAAAGTTCGCATAAAATGGCGTCGTTGAAGTTGTCTCCGATTTGTGGTTGTTTAGTGCAATCTGCGCTATTGGCAGTAATGAAACCCAGTTGTCTTGTGCATAGTTGATGTAGTGTCGTAGGTATTGTTCTAGCGTTTGATTCATCCTTTCGGTTTGTCCGTCTGTCTCCGGATGATATGCTGTTGACAGCTTGTGTTTGATTCCGATCGTTCCCATAAGCGTCTTCCAGTAGTTTGATGTGAATAGCTTGTCTCTGTCCGTTATAAACGCTTGAGGGAATCCGTGGTATCGGATAAGTCTATCCAGTACGAGGTATCCGAGCTGCTCTGCATTGTACGTTTCTGATGCAGGAATGAAGTGTGCGTATTTCGTAAGTCTATCAACCATGACTAGTATCATGTCGTATGGTTGTTTCGTAACTTGATCTCTTGACGGTGGGAGTTTCGTAATAAAGTCCATTGTGACTTCGTCCCATGGTTTCGTCGGTGGTGTCCTGAACTGTAGGTGACCGTATTTTGCATGTCTCGCAGCCTTGTTTCGTTGGCAGTGTACGCATTGTTTAATGTAGCGTGACACCTTAAGTCTCATCTGTGGAAAGGAGAAACTGCGCTGTATTAGGTCCATAGTTTTTGAAGTTCCAGGGTGTCCATAAGTTGGTCCGTCGTGATGTTGTCGTATGCATTCTTCTTCTCGATCCTTAGGTACTTGGTATTTTCCTTGCGATATAGGGAATTGTTCGTTCCTGTCGCCTAATATCCGTACGATGTTGTTGAATTCTCTTGTGTTGGCACTAAGACTTCCGTCGGGGTTCGTCTTTAATATCTTATGTTGCACTGGTTCTTTTTCTTCCATGTAGTCGCTTCTTCGGCTTAGCGCGTCGGCGCGGCCATTCTCTCGTCCTGGAGTATATTTGATTTCGAACTTATACTGTCCTAGCAGCTCCGACCAGCGGGCTTGCCTTCGGGTAAGTTCTTTCGTCGTCGTGAAGTACGTAAGATTCTTGTGGTCAGAAAGAATCGTTAACTTCGGTGGGCCCTCGACATATACTCTCCAATGTTGCATGGCAGCAACAATGGCTAGAAGCTCTTTATCATGGATGTCGTAGTTCTGTTCCGCTGTGGTCATTTTCCGGGAGTAATAGGCTACTGGGTGTCTCTGCCCATCGTGTGTCTGTGTTAGACATGCGCCTATTGCCATATCAGACGCATCGGTCTCGATGTGGACTTCCTTGCTACCATCGAATAGTCGAAGCGTGGGGGCTGAAGCGCATTGTTCCTTAAGTTTCTTAAATGCTTCAATCTGTTCTTTTCCCCATTTCCAGGTGACGTCCTTTCTTGTAAGCATCGTCATTGGTGCTGCTATTTTCGCGTAGTCCTTAATGAATTTCCGGTTGTAGTTCGCTAGTCCAAGGAATGATTGTACGTCCTTGACTGTTTTCGGTTCTGGCCACTCTCTAATTGACTGTGTCTTCGCAGGGTCGATCGTTATCCCTGTGGTGCTAATAATGAAGCCTAAGAATTTGACTTCTTTCTTGTGGAATTCGCATTTCTCGGGTGCCGTCTTGAATCCTGATTGCGTGAGTCGTTCGAAGACGTCCTGGACTTGTCTTATGTGTTCCTGTAGGGATCCTTTCGTGTAGACTAGTATGTCGTCCATGTAGGCGATAACGCATACGTCGAGTAGGTCTCTAAGTGTTTCGTTGACAAGGTCCTGGCAGGATGCGGGTGCGTTGGTTAATCCCATTGGCATAACTAAGAATTCGTAGAGTCCGTATCTTGTTCTAAAAGCGGTTTTCCATTCTTCTCCTTCTGCCATCCGTATAGCGTAGAAGGCATCTCGTAGGTCAATCTTCGTGTACCAGTCCGATCCGGTTAATCTGTCTTGTGCTTCTTCGATGTTGGGTAGCGGGTATCGGTTCTTGATCGTGATCTCGTTTAACTTCCTGTAGTCTTGTACGAGTCGTAACTTCCCGTTTGCCTTTGGAACGAACATGCATGGAGTTCCTGCACTTGAGGTGGATCTTCTTATCCATCCTTTGGCTAGCTTCTCCTTCAGCCATTCTCGTAGGGTCTGTAGCTCTTTCTCAGACATTTGATATAGGGGTCCCCATGGAGGCTCTTTCCCTGGCTGAATGTTGATCTTGTGATCCCATGGGCGGTGCTTAGGTAAGGCGGTTTTGCCTCTTTCCTCTTCAAAGAGTCGCGACCACTTGCGATACTCCTTGGGAATACTCAACTCTGAGATGTTAGTATTCTTCGATGGTGCGTTACTTCCATCACTTCCAGTGACTTCGTGACCCGGCGGCCCCACGCCAGTGTCTGTCCCGGTCGAAGGTGGTTCTTCTGTCCTTCTATTCGGCGCAAGCTGTATCTCGTTTAGCTGTTTCCTTGCCTCATCTGCCAGTGAACGCTGCCACTGCGCAGGCTGAATGTCGACAACGCAATCGCATTCCCTAAATGTGAGTACTCCTCTTCTCCAGTCGATTACTGGATTGTGCTTTCTCAACCAAGGCATACCTAATACTATGTCATGACTGGCCATATCAGTGACATCCAAGGTAATATTCTCGTGGTGCTGTTGGATAGCCAGTGGCAATGGTATCGTCTCCCATTCCACGCTAGGTAACGATGATCCGTTTACCGCGATCAACTCGTAACCCCATTTCTTCTTTAGGGTAGCTAACCCGTTTCTTCTTGTGAAAGACTCGGAGATAAAATTCCCCGCTGCTCCTGAGTCGATCATGACACTAGTCTTGTGTCCGTTAACGATTGCTTGTGTCTGGAAAACTGTGTTTGATGTCGATGCGTGAGCCTGAATATTGCATAACTCCCTCCGGTCGCTCATTCCTAGGGAGCTGATCCTTTTCCCGAATGGTATGTGGTTCGCTGTGCTTCGTGCCTAGAGGCTTCGGCTAGAACCTGTAGCTCGTTGCCCTGTGTCCACACTTGTAGTCTGTTGCGTTCCTGGATCTTCTGCGTTTCTGAGTAGAGTGCGCGTGCGTGCTGCACTATGTTGCGTAATTCATTCGATATAAATGTTCCTGACGGTGTAAGATATCCGGTTCCTGTTATTCGGCTTCCTATCGGTGGTCGTTCTGTAACGGTGGTTGCTAGATTCTCGGTTGTTTCCATGAGTGGGTATCCCCAGGCCATGCCTCGTAGGGTGTCGAGTGTCTTGTCAAACTCAATGGAATGTAGCCTCCTTCGTCCACCTATCTTAGGTAGGAATTCCTCGTGCCTTCTTTGTAGGTAGATGATCATGTCGTACAGTTTTTTAGGTGCATCTACCGTGAAGGTAAGTTGTTCGTTGTCGCCGTCAGTGTCGCTCTCTTCTCCTTCGGAGGAATCTTCTTCGCTGGATTCTTCCGGATCCTGTTCTTCCTCGATGGTATCTAGCCCGGTGGTTTCTTGACTTTCTTCCTGTGGTTCTGGTGACCATGATCCGTTCCATCCTGGGTCCTGATTTTCTTTATCGCTTCCATCTTCGTTGAAGTAGGATTCATCGATGTCCACTTCTCTGAGCGTGGCGTTTTGCCTATGCGTCGCTCCTAGTGTTCCTCGTGGTTGCTGAGGCCAATACCCTGCGCCTGATTTCGCGGCGTAGTGGATTTGACACGAGTCTTGGTAACAGAATCGCCAATGAAGGCTTCCATGACCATTTCGAGACTCGGATTCGGTCTCGTAGTCGACTCTTCGTGTCATCATGTTGAACTGTCGTGGTTGGTTCTTCGCATCAAATGGAATGACCACCATTTGCTGCCCATGGTATCCTCCTCGTCCTTCTGAGGGGTCCAGGAGAGGCGTCGTGTTTCTGTTGCTAGCTCTCTCCTCCACTCTCCGAGTATAGTCGGTATCTCCTCGAGATCCAACGCTGCTCTCAGATTTACTAGTTCGGGGTTGCATCATATTGAATTGCTCGCGGCGCACCATATTTTTACCGCGGCAATCTCGCGCCATGTGGCCTTCCTTGCCACAGGCATAACATGTGAGTTTTCCTTTTCCTTTGAAGGGCTTTCCGTGGCCCCTACTCTTATCGATCTTCCGTCCTCGTTGGGTAACGTCCAGTTCCATTGGCTGTGGTCCATAGTAGGGTTGGCTTTGTCGTGAGAATTCTCCCTTCGCAACGTATCCTCCTAAGGGTCTGCGATCCGGAGCGTATCCTGCTATTCCTCCTACTTTGGAGTCGTATTTCTTCTCCTGGTGTCGTTCCCAGAGCTGGTCATCGATGTTGATCGACGCCTTCATTAGCTCTTCGAGGTTGGTGATCCGTCCCCCGTGTCTTATCAACTCGTCCTTGACGGAGTCCTTAAGTCCACGTCGGAACATAGTCATCAACGCCGTCTGGTCCCATCCGGTGATTTGTCCGTATTCTTCGAATTTGGCGGCATACTCTGAAGTAGACGTCTTCTGCTTTAGGTGTTGAATAATTCGTATGGCCTGTTGGACTTCGTTCGAGGTTCCAAAGATTGATTTCATCTTTTCTTTGAAAAGGGTGTAGCTCCTGAACATTCCAGTGGGGTCTAATCGTCCCATACCTTCAAGGTATTCCTTAAGGTAAGGTTTGATCCAGTTCTGCGCACTTCCGCGAAGGTACGTGATGGCGAAGATAGTCCTCTTATTAGCATCGACTGGGTTGAACATGAGATACATATCCATCTGATTGATCCAGTCGTCGAACTTGGCTCTGTCTCCATGGAAGAGGTCTGGCTTGGCGGCCTTAACGTCGTTCTTCCTTGGAGTAGACTCGTCATCGTCATCAGACTCATCGTCCTTCGTGGTGGTAGTCTGTTGTGGTGGCGCACGGCGGATGCTTCCTGCTTCGCTGGGGGCGGGTGTTCCCCTACCAGCTGCTTGAGTAGCGCTCATCCTGAGGGCGTTCAAAGTGTTATTGTCTCGTTCCAGGGCTAGTCTCAAAAGAGAGATAAGTCAAGTCACGTGGCGGTATTATTCTTTGGAGAGGCTGAAGCAAGCTGAGCGAAGATAAATGATAGGAATAAGAGTTGTATTCCAATCAGTGAGATAGTAACATGAGTTGAACGCATCAGAACCATAAGGGTTTCTAGCGTTCCTAAATACAAAGGAGATAGAGCGTTTGCTCTCCGTGCTCTCCATGCTCTCCATGCTCTCTCGAGATCACCGAGATCAACGAGATCAAGGAGATCACTTCAGTTGCTCTCTCGGTTCCTTGGTTTTATTCCTGCGGGTGAGAGAGCACTTCTCGGGCGGAAGCGCCCACCAATTGTGGAGGTCTGATTGGTTAGCTTCCTTCAGCCCCAGATCAGAACCGTAACACAGCTATAGCCTATAGGTTTCTAATTCTAATTCTAGTTCTAATTCTAGTTCTAATTCTAGTTCTGATTCTAGTTCTAATTCTTCGGGTACGGGTACTTCTAGTCCTTAGAATCTTACTTGTTTCTTATAGTTACTTATCTTCCCTTAACTTACTTTCTAGCTACGCGATAGACTCGTCTTTAGATTTATTAGGTTACTAGTACTAATACTTACTTATCTTATAAATGGCGTTTACATTATTCGACTATCTAGCCCGTTCGATTAATGCTAACATAGCTACCTAATCCCTCGCTAGTTTCGTAGTATACGATAACGTAGTACGACGGGCGCGAGTCGCGGATTATTTACGTTACTAATACGGTCTCTATTAAAGAAATCCTTTCGACCTTTATAAACTGTTGCTAGTAGGCCCTAGGATTGCCTAACATCTTATATGTTAAGCTAAATAGTAGGGTGAGCTACTGTACTACTATAAGACTACCTTAGCTTACAGCGACTAACTAAGCTACCTATAGTACCCGGGCTTACTACTTTAGAACCTAAGGACAGATTCGTAATAGGGGAGAATATATTAACGACTAATAGGTTATATTAACCTTAGGTTTAGAGGGGGTCCCTTAGGTCTAACTTGCCCTAATTTTATTTAGGTTTAATTGGACATTTAGGTAAGCTAGTAGGACCTAGTATAGCTATTAAGATATATACTGCGTAGCTAAGTATTGTAAGCGTAGCATTAAGGTAACAATTCAATTTATACCTCTCGAGTAGAGGGCATAGGGGTTTAGGTCTACTAATCCTCTTATTTTATCTAGCTACTGCGCTGCTCGTCACGTGACCTGATTTCCCGGTCCCGGGACCGGCTAATACCCCTGCTTACGTAAGCACCGCTCTATACTACCACAACTCGGATAGGCCTACATAGGGTAGTTAGTAGACATTAGTATACATTCTTCTTCTCGATCCTTTAGTACTTAGTATTTTCCTTACGATATAGGGAATTGTTCGTCCTTATCGCCTAGTATCCGTATAATGTTATTAAATTCTCTCGTGTTTATACTAAGACTTCCGTCGGGGTTTGTCTTTAATATTTTATGTTGTACTAGTTCTTTTCCTTCTATATAGTCGCTTCTTTAACTTAGCGCGTCGGCGCGGCCGTTCTCTCTTCCTAGAGTATATTTAATTTTGAACTTATATTACCCTAGTAGCTCCGACTAGCGGGCTTACCTTCGGGTAAGTTCTTTCGTTGTCGTAAAGTACGTAAGATTCTTATAGTTAGAAAGAATCGTTAACTTCGGTAGGCCCTCGACATATACTCTCTAATATTATATAGTAGTAACAATAGCTAGAAGCTCTTTATTATAGATGTCGTAGTTCTGTTCCGCTATAGTCATTTTCCGGGAGTAATAGGCTACTAGGTGTCTCTACCCGTCGTGTGTCTATATTAGACACGCGCCTATTACTATATTAGACGCATCGGTCTCGATGTAGACTTCCTTGCTACTATCGAATAGTCGAAGCGTAGGGGCTAAAGCGTATTGTTCCTTAAGTTTCTTAAACGCTTTAATCTATTCCTTTCCCTATTTCTAAGTAACGTCTTTTCTCGTAAGCATCGTTATTAGTACTACTGTTTTTGCGTAGTCCTTAATGAATTTCCGGTTGTAGTTCGCTAGTCTAAGGAATAATTGTACATCCTTAACTGTCTTTAGTTCTAGCTATTCTCTAATTAACTGTGTCTTCGTAGGGTCGATTGTTATCCCTATAGTACTAATAATAAAGCCTAAGAATTTAACTTCTTTCTTATAGAATTCGCATTTCTCGGGTGCCGTCTTGAATCCTAATTACGTAAGTCGTTCGAAGACGTCCTAGACTTGTCTTATATGTTCCTATAGGGATCCTTTCGTGTAGACTAGTATGTCGTCTATATAGGCGATAACGTATACGTCGAGTAGGTCTCTAAGTGTTTCGTTAACAAGGTCCTAGTAGGATGCGGGTGCGTTAGTTAATCCTATTAGCATAACTAAGAATTCGTAGAGTCCGTATCTTGTTCTAAAAGCGGTTTTCTATTCTTCTCCTTCTACTATTCGTATAGCATAGAAGGCATCTCGTAGGTTAATCTTCGTATACTAGTCCAATCCGGTTAATCTGTCTTATACTTCTTCGATGTTAGGTAGCGGGTATCGGTTCTTAATCGTGATCTCGTTTAACTTCCTATAGTCTTATACGAGTCGTAACTTCCCGTTTGCTTTTAGAACGAACATGTATAGAGTTCCTGCACTTAAGGTGGATCTTCTTATCTATCCTTTAGCTAGCTTCTCCTTTAGCTATTCTCGTAGGGTCTTAAGCTCTTTCTTAGACATTTAATATAGGGGTCCCTATAGAGGCTCTTTCCCTAGCTAAATGTTAATCTTGTGATCCTATAGGCGGTACTTAGGTAAGGCGGTTTTACCTCTCTCCTCTTTAAAGAGTCGCGACTACTTACGATACTCCTTAGGAATACTTAACTCTAAGATGTTAGTATTCTTCGATAGTACGTTACTTCTATTACTTCTAGTAACTTCGTAACCCGGCGGCCCTACGCTAGTGTCTATCCCGGTCGAAGGTGGTTCTTCTATCCTTCTATTCGGCGTAAGCTATATCTCGTTTAGCTATTTCCTTACCTTATCTACTAGTGAACGCTACTACTACGTAGGCTAAATGTCGACAACGCAATCGCATTCCCTAAATGTAAGTACTCCTCTTCTCTAGTCGATTACTAGATTGTGCTTTCTTAACTAAGGCATACCTAATACTATATTATAACTAGCTATATTAGTAATATCTAAGGTAATATTCTCGTAGTGCTATTAGATAGCTAGTAGCAATAGTATCGTCTCCCATTCTACGCTAGGTAACGATAATCCGTTTACCGCGATTAACTCGTAACCCTATTTCTTCTTTAGGGTAGCTAACCCGTTTCTTCTTATAAAAGACTCGGTGTAAGGGGCAGCCTAGTAGCTAACCCCTACATGTGGCCTTACATGTGACATACGGTCGCGACCGGCTACTAAGCCGCACGTAACACGTATACGTACACCTTACGACGCGCGATGCGTCTTAAACAAAAGGCAAGAATTAGTTTATCTACGACTAGTAGGTCGTAGGCGTACTATACATTGCGACATCCCTTAACAGTTCTAATTCTTCTCTTCATTATAATCTATACACGCTATAGAGTCCGAACGCGACAATAGTAGCGCTACGCCTACGGCTCCCCTAAGCCCTAGGGCCTAGTAATAAGCGAGGCGTGCGGCCTTAGTCGTAAGGAGGGATGCCCTTCGGGTAGAGGTTAAGGAGAAGGAGATATAGAGGGAGATTAAACAGTTAGAGATCTTACGGGACGTAAGCGTACCGCCGGCGGACCCTTAGGGCGAATCCGGCGGAGAACTATCCCCTACTCCCCCTCCCCCTCCTCTATCTATAGTAACTAACGATAATATCGTAGCTCGAGGCGCGGTCGCATTATATACGACACGTTTACGTCTTAAAGAACCTACGCCTTTTAGAGGGGACTCGATTAAGAAAGTACGGGTATTCCTAAGGGAGCTCTCTCTTATCTTTACCCTCTTAGGCGGCACGTATACGACGAACGAGTTAAAGGTCCTATATAGGGTTATGTACCTAAGCGGAGAGGCAAGTAAGCGATAGCACGCTAACTATAGCGTCCTTAACCTTAAAGGGTATATATACTAGGACTTTAAGGAGTTCTGTCGAGACGCATACGGTAATCCTATAAACCGCGTGCTTAACGTAATATTAGAGTATAAGGCGGTAAAATAGAAGGATAACTAGACAGTGCGTTAGTTTACGACTGAGCTAGATGTTATAGAGGATTAGTTAGGGGACTATACGGAGGCGCAACGCGTGCGACATATACTCGCTAAGCTTACGCCTAGCCTACGGTCCGCAATCGTTAAGTTTTATAACATCCTAACAACTAGAGAGGAACTAGTAATCCTAGCTTCGCGCATTAAAAGCACGGAGCGTAGTAGCGGAGGGCACGACCGCGGGTAGCATAGTCGCCGTAGGCGAGAGACTAAGGGCGACTAAGGGCAAAGCGATCGTGGCTCGAAGTAGTAGAAGCATAGTTAGGCGTCGCGCGACCCGGGTACGAGTTACTAGCGGGACGCCGGCGGATCGTCTATAACCTTCGATAGGACTAAAGCGGAGTGCTATAGATGCTATAAGAAGGGTCACATTAAGACGGATTACCCGAATAGGCACCTATAGAAGGACCGTAGCGCGCAAGCGGTTCGTAGGGTAGACGCTACGAAGGCTCTAACTAAGAAGGGTAGCGACTAGGGAAAAGGTAGAGGACTAGAAGTAGGTCGCTCCTAAGTCCGAGTTTTCCTAAAGTCGACCCCTTAAGGCGAGTAGATGTGTATCTATCGCAGCGACTAGGGAAAAGGTAGAGGACTATAAGTAGGTCGCTCCTAAGTCCGAGTTTTCCTAAAGTCGACCCCTTAAGGCGAGTAGATGCGTGTCTAGCGCGTTACTTACGAGGCGCAGTCGAGACTCGTAAGGGCTTTCGCGAGGCTACGTTTCTCCTAGATAACTATACGGATCTTAGCCTAGTGTCGTATAAGTATATACTCCGACATTAAATGTAACCTATTAATAGGGCAAGGCTACCGAAGTTAGAGTCGTATACGCATAACCTAGGGTATTGCTACGGCGCCTTTACGGTTCGGCTACGACTCGCTAATAACGCGGGAGTAGAGCGCGTAAGTAACGCTATCTACTACGCGGTGCCTATAGGTAGGCTATTAGTAATTTTAGGTAGACCCTAGCGGCATCGTAATCGGATAGTGAAGGCCGATAAGGATAACTAGTAGTACTACGGTGTAGAGACGCCTACGGTTTAGTAGCGTAACGTACGCGAGTTCCTTAAGGATCTCGAGAGCTTAAAGTAGGTTTATACAATAAGTGTTCGGGCTATTACTATAGCAGTACCTAAAGGAGAGGGCCCCTCGTAGCCTAAAGAATTTGTAGACTTCCGAGATGTATACGTACCTAATAAGTAGGCGAAGCGCAAGATGCCCGACGGGGTTAAGTATGCGATTAATCTCGTTAAAGGAAAGAAACCCCCCTTTTAAGCCGCTGTACTACTAGTCCTTAACTAAGTTAGAGGCCTTAAAGGAGTACCTTACGTAAGCAATAGAGAAGGGGTGGATTAGGCGGTCCGTAAGCGAGGCGGGTGCGCCTATCCTATTCGTACTAAAGAAGAATAGCACTCTTAGGCTCTATGTTAATTATAGAGGCCTAAATGAGATTATAGTAAAGAACCGATACCCCCTACCCCTAATTAGCGAGACGCTAGATAGGCTATTAGGTTCTAGGTTCTTTACTATAATCGATTTAAAGGACGCCTACTATCGTATCCCTATTAAGCGAGGCGATAAGTGGAAGACTGCGTTTCGTACGCGATACGGATACTACGAGTACCTAGTAATGCCGTTCGGGTTAACTAACGCACCGGTAACCTTTTAAGGGTATATTAACAAGGCGCTAACCGGCTTAGTTAATAACATTTACGTAGTCTACCTAGATAATATCCTTATCTATAGTAAGACGCGTAAGGTATACGTGCGAGCCGTACGCGCGGTACTAGAGAGGCTACGAAAGTTTACCCTGTTCGCAAACTCTAAGAAGTGTTACTTCTTCTAGGAGAGTGCAGAGTTCCTTAGGTTTGTCGTGAGCGCCGTAGGCGTGTCGATAGATAGGAGTAGGGTAGCCGCTATCGAGGAATGGCCTATACCTACGACCTTTTATAAGGTCTAGTTCTTCCTTAGGTTTTACAACTTCTACCGGCGTTTTATAGAAGGATACTTAAGGGTCTATAAGCCCCTAACGGACCTACTAAAGGGATCTAAGAACGGTAAGAAGCACGGCCCTCTTACGTAGACCTTAAGCGAAGAGTAGGTGTTTCGATAGCTTAAGGCCGGATTCTTAGGTGTACTAATACTTAGGCACTTCGATCCTACGCTACGCACGCGAGTCGAGACGGATGCCTTAGGTTTCGCGATCGTAGGTATTATATCCTAATTGTTTAGTGCTAATTAGCATCCTATCGCGTTCTATTTACGTAAGATAATACTAGCTAAGTGCAACTACGAGACGCACGATTAGGAGCTACTTATAGTAGTTAAGGCTTTTAAGCATTAGAGGCTATACTTAGAGAGCGCTACGTATACGGTGCGAGTGCTAGTCGACTACGCTAACCTATAGGGCTTTATAACAGTAAAGTAGCTAAATGAGCGGTAAGCTCGATAGGCTACGTTCCTATAGTCTTTTAATTTTATAGTGGAGCATCGGCCGGGTAAGACTAACCTAGCCGACGCGCCTTCGAGACGTAGTAACTACTTAGCCATAACGTAATAAACTTCGAACTTGCTACCTACCTTATAAAGTAAGCTATCTTTCTAGAAGGAGTCTCTAGAAGGGACAAGCGAGCCGACGGTAAAGCGCGTGCTTACTACCTACGAGGCGATGTAGGGCGACATAGGCGCGGCGATAGCAGTGCGGAGAGGTAACCTTCCCTATTAAGATAAGCCGTCTTTACTAGTAGTAGTGTACGCTGCAGTAATATAGGGTTAAGCTTACAGCTCGACGGGTAAGTTGATCCTACTCTTAATAAAGATCGCGTAGTAGCAAGACGACTAGTGTATCGTATACTTAGCGTAGGCGCTAAGCGCGAGGGACGCTAAGGGATAGCATGTAAAGGATGACCTTATGTACTACGGAGACGCGATCGTAGTACCTAGGGATTACGCAATTAGGTCGTATCTAATTCGTATGTACTACGACGACGTCCTCGCGGGTTACTTTAGAAGGACTAAGACTAAAGAGCTGTTACGACGTAATTATTAGTAGGACTCACTTAGCACGGACGTGAAACAATACGTCTAAGCCTATAGAACCTACTAGGGTTCGAAGGCGAGGCGCTATCGACCCTACGGCGAGCTATAACCGCTTCCTAGACCGGAGCGACCGTAGTAGGAAATCACTATAGATTTTATTACGGACCTACCTCTAAGCACGCGAGCCGGTTACGTGTATAATACGATCCTAGTAATAGTCGATCGCTACTTAAAAATGAGCTTATACATCCCGACGACGAAGACTTGCACAGCCGTAGAGCTTACGAGGCTCCTACGAGACGAAGTCGTGCGACACTATAGTGTCCCGTTAGGCATAGTAAGCGACCGAGGTCCGGTCTTTACTAGTTAGTTTTAGAGTGACTTCTACTTCGAGGCGCGTATAAAGCGTAAGCTATCTACGGCCTTTCACCCTTAGACTAACGGCTAAACTAAGAGGGCAAACTAAACCCTCGAATAATACCTTCGTTATTACTATAGTAACAATTAAACCGAGTAGGCTGAGTGGCTTGCAGTTGCTAAATTCGTAGCTAATAATAGCATCTACCTAATACTACGGATAAGTCCGTTCGAAATAGCGTACGGTTAGCGACCTAAGATTGCCCCTACACTAACTAGATCTCGAGACGAGACCTAGGGGGGGGAAGTACTAGTAGCGGTAACAGCTGCGAGTCGTATGCGAAAACTACGCGCTATACTCGAGGAGCGATAGAAGGCTATAGTAGAAAGCTAGGCTCGCTACTATAATAAGACCTACTAAGCTAAGACCTACCGCGTAGGTAACTTAGTCCTATTATTAACGAAGAACCTCAAGTTAGCAGTACTAAAGAAGAAGATAGGTCCGAAGTTTATCGGCCTATACCGCATTACGGACGCTGTCGGTTCGTAGGCGTACCGCCTAGCGCTACTAGCCGACTTAAGGCTCTATAAAGTCTTCTATATCTCTCTCCTCGAGCCGTATATCGGTAGCAATAAGGATAGACCCGTACCCCCTCTAGCTAATAAGGACGGAGAGTATAAGGTAGAGGCAGTGCTAGATAGGCGTAAGCGTAAGGGCAAGCTACAGTATCTAGTCTAGTAGAAGGACTAGCTAGAGGAGTACAATAGCTAGGAACCGGCGGAGGGCCTCGCAAATGCGGATCGCATAGTAGCCGACTATAAGGCGTTAAGGAGAAGCAAATGAGACTAGTACTAGAGCATAAACAAAACTTTTCTTAACTTTAAATAAAACAAAAGCTAAAGAGTAGCGCGCCTACTAGGGGCTACGTAGAGTAGTAGTAGGCGAGGAGCCCGCGAGCAGCATGTAAGGCGAGCGCCTTAGTTGTCGTTACGTAGTGACTTAGGTAAGAATGCCTAGTCGGCCGCGGTAGTGTCGATGTTCTACGCCTATAGGAACTAGGACCACGGTTAGTAGGGTATACGTAGGCGAGGAACATGCGACTTACGGCGCGGCCGAGTTCGAACAGCCTATTAAGGGCGCGGTTCTACTCCTACTAGAGCGCGAGGGCTTCGGCGGTAGTAGTAGCGGCGGCGGCGGAGGCACGCATGCGGGTCTCCCCGGCACGCTTATGCTTATAGGCATTGAACTGCCTAATAGCCTATAGGAAGGGTTAGCCGAAGCATAGGGGACGTACTAGAGCCCTCCCCCGCGAGTAGTAGTCGACTCGTACGAGCGAAGTAGCGACTTACCTCCTTAATGTCGTTACCTAGCTAGGCATATAGGCGGATCTACTCTACTAGCTCCTACTACTAGAGGTCTATAAGCGCCTAGCCTATTATAGCCGTGAGGAAGTCGCGCTAGGACCGCGCGGCGCGTAGGCGGCTTACTAGCGAGGCGATAGCGTAGCTAGTATTAGGCACGTAGCTATGTTTACTACGCCTACAGCGGCTATACTTCTTTAGGAGCTCGCCGGTAGTAACACTATTATAGTTATCGGCCTCGTCTAGTAAGTGGTTAGTATGCGAATCGTAGGCGACACGCGTGGAGACTTACCCCTAACGAAGTACGGGAGGCACCGCATGTACATATTAATTCTCTACGAGAGCTTAGTAGCTAGCGAGGGCGTTAGTAGCTACGAGGGTAATGCTAGTCGCTTGCGACCACTAGGCGTTCTAGGGGCGTCGCGTACTAGAGCCGCCTAGCGGCGCTCGTCTTCTACGGCGCTAGTAGTACTATCGCTACTAGTACTGCTAGAGGAGGCGGAGCGGCTAGAGAATAGCGGCGAGGAGGGCACGGTAGACATGATAATAATAATGATGCTAGCGAGGCGCTTACGATAATAGTGCGGTACGGGTGCGTAGTAGTAGTGTAGCGAAGGTAATAAGCTAGGGAGCGTGCTAAGAAAGGGCTAGGTTAAGCTAGAGTTTTATGCCCCTAACTAGCTACGTCGGCATAGCAACTAAGCCTTACTTATCTACACCTACATAACGATACGCACGTAACCCGCATGTGGGCCGTATAGCAACTATAGTTCTAGAAGTACATAGGAGCCTCTACGTAGCAACTAGCGAGCTAAGGACAGCTCGTACGGGAGGGGAGGCAATTGTAAGGGGCAGCCTAGTAGCTAACCCCTATATGTAGCCTTACATGTAATATGCGGTCGCGACCGGCTACTAAGCCGCGCGTAACACGTATAAGTATACCTTGCGACGCGCGATGCGTCTTGAACAAAAGGTAAGAATTAGTTTATCTACGACTAGCAGGTCGTAGGCGTGCTATATATTGCGACATCCCCTTAACACTCGGAGATAAAATTCCCCGCTACTCCTAAGTCGATTATAACACTAGTCTTATGTCTATTAACGATTGCTTATGTCTAGAAAACTATGTTTAATATCGATGCGTAAGCCTAAGTATTATATAACTCCCTTTAGTCGCTCATTCCTAGGGAGCTAATCCTTTTCCCAAATGGTATGTAGTTCGCTATGCTTCGTGCCTAGAGGCTTCGGCTAGAACCTATAGCCCGTTGCCCTATGTCTATACTTGTAGTCTATTACGTTCCTAGATCTTCTACGTTTCTAAGTAGAGTGCGCGTGCGTGTTGCACTATGTTACGTAATTTATTCGATATAAATGTTCCTAACGGTATAAGATATCCGGTTTCTATTATTTGGCTTCCTATCGGTAGTCGTTCTATAACGGCGGTTACTAGATTCTCGGTTGTTTCTATAAGTAGGTATCCCTAGGCTATGCCTCGTAGGGTATCGAGTGTCTTGTTAAACTTAATAGAATGTAGCTTCCTTCGTCCGCCTATCTTAGGTAGGAATTCCTCGTGCCTTCTTTATAGGTAGATAATTATATCGTACAGTTTCTTAGGTGCATCTACCGTGAAGGTAAGTTGTTCGTTATCGTCGTTAGTATCGCTCTCTTCTCCTTCGGAGGAATCTTCTTCGCTTAATTCTTCCGGATCCTATTCTTCCTTAATGGTATTTAGCCCGGTAGTTTCTTAACTTTCTTCTTATAGTTCTAGTAACTATAATCCGTTCTATCCTAGGTCCTAATTTTCTTTGTCGCTTCTATCTTCGTTAAAGTAGGATTCGTCGATGTCTACTTCTCGGAGCGTAGCGTTTTGCCTATACGTCGCTCCTAGTGTTCCTCGTAGTTACTAAGGCTAATACCCTACGCCTAACTTCGCGGCGTAGTAGACTTAACACGAGTCTTAGTAATAGAATCGCTAATAAAGGCTTCTATAACTATTTCGAGACTCGGATTCGATCTCGTAGTCGACTCTTTGCGTTATTATGTTAAACTATCGTAGTTGGTTCTTCGCATTAAATAGAATGACTACCATTTACTACCTATAGTATCCTCCTCGTCCTTCTAAGGGGTCTAGGAGAGGTATCGTGCTTCTATTACTAGCTCTCTCCCCTACTCTCCGAGTATAGTCGGTATCTCCTCGAGATCTAACGCTACTCTCGGATTTACTAGTTCGGGGTTGCATTATATTAAATTGCTCGCGGCGTACTATATTCTTACCGCGGCAATCCCGCGCTATGTAGCCTTCCTTACTATAGGTATAGTATATGAGTTTTCCTTTTCCTTTAAAGGGCTTTCCGTAGCCCCTACTCTTATCGATCTTCCGTCCTCGTTAGGTAACATCTAGTTCTATTAGCTGTAGTCTATAGTAGGGCTAGCTTTGTCGTGAGAATTCTCCCTTCGTAACGTATCCTCCTAAGGGTCTACGGTCCGGAGCGTATCCTACTATTCCTCCTACTTTAGAGTCGTATTTCTTCTCCTAGTGTCGTTCCTAGAGCTAGTTATCGATATTAATCGACGCCTTTATTAGCTCTTCGAGGTTAGTAATCCGTCCCCCGTGTCTTATTAACTCGTCCTTAACGGAGTCTTTAAGTCTACGTCGGAATATAGTTATTAACGCCGTCTAGTCCCATCCGGTAATTTGTCCGTATTCTTCGAATTTAGCGGCATACTCTAAAGTAGACGTCCTCTACTTTAGGTGTTGAATGATTCGTATAGCCTATTAGACTTCGTTCGAGGTTCTAAAGATTAATTTTATCTTTTCTTTAAAAAGGGTGTAGCTCCTAAACATTCTAGTAGGGTCTAATCGTCCTATACCTTTGAGGTATTCCTTAAGGTAAGGTTTAATCTAGTTCTACGCACTTCCGCGAAGGTACGTAATAGCGAAGATAGTTCTTTTATCGGCATCGACTAGGTTAAACATAAGATACATATCTATCTAGTTAATCTAGTCGTCGAACTTAGCTCTATCTCCGTAGAAGAGGTCTAGCTTAGCAGCCTTAACGTCGTTCTTCCTTAGAGTAGGCTCGTTATCGTTATTAGACTTATCGTCCTTCGTAGTAGTCTATTGTAGTAGCGCACGGCGGATGCTTCCTACTTCGCTAGGGGCGGGTGTTCCCCTACTAGCTACTTAAGTAGCGCTTATCCTAAGGGCGTTTAAAGTGTTATTATCTCGTTCTAGGGCTAGTCTTAAAAGAGAGATAAGTTAAGTTACGTAGCGGTATTCTTTAGAGAGGCTAAAGCAAGCTAAGCGAAGATGAATAATAGGAATAAGAGTTATATTCCAATTAGTGAGATAGTAACATGAGTTAAACGCATCGAAACTATAAGGGTTCTTAGCGTTCCTAAATATAAAGGAGGCTCTATCCGGTGTTAGGCGTCCGTCTGTCTACTCGACCGGTCGCCTAGTCGTGTGGTCGTGTACGTCTATACGCTACTTCTACGGTCGTGTTCGACCATGCACTAAGCGCGCGGTCGTGCACGTGACCCGGACGTGGGGTCCCTTTCTCTTCCTAGCGATTGGTTCTTGTCTTCTAATTCTTCCTCCCTATGCCACGTCCTGCACCGTCCTTCATCCGAACCGTAACAAGAGTATAATCAAGTCTATTCTAAAGAAGGGAATAGCCTCTAAGAAGAGAGAGGTACCCTAAGACGAAGAGACTAATAAAGAAGAAACCCCGAAGAAGAAAATAAAGGGTACTATTACTAGTTAGGAGGGAGTTATCGAGGACCTTATCTATAAAGTTAAGGGTAATATAAACAAGGTTATAAAGGATATAAAGGTCCTTAGCGCTAAGATTACTCTACTTAGTTCTTATATAGAGTAAGGGGGTATATAAAGCGCTAGGATAATATATAGATAGCAGGTTTTAAGGGTAATATAACCTAATTAAGTATAGTAATTACTTGTCTTTAGGAAATAAGATTAGGTACCTAAATTATAGGGATTAAGGGCTTTTTATTAAAAGAAGACTAATATAAGCACCTTAAGGGTGCTACTACTTGTAATAAACATGGTTTTTCATACCCTGATTTCTAGACTTAATACCCTAGTTCCAAACTTCCATCTCCACTAATTTCACACGTCCCGCTGCATGACGCCACGTCTTCCTTGCAGCAACGGGTGACCAATGCCATCCTAGTCCTCTGTGAACCACGCACGGGTGACATGGCGTCTGTTACACGACTTGAACTCTACCGAACAAGCGGCACCCATACTACTGTATCACGCTACGCGCTCGATCACGCTCCATCTACCCACAAAATAGTACATGAGTATATTAGCTCCGACGTCACGACTGGCGGCGAAATCTTGAAGATGCTCCTGCCGTGAACACGCGTCTGCCACTGCCTCCCCCATATCCAACGGCAAATAGATGCGGATCGCGCTCATGCTTGCAAGGCATTCTGGGAAGGATCGCAGCAAGCACCTATCCGTCTCGCCCCGCGCTTGCTTGCCGAGCAGACGAGAACAGCGATAATAAGGCGGCATTCGCATACTCTTGAATCCCGCGACTGTGCATTCCCTCCATCCGTGCAACGAAATCAACACCATGGCCGACGACTACGACTTCGAAGATGGGGGTATGCTGGATATGGAAGACGGCTGGTTTTATATGGAAGACGAGATCGAGTTGGCGGTATGTCGCAGACAGCCTCACGCAGCCGACACGTGTTTCGGACAGACGCATGTCGAAGCCGTGTTGTGGGGGCGGGAGAACGCCTCTCAATGACAGCCACTGACAGACGCGACGTGTAGGATGAATTAGCAGAAGGTCAACTACCCGATCCTGGCTATGCCGGAAACAACTATGAGAATGATGCACAAGGCTTCGACTTCGACCTGTACCACTACTGGGACGATCTTGAATATGCGGATGATGCATATGACGACTACGATGTAAAGAAGGTTGAATACGCAGGAAAGAAGAGGAAACATGCCAGCCCGAAGAAGGCTGTGCCAGACAAGAGGCAAAAGACGAGCACCAAGGCCAGGTTTACACAGCACGAGTGGGAGCGCTACGAGGAGCCCGTTCTGTTCTACGATCTGGCAGAGCGGTATCAGAAATGGAGACAGGACCCTCCACTCTTGAAGGAGAGGCTCACTTTCACTTTGCTACCCGACTGGAAAACACGCTTCACTGGCGAGGATGGCATGATAGCAGAGAAGCCAATGCCGGCTGCAATGAGACAGGCTGCAGAAGGCGAAGAGCTGGACGATATGGAAGAGGATGAAGACGGCGAAGGTGAAGAGGGAGACTGGGAGAATGAGCCAGAAGGCGGCTTAGACATGGAAGCAGCGCTGAAAGCCGCACTCGAGGCTAAGCTCGGCACATCCGCCATGAATGACATGGACAAGGAGCAGTTCATGCAGACCATGATGAAGATGGTGTCAGGCGAGGGCGGCGACGATGCTGCGAACGAGCTTACAGATGCTTTGCTTGGCAAGGTGACTTCAGAAACTGGCGACGATGCACTCTCAGGATGGCTGTCTGGCCAGGGTGTGTCGTTGGAAGAGGACGATGACGCCTCTAGCGTTGCCACTAATGAACAGACTGGACACGTCGACATGCAAAACTCGCCGGTGGACAGTGCGGTCAGTGCGTCGGAGAGCACTCGTGGAGGAAGGAAAACTATGCAGATGCCTCTACATCCTGCGTCGCCCATCGGCTCGGCAAAGAAACGCTCGGCGCCAGTCAGCAACATCGAGAATGAGAAACCGGGCAGGAAGCAGAAGAAGGTCAAGTTCGATGTTCCTTCATCCTCTCCCGATCGTCCCCATCCCACCGAGTCGAATGCAGAGCCACCAACGAGTGATGATCCACTGGCATCTGGAACGACTGTCGCGGACACCAAACAGCGCAATACCCGAGCGACGAAGACGAACCAAGCTGCTTCAGAAGACACAGCGAACAGTTCCCGCAAGAGGAAGGCTTCTACCGTAGACAAGCCAGAGACGGATTCGAAACCAGCAAAGAGGACAAGAAAGCGGGAATTGGATGAACTGCAACCCTCACCTGACGTTCCTTGGGCTGCACCGCCCGCGAAGCGAACTCGAAGCGCGAGGGCAAAGAGTGGGAAGTAGCACGGAGTAGCTCAACACGGATCGCCCTGTCGCCGGAAGGCCGGTCCGCTCTGGTGAGTGAATGAAAAGCATTGGATGGCATTTGAAGTGTATTGCGTATGCACATGAACTGCAAGTAATGGTCAAAAGACCTCACTATGACTACCCTTCTGGCCTCGGCATGCGTGGCTTATGACTTGCGCCTCTCTAGTTGACCATGGACCAGGTTGTTGAGCCAGGGAAGCGATGGACGATTGATGTTATCCACTACGCAGTATGTAACGGGCTGTTCAGTCAGCATCATTCGTCATCACCTTTCACAGGCCCGAATCCTCTGTAAACTAGTCATCCTTTTATTTTACTGAGTCAGTGGTGAACAAAGACGTCGAATCGCCCTTGAGCGTCACTCCAGGCTCGCATTGGCCTATCTTCGACTTCACTCAAACAAGGACTAGTACATGCTGCTGGCGGCACTGCCTTTGACAGCTAACAGTATTGACAACAATTGCTGCTGACCAAACCTAAAGACCACTCACTACAATGCAGAACACTGCCCCGAAATGCTGAGCCCAAATCGCAGCAGTGCCGTCAAGATGCAATCGATTCTGCTGCTCTGCCTTCGCCGAGTACGAAGAGGAGTCACGACGGAGTGCAGTCCTTATGCGACGCATTGCTGCATTACTACGCCTGGTAGTCTTTACCAATGTGATCGTAGGCTCCATGGCAGAGTTCCAGTTGTTCTCTTGCTGTTACCGATTCGGTCGTCATGGGTTGTTTTGCCAGAGTAATGCCGCGCTTTGCTTTGTTTGATAACATTCCGCCGGCAGCAAGCAAGCAAGCTTGACTTCCTCCCAACACCACACACAGCATCGCGTCGCGCCATGGTCCGACTCAAGAATTACACGCGGGAAGGGCAGCGCATGCTGAGGCTGCGCCACGAGACTTTCGCGGAGATGGCCGGTATGCTGGACGCGATCGCGATCCCTGCACCGGCCCATCCGCCTCGCGTGACCTCGCCAGCCACGCCAAACTCTAATCCGGAAGGTGAGCTTATAAACAATTCCCCACCCCACCTTCGCGCCATGAGACCTCCACACTGACACACCAGCCATGGCAGCCCGTTCCGCTTCGTACAGCAAGCCGCAGACCACCGACGAGTGGAAGACACGCGCGCACGAACTCGAACAAGAAGCGAATGAGCTACACAATGACGCCGTCGAGCGCGAAAACAAAATCACCGAGCTCGAGGCGGCACTGAAGGAGAGCCAGAATGAGCTCCAGAAGAAGACGGCGAATCTAGACCGCCACTTCGACACACTCCAAGCCGCCGAGTCACAGGCAGGTGATGCCATCGCTGAGGCCAAACTCGAAGCGCAGCAAGCGCGGGAAGACATGGCACGACTGAAGGAATCGCACGCAATAGCCATCAAGGACGAGCAGGAAAAGACAGAGAAGGCCCGGAGTCTGGCCGCCAGTGCGTTCTCGGACGTGGGAGTCTCGGAAGCGAAGCTCGCGAAGCTCGCGAAAGAGCGTGATGAAGCTGTGGCGCTGAATCTCGCACACGATGATATACTGAAGCGTTCGCAAGAGAAGTTCGCGGAGCTTAAGATCACGAACGCAAGTGAGTTCTTGGAGATCATACTCGAGGAAGTGGCGCCTGTGCTACGCGAACAAGACCTCGACGTCACACCACAAAACATCCTCAGCCAGTTCCTGTGGTCGAGAAAGGACGAGAAGCTGAAGCGCACAGCTTCCGGAGTCAGCCTAGACCAGCAATCTCTCCACAGCCGAACTGACTCCCACCACCGTGGGCGCAAGGCTTCTCTACATCACGAGCTCAATGACATGACCGACGACGAGGATGATATCGGATACTTGTTTGACGATGATGGGAAGGATCACTGGGCAAAGCCCTTCGAACAGTCGTCACCTCTCAAGCCGAAGAGCAAGACGGAGCTGCGGACAGAACAAAAGGAGCTGCGCATGGAATATAAGAAGCTCCAGGAGGAGATGGAGGAGCTTCGAGCAAAGAATCTCAAGGAAGTAACCAATCTCAAGGAAGTCATTACCGAGTATGGCAAACACATGGGGCCTATCGCCAGGGAAAATAAAGTCCTCAAGCAGAAGCTGGCATTGAACGAGACGGCCTCCAGGGGTACTCAGACAATGGAGAGCACTTCCGCCACGACCGCCGCGCCCTCTCAGCACAATAAAGGCATTCAGACAAAGAAGAGCACTTCCGCCACGACTAAGGGCACTCAGGCAAAAGAGAGCACTTTCGCCACTGCCGCCGCACCCTCTCAGCACAATAAGGGCACTCAGACAAAGGAGAGCACTTCCGCCACGACTAAGGGCACTCAGACAACGGAGAGCACTTCCGCAACTACAGACGCACCTTCTCAGCACAATAAAGGCACTCAGACAGAGGAGAGCACTCTCGCCACGACTATGGGCACTCAGACAACGGAGAGCACTTTTGCCACTGCCGAGGCACCCTCTCAGCACCATAAGGGCACTCAGACAAAGGAGAGCACTTCCGCCACTACTAAGGGCACTCAGACAATGGAGAGCACTTCCGCAACTACAGACGCAACTTCTCAGCACAATAAAGGCTCTCAGACAAAGGAGAGCACTTCCGACACGACCGACGCACCCTCTCAGCACAACAAGAGCACTCAGACAAAGGAGAGCACTTCCGCCACGACCGATGCACCCTCTCAGCACAACAAGAGCACTCAGACAAAGGAGAGCACTTCCGCCACGACCGACGCACCCTCCCAGCACAACAAGAGCACTCAAACAACGGAGAGCCCTTCCGCCACGACCGATGCGCTTCGTCGCGAAATATCCCTTCTGAAGGCGCAGCTGGACGCCAAACCGCCGATCACGTGCACCGTCATTACCGAATCACACTCGCGCAAGGCCACAGTATGGGAAAACCTCACACAGCTACCGTGGTGGATGAAGACACTCTTCGCGCTCATGCTCTCACTCTACGCGTGCATGTTCTTTGCAGCCTACAACGAGCGCCGCAAGTGGCTGGGCGCCAACGACCTCTCCTGGGAGATCACACCTTACGACCTCGGACGTGGCTACAGCTATGGCACCGGCTACAGCTACGATCATTATGGTCGCGGCTACTCCTCAAACCGACTCATACGATGGCTTGCGGACGACATCTTCAAGATCACGCGCCTACCATACGATTGACGATTACGAACACTTCAAGACGACAGAACATGCGCGCAGCGCCAGAGGCGCATGGATTGATGGGTGGCTTGACTTTTTCTGGGCAACAAGGCGTTTTTGGGGACAATGATGAACGAACGAGAGATACCCCAGAGATACCCGTGGTTGCGGACGGCGTTTTACTTTTGATGGGACTTTGTACATACCTCACGCGGAGGCCGAGGCAAGGAGGGAATGACTGGATCTAGAACGAGACTGGAAGGAAGGTTGTGAGGAACGGTTAGGAGCCGGGTTGCTTTGTGCGCCTGTGAGCCCGCCTATTACTCTGACTGACTGAATGGTCGAGGACTTGATCTGTTGTCTGAAGAAAGATTGGACCGTGGGCGAGACTGGACGGGAGGTTGATTGGAACGGTTAGGAGCCGGGTTTGCTTTTGCAGCCTGTGAGCCCGCCTATTACTATCAACTGACCGAAAGGTCAAGCACTTTGGTCTGTGGTTCTGAAGGAGAGGCTAGGTTGCCGGATTGACTTTTTGTCAATCTGCGAGCACCGTCTTACCTGATGGCTACGGATAGGTCTAGTTGACTTTCTCTTTTCCCTCTTGCTTCATACTCGTTCTGCTGTAATGGACTTTCTGATGGACGCTTCTGCTCTCACTCCTCTCTGCCTCTTCCTCCGTCTACTTTCTATCCTCGTCTTGGTATAGGCACGATAGGAACGATCCGGGCCTGCAGATCCCAATACCTGGTTTTGCCAAGCAGGCTGAGCCGTCGGACTCTGTCCGCACATCCCGGTATGCATTGATGACCTCACTCTCAACACTAGAACAACGCGTGGGACCTTGATTGCTCAATGGCTAACTACCTTGCCATCTAGCTATAGAGATAAGAAGTCTGAAGATGAAGAATCATGGCACGACAGCTAACCATCAGCTTAGATGAAGACTTAAAGCTGGGATGGGATCATCATTGTCATTGAGACTTTCTCCAAGCCGGGCAGAAGGAAGCGTTCAGTTCACAAGCACACTCTGACCGCTTTCGTGAGTTCTACAGCAAGGCGCTGAAGACTCTCACCCGCATCTGGACGACTTCACCGGCTGCGCTCACGAAGCATATCCAATGCCAAGATTGCTCGGCCTCTTTTCTGCCGTTTCCGCGAAGCCTCCGCCAGGCTGGGGAGTACGGTGAGTACTTACCAAAAACGGTTCTGAGGACATGTTCAACCATCTGGGTACAGATGTACTCAATGCCGAGCCGCAGCAAGATTGATCCGCTACCGATGATAACGTTGTTGACAAAGTCAAGGAGTACCCCAAGACGACGGCATCGATGGCTTTCCTGGAAGACAGCATTACTCGTTCTTTGATCGTTGATCGCTCACTTCTCGTCCGCATTCTGCTTTCGGTGTGACCATGGCGAAGGTTAATTGGTACATGTGGAAGCTGGCGCAGTTTTGTGGCGATTGAGACGTTTCTGTGAGTACCAACAACAACGCTGACGCTGTGATGAATCGCCGATCAGCCACGAGGTACGGCTACGACAGCTGTATTTTCACCATCGCCATCGCCAAAGCAAGCTGCAACAACTACATGGGAAGGCCCTCACGCAACTACACCGGAGCAGTAGCCTCGGTCTACTCCGCCGGCAGGCGCCTGGCTGTCTGTTCCAGGTCTTCGTCGGTGATAGAATCACTCGAATCCATTTATTGCAAGGCATGGGTCTGCTCGAAGCTGCCGGAGTCATTGTGCCAAGCGGCTGCTACGAGTGTGCCGATGTTCATCACAAGACGAGCCACTGCAGGGCGACTGGGGCGTTGTACTTAACGATCACAATCTATCTCGTCAAAATCTCACCTTTGCCGACGGGAAGCCTTGTTGCTGAATGCGGTGGGCTTAGGAGTGGTGTCGGGATCATGGTTTCTAGCTGGAATGGGTACGCCGTGACTCATTTGCCTAATGGTACTCTCCAGTGGCGGCTACCGATTGCTCTGCAAGCTGCTTAGCTGGTTATCCGTGTAGTTGGTCTGGCACTCCACGTGCCTGAGTCGCCACGATTCCTCGTGTGCAACGGCAGGCTGGATGAAGCGCGGGAGGTATTCATCAAACTCAGGCCAGAGTTGCGCGCATACCGTGCTGAGAGGGATGTCTCCTGGATACGGCAGAGAGAGTTATCAGAGGAGAGGCGCGTAGACAACGGATCTTGAGCTGCTGCTCTGGTGATGATGTTGTACTCCAATCGTTCTCGACATGTGTCGTCGGCGACGGCAGAACTTTCACCCACCTGAATAGACTAGAACTCTAGACCATCCATCACAGCTTCCAGCACCACAGCATCGTCGTCGTCCTCTGGCCGAATCGAAGCGCTTTACTGACAATCGTTTCGTCTTATATGCATGTAGTCAGCAGGAAGTCACACCCGAGAAGCTCAAGCTTTTCGATTCAAGACCCACAAAGAGCCCAGCATGCCGCAAGAGGGGTCGACACGTGAGTATGTTGCTCTATTCGCGCCCTTCATCTTGTTGCTCTCCTTCCAATTTGGTACAACGACCAAATTTATGCTATTGACATTATGCCTCAAAAGCTCCGTCTAGCAGTATCGCAAAGCCGGACCTTGTCGACACTCCAAGAGACCCTCGCCGATCTCGAAGCAACGACGAAACAAGCAGCTGGTCAGAACATCGACCTCATCCTCTTTCCAGAGGCGTACCTCGGAGGCTACCCACGCGGCTGTAGCTTCGGTGCCTCCGTTGGCTCACGCTCTGATGAAGGCCGCGAGCAGTTCCTTCAATACTTCAAGAGCTGCGTAGATCTAGGTGACACGCCTCAAGGAGCTGGCGATGCTTGGGTAGAACGCAGACTGCCCGTCCCCAAAGGTGAAGAATACAGAGGTGACGGCACGAGGGAGTTTCTGGAAAGAGTCGCGAAGGAGACTGGAGTTTTCATCGTGACGGGATTGGTCGAGAAGAGTGGTGGGACACTTTACTGCGGCGCACTATATGTGTGTCCACGAATGGGTGTGCTTGGCAAGAGGAGGAAGGTTATGCCCACTGGGAGCGAGAGGCTAATTTGGGGCCAAGGCTCGCCTTCTACGCTGAAGGCGGTGACTACGACGATCAAGGGCGTGAAGATCACCATGGCTGCGGCGATATGCTGGGAGAACTATATGCCATTGCTACGATCTGCTATTTACAGCCAGAATGTCAACTTATGGCTTGCACCTACTGCAGATGCGAGGGACACATGGCTGCCTCTCATGAGGACCGTGGGCAATGAAGGCAGATGCTTCGTGCTGAGTGCGATATCTTGCGTCAAGCGAAAGAATCTGCCGAATTGGGTGACTGGAAAGCCATCTTTGACTTCTTCTGCACCTGCAACGAACGGCATGCCCGAAAGCTCGCTATCGCCCCAACGTGGACGGCGAAGATCAACGTTCAAAGAGGAGAGGCACGAACTTGTACTTCCTGCCATCGGTGAAGGCTCCGATGTCAGCAATAGTGCAGTGGTGACAAGTACGCCGAAAGTCATTGGCCAGACTGACCCACGTGGAGATGAGTACGCCTGCCGAGGTGGCTCTTGTGTTTGTGGGCCCAGAGGAGAGCTGTTGGCGGGTCCGTTGTGGGAGGTTGAGGACGGGGGATTGATCGTGCAAGATTGTGATTTCGAGGACTGCGAGCGTGGCAGGCTTGACCTTGATGTTGCTGGGAGCTATTCGAGGAATGATGCTTTCCATCTGACTGTAGATGGCCTAGATCTGGATGTAGTTACTCGCTAGATGGTATGTCCAGCGTTTAGACCAATCATTGGAGATGACTCAGGCGCTAAGTGATTGTTTCAGCAGGACATCGCGGCCACGACCGTATCTTGCGTCCGCATACAAAGCGCTATCGAGTATTCGCACTGCGGGTCCAAGTGAGGGAAACTGAAGGTCTGTGGTCGATATGGGATACGTCCGGCGCGCAACGAAGCTATAAGTGAGTAGACAATGCACGCAGCACCTGTGGCCAGTGTATATGGGGTGTATACGGCGGGTGAGTACCAGGTCGCGCGTCACGAGTCAGTGCTTCGACTCGAAGACAAAACTGCCCACATTCAATGGCAACCGTGATCTCAAGTCCAACAACCACCGCAACTACAACACCACCTCCGCCGCAACCAGTGCCACCGAAGCGGATGGACTCTTCTATTGCGCCAATCACTTCATCTTCTACAACCCTTTGCAGCTCCAGTCTTTCGCCATCAACATTGGGGCCCTTCGCGAGAGCATGCTTCGGGAGATCACCCTACACTACCACAACACCAGAGTGGGCGGCATCGAACTTGCAGAGATTACGCTCGGGCATCTGAGGCAACTCAAGGGGCTACAAATGCTCACTATCATATTGGCGAGCGACTTCAGCCGGAAGCTCAGATCCGGACACTATGATTATGCTTTCATGAACCTGCGAGCCGCCAATCCGGGCACCCTACCAGGAATCCCACACCTCTTAGACTTAAGAGATCTCAAGCACATTCAGCTTTGCGATCCGCCGCTTGCAGTGGAAGTGGAGGACCTCAAGAAGGACAAGGACTATCCGCACTTCAAGGACAACGCGCCCGAGATTCGTCGCAAGCGCGCGGTCGTGAAGCTGGATCTCGCGTTGCAGCACTTCAACGAAGCACTGTCAGACGCGCAGGAGGGCAAGGTGAACAGGAAGTTGTTGCAAGACAATTGCTGGCAGAGCTGGGACGTGTTTCCCACGTTGGACCACGATGGAATTCAGGACGCAAGCGCTCCGAAGTGAAAAGCTTGAGTGTCAAGATGGCGGCGATGCTCGCGCAGTTGGATCGATACAGTGAGCAGGGTCGCGCCCTCGACAGATGGCTCGCGTAAGAGCGGAAACGAGATAGCTGACATGTATGTAATCGCTTGTGGTACCCAAGTCGGTCCTGCCAACTCACATTCACATGTTTGCCACCCATTAACCTTACACACCCTCGTGCCGTGCACCGTCCCCACAGCCAAATCAATCACCAGCGGCGAACTTACCCAGACCTGATTAGATCATTCCGTGCACACCACTCTACTGCTCTTGCATCCAACTCTCAAGCGTCTCAATCACAGCCTCACCAACATCCCCACGTTCATCACCCTCAATCCACACATCCTCCTCCCGTAAACCCTCCACAAGCCTACGAACATGGTCCTCCCAATGTATCCAATGGAATTGCAAAGTATCGTCAAGCTCGACGCGGTTCAGCCAACTCATCGCGCCAGGTGAAGGCCGGACGAACTTGAACTCCTTGAGGAGCCAGGTGAAGAAGTCTGGCATCCCCATCCTCGCCCAGGCTTGGTCGAGAAAGGCGAGGCGCGCTTCGTTCGTGGTGAGGTAGGTCTGCTGGATTGAGCTTGGTGGCCTTCGAGGAGGTACTTGGGCGGGGGGTTGGATGTGTTGGCCTGAGGAAAGGGGATACATGGTGCTGCTGCTGTTGCTTGCTGCTGGTTTCTGCTGGCAAAGGACTTTGCCGAGAGCTGTGAGTGCAGCTCGACAGCCGCAAGTTAGGCTATCTGTATGTCCACTCGAATTGGAAGAGGTGTTGGCTCCTGCGAGTGTCGATGCTGCGCTTGTGCGCGCCGAGATTTTGTGCTCGCGGGCAGGCCGTCCGGTCTCGTTAACACTGTGTGCAGCGTGCGTTGGTGTAGATGCAGAGCTGAATTGTCTAACGGCAAACTTACCCTCGGTCTAAATCGTGCTGTTCGTGCTGATTGTGCTGCGTGTCGAGGCTGTCGTCGAGGGTGTGGCAAGGCTTGCTCTCTCGGGCATATCTGTGGCCTTGACAACACTGATGTAGGGAAAGCCATGGAGTTTGGGAAGAATTCTGCCGCGATTTGTGTATCGACTGAGATCCTCGTAGCACTGTGGAGACTTGCTGGAAGGCACGATTTCGTCCACTTCCTGAACGTCGTCTATGATCACGTCTTCGATGGCCAGGAAACTGTCTGCTCTGGGGCGCTTTGTGATTTTGGCTGGATCAGAGCTGGGGATGATGGTGGAATGTCGATCCTCGCTGACGATACTACCGGCATCGCTATGGGAGTCGAATGTATTGGCTGTGATGGACTCAATCGTCATCTCGTCCAGGAAGTCGATGCGGATGTTGGTCGACTTTGGCATGCGTCGAAGAAATTTCATGGCGGCGGTCTCCAGTCCCAGGCCTGCTGAGAAGTGGGTTTGGTCGTTGGTGGTTCTGATTGTAGCGGTACGGGCTCACAGATCGTGAATGCGGCTCTGGCTCTGGAGCAGTGCACCGACGATCAGAGAGATATGTGTTCTCTTGGAAAGGAGAGGATCTTGCTTGATGATGATCAGGAAATGGAATGCAAGATTACCAGCCGTATATAAACGCGCCCATTCTGCTAGAAAAAGCTTTGTCCTGGCACAATGGCTTGTTGTAAGGCGACAAGAAGCAGGAGAACGACACTAAAGTGAACAACGACATCGTGTCGCCACGTAAACGCATGAGCAATGGTTTATCATGGAGTCGTTACAGCTCTGGTCATGCGGAGGAAGCTGTGGTCGTGGCGGTATACCATCTGCAGGTGCTGATCGGTTGACTTACCATTAAGCTCGCACGGACGCCATGAGAGGTGAGACAGTGGGAAGAGATTTCCATACTGCGCTGCTCGAATGGGGGGAAGAGGTTGCTGAACCACTTCTTCAGATACTATTGAGGCCATATGAGGTGTACTGTTGTCGCATGATCATTGCATGGGCGCTGCGGCAATCGGAAAAAGTTAAAGGTTGCGGAAGTACGAACATTCGCTACTACACCTTGGTCAGTCATTCGCAACAACACAGTCTCACCGTCTGTGAAACAACTTCAGCACTCCTCTCAACACCTGATGCGCCATCAACTGTGCCGGCGGTACTCGTGGTACAACATAACCTTTGAAGGGCGGCTCCCACATCGGATTTGCGCCATTTTTGAGAGCATGCTCGATCTCGCCAAGCTCAAACCACTTTGCCTCTTCAAGCTCCGTCTCAGGGTATGTAATGTTCTCACCGCCCTCCATGCACTGTCCCATGGCACCGATCAATAGTGTAGAAGGGTACGGCCATGGCTGCGAAGAGTGCAGCTGAACCCGATCGATCCTGACTCCAGTCTCTTCAAATGCTTCACGTCTTGTGGCGATCTCCAGTGACTCACCGGGCTCGACGAACCCAGAAAGGCAGCTGAAGTAGTTCTCTGGCCAGCGTTTGCCTCGTCCTAAGAGGACTCGCTTAGCATCATAAGAGATTGGAGCAATTATGACAGTGGGGTATGTCCGTGGGAATGCCTGGTTGTGCAGACCAACGCGATTTGGGCAAGATCTCTTGCGAGGAACACCAGCATCGCTGGGAGGGCAGACAACCTTATGGCCAGCATTGCTGACGAGTGTTCGGCCACCGCACGCGCTGCAGAAGCGATTTCTGGCGTTCCAATCCAGTAGCGAGCGGGCATGGCTGAGGATCGCAGAGTTGTCGCGATCAAGCTTGAGGTCAATTCGTGTTGGGGTGTAGTCTCTGCCCTTCTCTGCTTGCTTTGCTCTGAAAGAGTCGTAATGGCTCGAAGTCACGTCGAGAGCAAAGTATGGCTGTCCGCGATAATGGCCTAACTGGACGGCATCGCTTCTACAGCCACCTTCCAGGTCTAAACCAAGGAACACCAAAGATGGATGATGCTGTTCCGGGTCGAACTCCTGGATTTGAGTCTTTTCATCTTTGTGGTATGGCTGTCCGATGAATTCTGCCACATCTTCGTAGCCAACGTATGCAAATTTCCCATCCCCGTCTCGCAATGCATTCAGCTCATTCAAGGTCAAGTCCTTTGCGCTTGAACTGGTCGAAGCCTTGTCCATCAGCTCATGCTGCATACGCAAAAAGGCCATTCTGTCGATCCTCCCATTGGAGAAGTATGCATTGTTGCCATCGCCGAAGACTTCTGCCAAAGTCGACGGCGCCATGACGTATCACTTGCTTCACATGTCGAAATGCTGATGTTGATAGAAAAGAAGTGCAGTCCACGTTCCATGTCCCCACTCATCAGGCACATGTACAGTAAAACCCTAACCAGCAACCCCTGTCGACCGTTCCGCCGGCTAGAACTACCAGGATAGGTAGGTACGACGAAACGTCAGCGCGGAAGTGAAAGCCAAGCCCCAGGAATCGCTCACAACCATCAACATGAATCTCTTGCGCCTCCCATCAGCGCCGCGTCGCCAGGTCTACAGACCCATCACAGTATGCGCGAAAATACAGCGATTCCTCAACACCCCCACATCTCGCGAAGTCCCGGAAGATGGCCTCCCCACCAGCCAACCTCCCCAGAACCTCCTAACTCTCTCGCCCGAAACACTCAACTCGTACAACGTCTCGAATCCGCCTTCGTCCACCGAGCTGAAGCATGCCGACGCCTTCTTCACCCGCATCCCACCAACCCTGCTCTTCAGCGCGCCCTACTTCCGCGCCTTCCCACCATCCCCCTTCCCCGAAGTGGCCTTCCTCGGCCGCAGTAATGTCGGCAAGAGCAGCTTGCTCAACGCCCTCTTCGGACGACCCAACGAGAAGACAGCGCACGTCTCCAGAATTTCTGGCAGAACCCGCACAATGAACGGCTACGTGGTCGGAGGCGAGGGCATCATAGGCGCGAAAGCGCGAACTTACAAGAACGTGGACGCAGCGAACGCAAGCGATCCCACGTGGAAACGGGTTGGGCGGGGAGGATTGGTGCTGGTTGATATGCCCGGGTATGGGATAGCCAGTCCGGGCTCGTGGGGCGTCGAGACTATGAAGTACCTGATGGAAAGGAAGCAGTTGAGACGAACCTATGTTGTGGTTAATCTGGTGCATGGGCTGAAGAAAAGTGATTTGCAGCTGTTGGTGGAATTGCGGCGGGAGGGGATCCCTCATCAGATTGTTCTGAATAAGGTGGATAAACTTCTCCGTCCCGGACCGAAATCACCCCCACCACAAAAGCTGCACAAGTGTTTACGCGCGCTGCGGGATACGCACGCAGTGCTCAAGCACAAGTTGAACAAAGCTGCGGCGGCCGTGGGCGGGGAGAGCACGATGCTTGATCTGCTCTGCTGCAGTGCAGAGAAGGCAATCGACGAGGAGGGCAGGAACAGGAAAATCGGGATTGATGAGTTGAGGTGGTCGGTTCTGACGGCCTGTGGGCTGGAGAACGAACCGTTACCGCGGAGCAAGACACAGAAGGGGAGGAACTGGCGGTGAGCGGAAGGGCCGAAGGAGAGAGTGGATGCATCGTCCGCATATATGCCGATGGATGCGTGAATGTAGCGGACACGAGATGTGCGCGCGTTTCACCTAATGGCAGAACAACCAGGGAAACATCTCCTCGATGATGAGCCGCAATCGAGGAGACACACGAATAATTTCAACAGAATATGGCAATGCTCAAGGCTACTCGACTGCTTACAAGTGATAGTGCCAGCAGGATCTGGTACGATGAAGGGCGACAGCCGATTCGACCTCTTCATTTTGTGTCCAAGAGCGTATATTCAAGACCAAGACCGCGATGGCCAAAGACTATTTACACAACTTCCTGGGGCTTTTGTGTTTTCTATCTGGGCCAGCCATGTTAGACGCCAACCAAAGCCAATAAGCCCCCGTCAACCATCATTACCAACGAGTGTGTTGGAGACCCTAAGGTCGCAAAGCCAAAAAGTCGAGCCTCAACCACAGAATAACCTCAAGATCGTAGCATCCTAGTGGATGTCTTCAGAAGGATGTTTGTTTTTGTCGATGATGACTTTCCAGTCGTTGGTCAGGCTCGCGTCTGAACCGCGGAATAATATATATCATGGCGTGTCGAAGCATCGACTGGTGGTGCAATAATTGATACTTCAGGAGAAATGGCCTTGGTCCTGTCAATTAGACGTACCATGTGGTCTCGCGCAAGCGTGCGTGCACGCCACCAGTCCACTCGTTGGCGCTATCGAAGACGGAAGAGTCGCTGCCGTGGTCCTCAGCAAGAGTACTGAAGAGATAGGCGCGGCCTCGTTCGGCGAGCAGGTCGGCGTAATAAGCGGGTGGGCAGATGGAGACAGCTTTGGTTGCACGATTGAAGAGATAGCAAAGGTGGTGGGTGAACTGCTCAAGTTCGTCTGCCTCGAATGAGACTTCATCCTTGATGACGACGTAATGAGCAGGGCGAGCTGATCCTTGAAGACCCTGATGAGCCTGGAGCCAGAATTCGCGAAGCACTTTGTGCGCAATGCCACGATCGACGACGGTGCCGGGGAGTGGATTCCAGGAGCCCTTCTCGCGCTGTGGATTGTAATCCGCATCCTCCTGGCGGGTTGGGTAGAAACGGGTGTGATGTCTCTTGCCGACGATGATGATCGCGATCTTTGGCCACTTCTCCTTGGATCCGTAGCGCTTCTCGAACGTCTTCTGGAAAGAGGGCAACTCGTGCCTCAGAACCAGACCGTATTGACCTTCGGAGACACCGTCGCGGTACACGACGATCTTCGACGGCAGTCGACCTTGGTTCTTCTTCAGCCAAAGGTCCAGTCGCTCACCGAGCATTTCCTCGATGGCGTCGACCATTTCCTGTTTGCTGGTCTGGGTGCGAATGCTGCCGGGCCATTGGATCATGTTGGCGTCCGTGCTGGCGACCATTGTAGCGATGCTTGGAGCGCCGTCGGTACTGCCTGGAGACGGGTGAGTTACGTCAACGCCCACAAGCATGGTGTTATTGTCGAGGGGCTTGACGACCGTGTTCTCGACGGTGTGTGAAACACCGCCACCCTTCAGGTTGAACTTCAGTGCCAAGTTGCCAAAGTACATTGGTTGACCCTGCTCTTTCTCGAGTTTCGACCCAACAGAGCAGATCGTGCCAATGCCATGCTCTACATCGCCGAAGTACTTGATGCGGGCGTAGAGCCACTTATCAGCCTCCGGAATAACCACGAAGAGCATGTCCACGCGGTTCTTCTCAGCTCTTTGGAAGGCTTGTGCAAGCTGTCGGTCATTGGACGCACGATTCTGCAACGTGAGCGGGTCCAGCAGCAGCTGAGCGGTTGGCCCGCGCTCGCCCATGTTGAGACCATAATTCTGCAAGGAAGAAGCAAGGCGCGCGATCAGTTGGTCGGGGTTGCCTCTGAGAGCATCGCCTCTTGGTCCCTTGCGGCTGATGACCAGACACTGCCATCTAGAAAACCTGCCAGGCCTGCTGAACTTCTGCTCGGCGAGGTTCCAGGAACCACCTCTTGGCACGATCTGCTTGTTGCCATACTTCACCTTGGGGCTGTCCAGCACCCGACCGGGCACGGTAATCATCTGTGTACCCACGCGAAAGCCGAAAGGCCCGACAGACTTATCCTGAGGATCTGCTTCACCAGGTGAATCGGCGAGACGAAATAATCGAAGGCCATTGCCAGGAGCGCCAGGCGTTCCAGCGATGGACTGGGCGTTAAGGTTAGGTGCCCTCGCCGCAAATCTCAGCATCTCCGACGTTTGATCACCACTCAAGAAGCGTCGATATGCCTGTCCGGGCAACACCGTGCACAATTCGGGTGGCATGTACTGCGGATCAGCCCTAGTGCCGACATTGAAGACAGGCACATTGGGTCGCTGCAGAATGATGCCATGGTGGTTCTTGAAGTAATCAAAAACGGTGGTGTCGACGGGCTTGGGGTTCGGCTTTCTCGTGTCGGTGTAGAGGAACTTCACCTCCTTGGCGTTACCGAAGCGCTTCACGCGCCTGTCCCGATCAGTTGGCTTCGCAAAGCCGACGATGGTCTTCGTCTTGACCATGAAAGGTGTTGTCTGGCCATCTTTGACATATGAGCATTTCACCTTCAGCATGCGAATGAATGCCTCTTGTTGATCCGGCGAGCCGTTGAACTCGCGGAGCAGTTCAATAACCGGCATGTGCTTGAAAAATGCTCCTGCCGTAACGTTGAGATTGACCAGCAGTCGGTTGACAGCAGGGCGTACGGAAGAGTAGTATCCACGCAGGGCCTCCAGGCCGCCGCCCAAGTCGTAAACCTCAACGCTGGGGTTGCCGTGAAAAGGGTGGAAGTTGTTCTGGCCAACTGCATGCACGGCATTGGCGCTGTTGGGAGTCTTGGCGAGGATGATGTTGAAAAGCTGGACGACATCGCCGTTACCAGCGTATGTCGCTCCACTTTGACGACTCTTCAAGTAATCGATGATGTGTCGTGGCTCGAACGAGCTCTGATAGTTGAGGCGAAACTCAAAGGTGTTTCGATCACGGGCTTGGCGTACAAAGTCTGGGACATCTTCTGAGCCCGATGATTCTGGAGTCGGGGCTGGAGCACCGCCCTCTGGGGGCAAAGTAAGCTTCTTGGTCTTGTCCCCGCCCATAAGCTTCTCCAGGTCCAGCTTAACGGAAGTTACTAGGATGGTACCGTAATCCGTTGCCCAGTCGAGTGTCTTGAACATCGGATTGGTGAGGATTGTGTCGATGGCACGGCGTCTCTTTTGTTTGCTGAGGTCCTGACGAATATCAATTTCGTATCGGTAGAGTGTCACGTCTTCCTGCTTCGCTTCGTATGAAGTAGTGAGTGTGAAGTAGTTCGTTCTGAGAACGATAGCCCTGCCCTTTGTGCCGTAACCACGTCGACCAGGAAAGCCATCGATGATTTTGCCGCGTGTTTCCTTGACGAGAGCATCCTCTACGCTTCGAACTTCGGTGTCGGGCTGGGGGATCGGTTGGCCATCGCTGTGAGAATGGTCAGCGGATTCACCAATGAGCACAAGTACCATACGTACAGGTAGATGCCTCCGCGTCCAGGCGGTGGACCCCGCATGGCCATTGGGCCGCCTCGACCACCACCGCCTCCGCGTCCTCCCCGAGAGTCTCCACGGCCTCTGTTCGGGGCACCGCCACGACCTCCACGGAAGTCACCGCCGCCGCGGCCTCTAGGATTGCCTGACATCTTGTATGTCAAGCTGAATGGCAAAGTGAGGCCTTGGGCTGGTTGGAAGTTGGTCCAACGTCCAGTATCAGTATGTGATAAGGATGCACGCTATGGCGTATAGCTTGGTGTTTCTGCCAGATAGGTTAGCTGGTGTTGCTTGCTTGAGAAGAGGAAGTCTTTGTTTATGTTTGTGGAATGTGGCTCTGTAGACGTCATGGCACCGTCGCATGTGCTTACCAGAAGACTACTGAAGATGACCAGATGAGTGTCCCCTTGGCTCGTGTCGCTCGCAAGCAGGTAAGAGTGAGGGTGAAGGTGAGGGTTCTGAGCTGAATGTGTCAGTGGGAAGAAAAAATAATGTGACGGGTCAAACGGTGATAGTCACGGATGGAAGTCGCCAAGAGCCGAAAATTAGTTCTATGCAATCGAGCTTTGTGCCGCTGCGGGCTCCCGTCCGGGCTCCCTGCGCTCACAGCGAATGCTGCCAATTGATGATAGTCTGGGTAATATGCGGTACCAATACCTGTGCCAATGCGATGCTGCAACGATGTGGTGAATTCAGGTGACCAGGTGAAGTGGGGAAAGTTTCTAGCACTAGCTGTGTAGGCGCCGTGTGAAACTAGTGGAGATGGAAGTTTGGAACTAGGGTATTAAGTCTGGAAATCAGGGTATGAAAAACCATGTTTATTACCAGTAGTGGCACCCTTAAGGTGCTTATATAAGTCTTCTTTTGATAAGAGGCCCTCAATCCCTGTAATTCAGGTGCCTAATCTCATTTCCCAAGGACAAGTAATTACCACACTCAATCAGGTTATGTCACCCTCAAAACCTGCTCCTGGCGCTTTACACGCCGACAAGCGCGGTGCGTGCATGCAGATAGAACTATCTAGTCTTACGCATCGTGGAAGTCGCGTCTGTATCGTGAGCTCTGATTCGACAGTAGGAGGGAGGTGCCATCAGCGAGACATCTAGAACTATCGACAACGGGCGGAACTTGAGCAAGGGTCCGCGTCAGTCTCGTGTCATGTTCGTGTGCACTCCCGAGACATCCTTGCATTCCACCCATCACGAAGAAAGCGCGCTCTGGGCTGCCGTGTCTCAAGCATTTCACGATCAAAACCTAGGCTGACCACAGTCAAAGCCTAGGCTAGCTGGCGATACACCCACACCGACGCTCTGAAAAAAGCCCCCTGCCATTTTGTGTATCCTGCAAGTCATCTGTTGTCACACATGCGGCACGGGCAGCTGCAACGTCCGTGTCACCACAACCAGACTGATGGACCTTTCCAGATGGACAACGCCCTGACACTAGTATGGGAAGCAGTGTGCGTGCAGCCACGTCAAGAAAATCGACCAGCATCATCTGTTCATGTGTGCAGCCCACGCTGCAGCGACGACGGGTGAATGTCGCCAAGATGTCGCGGATTTCGGTACCTGCAGCGACCGCCTGGCATGGACGGTTTGCACATTCCAAGGGGCGTTGACTTTCGGTTACCTGGGTGAACCCGGTGAGTTGTGCATGCCCGTGAGGAACACCTCGAAGGACAAGCGACACATATGGACTGTATGCCATTGTTACACCTGTCGTGCTTCGAAACGAGACATTCCTTACCACAGCCGAACCTTGGGGTCAGGCTGGCGACTTTTTTCGATTAGTCTGCCGGCACGCATGCACGACATCTCAGATTGTCCCCGTTTTCTGACGGGCAACGCATCCTATGCCTTTCAAAATCACCACATCCCCACCCATTGGCGTTTGAGAGTACTTATGCACAAGCAGGTGCCCATAACGCCCCTTCACTTTTGGGCGTATGCATCAAAGGACCTTCATCAGCTGCACCTGGTCGCACCAGGATCACAAGAACAGAAAGAAAGGAGCATCAGGAAAGTCAAATTGACCAGATACGCACCCTGCCCTGTTCCCAGTCCCCAACTCAACTGCGTTGCACACCTGCAATGACAGATATGCCCTTCGTTATGGGCAACATTCGCTTCGGCCGTCAGGCACCGTACGCTCTTTTACTGATCGCGCTTTTGCAGGTTACACCGAGCTACGGCCATCCCGTCGTCGGCGGTCAGTCGTGAATGCTAGCCAATGTGTCGAACTTGCCACTGATACTACGTACAGATCCGCCACGACATGAGCAGTCCCTCGATGATGTTCAGTATCTGGCTACTCCAACAGTCACGGTCCCTTGCAGCACAGACCAACTATCTCACGCAGTCGAGCAAATCACAAATCCTGTGCAGCAGATCTCTGATGGGCAGGTACAGGTACACATCCCAACGTCGATTGTACCAACCTCATCGCTCGCCGTCGTGCTTCAAGCCCCCGATGGACAGCTGCAACAACCAATACCATCTTCATATGGCTTCACGCGTACCACAAGCTCCACCACAAGCTCCACCCTCCTTCAGCGAGATTTGTCCACAAACATGCTGGCACAATCAATTACCACGACAATTCCTGATGGTTCCTTGACCTCGCTTTCGAGCTCTGCGGTACAAACGGTGTCTGAAGAGGGCCCAAGCAGCCTTGCTGGTAGCACCGAGACCTCGCCCGAGACATCGGGTAATCCGACTTCTCAACCTTTTGCTACATCCGTTCCAACTGCAACCAGCAGTCTGGCGCTTATCGATGTTGGCACTTTGACTGATGTGCAGCCAACTGCCACATCAGCCGTGACCGAGCTGTCAGCGAGCAACATATTCCAGCCCATCGCCACGAATGCACCACCTGGACAGCTACAACGACGGGCGGATCACCCAGTACCCAGGCTTGAAATTCAGCCCCAGGACCACAAGCTGCAAACGAACAAGTTCTATTCTTCCCTATTCTTAGCAAACCAGACCTCCGCTGTCTTCCTGTTCCCATACAGCGTTGCATGGGTCAGGGGAGGTGGCAACATCGGCAGCTGGGGTCTTGGTATCTCCCATACAGACGCGAGTAACTACAGCTTCAGTCCTCCAAAATTTGATAGCAATACCGGCTTCCGACTTGACGCGGGAGAGTCGTCGTACTTCTACAGTCCTTTGGGCCAGCACTCTATCATTCTCTCTGCTTCGGAACTTACAAACACGAGTGCAGGAAGGCCAGAATTGACCACCGAAGCGCTGGAATGGGGCTCCGTCACCGCGAATCTGTTCCCAATCGGCTGGCAAACACCTGTCATCAAGTCCTCTCTGGTCCAGGGCTTATCGTTCATCACAGGGAACTACAACTGGGGCACGCCCCTCATCCAGACCAGCATCGGTTTTCAAGAGATCACCTACCTCGGCGCCGTGGTAGACAACATAACGTTCAAGTATTCGTTGCTGCTCAAAGATCACACCACATGGCTGATGTATGTGACTCCTGACCAGACTCTATGCCCGGAGTATGCTGTCAACTCGTTCACTGCCGTCGACAATTCTTCCGCCTCGAGCTTGCAAGGATATTCTGGGTTTAGCGGTCTGATACAGATAGCCAAATTGCCCTCAAATTCTAGCGGCTCGTACTCCGACCCACAGTCAGTTTACGATGAGGCAGCTGGTGCATATGCCACGACTGTCAATATCACGGGCACTGTAGAGGATACGACAGGCACATACTCACTGTCCTGGACCAAGGCAGGCAACCAGGAACGGACCCTGCTCATGTTCGCGCTGCCTCATCATGTGGCATCTTTGAGTTATGATACTCAAGGTGGCCTCACGTCCTTGCAACTACAGACCACTGTCAAAGGTACAGCCACTGCAATCAAAGGCGATCGTTGGACGTTGCAGGAGACCAACCTTCCCATCAGTATGGGCTTCGCTCCGTGGACGCCATCACCACCTCGCAGCATCAAATCTGTGTCGTCGTCCGCCGCTGACGCGATCTACAGCGCTGGACTCACTGAGTTATCCCAAATTCCCGGTATCGTAGAACAAGCAGACCAGGGAAGCTTCTATTACGACGGCAAGGCACTGGCGAAATTTGCTGCCATGGTATACACCCAGAATGACATCGTCGGGAATAAGACTTTGGCCTACTCCGGTCTACGAGACCTCAAGGAGTCCTTTGAGCAACACGTCAACGGCACACAGAGATATCCGTTGGTCTACGACGAAGCCTGGGGAGGCGCCGTCAGCAATGCTTCATATGGCGTGACCGATAGCGCTCAAGCGGTTGGGATGGATTTTGGCAACACGTATTACAACGACCACCACTTTCACTTTGGCTATTTCGTGTACACTGCCGCTGTCATAGCATATCTCGAGCCTGACTGGCTGACTGAGAGGAATGTGGCATGGGTCAATACTTTAGTCCGGGACTACGCCAACTCCATCGTTGATGACGAGTACTTTCCCTTCTCGAGAGCTTTCGATTGGTACCACGGCCACTCCTGGGCGACTGGGCTCTTCGACCAGGCTGACGGCAAAAACCAAGAAAGCTCAAGCGAAGACTGCATGGCAAGCTACGCCATCAAGATGTGGGGACAAGTCATCGGCGACGAGAACATGATGGCGCGCGGCAACCTCATGCTCTCGATCCAGGCGCGAGCATTGCAGATGTACTACCTCTACGAGAGTGACAACACTGTCCAACCCGCAGAGTTCATCGGCAACAAAGCCGCAGGCATCCTGTTCGAGAACAAGATTGACCACACCACTTTCTTCGGCGCACTCCCGCAATATGTGCAAGGCATTCACGCGATCCCAATCATGCCTTTCAGCACTTTCATCAGGACTCCCGCGTTTGTCCAGCAGGAGTGGAGTGCGTACTTCTCCAACAGGACTGACGGGACGAACCGCTATATCGACACTATCGAGGATGGCTGGAAGGGAATTTTGATGGCGAATTATGGCATTGCTGATCCGACGTCGTGCTACAACTTCTTTGGTGATTCGACTTTTCAGGCTAAGTTTCTTGACGGAGGTGCATCGAGGACTTGGTACCTTGCGTTTTGTGCTGGTCTTAGTGCCGCGCAAAATGGCGTTTGAGAAGCGATGGTCAGATCGAAGGCGTTGGATCCAGTCGTCTTCATGAAATCAGCGAGTCTCGAGCATTACAGCGAAGGAAGGGGCGTTTGGAGTCAAAGTGCGCAACATCAGATACCAAATCATGAATGACTTTTTCGACGTACGATACGCGTGCTTCTCCTATCTCCACTTCTCCAATGTACTACATTCTCCATTACCACGAAGAGACGCGCGCAACAGCTTGACGAGATCCTGCTCCCGTGGACATGTTCCTTTCCGAGTGTCGAACGGACACTGCATCTGTCGTTTCGAGCCCTGCATTTCCATTACCCGTCAACCACCACCCCTTTAATCTCAAGCTCGGCCTCACCATAATAGCCCAAGCAAAAAACCCCCCCCCCCCCTCATTCCCGCGCTGCCTCCAGAGCACCTCACCGCCCACATCGTCCAAAACATCATCCAGACCAAACTCCAAGGGCCAGCGACCCAGTCTAAGTCTGTCGCCGCTCCGCCCAAAGGAACCGTACCCCCAGAATCCCTACGAAAAACCCACAATCTCTAGTGATCCCCTGCATACCACGACGACGACGACGACGACGCAAAACCCTTCTTATAGTATCGCCATAATCCTCGCTCGCCGACGCCACGCAGCTACGCTCTCGCTCTCGCTCTCGCAGATTCGAGCAGGAACGACCCCTGCAGCCTGCTCCAGCAGTAAGTAGCACAAAGAGAGCGAAGCGGCGCTCGGCCCCGACGCACTTGGTCACTAGTAGTCTACGCTTATGTTCCATGCTCTTCTGAATCCGCTTTCTGATTCCAGGCTGGCATCAGCCTGCGAGTAGTAGACTCTGCAGTATAGTCCAATATCTGACGGGAAAGAAGGTGTCCCCGCCCCCTTCGACAATTCAACTACATCACAGAGTCGTCCCACAGCTCTGCGCGGCAAGGGGCCCCACGAGGATTTTCAAGGATTGACAGAAGATGATTTGGGCAGTTTCCAGAACACGGGGAAAGCTCCGAATACCTTCAAGACCTCCCACAGAGATGTCAGCATATTGCCGGCTGGCGGAAGTTGGGGGAGACTGTTGAAGGCGAGGATCTTGGACAACCTGGCTTGGCCGACACGGCCTGTATCAAAGTTTGGAGCTCGTTGTAGTGCGCGAAAGCCTGTTTCATGACAACGTACACTGCAGGGTTGTCTGGTAAAGTGTTCAAGCCGTTGGGAGGACTCGACCAAGTCACACCGCAGTAGGTCGATAAGGGCTGAAGCGCTGTATGGCATCAGCTCTTGTCCCTGACTCCTGAAACGGCAAAGAGAGCTGGGCGGGAAGGCTTGAAATCATGCATATCATCCATTCTCATACACCACACTGATTGACCGCTTGCAGTAATCATACACATTCTCTCTCATCCTCAAACTTTCACACACATCTACCACGAAAGCCATACTCCACCACATCTACTAGTCCGGTGTCATCGCAGGTAATCATAGGTCGATTGAAAGTCGGGCTGAAAAGTGTGCTCGGTAGTGGTAGCAGTAGTGTAACAGTCGTACTAGCTCATACGGAACATATTGAGCTCGGTAAAGGGGTATCGCAGTAAGTCGTACGCCATCGAACCAGTTACCAAGGGCAACATGGCTGTAAAGCAGAAAAAAGAGGCCTCACAATTCGATTGCCGAGTTGAGCACCAGACGCCAGTAAAGGCATGGCGAATCAGCGAACCATTGCTTGATGAGGAAGATTGTGAAGAGGCCGTCGAGCTCCACCAGTTGGCCAGCGACCCGGACCTGAGTAAGGTACACGGTTAGCTTTCTAAGCCTCAGTATCCTTGGTCTCCTCAACACCTGGGTTGAGGTTCTCGGTACCGTTGGGCTGAGCCTCGTTCTGGCCTTCACCAGATGGACCGTTGTGGTTCTTGAGGTACTCGTCGTACACGTTGAGGGCCTCTTGAACCTTCTCGCGGAGAGCGTTGTCGTCACCAGTCCTGCGAACAGTTAGCATAATGTCAAAAGGTAGCTGCTTGGAGGTCAGCACTTACAGTCCGATGAGCTCCTCGTTGTCCATCTCGAGCAGCATACCGGTGATCTTGCCGGCGAGCTCAGGCTGCTGGGCGTGAATCTTTGGGTAGAGTGCCTCGCCGAGCATCTGCTTCTGCTGGGCTGGTGGAGCTTGGCCGAGAGCGTTGAGGTCGATGCCAGCGGCTTGTCCGCGTGGATTGCCTGCACGACCGCGTGCCTCACCGTCGCGACCCATACCAGACTGCATACCACCGCGCTGACCACCAAAGCCGCCGCGGCCAGATGGCATACCGCCAGGCTGACCCATCTGTGGTGGCATACCGGGCATGCCTGGTATCATACCGGGCATCATTGGCATGCCGGGCAATGGTCCACCGCGACCGGCACCACGTCCGCCCAGAGCAGCTTGCTGCTGAGCAGCCTGCATGAGCTGAGCGTAGGCCTGTGGGTTGCCGCCGTAACCTTGTGGGAAGCCCATCTGTGGTGCCATGCCGTAGGGGATCTGTGGCATCTGGGGTTGACCACGACCACCTTGCTGTGGGAAACCACCACGACCACCCTGCTGAGGCATACCCATGAATGGCATCTGCGGCATCTGGCCACGACCGCCCTGAGCTGGGATCATCATGGGCTGACCGTTGGGACCCATGAACATCTGTGGTTGCATGAACTGTGGTGGAATAACACCAGCGGGACCCTGCTGCTGCATGCGAACTTGATTGCGAGCCTGGATGCTGGCCTCAAGCTGGCTCTTGCGGACCTCCTTACGCTGCGCCAGAGCCACGTAAAGTGGCTTCCCGTGGACCATCTTCTGGTTGAGCTCGGTGACGGCCTTGGTAGCCTCGTCTGGGTTCGAGAAGCAGACGAAACCAAAGCCCTTGCTCTTGCCGAGGACCTTCTTCTCGCCGCCAATGGTGATGGTATCCAGCTTTTTGGTGACATCCCCCACGTCATCCTCCTTCTTCTCGCCCGCTTCCTTCTTGTCACCCTCCTCCTTCTTCTCCTCACCATCGCTCTTCTTCTCCCCGTCGGACTTCTCCTCATCCTTCTTCGAGGCAGCGACCTCATCGGCTGGGATGGTATCGCGCATGACCTTCGCGGAAGTGATGGCGCCGTATGGCTCGAAGATCTTGCGGAGTTCGTCGTCATCAATCTCATCGGCTAAGTTCTTCACGTACAGGTTGACGCCCTGGTACTTGGCGCTCTTCTCCTGGCGCTGAGCCTCGTACTGCTTGCGCAGCTCCTCCTCACGCTCGTGCTTTTTCTGAGCACGGCCGACGTACAGAGCCTGACCCTTGAAGTCGGAACCGTTGAGCTCATCAACAGCCTTGTTGGCATCCTCATGGCGGATGTAATTGACGAAGCCGAAGCCGCGCGATTTGCCCTCCTGGTCGTGTGCGAGCGAGGCAGAAGTGATGTCGCCGTACTTCTCAAAGAGTGCGCGGAACTCGTCATCGGTCGCCTCAACGTCGATGTTCTTGACGTAGATGTTGGTGAAGTTCGCCTTCATCTCCTCGAACTTGCTCATGCGATCCTTCTTGGGGATGTGGTGGCCGACGAAGACCTTCTTCTCGTTCAAAAGCATGCCGTTAACAGACTTGATGGCCGAGTTCGCAGCTTCAGCAGTCTCGTAGTGGACGAAGCCGTAGCCCTTGGAGTTGCCGTGCTCGTCCTGAGCAACCTTGCAGGAAAGGATGTTGCCGAAAGCAGCGAAGGTGTCGTGAAGAGCCTTGTTGTCGATTGCGCCGTCCAGGTTCTTGATGAAGACGTTACCCTGACCAGTCTTGCGCAGAGCTGGGTCACGCTGGGACCACATGATGCGGCATGGCTTGCCCTTGATCAAGGTATAGTTGAGCTCCTCGAGTGCACGCTCACCGTCGTTGGCGCTGTTGTAGTTGACGTAGGCGTAGCCGAGCGAGCGGCGGGTGACGGCGTCACGGCAGACACGGATCGAGGCGACCTGGCCGATGGAGGAGAAGAGCTCGAAAAGCATGGCCTCAGTGACGGAAGGGTCGAGCTCACCGACATAGAGCGAGGCCGAGTTCGGGTTGGCGTTGGTGGGGGCGGCCGAGGTGGGAGTGGGTATGTCGTTCACGTCGTTACCGGGAGCTGCGAGGGTGGTGTTGACCTGGTTGCCGTTGGTGGCAGCAGCGTCGGGAGAGGAGGCCTGTCCGGCAGGGGAGGTCGCGTTCTGCACGTCAGACATGTTGCGCGACGGGTGGTGAGTCTATTTGGAGTGGAAATGTCAGATGCGCCTTCTCTTTTCAGGTGTGTGGAGAGGGGGAGACGGTGGGGAAGGTGGTATTGTTGTGCGCTTTGGTGCGTGGACAAAGAGCTTTTTGAGGGCGGTTGAGCGTACAAATTCTTGGCTGCGGACTCTTTTTTGGTGGATGGCGAGATCGGACAATTGACGAGCTGCGCGTGATTGTCAACCTGCACGTCGCTGGGTGATAAAGGAGGCGACGTTTGCTGCGGCGGTGATGTACTCACAAGTCGTGTGCCTGGGAAGATGTCTCGTTAGGGCGCCGGGCAGGATTGGTGGTGAGAGCCGACTGCGTGACAGCCGGGACGGGTTTTTTGATGAATTTTCACGTTTTTTTGGACCTGATCTCCGAGTGTACGAGCAGAAGGGGATAACCTGCTGGTGTTGGGTGCGCGAAAGAGGATGACTTGAGGATGGACGGTGCAAGCAGGAGCGTAGATCAGCCAACGTGCCTGACAAGAAAACTTGCCGCCAAGCCATCCCTCTTTCTCCTGTAGACTGTCAGCGGGAAGGTCCGTGAGCAGGGATTCTCGGCCGCACCCGGCTAAGCGTGTCGCGCTTGCGAAGATGACATCGTCGTGCATGAACAGCGATATACAGCACGACACCAGAATATCACTTCCCTCATTCGAGGAGGATGGTTCTCAAAGCAAGGTCTTTTGATCGGCGACATATATGCACCGTCCTTTTGGAGGCCCTGCCGCGAAGGGGTGGGCAAAGGCACATAGAAAGGTATAGCTTCAAAGGTTCTCATTGTCCAAATCCATGCTGGGTATCTTTCGCTATCAATAACGAACGCCTTGTGACATGCAACGCATACTCTTCAAACATATGCTTGATCGATTGCCGCTCAATCACTTCTTCTTCCCCTTCCCTTTGCCCTTCTTCGCGGGCGGCGGGTCCGGCACACTCACAGTCCCATCCACCACCTCTTCTCCGGCCGCTTGTAGCTCCTGCACTTTCTGCGAGCTCGAGATGAACATCGACAAATCGTGATTTATCTCTTCCAATTCCTTCTTCTCCTCAGCGGCCTTGGCAGCAGCTTCTTTGGCCTCTTCCGCCTGCCGCTCCGCAGCTTTGATTCTCTGCAGCAAACCCTCATTCATACTCTTCTCTTCTCGAAGCTGAGTTGACATGTCTCGCGCCATTTGCTCAAACTTCGCTTTGGCCTTCTCTGACTTTTCGAGGGCTTTCTCTGTCCGTGCCAGAGTCTCGCTCATGGTTTGACGATCCGAGCGCGCCTCCTCGACCTGAGCGAAAGCTTTGCTCGCAGAGATGGCGGCTTGTTCAGCACGCGCTGATGCTTGCGAAGCTTTGTCGACCGCGCGCTCCACTTGCTCTTCAAAGTACCGACGCTGGCCCTCGAGTTGAGAGGTCAGAAGATAGGTATACTCAGATGCCATGTTTTCCATCTTCTCTCTCGGCACACTATCGCCACCTTCCGCGCGAAAGGCTTCATTCTCATGTCGTTGTCGCGTGGGCGGGTCCATCGTGCTCCTGCTGCTTGGCTCCAGAGCTGGCTTGCTTTGAATCAACCGATGCACGTAGCCATCACCCGCGTAGTCCCAAACATGTTGTGTGTTGATGTCCATCGCGTAGCAGTGGCTAGTGGCTTCGTAGTGGGCATAGGCATGTGCTTCATCATAGCGGCCGCAGCCAATGTTGCCGCAAATGAGACAGACCCAAAGGTTATCGGTGCCTGCGCAAGTCGAGCACAGAGGTTCCACATCTTCGCGCTCTTCATCAGCACCATCAGTTGGCCGCGGAAATGGGAATGTGTACGAAGGGGAATGCGTGTATCGGCACACTGGACAGCCAGATCCTCGCCACTTTTCGAGGCAAGCACAGTGGAACACGTGTTGACACAAGATCGTCAATAAACCTGTCGTCTCGTCCATGCGTTCCAAGCAGACCGGGCATGTTGGCAGTTCCAGCAAGTTCGGCGGTGGAGGCGCCAGAGGTTTACTTAACATACTCTTGCTGGACCCATTGGTACCCGCAATAGCAGTGAAGGGATCGTTGGTATTATGCGGGAACTTGCTTGCTGCACCACCATCTGCATCCGGACTCAAGAACTCCACGCTCTTGACGAACACGACGTGACAGTTCTCAGGCTCGGCAGCACTGAACAGCCTTCCATTCCATAGCTTCTGCCAATCGCGGGCCTTCTTCGCTGATCTGAACTTGAGCAAGACCATGTATTTGTTGGCACGGCCGGTTCTGATCAGACGAAAGTGTGACACGTCCTCTCTCGCTTGATCGCCTACGAAGCCCAATAGATCTGAAGGCATCATCCACGACGGCACCGCAAGTATGCAGAGGGTTGTGCAGTCGTCTTGGTTGAAAGTGTCCTGCGCATCGTCTCTTGTTCTCGCGATTCTGTCTAGACTCTTCCGGGGCACAGCGGCATCCTCCAAGGCTGATGATTCTTCTGCATCTCGATACAGGTGTACCACACCCCAGCCCACATCTGTGGTCTTCGGCTCTGATGGGATGTAGACAGCCTTCGTATGTAGCCCGCCATTCGCAGTGCTCTTAGCCTTGCTGCTCTCCATGTCGATGCTCTCGATCTCTACAGCGTCGTATCGCCAGTCTCTCGCTGCCGCCTGATTCGAACGTCGTGCTGTTGAACGCAATCTCGGTGATGCCGGCGCTTCTCTTCTCAGTCTCAAGCTGCGCTCTGGAAGTAGCAGTGCATCGCCGTGAGACTCGTGATGTCCGCTTGGCGGTGAAAGAGGTTGGTGAGGTGATTGTGATCGCTCGGAGCCAGAGCCAGCTATGTGGGAGTTCTCGAGTGGTATCGCAGGCTCGGCCAGGCTGTCGCGATATCGCTTGGAGAAGCTGTAGTTCGTCCACCGGCTCTTCCGGTGTGCAGGCAGGCTGATCTTGAATATGTCTGAGCCTGGCGGAGGCGTAAAGACGTCGCTCGGTCGGTGGTGGTGATGATGCTGCTTGCGACCTTTGTTCTCTGCGGGCGTCGAGTAGAGCTCAAGCTTCAAGTGGAAGAAGAAGGAAGGCATCAGTACACGCTCAAGCACCTACAGATAATCTCATGCATCGTAGTGCGTGTCTATTGACGTTCGATGTTGAGGAATTGCTTCGCAGCCTCAGGACGAGAACTTTCGGTCACTGCCGGGGAAAGCCATGGGCAGCCACAGTCGAAGCGGTTCCTGACATGAGACACAGGAAGCAGTGTTGCAACATTACATGCACGAGTGCAACTCGCGGCAAAAGATGCGTGGCGTTGGACGTGCCGATATCGGCAATATCTCCATGACGATCACCGAACAACACCGCCACGGAGGCGTCACAAAGGGCAATACCATCATGGAACACATGTGGGATAGAGAAACAGAGTCAATAGGAGCAGTTCACAAGACTCCAGAGGAGTCACTGGATTGATATCGTGTTATGCTAAGTCGCATGTCACCATAGGCCGCCGCTCGCCGACGGGTTGCCATAACGCTCGTAAAATCGTGTCAAGTGGTGAAGCACATCCCGTTCCAAACTCCTCGCATCCCGTACCATTTACTGGCCACCACGCAGGCGCAGCACCAAGTGCAGGGTAGACTCCTTCTGGATGTTGTAGTCTGAAAGTGTCCGGCCGTCCTCGAGCTGCTTACCAGCGAAGATGAGGCGCTGCTGGTCAGGTGGAATGCCCTCCTTATCTTGAATCTTCGACTTGACGTTGTCAATCGTGTCTGATGATTCCACCTCCAGTGTAATTGTCTTGCCGGTGAGTGTCTTGACGAATATTTGCATACCACCACGGAGGCGGAGCACCAGGTGGAGAGTCGATTCCTTCTGGATGTTGTAGTCGCTCAAAGTGCGGCCATCCTCAAGCTGCTTGCCGGCAAAGATCAGGCGCTGCTGGTCAGGTGGGATGCCCTCCTTGTCCTGGATCTTCGACTTGACATTGTCGATCGTGTCCGACGACTCAACCTCGAGTGTAATGGTCTTGCCGGTCAAGGTCTTGACGAAGATCTGCATACCACCACGCAGACGAAGGACAAGGTGGAGAGTGCTCTCCTTCTGAATGTTGTAGTCGCTGAGGGTGCGACCATCCTCCAGTTGCTTGCCTGCGAAGATCAAGCGCTGCTGGTCCGGAGGAATGCCCTCCTTGTCCTGGATCTTGCTCTTCACATTGTCAATGGTGTCAGAAGACTCCACCTCGAGGGTGATGGTCTTGCCAGTCACTGTGAGTCATGTCAGACGCTGATGCGATGATGGTGGAGTATAGCCACTTGCAAACAGATGGCGGTGAGCGGGGTATCACTTACGAGTCTTGACGAAGATCTGCATGGCTGCGGGGTTGTGTGTGTTTTGACTTGAGTGTGGTTGTTGATGTTGGAATGTGATGTGTTGGTAGTGGAGGTAAGTTGAGGTCTGCGTGCAGTAGTGTGATGTAGAGGAAGAAGAGCAGGTTGGAGGTAGGAGGCTTAAGACCAGCAAGCGGAGGCAGCCGCGCACGGGCCACGAAACGGGAGGCGTACGGCGTCACCTTCGACAGGGTTCTGGCTCGTTCTTGCCTTATGTCAGGCACCGTTTCGCCACAACACAGGATCGGCTTTGCCTCCCGTTCACCGGCTCAGTCGCGGATACAGACCTTGATGACATCGCCATCTCACACCATGATGAGCATCTCGGCATGCCGGTCGCGTTCAGCTACTGCAAGCAGCTTATCGCATCACGCTACGCACGCTCCAGAGCTCCAATACGGAGGTACAGCCGCGGTACTCAACCTCGCAGCATGTCCACTAATCATATTCCGGAAGCTACCCACGATAAACAGGAAGGAAAACTGTGCAGCATCATCACTGCATCGAACAGCACATCAAAATTGAGTTTATGCTGAGCTGCTGCAGTTGGTTGGTTCGACCACAACTCTGAAGGAGCCAATCCATTGTCTTGGCATCACTGAAACCACGTGGACACGGCTTGTGTTCTGCCAACAACTCATGTTTGTACGAATCATCATGTTGTTTTCGTTATCTCGCTGTGCGCGCCGCTCTACTATTCCTGTCGTTATGATTCAAAACCTGATGTGCTATCGACAATGCGCTCCCAATCCAGTGAACAAGGCAACAAACACGCCTCACACGAGACCTTCGCCATCGAACCGTGTCCAGGTGCGCGCCAAGTTTGGACACTGCTGCTCACCTCTTTCATCTCTCAAGATACCACTATTTTCGCGCCACTCCTCCGGCTATTGCTGGAAGGGAAACTCTCCCGGATATGGTTTCCTCCCAAACACCACCGGCATTGGAAAGTAAGCATGTATCTTCTTATTCCTCAGATCCGCCGTGATCTTCGCAACGAAGATCTCCACCTCTTCCTTCTGCCATCCCAATGCTCTTGTCAGAAGTGCTAAACAAAAGCCTTCGAGGCCTTCAATAATATTGACCTGATTCCAACGACCCAGCTCCTTCATGACCGGATCCTTTGGCCAGCTGTTCGAAGGCCACATGAACATCTTCGTCTGGATATCCACAAAACCGGCCTCCGACATCCACTGCTCGAACATCTCGCTTGCGTCTGAACCCAGCGGGCGACCCATCTTCATCGAGGCTTCGCAAAGCAGCTGGCCCCAGCGAAGAAGGTCCGTGCCTTGGTGAGTGTTGTCGAAAGACTTGACGGGCAAGCCATAGTCTTGGAGCTCAAGCCAGCCAGTACCAGGTTCAAGATTTCTGCATAGCCGTCAGCTATGTTCCAGGCATCTCGCGAGAAGTCCTACTCATATGCTTGCCGAATGAAGTTGGGCCAGTCCGAGAAACAGCCCGACATCAAACGAGCGTGGACAAAGTCGAACTTCTCGTCGTACAGCCACAAATCTTCCGCATCGTCGACGAAGAACTTCACGTTTGGAGGCACCAGAGTCGGCTGGCCAGGGCTCAAATCGATTCCAAGGACATCACATTCGGGAAACTCGTCAGCGAAGTCGATTGCCCAGATACCAGTGCCGGTGCCAACGTCGAGACATCGTTTCGGCTTGTCCAAAGGCGCAAAGTACAGTCTGTTAGCGTATGTTATCCGGAGAAGGTGATGCTGCAGGTCAAGACGATCGTTCTCTCTTTCGTCGTTCGGGAAGATGTATTTGCCATCCTTATAAGCTGTGTTTGTCAGTGCGGAACAATCTTACGCATGACACTGCTGGACCCACCATGATATGTTCGACCATGTTCCTTTCGGTAATTGTAAATGCTTTCCGATAGACTCGTAGTAATGCTTGTCCTGCATCATGTTTTAGTGCACGAGCTTGGGTCAGAAGCAGATCTGGAGAGAGACCCACGTATCGCTTCCCAAAGCAGAATCGGTATCAATCTCCTACATGACATGCAACTGTTAGAACCAGATCATCCTAAAGATGTGCTCGGAACAGCGGGGTGCTCGAGGAAGTGCTACGCACGTCAGGTTCCAGATCCTGCTCTTCGGCCATATGATTGTCGAGATCTACGGCTTGTGAAGGCGCCGCAGAAGTCGCCAGTGCAGCTGTCCTGTCTGTGGATGCGTCTGCTTGCGCTGGCAGACGTGCCACATCATGGCGACCAGCTGACGACTCCGAAGCAATTCCGCTGTCCATCGAACGCAAGGCGGTGGCAGCAGAGGCGTGACTATCACGTCGGTCTCCATACTGTTGCCCAGTGAGGGCGGCTACGTGATCTTGATGAGATTGTAGTTTGTCTGCCAATTCTTGCTGGACCACCTGACGAAGGCTGTCGCCATGAGCTCCCGCTGGCGTCTCAGCGTCAGCCATCGAAGCCAGGCGCAACTGCCAGATTGGGTGGGAGCTAATCCGCACGCCAGAAGTACGGAAGGGCCGAAAAATCGTCGTCGCTGGTCTTGTTTTCTTCGCGGTGTGCTTCGCTTGCACGTGGCTGTATCGTCAAACGGAGAGCGGGCGCAATGCTGAGAGAGGGATCTGGAGCGAGTGGTGTGAGCAGACCCAGTGCCGTTTCACCAGCTGAGGATGTACCCACATGTGTGAAGAGCTGCAAACGCGCCTGCAACCAGGGGCCAATGTCAAGGCGAGAAAGTGGTCCGGAGGTGCAGAGACGTGCTGCACTTCTGCTGCTGGTCAAATAACCCTTCTGTGCTGGCCCGCGGGACGACGATCGGTTCGCTGCATCTCTGCGGCGCGGTCGTGGGCAGCGGACATGAATAGCAATGTCAAACCGGCCAAGCGCTCCCCGCCCTCCGTGCGTTGCACTTTCTAGCGACAGGAATGACTTGATCCAGGTGGTACAGTACGGTGCGTTCGCCGTGGCCAAGCGCGAGGTCTGCAAGCCAGCGGATGCGTACAGGCCCAGCACGCGACGCTGCAAGGAAGCTGGAGACTAGAACTAGAATAAGACTTACCCTTGCTCGCGTTGTGAACGTGCCACACTCAACGTGGTCGGCGATGCTACGCTTTCGAGAGCCCTCCTCCCCCGTTTTCAGAGCAGCCATCGGAAGCTATGCTACGCCGCCAATTTGACAGCTGCCCGGGATGCGGTCAAGGTGCAAGATGGTAGGCCATCACTGCGTTGACTTTGTGCGTTTTATGCCGACCTACAGACAAGCCGCGCGCCGGGCCATGATTCAGCAGCAGTGCAGCATGGTTAGACACCTCGGAAGCATCCATGGTGTGAGTGGACTAACTTCGCGCCCGCGACTGCTGTTCCCATTTCAAGACGCTGTCATCAGCGCCTTCCTCATATGCGGAGGTAAAGTCCGAACCTTCCACAGTCAACATTCACTTCATATGAACCGGGAAGCCGTGTCCACATGCGAGGCCCATCTGCCGCCACCCTTGCACAACACGACCTTCACCACGCATTTTCGCCCAACCCAAGGAGCACAATTGAGGCACAGTCGGCGTTTGCAACCAACAGAACAGCAAAATATCGAGCAATCAGAGCAATCGCTACGCCGTTGACCCAGCAGTCTGGTCACCGTCAGCAGCTGCTCTGCACGACGCCGAAAGCGACACCCCCGAGTCGACGCCAGACCCGCCAGGATGGTGCCCACTACGCTTGTGGTATTTGCACTTCTTGCCGGAGTCTGGGTCGTACGAAAAGTTCGCCACTACTACGCGCTCAAGCAGTTTGGGGGCCACTGGTCGACGGGCTGGTCACGCCTTTGGCTGCTGAAGACACAGAGCAGTGGTGAGATGAACAAGCGATTCACCGACATCAACAGAAGATATGGTGAGTGCAATCCTTCATGCGAGCTACTGACGCCACCCTCGCGAGACATCTTATTCGACGATCGAGTTACACCAACCACTGCACATGGCCGCCTGGTAATGATCAAGCGAACGACGTTGGGCGTAGCCGTCATCGCGAAGTCATCGCGTGATGTTTCAGATCCCGTACCAGCGCAATGGCTCACACGTTACACAGGCTCCACCGCAAGAATCGCTCCAGGCATGCTCATCACCTCAGACCCGGACCTCATGCGTCGAATGAACGCAGTCCGTTCACCTTTCACTAGAGGTCCTTGGTACGCAGCGCTTAAGCTCCATCCTGAGCGCGACAATATCACATCGTACATCGACGAACGCAAACATGCCGACATCCGAGCTCGAATGGCACCAGGCTACTCCGGCAAGGCGAACCATCACCTGGAAGAGGAAGTCGACGAAAAGCTTTTGCAGATGCACCAGCTCATCCGCGAGAAGTACCTCAACCGACCCGAAGAGGGCACATTCCGCATCCTGGACCTTGGACGAGTGACTTCCTTCTTCACCCTCGACGTCATCTCTAAGATCGCATTTGGAGAGCCCTTCGGCTTTCTCGATCAAGATGAAGACCCCTTCGGCTACCTCGCGAATCTGGCGCAATTCTTGCCGGCAATCATCGTCTTCGGCGTCTACACTGAATTGACTAATATCCTGAAAATGCCTCTTCTGAAGTCGGCACTGCCAAAGTCCACGGACAAGCGTGGACTTGGGCGGGTCATGGGTTTTGCTGCAGATCGTGTTCGTGAGCGCTTCGGCAATAAGCCCGTCGTGCGTCGCGACATGCTGGGTTCGTTCATCAGCAAAGGCCTGACTCAAGGAGAGCTGGAGAGCGAGACGCTGACACAGATCACTGCTGGCTCCGACAGTACCGCCTCCTCGTTACGCCTGACACTACACTTCATCTCAACAAGTCCGCCAATCTTGGACCGAGTACTCGCTGAGGCGAAAACTGGCATCGAAGCCGGCCGTATCACGCGGCCTATCATCAAGGACTCCGAAGCACGACAGCTTCCATACCTGCAGGCCTGCATCAAAGAGGGTCTTCGAATGTACCCTCCAGTCACTGGTCTACTGGCGAAGAGAGTGCCAGACGGCGGAGCCAAGATTGAAGTGGACGGCGTGGAGAAGTATGCTCCGGGCGGCACGCAGATCGGCTGGAACAGCTGGGGCATGATGCGACACGAGAGCATTTTCGGACCAGACGTCGAGATCTACAGACCGGAACGGTGGCTACCTCGCGACTCAAGCGAGAAGGAGCGCGATCGCATCAGCAGAATGACTGAGACAGTCTCCTTGTGCTTCGGCTACGGCAGATTTGGTTGCCTAGGTCGTGGCGTGGCTACGATGGAGCTGAACAAAGCTATCATCGAAGTAAGTTGTGACCCACACGATAAGAGCCGTGAAAACGCTGACACTTGTACAGACTTTACTGCGCTTCAATTTGCAACCATGCAGTCTGGCCAAGCCCTTCGACGAGATGGTGGTCGGATTCTACGTGCACCAAAACATGAACTTCGTGGTCTCTGAGCGTAAGGAGAACGCTGTTGAGGACGGTCTGCTTGATCATGCTGGCAGCATGGATGCTGGTGCCATTGCTGGCGCTCAAGAGGAGTGAAGAGACCATGAGAGGGTGAGGGCAGTAATGCGTAGCAGCCTGTTAGATTGACGACTCGGTTCCAGTGCTGCATTTCCGGCAAGGCGTTGGTGGTAACTCTTGATGAAGTAAGATCTTAGGTGGTGTTCAGAATGATTAGCAGCAGCGCCACCAGCATTTTCACGATCGCAAATCTCCAACACGCGTGTGTTGCCATGTCCTTTCACAAACCATCCGTCGGTTCGACATTTTGCGCGCCGAAGCCATGGATACATCCACACACGGCAGGCAAATACGCTTCAGTAGCTCGCCGGGATATCGACATCATTTGTACATTCCTGTTCAGCTATGCAACATAATCCGAAGGCACTGCGATTGCAAGATCTGCACCAGCATCATCTCATTCAGACCACGCCCTTCCTACGCGACGCTCTCCACGATTCAATGGGTATCGCACTAAACACTATGACCTCCCCCACAGCCTCTCCTCAAGCCTCCATCTCGCTAGGAGCGTCGGAAAGTTCGTCACTGTCACTTGGCATATCGAACTCGTCCTTCTTCTCCGCTGTCCTGGCCGTCCGTCCTCTGGATGGTAATTTCTCCGTTGCAGCTGGAGCTGCTTTCGTCGCAGAAGTCTTCTTCTGGTTGGCCTTCTGCGCCTTAAGTGTCACGCCCTTCTCACGTACAGCAGTGGGTGGAGGATCGCTTGTGGGCGGTGTTGAGGTGTGGTTCTCCTTGTTGGCTTCTTCGTCGTCGCTTTCGTCTTCTTGCCAATGTTCGAGTTCCTTGTCATCGTCGCCGCTGTCGCCGTCGGCATAGCTCTTCGCGTTGGATACGCGAGCACTCTTGCGTCGTTCTGATGTGGGCGTTTCGCCGCTGGGTCGCTTCTTGGGCGTCTTTGATACCCTGGCGGGCTTCGGGGCTTTGGGAGCTTTAGGATTTTTGCGCGCTTTCTCCTGCTTCACGGCATCTCCATTTGATGCTTTCGCCTTCTTCGCAGCTCGGTGGGATGAGCTCTCGGCAGCCTTGCGCTTCTTGCGAGGATGCAAGTACTCCTTGACGATGTCTTCTACCTCGTCTGCGAAGACATCTGGTAGAAACCTCTTGTCTGAAATCTCCTGGGCCGTAGTATGGTTTGGCATCGCAGCGTATATAACGCTCGGCATCTTAACTTTGGCTGGAGTGATTTGTAAAGACCAACCTTTGTCCTCGGCATAGTAGCGCATCATGGCTTCTGAGAGTTCTCCAAGAATGTAAAGGTGCTCACTCTTCTCCGGATCGATACCGTCCTGGATGCTCTTGAGACGTAGCGCGACATTGTACAGTTGCGGCAGGTTCTGCTCAGTGGCAACGATCTTGAGATAGAACAGGACGTAGGCAGCGAGATCGTTTCGATCTTCTTCGGCTTCAATCGAGAAGTCAGGGTGATGTGCCAGTATGCTGAAGTAGTATGATAGTACCCCTTCCAGGCCGTGCGCATCAGTCTTCGCATACGTCGCGATTCGCGATTTGAGGAAGGTTATGGTGCGCTCCTTGAGGTGTTTCGCAGGCTCGTGTGCATAAAGGAAAAGCAGGCTGTAATACTTGCGCCCGAGCTTTCCTTGACTGAGGTACTTCTTCAAGGTATTGTTGAACCCTGCTCGAACATCCTCCTCTCTATCCTGGGAAACTTTGGTCAGACGGTTGAAGTCCCTGGGCTTGAGCAGCTTCTCGAGGGCCTTGTGGCAGCAAAGCTTGAGAATGAGCTTGGCCGCTGCTAGGCGAAGTTGTATGCGATAGTGCTGAGGCGTCGACTTGCCGCCATTCGATAGTTCTCCTTCCTTCTCGATCAGGGTGTTCAAAAGCCTGAAAACTCGACTAGCATGCGCTTTGACCTCATCGTCTAAGTTCTCGCCCTGTGCTTCGCTAACCTGTCCGCGTAGTGAATTGACGAGAATCTTCAAGGATAGCAGCTTGGCAGTCAGCTTGTCGTCCGTGTTTTCCAACTCCGATGTGTCCTCTTCAGCTTCATCGCTGCTCTCGCTGATTACAGTGGTAGCAATCTCGTCAATGGCTTCATGTTGATCTTCCGTCTCATGCGCCGCAAGTAGTCGTAGCTGACCCAGGGACGCCAGCTTGGCCAAGTACCCATCGCTACCAGCTTTGAAGTTATCAACACATGCTTTCACGATCTCCTTGATGTACATGTCCTTTTTGTCTGCAGAAGAGACCAACACTGTGACTGCATGTTTGGCAGCCCTCGGAGGTGTTCCTCGCGTCGCAAACTTGGTCATCGCTTGATAGAATTCCCTGTCCTGTCCCAGCTCCTTGGGGAACTTGCGCGCGAAACCAGCGCAAGCTTTGAGTGAGTCGGCAGCCGTCGGTTCATTCGGTGACGTGGCTGAAGGCGCTCCTTTCTTCAGAGTATCGCACAGCTCCTTGATGTGCACCTTGAAGACTTGGGGCGCCTTCTCTGCGATCTGGCTGATCACAACTTGTGCCGTTGACGCTAAGCCCTTGTCATCGGTGCGCGAGATCTCGATGATGGCGGGAATGTGGCTTTTGTTATAGACCAGCACTGCAGCAGAACGTAGGAACGGTATGACTGTCTCGATGCTTTTGATCGTAGTCGCATTGGATTCCAGCCGCTTGGTCAACTCCTTCATGGCATTTGTAACCTTCCGATACTCGCTTTCCTGTGATGTGGCGAACTTCGCGAGAGTGTAATTCCGGCGATCATAATGTCTCGTGAAAGATTCCAGATGGAGATGTGCTACCGATGGATCAGGAAAGAAGTTTGACAGAGCAGTGATCCACGCATCAATTTGCTTCACAGCGTCTTTGTTACTCTTCTTGTCGAATTCGCCCTTGATGGCGTCGGCTTCGTTCAGAATCTTGATCAGGTAGGTTGCTTTCGAAGCTTGGTGTACCTGCAATGCAAAGAAGACTTGCTGAGCTTTCGACTCGAGATCGCGCACCAATGCCAGTATTCGCTCGACGCGTATCCTGTCGGGATCAGGTGTGTCATCGCCTTGACTGTCATTCATGCGTTGGGAGTCGCCGTTCGCAGCAGCTTTTGGCTTGAAGGGAGGGAAGCCCACAGGAAGCAGCGATTCGTGTAGAGCTAGCTGTACGTCGGCGTTCAGAGTCCGATCGTTGACGTAGAAGGCCTCGAAGATACGAGACGGTATGGTACCAACGAGCTCTCGTACTCGCTCGCTGCCCTCGACAATGGCTCCAGAAGCAACACCCCATATCTGGCCCACGAGCTGGATTGCAGCACTACGGACTGGTTGTTTCTGATCCTTGATACGGTCTGTCAGGTTCGCCAGCACAGAGCCTTCAGTCGTGGTTCCGCCAGCACTTCCAAGCTTCTGTACGATGGTGTGGTAGTCGAAGGTCGCCACTGCTTGCACTGAAGCTAGTCGTACTTTATCGTCTTGGTCCACTAACATGTCTGAGAAGCCTTTGATCAGGCTTGTCTCCTGGTCCAGATCTAGTCCTTTACCACCTCCAGAGGTGACCAGGATCCGGCCAACTTCTGTCGCCCACGCACTCCGGACTTGGGCTGACTTGTCTCGCCCTCGATTGAAGAATAACTCGTATGCGATAGGATACACCGAGGAGAAAGACTGCGGCGCTGCAGGCCTCAGTAGCACATTATGCACCACAGGGGTGCTGTGCTCGACCAAGCTTCGTGAGGGATATGCTGCAGGCTCAAGTGGAATCAGCGGTGGAGGTCCAGATGCGCCAATACCAGATATCATATCTCCAACCGTCTGCACAGCCAGCGTCCGAAGCGGTATGCTCTCTGCTCCAAGCTCAGCCTCGAGTTGCGGGACTACATTGCGAATCACATCTGGACATGATCGCCACAACTCACGAAGCAGGCGATGTGCTTTCGCCACCTCTTCCATATCGTTCTCCGAAGGGCGGTTGAGAAGACCAGAGTCGGACTCATCGTCACTGTCATCATGCGTGCGCTTCTTACTCTTGCTCTTGATTGGCTTCGCGGTCGACATAGCTTCTGTGGCGTCTATCATGGCAGTGTTGAAGTAGTTCCCAATGTAGCGCACCATCTTCTCATGACAGCTGTTGCACACTGATCGAGCCATGTTGTATGCGGCAGGAACCTCGCGTAGCGTGACATCTGGTTGAGCTTCGCCTTTCTTGCCTGCCTGCAGACTGGGATCCGCTCGTAGGAACTGCGCCAGCATGACTTCGAGAACACCAGGTGGCAAGGTCGCTAGCTCGTCAATTAACGTAACCAGCATACCTGTGAGATTGAATTCAACATTCTTGGACAGCTGCTCGCCACTGCTGCCTCGAATGGTGCCCGCCAATACGTCAAAGCAGTTGGTGAAGAGGCTGAGCATCAGATGATCGGATCCGGGTAGGTCGACCAGTAGTACAATGCTTTTGATGCTGTTAAGAGACTCGACGATCTTGAGATGTTGCGTGTTGTATGCATCGGCAGGATTTGCAAGTGCTGGGACAACCGTCGACACCACCAAGCTGAAGATCTCCTTGAGCTGGCTGGACTTGAACGGCGCATCAGGCGCGAGCAGTCGGAACATCTCGACGATGCACAGTAGTGTCCATGCCTTGACTCCGCTGTCTTTGTGACCCAGTAGTAGCGGGCTGGCGAGCTCTTGCGCCTTGGGCGATATCGTCTTCCTGTCGGCATCTTCCTGTTCGACGTCCTTGAGCTCCGCGTAGAGTGTTTGCAGTCGCCGCAGCAGATCCGCCACCGGTATTGGTCTGCCCGCGCGCCATGTCACCGCCTCGTTGAACTGCAATGTGTGCGCGCCCCGCGCCTGATCAACATCCATCACATCTTCACCCTCATTGTCATTGTCATTCTCATTCTCATTCTCGTCCACCTCGACCTCCGACCCCTCGGGCGGTGAGCTGGGCTCCTTATTTCTGCGTGCGCGCGGCATCTTGGCGGTGTGCTGCGTGTGAAAATCTATTCGATCGGTTGGCGACCATGCGCCAGAGAGGCGCTATATATGCGCAGGTGGTTGGTGTTGAGAGCGTGGAGTCTGGCTAGAGTACCCGATTGAGTTGCTCTCACGCGTGTGGAACGCGTCGTCTCAAGCTTCGAGGCGCGGCACGCGAAGCTGGTCCCGTACATATATTCATTCACAGCCACATGAAGACGAGCATTGTACACGAAAGAGAGGGTAGAATACACGAATGTCCGCTAGATCCATCACATCGTCCTCATACCTCATAAGTCGTAGCCAAACTTCAGCTCATACCTTACTGCGGTATGTCTATCTATACATTCGCCCGTTGGCCCGCATAAAGATCTCGAGTTTACTCTGATATATCCGACCCATTGGTCTGATAGACCACGATCACATCGTCGCCGCCACTAAGGTTGGGTATCGCTGAGAGCGAGCCAGGGAGTCCGGCTTCACCCTGCACCGTGAAGGACGTCTTCTAGTCAGTCGCGGTGTTCTCTACGTTAAAAGAGCCGTTGTAGCCTTTGAACATCAGACTTGCATGGTCTTGGGCGTATACGAAGCGTGTGTAGCCTAGGGAGGTAGAAGGGTGTATGTTGTTGATGGCTGTCGAGGCTGTACAGTGTCAGGATTCATCATACCCGCATGACAGCGACGTTGCTTTTAGTTGGTCTTTGTATTAATGTGATGCGCTGTTTTGTTCGTCCGATTCGTATTGGTATCGCGCCAACAGACTTCGACGTTGATTCTCCCGCTGCTGGCATGGTTCAACATACTGTGCTCTCAATTGACCATCATGAGATATGTCACGGTGTCGGAGCCCCTGTGAAGCACAAGAAACCTTAGCCAAATGCTCGAAAGTCGTGTGCCTCACCTCATGTCTGCCATCATGTTAGAGAACTTACCAGCTGTAACAACCAACACCCGCATGTCCATTTCTCTCTATGAACTCTTGCTGAAACTCCCGTTCATCGCCGCCCTCTCGCCATTCAAGCTGCTGAAATGTCGTATCATCCTTTGCATCCCCTATGTGCATACCAACTTCGCTCGAGGCATTGGCTGACGCATTCTCGTTCGGGAGAGGCATGTGATCGTAGTCGCCGTCGCCATAACGATTGCCGTACCAGCACGCCTGCATGCCATTTATCGTTTTGTCCTGAGCAATATAGAAAACATGCCAAGTGCTGAAACCATTGACATTGTACCTTACTGCGGGCAACGGTGTGTTGTTCTTCGCATTGCTGGCTACGAACTCGGAGATGTCGCCACCCAGCCAATCGCCGTCAGAGCTCAGCTGTTTCCACCGGATCTGTCCAGTGTAGTGTTGAAGTACATGACAATGCTTCCTTGGGTGCCTGCCTGAAGATCCCGGCGGAAGCTCTGTGAGGCTGCAGCAATGCCAAAACCATTGAATGCACCTTGTATACAGTAGTCTCTGGGATCGATGGCACCGCCAATCATGTGGTTCATGTCGGTAGACTGTGAAGGCGAAGCGGAGTCGTTCGAGCTGCGGCAATCGTTAATCGCATCCTTTCTACTTCAGTAGCCATTGCTTACTCTTTGCTATTCGACAGGCCAACAGCCAGGCCAATAGCCAGCGCTATGATGACGCTCACCATAATAAATAATCATAGTCAGGGTAGGCCACATATTCGCATCTTCTGCGACCTTGTGTCTGGATGTCTCTCGTACGCTTCTGGTAGCACAGGAGGTATCACCACTTCCTTACACTCATCATCAGGTTTGTACAACTCCGGATATGGAGCAACTGATCCCGAAGGAGACAAGGGCGGCGATCGTTTGTCGAATAGTTTTATGTTGCATTGACTCTCGTGTGCTGTGGCATATTGAGGTGTCGGAAGATCCTTATCGCCTTAGAAGTTCTGAAACTGCTAATAAGGCGGCAATGCATTGCTATCCTTCCCTCAACGCCGTCCGAGTTCAAGCACGCAGAACACGCTCGACACATCTGCTCTTGCTGATAGTCTCGAGGCGCGCCTCGTACTCATAAATACTCTGTGAACCGCGGGCTGCCTTTATCTGAGGATCTGGGGCAAGGACTATCCGTTCGGTCCAATTCGAAAGCGAATGCTTGCACGAGGTCCAGCCTCAGGCAATGTGCGATTGTTGCTCAAACGATGAACACAGCTACTCCCTCGCAGTATTTCCCCGCTGCCTGTCACTATCAGTTGCTGTGCATCGATGAGAAGCCCGCGTGGTAGTCCGCCGGACAGGGCCATACAACACTGCGCTACGGCGAGTTCCTTCAGATGTCAAGACAAGATTGGACGGATAGTTCAGCTGTGCCTTGACAGGATGCGGCCATGTGATGGGCGGCCTTGCATCAAAGTTTGAGACTTTGGCGCGCAGGGTGTACGGTAGCTATTCTCGCACACACTTCCACTGCTCGCCTTACAGGTTTCGCGGAATGTCTGAGGTAGCGAATGTTGTACCAGGCTCGCTATGAGGAAGCTGTGAGCCACTGGACCTTGCTAGGAGATGTGCCATCGGCACTGTTCTTAGTCACCTACACCCTACAAAAGTCCAAGGCCGATCTGACAAGAAGTATGTCGAACAGATGCCATTCAAGTGCACTGCGACGATCGAGAAAGCCGTCATTCGCGAGGCTTATACTTACAGACTCGTTCTGACAGGTAAATCCAGATCGGCTCATGTGTTGTTAAACTCTGTATGGTCCATCTCTTCGTGGTGCATGTACTCTCTTCGTACCCTACGACTTGCGCTCATATCCGCCGAAGCACTGCTACTTTTAGAGGAAAGGTAGAAACGCGTGAGATGCCCATGCCCATCAGTTGTCGAACAAGGAGTCCACCGTCCGTCATCAGTTCGAAGTATCTGCCGAAATCGGGATGCCGCTGATCTGCTTTTCAGCTGAGCTCGGACAGCGAGCTGCTCCGTGAGGAATGCATGTCTGATAGGCGGAAGCTAGATATGCATGACATGCACGGCAGCTCGGGTGAAGTGATTTGGGCAGCGTAGTAAGCATGTAAGTGGAGGAGGAAAAGGTCGACGAGAAGTTGTTGAACGGAGTGAATGACGAAACAGGCGGATGATTCGCGTAGAACTAGCCGTTCGGCAGCGCACGTGGCGGATGGTGGCGCAACTCTATTTCTCTGGAACCAGCCACGATTGCACGTTCCCTGCACGCGACATTGACACGACAGATGAGAAGAGTGGTTGTCACTGGACTAGGCGCCATCACGCCGCTTGGAGCTGGCATCGGACAGACATGGCGCCGCCTCTTGGAGTCACATAGTGGCATTGTCTCGACATCCGCGAGAGGACCGCAGTTTGAAGCACTGCCCAGTCGTGTCGCCGGTCTGGTCCCAATGGGAAGCCGTAAGAATGGAGGGTGGCAGGCGAAAGATTGGCTGCTAGCAAGTGAAGAACGTCAGATCGCCCTCTTTGCCCAGTACGCCATAGCATGTGCTCAAGAAGCGCTAGATGACGCTGGATGGCATCCGACGAAGCAAGAAGATCTTGAAGCTACGGGTGTCACCATAGGCTCTGGCATTGGCAATCTCGACGAAGCTTACAACACTTCGATCTCCTTTCACGAGTCTGGCTATCGTAAGGTATCGCCTCTCTTCGTCCCGAGGCTTCTCATCAACCTGGCGGCGGGACATGTCTCTATCAAGTATGGCTTCAAAGGCCCAAACCACGCCGCCACGACAGCATGCACTACTGGTCTACATGCCGTTGGAGATGCTTCCAGACTCATAGCCTTTGGAGATGCTGATGTTATGGTTGCTGGAGGTGCCGAATCTTGCATACACCCTCTGGCCGTGGCAGGATTTGCGAGAGCGAGAAGCTTGGCGACTGGCTGGAGTGATGACCCGCCTGCCTCTTCTCGCCCCTTCGATCGAGACAGAGCCGGCTTCGTCATAGGCGAGGGCGCTGGTGTTATGATCCTTGAGGTAAATCTGTCGAAAAAGCTGTACGACGGTGCGTGCTGACGGCGAACAGGAACTCGAACACGCAAAAGCTCGCAACGCCAAGATATATGCAGAAGTCAAGGGCTATGGTCTGTCGTCAGACGCCTACCATATGACCGCACCAAAGGAGGACGGTTCTGGGGCTTACTTAGCCATGAAACAAGCCTTAAAGCATGCTCAAGTCAAGCCAGCCCAGATCGACTATATCAATGCTCACGCAACTTCGACCCGCCTGGGTGATGCTGCCGAGAATCGGGCCATCAAGACTTTGCTCCTCGGCGAAGATGGTAAGCAGAAGGCATCGCAAATTAACGTCAGTAGCACCAAAGGAGCAATCGGGCATCTACTCGGAGCGGCTGGCGCGGTCGAAGCGATCTTCAGTACTCTATCTATCTACGATGTATGTCCACCTGAACAATGCATAGACCTAAGCACGATGGTCGCTGACTCTTTTAGAACGTGCTGCCGCCCACGTTGAACCTTGATAGCCCAGGAGACCCGCCTGAGGACTTTGACTGCAACTACATTGCGAAAGAAGCGCAGCAACAGACTATTAACGTGGCTTTGACGAACAGCTTCGGCTTCGGAGGGACCAATGCCAGTCTTTGTCTCGCCAAGTATGTTTGAGGCATGATATCGACGGAAGATGCTCTTATCTCTTGCGTGACAGCAGCCAATTGATACCCCGCTGTACACCCCACCAACAGGACCTTGCAGCATCGTCGGCCGAATCCGCTTGCAGAGCTTCAGCATCATGCACAGAAAGTTTCTGCATTGCCTGACTACATCGTCTGCCTCGTGAACTTCTAAGGAGCTCAAACGATGGAGTCCTACTCGGAACAACGACCGATGCTGGCAAGACTGAAAAAGGCAGCAGGACGATATCATGAGCAGATACCATGGATACGACGCCTTCCAGCTCCAGCAGTGGGCATCATTGTTATCCTCGCAGCGGTACAGATCGTAGTCTGGTTCGCTGTCGGCATCGTTCTGCGATTCCACACAGCACTCATCTCCACTGCAGTGCTGTCATACACCCTGGGACTTCGACATGCCTTGGATGCAGATCACATATCAGCAATTGATCTCATGACTCGACGCCTGGTAGCCTCCGGCCAGCGACCGGTGACTGTGGGCACCTTCTTCTCTCTGGGACACTCGACCATTGTCATCGTTACCTCGATTGTGGTAGCTGCCAGCTCCGCAGCAATACAGGATCGCTTCGGGTCTTTCTCCGAGGTCGGCGGCATCATTGGCTCATCAGTTTCTGCGGCGTTCCTCATCATCTTGGGAGCGATGAATGGCTGGATACTGTACAAGCTGTATCAGCAGCTCCAAAAGGCTATCGCTTCGCCCGTAGGCCAGGAAAGCCTTGACTTCTCCTTTGAAGGTGGCGGCTGTATGACGATGCTGCTTCGACGGACATTCAAACTCGTGGACAGACCTTGGAAAATGTACCCGCTTGGGGTTCTGTTTGGTCTCGGTTTCGATACGTCTTCGGAGGTCGCCTTACTTGGCATCTCTTCCATCCAGGCTGCACAAGGCACATCTATCTGGCTGATCCTCATCTTCCCCATCCTCTTCACTTCTGGAATGTGTCTACTGGACACCTTCGACGGTGCAGCGATGATGTCGCTGTACGCTTCTGCTCGACTTGCCAAAGACGCCATCGCAGTCCTGTACTACCAGTGTGTGCTCACAGCCGTAACGGTGGCGGTGGCAATTGCAATTGGTGTCCTGCAACTCCTAACCATGATCCATAACGTGCGACCGGACTTCACAGGGCCCTTCTGGGACGGGGTAGACGTCGCTGGGGACAACTACGATATCATCGGTGGCAGTATTTGCGGCAGCTTCGTGGTATTTGGTCTGTTATCTGTGCTGCTGTATAAGCCGTGGCGGAGGAGCATTGATCGGCAAAGAGAGGCTATCGTGGTCGATGACGATGAGCGAGACTCTTCGCAACTTGGAAGGGTCGAAATATTGGATGATCAGCAGCTTGTTGATACATCGACGGGCTCTCCAGATGGTGACTGGCGAAATGATACAGGGAAGGGACAAGATGTGAAGACGGCTGTGAGACGTATAGGCGAAAGCTCGACGGGCAGTGCTTGACCAGAGCAGTACCACGTTGGGTCATTCATTGGTCACATCTTGCCTGCCAACGTAATGGTTCACAAAACGAAGTGCCATGATCACCGGCCGAGCACCCATGCCTTCGGCCCGCCAAAGCCCAAGAACTCTCGTCGCTCATCACAGGGCCGCACCTCACTGCCCAAGTATTCTATAGATAGGATAGTCATCCCCCTCACTCACCGGCACAATCCCAAATGTAACATACGAATCAATACTCTCGGGCTCCAGCGCCACAAAGGCCAGCGCCGCATTCTGCTGCCTCGTGTTCACAAGGAAGCTCCCAACAGGCAGCCGCACTTCCTTCTCGATCGGTGCCGTGGTGACCGTATTCAATACATGTCCCTCGTAAATGCTGTCGCCCAAACTGCTGGATGTGATATTGAAAGCCTGGACTTTGCCGCGATACCCGTAATCGAGAGTCTGCACTTCCAAAAGGAGGATCTGCAGCCGCTCTGCAACGTCCGACCATGTTCGAGGAACGAGGTATGCCTCTGGGCGCCGGCGAGTAAGGTTGGCGATTGCAGGGCGTGTTTCGTAGAAGTCGATTACGGGATCGACGACACTGCCGTTGCGGCGGTCGACGAAGGTGAATGGCTGGCGAGTCAGGTTTGCTCTAGGGGAGTCCGTAACCACAATATCATCCCTCGAGCTGATAAAGTCTTCCCGTGCGTCTTCCACGACTGAGCGAACCTCTTCGGTGTTGTCTCGCGCGTATTCTAGGAGTGCTTCTAGTTTGATCAGAGTTGTGGCGACGCGGCGCTGGAAGTGTTGATCTGCGAGACGGATTCCACGCACTTCGAAGAGGAAGGCGATCGTTTGGGTTAGACCGAAAGCGTTGCGGCCGCTGCGAGGTTGGGTCGCTGGGCCGTCGAGGATGATGCGGTCTCCGGATGTGCTGGTGGCGGCATTGGTTACGTATGGACCGAGGCGTAGACCGTAGCTCTCTAAGCGGTTTTGAAGGGCTGTGGTTAGGGTGGTCTCGAGGTATGTGCGGATGCTTTGATGCCTGTTGAGGTGTATGCCGCCCGCGATGAGGCTGTGTGGTGTTGTTGGCTGTGTTCTTTACGAGTGCAGACTGCTTGTTTACCCATCATTAGCGTGCTGGTAGATCCCACCAAATACCGTCGATGCAGTGAACTCGTGTAGATCGATGGCAAGGTGCGGATTGAAGTCGCTGAACACTTGCTTGATGTCTCTCGACTGTTGTCGATCAAGCTTGATGTGTTCCCGGTTGGGATCTAGGTTCGAGGCAAGGACTCGTTGAAAGTACGAAACGCCGTCGACATTGTACCTTGGCAGGACCTTGATGTCCATCTATCCAAGGAGCGAGGCCGTCCAGGTCTGATTGGCGTCCATCTTGCCTAGAAGTGCAAGGGCACCTTGATCAGAGGCTGGTTCGTTTCCATGGATGGCAGCTTGGATGTAGACTTTTAGCTTCGTGCCGTTGGAGTAGTTGGGTGAGCTGGATAGGTAGAGGTACGGTATTGAGCGCCCTTCTTCTGATAGGAAGTCTGCTGTTTGGTACGATATCCAATCATTGCGACTTGCGATGGACCGGATGAAATAGTCTTGACCGATGTTAACACAGCCTGCATTGCCATATCATTGGCGGGACGTACCCAGTTCGTAGAGATCCGTGGGACCTTTGGTTCCATTTGACCACCCAGCCGGCAAAGTACCTGTGTTGATAAATGCAGGCGCAATGAGACTGATGCCTTCAACGTCGGGAAACGCAGCGCCAAGTACATGGTTGTCCTTGATCGTTGTTAGGTAGTTGTTGCCATAGGTCAATTGCGCTGATACTGTTAGTAGTGCAGCAGTGACGAAGAAGCTGAAGATATTGCGCCAATCCATGTTCGCGGCCGAATTGCCTATATGCGTCGAAGTGGATTGAGCAACTAGAAAAGTCCAAGACTTACTACTCGACAGCGGCCCTTTGCTGATTTATGAAGATCGAAGTTGCCCGAAGTACTTCTTGGACAGCACGATGCATCCTGCAAAGAGTGCTCCACAGTATGTCACTGCGTCTCCGTGCTCAGGTACCAGGCTTGCGGAACCATCTCTCGAGTCGCCATCTCACAGGCATACACAACAGGCTACGCCGCCATCACAATGAAGGATTACGCTCGTTGATCGACTCTGTCGCCACCAAGACACGATGAAGCTGAGGTTGAGAGAGACATCTCTACAATTGCGGCGAACCTCGGCTTCGTACCATGAATGTTCGGTTCAATACCGAGGCGAATGTTGGTGTGTTAGCGGTATGAGCATGCAAGAAATGGGTGAGGTACAGTACACACAATAGAAGTATGGTGCGCTTGAAGCACGCTCGCATGTGGAGCACAGCACCATGAAATCTGTCTATTGCCCAGGTAATCGAGGTCGATATTCGATGCACCCTAACTAAGTTTACTGGGAGTGGGCTTGACGTGCGACCGTGCTTCACAGGCGCAAGACTTCTACAGGAGGAGCGATGGATCCAAAAATGGAATGCCTCGGATCATCCTTCCGCCGAGGGGCAAAATCTAGCAATCTTGAAATTGAGACAACCCGCAGTGGATATTGTGCCATTGACAGCACGGTCGAGGCCTACGATGGACAACATAGCCTTTTCGACAGCGCCGTGTCTCTGAGACTACGTCTTGAAGCTTGGCCGTGAGTGATTTCCTACATGCAGTCGGAAGTATTCTAGAAGCCAGCTGTCGCTAATAATTGCATCTAGATCCTGAGAGTTGAGCGCTACTACAGTGGTTCACCCAAGCACAATTGAATCATCAAGCCAGCCAGAAGTGCAGCTCACTTGCCCTTTAGGGCACGCTAGCTTTATGCAACGATCGAGCAATACCCATGTTTTGTGTTGCAGGCCAGACATGAGTATATAAAATCCTTACACTCACACGATGGCCTACGCCATTCTCGAGCACGACGAGCACGACGAGCCAGACTGCCTCAAGCATGACAATCTCAACGAGTGAGACAACTTCAAGCATAACAACCTCGGCGAGCGGAGTGACAAGCACTACGAGCGAGATTAGTACCAGCAGCACCAGCGGAACCACGACTACCGCCACGATACCTGTCCCAAGCTGTACGCCCGGCCTGATCTGCAGTGCTGGCAATTATCGCTACAACATCCGCTGTGGAGAGCTGATTACAAGTGGATCAAACCCCAACACTCCCATTCCAGCCGCAGACGCAGTCGGTTGCACAACCGTCTGCGACAACGACTTGACTTGTGTGGCATTCTCTTACGACTACGGCACGGGCATCTGTACAACCTACTCGCCTTTGGGAGATCAGTATACGACGCGGGCGGAACCTTACGGCGTTGTGGGCTTGTACGAGCAGGGGGATTGTCCGCTGTAATTGTCCTGACATACTCCGCGGGAGGTGGTCAAATGATATGTTCTTGGACGGAATCTGTCTGGAGCTTGGAATGCGTAGACATGTATCGTATTATACAATCCATAGCATTAAACTTACGACCGTCTGATAAAGATTGGGGCAAAAGCTTCAGAGACAGGTACATTTTGGGCGTGACTACAAATGGAGCTTGCGTCATCCCGGCTCACGGCATAGGATAGCTCTTTGCAAACAACTCCCTGATCTCCTGCAGTGCATATCCCTTCGCCAACGCTAGTTGCAGCAAGATCCTGGCCTTTTGCGGGTTGTAAAATCCACTTCCAATCATAAAGTCCATATCATCATTCGGCACGAACCCATCCGCACTCCTATGACTCGCTACAATCGGCACACCCGTGGCATTGAACAGATTCTCCGCTGCGGTCTGCGCTACCGAAGAGATACCCCCAGCACCAACACCAGCGAAGACAATACCTTCCGCACCATCCGCAACAGCCAAGCTAGCAAGTTCAGGGTCCATGTCTTCGTGAGCGTACAGGATATCGACTTGTGGTAGGGTTGTTGAATTCCCAAGCTCAAGGTAGGGCTGTCCGACCGGTCGCGCTGGGGCGTAGTAGAAGTATGGAACCTGGTTGATGAAGAAGCCAAGTTGGCCAGCTTCCGTGCTGAAGAAAGTGTCTAGGGAGTTGGCGTTGTTTTTGGTAGTGTAGAAGGCGCTGCCGATGCGATCGTTGAGCGTGATCATGGTGCCTCTGTGCTTCGCATTAGATGCAGTGGCGAGGGTCACGGCTTGGAAAAGATTAAGTGGCCCATCGGCGCTGAGGGCTGTAGCTGGTCGCATGGCGCCGACGATGACCACTGGTTTCGTTGAGTTGACCACCAGATCCAGGAAGAAAGCAGTCTCCTCCAGTGTATCTGTGCCGTGCGTAATGACCACTCCTGAGATGTCGTCCTTGATAAGCTCGTCGTTGACTTTGGAGGCAAGCTCTAGCAAGATCGTCTGGTTGATGCTGCCGCTTCCGACATTGCTGACTTGGTAGCCACGAATGTTGGAGACATTCAGGATCTCTGGGACGGCATCAACAAGATCTGAGATCCCCAGACCGACTGAATATCCAACGGTTTGGGTGTTGGTGGTGCCCTGACTTGCGATTGTTCCTCCAGTGCCAAAAATGGTGATATTTGGCAGGCTGGCATTGACTGGTGTCGTCAGATCGTATTCAACAGCCCTTGGTGTATGCCAGGATAATGGTGATGCTCCCGTGGCTACAGCGAGGCCCAAGAGGGTATGAGCAATCATGGTGGACGATAGTTGAATGACGACTGACACAGGAACAGGTCGAAGACACGTTTGAGCTCGACTGACATTTTTATAGTCGCAAGGGCTGACGATATCGGTAAAAGCCGCGATAGACCATTCATTCTCTCGTAATGAGCTTTTGTTGTTCGCACGCCGGCAGATGTAAGAACGTGAAGTTAATGTTGCCGTCTGCACGATACGTAGCCTTGGCACATGATAGGCGCGCGTTATCTTCGGTCGGGCGAAACAAGACCCATATCAAAACTTCTCAATCCTTCTTCGAGGCATTGGCATTTCTAGATAGTGCAAGCCGCCGAATATAATTGTCATCAAAGTATGCCGTGCTCAGATGTGGATGCCTTGAAGCGACTGTGCCGTTGACAGCGGGCATCGAGAGTGGTCAGCCGGGCAACTCTACTTACCCCCAGCGTAGGCACATGGACCGTTTAGGAAGAGCCATGTGGTTTATCATACAGACAATCTGCATGTGGCTCTTCGATCGTTGGACGCCGAAATTTCTTGAGCGATACGGTGTGATTTGAGCCGGTGCTGACGATCGTGGTATTCAATCATTTTGGCCTCAGCGGCCGTCGTTACGGTTTGAGATGACACTGATTTTGTAGAGCGGCCTCGAGTCATGGGTTCCTCGTGCGAGTCTCCTGGATGCTGTCCACCTGGTGGCCACCTGATGGCGTTTGTAGAGGCAACAGCGGATTCGGCACAATAACTCGAGTATTTGCTGCGAATTCCTGTCGCTTTGATGGGGTCCGGCCGCTTCAACGAGCGACGGGAGTCTTCTGTCTCGCGAGGAGAAGCTCATGCACCGCCATACGGATGCACTTGACAGCTCGCGACTGTGCCGCCGGCATGCTCATTGCAAAGCACACTGCTAGGTGTCTCTCTAGCATGTGGTAAGGGTCTCTGCGATAGATGGTGATGCTTCAAATCTGATGCTTCAGATCTCCACTTCCGAGCTCACGAGCATGGTACTCAAACGAACGTCTGCGGCCAGAGATCGCCCTCGAGATCTGTGATTGAGAACTTTGGGATATGAGGTCCTTCAGACCCATCCAAAGAATCTCTGTGGAGTAATGCAGGTGCAAGACAACCATCTTCGATAGGAGTTGTTGACGCTTTATGAGTCTGTGAAAGTGCGGCCGAATCGCTCCACACACTTTGTCGTTCCTGGTGGCGCATCCACGCCTCGCAGAGAGTGTCTTCGGCGTTGACTGAATTGTTCTTCTCCTTACTGCGATTCCACTTGGTCCGATCGAAAGCCCGACGTTGCTGCTTGGAGATCCTGTGCGGTTCTGAACGTGCCGGTTGTGTGATCAACGTATGCCACTCTAGCTCGCCTGAGCGCCGGTCGCGCGATGAATCAGCTGGCGTGTCACGATCGCTGCTGCGAGTAGAAGCCCTTCTCGCGCTCCTAATGACTTCTGCCAGCAGGGAGGCTTCTGCTGTTGTGAACTCAAGCCCACCAAGGGTATCGGCGTACTCCACAAAGGAATCATTCCAGTAGGCCGGTCCTTCGTGCGAAGACGATGCAGACTGCTGTGCCTCCATGTTGCCTGAGGTTTCGATCCAGTGTGGAGATGGAAAACCGAAGGCTGTGGGAGACGTCAGCACAAGCAATCATATACGTCGTCGGCGCTGTAGTGGCGGGCTAGCCAACGGTCCCTGCCAACGGGTTGCCAGCATCATGTTCTTTAACCGCAATTGCCGAGCATAAAGAAGTACAACTTCATCTCGTCACTGCACAATCGCATCGATGGCCACCTTTTCCCAAATTCGCACCGCCGCGAATAGCTCGACCGCCGTTAGAACTACCATCCAGTACAATCCGCAAGGTACTGCACAATAGCGCTGTTCGCACCACCGTCAGCAAGATGCTGTGCGCACGATTCTCGCGCGAAACAGGGAGATGTGCTTGTACTCTGCGACACCTCTCTCGGAAAGAAAGACAGGCAGCAGTCTTCACGCTTAGTTACTGAGTGAAGTCCCAGAGTCCAGAGGCGTTGGCTTCGCACGTCGCCTTGACGGCGAGATGCCGTACTTCGCAATATCGAGTACTAATGCGCCGTGCGAGACCCTGGGTTCACCTGAAATCCAAACTGGAAGTGGAAGGGCTGTAGAGGTGGTGCGCCTGAGAAGCACATAGACCACAGCCTGGCATGTCCCAGCAGCTGAACCAGCTGGTCAGCAGAAGAAACAATTGAACGACCCTTTGAGTTTTCATAGCTAAGACCGAGATCGATATGCCTGAAGTCACCTCTTCCGCTCTGCTTTCGCTTTTCTCTCCATCGCCCTCCACACCTCTCTTTTCGCTGACTGGTGAGTGCCACAGCAACGCAATCTCCCACCATGCACTTTTACAGCATTTTTCTCGCAGCTTCCGGCCTGCCTGCGGCATTCGCTCGAGGACTATTAGCGGAACGAGTGGCTGACTCGGGTAAGTGGAGATTTAGAGCAGTAGTGGCTCAGCAAGGCACCGTACCTCGCTTCTAGCTTTCTTGGGCAGTACGATCTCGCGTGGATGGGAGCGGATGATTTTTCACGGGGCTGGCGATAGTGACACCGGATGTGCTGTACGTACAGCTAACATACTTCCCTTGACAGCAACTCCGACAAGTACCTGTTCGGGCGCTGGAATCGACGGTTACGGGCCTATACCGACAGGATGGGGATGGAATTATGAATGGTAGGTAGCAAGTGCTTAGAGATGGCGGAAATAAGAATACATCTTCAAGGACCGTGAACGACCGGAGGGCCTTCTCATTCGCGTGAATGCTAGCAGCATCGTCCAAGGTGAAATGCTGCAGCCACCGCGACCGACTTGCCACGTGCTATTGATTTGACGACTTCTACAGGGGCTGCAACCTAAGGCACCATCCGAAGAACCCCGTCTTTGAGTTCATTCACTACCACGACTGCCAGAAGTGTTACCAGCCCGAAGACCGCTTCGACAGACTGGGCGGATGGGAAGAGCACGCACCACCAGAATCGCTCTGCAAGGCCCTCCCACGTGGTCCTCTTTGGCCACAACTTGTAAGTGACCCACCATATGAGGACATTCTGCGTTGTGAGGACATTCTGACGAACAACAGGTTCGATACACATACAAGGAGCTGAATGGCAAAGCTAGCTGCCAAAGGATGTACCTACGTGGCAGTGATGGCGTAAACGACCAGGAGTTTCACAAGATCATTTTCCAGCGGGTGAGGAAGTGGGATAAACATGGGATCGAAAAGCAAGATTCGCCGGTAGCTCAGACGTGCAAGGTTTCGGTTTATCCTGTGGGTGATTTCAACTGCGAGGGAGAGCCTGTTGCTGGTGAGCGATGGTCCGGTCCGTTGCGGAAAGGTAGGCGGTATGCTGACGATGCGTGTAGTCTTTGGCGACGATGATGACAGGAAGTGCTTGGAAGTGACGGGGCAGAATGTCAAGGTTGAGTGCTCGATGATGTACTGAGAGGCCGGACGACTGAGTGCCAGACGGGAGGGGCGTATGTAATTACGATCACGGTAATTTGGTGTTGTCGCCGCCGTGGAGATGTGCACACGCGTGCCTTCCACTTTTGGTGCGATTATGGCTCAAGCCGAAGGCAGAAGCGGCACTTCAGCGACAAGCATCTTTCTGAGACCGATTTCAGTACATAGTCTTTCGTCGACAATCTTCACCACCTGCACAGCGCCCGGAGTCCACTGACGCCTTGCCGTTAGAGGACCTCCAAGCCGCATCGTAACCACCAGGTAGCTCTCTTCACTCGGTGACTCGCCGTTGCCACCCACTGACTCCTGACAGAACTTCACCATGAACCCCTTCCAGGAGCGCATGATGACTTACCAGCGTCCTCCATATCCATTCACGGGAAGCTGGGGTGACTGCCTCTTCGAGAATGATAACGATCTCGACGTCGTCGCCAAGTTCGATCGTGCTGCTGGCTTGAAGGAACTTGAGGACGCAGCCAACGCCAACGCAGGCGTTCCAGTCAAGTACTCCGTATACGCCAAGAAGTGTTCCTGCCCAGCCGCCATCAAAGCGGTTCGCAAGCATCTGGACTCTGGTGCTCTGGCTAAGCTCGCCGCGAAGCAGGTCGCCAATTACTTCAACCCCATCAAAACCAGCGACTACACGATCAACGGCTACACCTGCGTCATCCTAGGAGCCTGTGCTATGTCGCTTGGCTGCACCACCTTCGAGTTGCTGAAGGGCTACCACATGTTCTTCGACACCTACAAGAAATTCATGCTGGGTATCTTCGAGACAACGCCGCTCACCGACGACGCGATGGATCAGATTGAGAAGGCTCTAAAGGGCAACAAGAGCTTCAAGTCCGGTGTACCGTACGACTTCGGCTCTCAGACCTGGGAGGAGTATCGTGATCACAAGATCGCTGAGGGCTACAATCCAGCTAATGCCTCCCCTTGCTGGACTATGAATCACGGCGGTCGCCCCGAGCAATACAAGCCTACTCGCAAGCCAACAGCCGAAACTATCAGCATGGTGGGACCCGCCATGAAGGAAGACCTGGGACACCAAGGCGATGGTTGCGGCTCGTGCAACAAGAAGGACGCGAAGCTCCACTGCGCTCGCTGTACGACGCAAGTCTACTGCAACAAGGAGTGCCAGAAGGAGGACTGGTCTCGTCACAAAGCGTGCTGTCGTACGCCGTCCGATACTCAAGCGATGCAGCTCAACCTGGACAGATGGGTGAACGTCTTCGACATGGGTGGCGGCGCTTAAGGGAGACTGACGGAGCCCGTGGAGATGCCTTCGGTCAGCGAGTTGAGAAATGGGACACTGCAGACACTATGTTTGCTCATCGAGGGCTGCATCTAGGGAGATGGCTTTATACCACTGAACGTCTCAAGCGTGTATCTTGATATTTTGGCATTGCGGTAGAGCAGCAGATAGCTCATAGCGACGATCTGGCATTGTGTTGTGCGGGCAGGCTGTGCGTCCTGTGCATGCGAATGGATTTCAATTGCATTGTCGCTACTGCTGATAATCGGGCCTCAGGCATCTTTGTTCACGCCGACATCGGCCGACGAAGTTCAGTCGCGTGTATCTGGATCAACACCGCCTTCGCTCTGACTGTCAACACCGATATGGAAGTTCAATATGCAGGGACAGATCATCTAATCAACATTTCGCTGTCAATGGATCGAGACCGCGGTCACATTCGCCACAATGTGTTCGCCACATCGATTGCAGCCGTCGCAGACCCATGGCACATGCTGTATGCGGTAGCCAACGCGTGCTGCACGTTCCAGGCCGCTCACTCACTCACTGTTCATGCAGCCAGCGACCACACCCAACCCTGAAGATGCGTCCGAGAACGTGGTATTTTCAATCGATCGCACGCTACGAGGACGCAATCGTCCAAATGACATTGCGCAGAGTCCCGCCATTTCTGCACCCCTTAGCCTTGACAGCCAGTAAGTTTTTGGCATTTTTCGCGTCGCATACCGGCAAGGTTAGTTAGGCAGTAGTGTGCGACAGGAGACTACTGTGTCAAGACGTCACGCCGCTCCGTTGGCACACGTCGCTCTAGCTCCAGCGTTGTGACAAACAGTCCAAAATTTGCAGTACTGATATCAGATGTTCACTCTGGAAAGTCGTCAACGTCAACTTTGACAGACCATCACATTGTCCAGTCAGAGTCCGCCCACTCGCAGAAGGGGACTCAGTGCTCGAAAGCTCAGATCAGCAGCTCGCAATGAGTCAAGGACAACACCCTGCAGAAGATCAACACCCACGAGTCATTGCAAGCTCCGTCTTACCACGCACACTCAAGCCGCGGTCTCTGACATGCTCCTGCATGCTGCGTGATCGGCTCGTAGCGGCCAGGAACTGGTATAGAGGGCATTGAGACCGCAATTCAGAGTTTCTTGCATATTCAGATACAGCTATGCAACCGCTTACATCGACCTCGATCCGGCGCCGACATGCGAATCACGACTACGGTGCATCGATTGCTGGTCGCACGCCTACCGGAAGCAAGAACGAATAACTCCGACACCTCCATGTTAACACTACCAGCTTGCGCTGAAGCATGCATCGAACGAATTCGATGTGGTCCTGGAGAACCATGCTATTGCGAGACGAACGAAGCTGTACAGCGAGCACTGTCCACCTGTGTGCAGGACTCGTGTGCCGAGCTAGGAGTAAATGCAGCTCTGAATGCCACGTTCCAGGAGCAAACCCTGCGAGCAGATGCATGCGATTTCCCAAGTCGAGACAAATCTTCCGTGGCCCTGGGTGTGTCCTTTGCGCTCTTTGGACTGGCGAGCCTCAGCATGCTGGCCAGAAATCTTTCGCGCTATACTTTGACCAGCAGACGGAGCTTTGGCATGGACGATACTGCATTGGTGCTGACCTATGCCGTACTTGTGGCTCTGGCGGTCAGCACATTCTACGCACAGCGATATGGACTCGGGAGAAATGTGTGGGACGTTGGAGGGAAGGATCTTGAGTTGTTCCTGCGGGTAAGTCAGTCTCTTATCCAGACAAACGCGGTTCTAAAGATATACAGTGGCAATTCACAGGCAGTATATTCTACTATGCCATCGTCTCTGGAGCTAAGGTCACCTTCGCATTGATCTTCCTTCGAAGCTGGCCAGGGCACACGAGACACTGGTTCATTGTGTGCTGTCGTTTTGCCATCTTCGGCTCGATCGGCTTAGGAATCTCCTCGATCCTGACCACGATCTTTGCATGCTTACCGATCAGTGCCAATTGGAATCTGGCATTTACTCAAGACGAAAGATGTGCAGTCAATCGTGGAGCCGCGGCTTACGCATTCGGCGGCTTTGATGTCTTGCTCAACGCCGTCTTGCTCCTTCTGCCAGTACCCAAGCTGCTGAGACACAGATCGACTGGAATACAGACGCTCAGGTGAGATTCGACGAGCTGCTATTCATCAAATTGGTACTAACTAGCGTATGAGCAGTGTCCTTGTGGCCTATTTCTTTGGGCTTGTCGTTGTCGTTTGCAGCATCGGACGACTCACAGCAATAGCTGCCACCGAAGCCACGAGCAACCCAACATGGCATCTCATGTCAATTGACCTGTGGTCGCTGGTCGAGTGCAATTGCAGCATTGTATGTAGCTGCCTCCCTGCCCTCGGGTCCTGGCTCCAGCGCTTGAGAAGTAACGAGTCGTCGTTTTGTAGTGTAAGGCTCACTGGCGATGATCGACCACGTTGGTCTCTGCGCCGGTCCTTGATCCAGGACCAGGCAGCGCCTTTCCCGAATATCGCCTCTCTGCGGCCAAGTCATAGTCGACAGAACCTTCGAGGGGGACTCCGATCGCTCAGAGTTCAGTCGCCCACTTGCGATGAGAAGTCCTGGCGGCCCAGCGGAGAGACAGACGTTGACAGAGGGACCAAGCCAAGGGAACATCAGATGGAGGCGATGGTGAAGTTGACTTCAGACGTCAAGTTTCCCAGGCGAGCTTACACGCCGAACAGAGTATCAGAGCGGAAGACGCCCAGAACGGTTCCCACAACTGGTGCGATGGGCTACTACTTCCATGGCCAGAACTATGTTGGCCGTGAACCGAATGGTAGAACGCCGCCGACTGGACCAGTCACGCCGATACTGTTCAATATAGACGAGGAAGATGTGCATTCACAGTTGCAAAGCACTTCGGACTTGAAGCTTGATCGCATTCCATAGAGGCCAATGCATCAAATCCAGTCATTTAAAACATAACATTGGTTCATGGGCTATACTTATCGCAGCACAACTTTCGCGGGCCAGAGTGGACGTGCCAACCAGGAATTCCCAGTGATCCGTCTAATGGAAGCTCGCCCGGTACTTTGCTGATCTCTTCCCTCTCCGTATTACTTCTTCGCACGAAGCTGATCGTACATCAACCTCATGCGTTCCCCTTGCCCAGACGTGAGGGTTGTCATGCATGCATCATCTGCAATCATAGCGTCGCTGTATTCGGTCTGCTGCTGGTCCGTGGCAGTGATGATGTGAAGGTACGTATCGATGGGATCCAGCATGCTGGCGCCGTTTCAGGGCCGTTTGCAATACTGCCCAGGAGGTCTCTGGTGAGGTTTGTGAGGAAATTGTCGGCTGCGCATCGAATGAATTGCGCTTCGACTCCATTACGGCTGTTCCCGGTGGCTTCTTTCGAGACTCTTCGTCGTGGGCTTGAAGGTTCCGGCTGTGCGGGGGGCTGCTGTATGGGCGCGAGATTGTCCTTTCCCGCACCTTCGCCGTGCAAGAAATTCGAAGCGTCCTCGGCAGAGTTATTGATGTGGTCAAAAGCAATTCCTGCCGTCTGCTTCTGCATTATCTCATCTCATATGCTCAGACACCCCCCCCCCCCGAATGCTTGGAGTTGCCAAGCCTGCCGAGGCGAGGATGCCGAAGTCCTGTTTGGACGGACCGAATCATCCCCTGCCACCTTCGTTAAAGGTGAGCAGCGACGTTCATTGATCCAATGTAGTCATGTTGCAAGGCAGTCCAGTGGACAGCGTTAAGTCCAATGCGAGTGCTGGCAGCAAATTACCAGAGAACGCCAGCACGACCGAGAAACTGCTCGAATGGTACTCCGTCGACATTCTGGACAGTTTCAACAAGCGCGATTTTGGCTATGCAATAGCACACTATGGTGGCGACGACCACACATTCGAGTGCATCCAGAATGATGGCAGCTTGCTTAAGCTGGATGCAGCGGGTATGAAGAAGTTACGGGCCTGGTTTCTGCTTGAACATTGTCCGCAGGCTTACGGCGAGGTGCTAGACGTTGTGGTTCATCTGGATGAGATTAATGGAGATGCTGCTGTATGGGTATCTTACATGATGCACAACGACAAGTTATCGCTGGCGAGAGAGAAGATGACGATCTTCTTCTGGAAGCGGTCGAGGGTACACGGTAGTGGCGAATATCCTGGCGAACAGAAGTGGGACTGGATCAAAGAGCATACCAGTGCTGGGATCGCATCAGTCGCTGGAGATGCCAACTTTGGCTGAAAGGATGAGATCTTGGACTGACGACAGATAATGAGAGTACTGGACACCGATCCGATGCATATTGAAGCACACGATTATCGAGACAACAACCAACAGGCTCGAGGAGGTAAGGCTCGTACCGCCAAAGGCTCTGGGGCGAAGATCAAGGGAGGCATCAGCTGGAAGATCAGCCACGAGGAAGTCAGATGCTCGGATCCAGTCGTCGAACTAGCATTCTGCAAACCAGGTCGCAGCAATCGACGAAGCTGAGTACTCCCACCGCAGGACAGGCTAAAGAGCAGACACGCAACCACGCGATCACCAAGCGACGTCTAGGGCGAGTTCTGGAAGCTGCACGATCCAATCGGCCTAGAGCAGAAATGACAACAATGAGGTTCTTGGCTGAGGACTCTCGGCGATCACATGCCTGGTTCAAACTCGCAGATTTATTCACAGATTGCGGAAATCACATAAACGGCATTTACGTCTTGGTATAGGCTCACGTGCGTTCCAGGATAAATACATCTGTGATATTCCAGGGTTTGACTTCGAGCGGTGCAAGCGCTGCAAGGGAGACCAAAGTTGCCCTTATGACAAGAGCGGAGTGATGGACTAGAATATCCGCATCTTGTCTGCTGAGTGACATCCTGCTGGAGCCGTCTCCTTGAACTGCGCGTGTCTGAAGCTATGCGTGCCAAAACGTCGCGGACGTTGCCGTCGCCGAAGTGCCGTTGTGGTGATGATCCATTGCATCTGCCAGTGCAAGAAAAGACTTGACCACCGGACACCGAAGTTTCACATAATGGGACACAACGCAAGCAGACATCACATCCGTGTCCCGTCATGATGGTTTCTTGCATCATGACTTTGAGCTGTGCTGCAGGGTCCAGTCGCGTCACTCCGTCTCGTGAAAGGAGAGCGGGCGCATAGCTCTTGCATTGCTATACAAATACATCAATGTCAGCTCTGATTTACTCCAAATCTCCACGAGTCGCTTCTGCGCTTAGAGCAACATTCACAAAACCAACTGCCCGAGGATTGAAATCATTCGCAGCCTCCAAGATGCCTGAGAAAGTCAACGACCTCGATGCCAGCCGTGATCCATCGGTTGCGAAGCAGTACGACAATGAGTCTTCGACGGAGACCAAGTTCCAGGACTTCTACAAGATCGCAGACGACCGAAAGATCTGCATGATGGGGACATACCGCAATGGTGTCGGCGTGCGTTGCACACCTAGAATGTTGATTGTACAGTTGTATTGACCTGCCCGGTAGCCAGTATCCAGGTCCATGGCGGTCGCAAAAAGAACCGGCCCTGACTTCCTTTTCCTCGCAAACGCCAACAGCAAGAAGTTTGACGACTTGAAGAATAAGGAAACGTGCTTGGTCTTCCACGATTCCAGCGAGAACTGGATCTCAATCACTGGAGAGGCCGTGACTACATCCAACGACGATCCACGCATCAAGGAGATTTACTCGAAGCCTGTGAGCGCATGGTTCGGTGACCTTGGTGATGGTGTGCACACCGGTGGCCCCGAAGATCCACGAATGAAGTTGATCGAGATTCGGTCGAAGTGTAAGTCTGCCTTGATCATTGTGGCACTCCGATATTGAAATCCTGGCAGACATCTCATACTGGAAGAAGACCACCGGCCCTCTCACGACTGCCAAGGAGATTGGTGGTGCCGCCCTGACTGGACGTGTTGCGAACACTGGCGACCTTCGCGAGATGCACGAAGATGAGATCAGCCAGGCGCGGAAGAAGGATAGCCCTTTGAGCAAGCAGACACTCGATTAGTTTGAGGCACACAATGCCCATCGCCGGCGAGACACTCATCGCTTTGGACGACGCGTCACCTTGCTGGCTGGCTGTCGACATACTGCTACGTTTTTGTGATATCTCGAGGCAAGCTAGCTGCTTCTGAAGGATAACGATGTATTTTGTGTGTGTGTGTGTGTGTCTGTAGAAAGTTATAAATGTGCACAGTTTTCTACATCCATCGTCAACAAATGTCCAAAACAGGTCAAGCGTGGTTGCCTGTCTTGAGAACTACGTCACTACGAGCATGGTTCTTTCTTCCTATAGAACTAAAACGGTGTATCACACGCCACTCGCGATAGATGCGACCGAGTCCGCCCATCCACCGCTCACTTCAGCTTGCAAGACATTTCACCATGTCTTCAACACTCCAAGCTGCCAAGATCAAGCGAGTTGGGCCCCTCTCACCCGATGAAGCCAAGTGGACCGAGTTGAGGAAGATCGAGGTAAGACGCATATGGATAATGGATAATGGATAATGGATAATGGATAATGGATAATGGATAATGGATAATGGATAATGGATAATGGATAATGGATAATGGATAATGGATAATGGATAGTGGATAGTGGATAGTGGATAGTGGATAGTGGATAATGGATAATGGATAATGGATAATGGATAATGGATAATGGATAAGCAGATTGCTAACATACACACAGTGGGTTGATCCAGCTGGCAAAGAGCGTGTCTGGGAAGCTGCTGCTCGCAAGACCCGCAAAGAGTCGGGTGTCGACGCGGTCGCCATCGCACCCATCATCCGCCACCCCTCGAGAGCACCCTCCACCCTGGTCATCCTGCAATACCGCCCACCCGTCGATGCGATATGCGTCGAGTTCCCGGCTGGTCTCATCGATGCTGGCGAGACTCCCGAGCAGGCAGCAGTTCGTGAGCTGAAGGAGGAAACTGGTTACGAGGGCAAGGTTCGTGATGTCAGTCCGAGACTCAGCAACCAACCTGGAATGACCAACGCGAACATGCAGGTACTTGATTGTAGTCCTACCATCGTAGCCGATCCCGGATTGACGAATGCCAACATGCAGGTACGTAAAACTTGGTCCTTCTCTATCGCTGATACTCACCTCAAAAAAGATGGTGACCATCGAAGTCAATCTGAAGGAGGGAGACGAGCCTCCAGAGCAGCATCTTGACGACGGCGAGTACATTGAGAGGGTTAACGTGCCATTGAGCGAACTCTACGACAAACTCAAAGGTGCGTTCTCATTCCTTCGACATCATTGCATAAAGTTGTGCCAACAAACGCAGCACTTTCCAAAGAGGACGGCAAGATCGTGGACGCCAGGTACGTGATTCTCGAATTTCTGTCCTCTGGGAAGCCTAGTATGCTAATTAGTTAGACTATTCCATTGGGCCCTTGGCCTCCACTGGAGTCGTCGTCTCAACTTGGAAGGCTAACTCAAGGACTTCCCAACAGAATGGGACACCTCAGGCTACGTTACAGACGAGTACGTTGCCTTCTGGGCTGGAGGCTGGCATTGGGGCAAGAAGTACCTCCAAGGCCCGTAGAGATAGATAGCTCAGGACGCAGCAGAAAGTTTAAAGCTACACAAGTCTCCCGAGTGTTTTGCAGCGTGCCGTAAACTTTTTAACTTCACTGCACGGATTGAAAGGCAGCGGTTGCCTCAGAGGGTTCAGTTCACGGACCTGAAACAAACAAACATTAGATGCTCCCTGCAAAACATATATGAAGACGGCTGCTGCGAAGGACAATATGGTTGAGGAAGCTACACTGACCACTCATTTTGCATACCTCAAGCATAGGACTACACTTACCATGCCAAGAGCAAATAATCGAAAACATACTATCATATCACCTCCCGAAGGCCTCTATGGTATGCTCGATGACACGCAAAGAGCAACCTCCCAAGCCCATACACTGCTCATGCATGCTCGATTGCTGCGAGAAGACACGGCATCGCTCCTAGCGATCAATGATGTGCCCGGTATGTGCTGTGCATCCGACTGAATTTGGTTTGTGCTTGACGTGGGAATTGTAGAAGGCACATCGATAATGAACTATTCACGATCCCAGTACGGATCGCTGGAGGAATTGGATCTGGACGTGGACGCGGTGCGGCAGGTGCGATTTCTGTTATGCAACAATGTCGCAACACTACGATCTCGCTTGCGTCAACATTCAGAGTATTCGCTTCTCGATCCGTTGCGACGCAGCATGGGCGACTTGCTCTGCCTTCTGCACCAGATCCAGCGAGAGATTTCGAGAGCGGCAGTTGCCCTGTGGAGGCTCCAGCTGCGGTCGGACGACGGTGACTGATCCATGAACAGCGTAACGCAGCAAGCCATACCGCAGGAATCCGCAGCCTGGCTATGAAGATTGACGATGGCAATACGTATTCACTGAAGCTCGACAAATCATGGACGGGCGTTTCTTGACCATACAGGTCCTCTATCAGCAGCAATATCCCGACGAAATCAATGAACAGATCTTACAGCGCTAATAACAATCTATGCTCCTCTACAAACTGTTCGAAAATCTCTTCCCCAACAGAATGGAAGCCAAAGTTACACAGTTCCAACGCGAGGCTGCTCTTATCCAGTGGCAACATTCAGCAAGACAGTTCACCGCCACCCAATTTGGAAACAGGGTTAAGCAAGCAGAAATCGACGCTGTTTCTCATGAACTGCGTGAGGGCCATCGAGATGGGGAAAACCTGCGAGCACGTCGATCGGGCAACATGATGATCGCGACGAGCTTTGGCACCTTTCAAGTCTTTCCGCAGCATAATAAGGACATGCCGCCACTGTGGGTATGATGCTGATGGTCATGTGCAGAGCATGAGCACGAGAAGCAGTACCTGTGAAATAAACGTCGAGGAAGGTTCATTCATAGATGTATTCCCAGACAGGTGGCGGTCTTAAGAATGCTAAGAATGCTTCACTTCGACCTTTCTAACCAACCAGCACACGCTAAGCAAGAGCAAGCAAGTCAGATCACACAACAACCCTCGGCATAAGGCTCCTACCACGCAGACTCCTCAAGCAACTACAATGGACTCGGTGGTCACACCACTCCAGCGAGCCGCCGCGGCCATGCATGGAAAACTTTCAGCGGAGCAGCTCACGACGACGCACAAGCCCATCCACGCGCAGATAATGACGCTGTAGCTCATAAGCTTGAGACTGGCGACAGAGATGCCGAGATCTTGCAAGCACGCGGCTCTGGCAGTCTCGTGCTAAGTACCGGTTCCGGCAATTTTCAGGTCTTTCGGAGCATATCAATCACATGTCATCACTGCCGATGCGTGTTTCGAGCATCGGCTTGTGCGCATGGTTTGGTCGAAAGGGGAACCAGAGTCTTTGCGGGAGGGGATTGAAGCATGGTCTCTCGTTCAGGTGAGAAGGAAGGTCATTGATACATCCACCTCGCTCGCCTTGTTACGATTTATCGAATCTCAATTCCGACTAATCTCATGCGCAAGCTCAAGACTCGAAGCATCACCGCCGAAGCCCAGACAGCTCAGACAATCCATCACCATCATCCACATTGCCGAGTGAACCTCACCACTCTATACAGCCCATCCGACCGAATAAATATACCCCTCGCAGACCCGTCCATGTCGCAACTGCGATGCCAAGGACTCTGACTCCGCGTCCAACTCACATTGAGGTGTGTTTTGCTACACCTTATCGCCCCATGTGTCAGGAGGCTCCGTTTAAACCCAACCCTCCAGATAATGGAGTTTTCGCCAGCATATTTGATGACATGCCCTTCGTCGATATCTAGGCGTCGGTACTTGAGTGACAGCACGATGGAATCTGCTCCTCGGAATAATAAGGCGCCACACAGATGCCGCGTCGAGTGTGGCCGTAAGACTGAGCACCGGCTTGCATTGCTTGTCTTCGAGTGTCCGCCTGTGTTTGGCCTATGGTCGGACCGCTGCGGCCGAAAGATCGGCAGTTGGCCATGGGTTTTGCAGAGGAGGTGAGGAGACGCAGTAGTAAGCGTCATGGTTTTATGTCATGGTATGTGTACAGTAATCGCAATGTTTGGTCTGTTCGTAGACCCAACAGCTTAGTAGAGAAGGGAGGTGTTGTTTGAGAGATCCTCGTGATTGATAGATTCGTGATTCCTTCGCAGCATCTCTATATACCACCTTGCGGTATTGTGCTAACATTGTAGAGGCTCCACGACGTTATGACGTATAGCAGCTATATGGCATAGTAGTTCAGAAGCTTTAAAGGACATTCGATGGACAAAAGTCAGGGCTTGGCAATGATATTACAAGGGTGCCGATACTCCTATCTTACTTTCGACCGTGCATAGTGGACAGCTGAGCATACACGTGGATCATCCACAGGCTCCTATCGAAGTCGGCAGTGACCAACAACAGTAGCCAAAACAAAGGATTCCTCGCCAACAGGAACAATCCGCCCACCTGCCTCGCAGCCTCCTGCATCAAAAATCTATCCATCATCACCACGCCTTAACCTCTCTCCTCCCCTCACCCTTAAGAGATCCCCACTCCGCCCTCGCACCACTTCCACTCCTCATCTCCCCCTCCATCTCCGTATCCCTCATCTCAATCCTCCCAACCTTCCCCTCCAGCTCCTCCTCCGTCTCATCAACCCTCATCATCAACCGATCCACCACATACTCCCTCACCTCAATCAATGTCTCCAGCGCCTCAAGATGATCCCTAATAACCCTAATCTGATCCCACTGTCGAGCTTTCTTATGCTGTTGGATCGCGTCCTGGAGTCTGTCATGGTCAGCCGCTGCGGAACTTCAGCGTTTGAAGGGGTAGACATACTTCTGCTTAGCTCTCTCCGCCAGCTTGAAGTCCCTCAGCTTCTCGCTGGTGATGACGCTATCGGTGAGATTGGAGAGCTTCAGGGTCCAGGAGTCGAAGACTTGTTTCTCGAGGTAAGCAAATCTTTTCTCCTCCGATGCCTTTTCGTCGTAGGCGGCTTGGAGGAGACGTTGGGCTTCGTGGAGGATTTTGTGTTCTTCAGACATGGTCGAGCAGAGGTCGGGGTGGGTAATTAGCTTGGTGTTGCTGTCAATTGCTTTGCTTGTGTTTGGTGTTTGTGCAGCACGTTCGGAGTCGATTTCTGAGGCAGTCTTTGATGACTCGATGTGCGTTGGAAAACACGTCTGTGGAGCGCTGGCCATGTGCTCACGCCGCAGTGATCATGTCGAGATATGTTGGCTCCAGCTACAGTGCCACCGAGCGATCATTCAGGCACGAGGTCATCCTGCCGCTCACCTGTGACCATATGTTGGTGGTCATCTTGTGGAAATGATCATACATCTAGCCCGCTAGGGTAGTGAAAGCCCAAGTCAGTCTTTGCCCAACACATTGACGAGTTAATAGTCGTACAGGGAGATATCGAATAGCTTTGAGGCGCTTGGTAGATTTACTGTGTTGACGAGAAGTCGTGCTTCATATTGCTGTCTTCAGCATCACATATGTATCATGGACCTAACGCAGCTGCTGACTTCCAGCGCTCATCGAGCCGACCCTGAGCGAATCGATTCTTCCGCCTAGCCGCTCCGACTCGCCACGTCTCCCACAGGCTGCGTTGAACACAAAGCTTCATATTCGCACCCTGATCATACATGGCCAGACCGAGAACATCCTTAGCCTCGAAAGTGCGCGAGCTGGCCTTAGGACTAACGTGCTCGGCTTTGAATTTGCTGTTGACGAAGTGATTGTCCTGTTGGCGATCAGGCCTTGGCGAGCCGTCTTGAGGTTCGATCTGTGCGGACCACGGCTGGAAGAAGGTGGGATCTGGATATGGGTCCAGTGCCTCTGTGAAGGCGATCCCATAGACGGCGCTTTCCACCCCGGCATAGACGTATGGCGAGTGGGCTGAAGAAGCTGCGAGAGAGTATATACTGGAGTCGGCAGACCTGTTTCGTCCCTGAGACCAGTTGCTGCCACGACTGGTGAATGAGGTGTTGCTGTTGCGTAGGAAGATATTGTAATCACTCTCTGGATCGCAAACTTCGGTTCCCGTGTTTGGCGACTGACTTGTGTGGATGTCTTGGTAGCTGTAGCACTTCGCCCGTAGCCGCACGTCAAAAATTTTGAGCAGATTGTGCCTGCTAGTGCCGACCATGAGCTTTTCGCGCCCACGCGGCAGTATGCTGTAGACAGCACTGTCGTCGGCGGGATCAATGTATGCTTGCTCTACATCACGCGGTGAGCGCAGATCGTGCAATCGCACAATACCATCGTAAGCTCCAGACAAGAAGACTTGGCCTTGATCATGGGAGGCGATGGAAGATGGGAACGGCACGATAGTGTAGATCGAAGATATGTTCGCCTTCGATAATGATGTACCGGTGGTATCCAGGTGATCTTGTAAGCAGAACTTACGAATAGGCCTCTGTGTCAGCCCAGATTCAGCGATCGAGTAGATGTGGAGTGGATCCTCAGAAGGCCCAACACCAACTGCTAGTGTGGTCGGCGAAAGGAAGGCAGTCGACCAGGCTCTATGGTTTGGAGCAGGGTTTCCATCACGGCGGAGTGGTGGTTGAATCTCAATCTGACTCGTGGGAGCGATCTTGGACTGATTTGAGTCGACAGTGTAAAGTGCGATCTTGGTATCATCGAGGTTGGCTGCAAGCAGGGTCGGCTGATCTGGAGTGCGCAGAATGCTGCTTGATCTCACCTTCAGGCCCTGCGTGGCAAAGTAGGAGATGGAGACGTCCTGATTTGGAGAAAAGGTGTCTGGCAGGCTGATTATTTGCAGGTCTCCATTGGCAGTCCCAGAAATGAAGTTGAGACTCGCATCTGTTCTCCCTTCTTGAGGACGCAACAGGTGCAGCGTTGTCACATCGTCTCTGCCCTCGAACGCAGAATGGGGGCGATAGGATATCCACCTTACGCTTTCTTCCGCGCCTTTTTCCGTTTCGCGAATGCACACTTCAGCACCCGCACTGAAAGCAAGTGTCTCCCTCCTGTCTTCCCATCTGGGCCCAATCTCTTCAAAGACATCGAGTTGGGGTGTGAACCCTATCGTCTGCCCTCTGGGTGGCTTCCATCGATCGAGCCGCTTGCCGCTAGGGTATGATGTGATGGGTCCTTGAGGTTCAACGTAGCGTGCAACGAAGGCCCGCTTATCCCATGCTTTTGATAGAGTAGTCAAGGTGCGGGCATTCTTGGTGTAGGATGGTAGTGTGCTCTGCGGACAGAGTGATGGGAAAGCATTCCTCGCGAATGTCTTCCAGGCGTCCTTCTCTACCCACGTATGCAATCTCTTGCTTGTTCTGCCTAAGCCAGCAATGGCAGAGGCGGTCGGCAAGTATTTCGTGATATGCTCGAGGAGCTCAGGAGGGAGATCTGTTAAGGTGGTGCGCTGGGTCTTAGTGTTGTCGGTCATGGTATTGCAGAAACATCTCGAGTCACAGCGCGACGCGAAGGTAAAGTCATGGTGTGCTCGGAGTAATGATTAGCCGCCTACCAGATGGGGTTTATTAAATAACAGGTGCAGGTAGCTCATCTTTATTCTGGAGACCGGTCTTAAAGTACACCTGGAATGGCCTGAGGAACAGTGCGATATTGATCTTGGGAGTGGTAGCTATTCCACAATGTGGCTGGCAAAAGACAGTCAAAGCATGAGTGCATTTGAAGATAGACAGTACCAACGGCCTCCATCGCGTGGAAGTATACCCACCCAGTAGCTGGGGCCAGTGCCTTCCACAGAATGGACGACATGGAGGATGACCATCTCGAAGTATACCCACCCAGCTAAACGTGCCATGCTATAATCTGCTCGAGGGCTCCGGTTCCTGCATACTGGCGGCATTGGTCACGGCGGTGAGAATGCATCAACAAACAACAACATCTTGGGATCAAGGCGGTACAGTTGGGCTTTTCCTAGAAGCCAAAGATGTTCTCGATTGGTCTTTTCGCGGCTCTACACCTGCCGGAGGATGCCGTGTAGGGTTCACGATGTGGCTCTCGTGGTTGGCCAGTGGTCTATTAACGAATCGCACTGTGCGATGGTATCCCAGAGCCAACACCTTCCGGCATCAAGAGGCTTTGTGGAGTTCCGCGAGGTAGGGGCAACTGGCAACAGGCTGGACAGGAACAATAACTCAGTGCTAGGCCAGGATAGCTATACTGGGAGAGGATGACCGATCGCTATACGAGGAGAGGGGATGCTTGAAGCTACGAGCTCCCAAGCCGACCGCTGAGGAGACCGCTATCTGATTGCTTCACAACAACGATGACACGCGCGGCGGGGATGGCTTGGCTTCGTCGCAGAAGCCCATACTATCATCAGATATGGACGTAGAACTATACAGGCTACATGACTCGTCGTCAACCATCCACTCTACAACACCCACCAACCGATTGCATCCCATGCGCCCGTACAGCATCCACACCTCGCACATCGCCCGACTCGCTCCCACGTAGCAACAAATGCTCACAATACTGTATACAACACATACGTACGAAATACCCAACAGCCGGGTAGCTTCTCAACAGACTGCATGATGACAAGTGTCATGATCGTCGCAGAAGGCCGAAAGGTGATGGATCGACAAGCAAGGCTTGATGAGAAAGCGGTCAGCAAAAGAAGAAAGAGAGCCGCAAGTCCAGTCAGCATCGCAGTGCGGTTCGGGAGATGCAACATGCAGCTTCGCGAGAAGTCAAAAAGGGTCCCACTAATCCCACTGACGCTGACTCACAGCATTGCCTGGGAAAGGGTCATCATCTTCTCTAGGCCGCGACTCAGACACTTTGGTGAAGAAGCATCTCACAGTTGGATGAAGGTGAAACGGAAATGTTTAGATCGTCCCATTCATGCAAATGTGATACACGGCGCAGTAGGCGCAAACCATATCCCTGTCTACTGATTCGAGAGCAAATGATGTTTTTCCATACTGCTCCACCAATAAAATGCACACATCCCAGCCAACCACATGACAAACGCTAAGCCAGTCGTAATTGTAACTATTCTCTCCTTCCATCTTATTCTTTGGGTAGTGATACCCTTCACATTCACCCTGCCTCATGCATACGAATAGTGTCTTCTTCCGCGTCCTGCAAGAAAGATGCACTCTCCCCCAGTCCCGGCATGCCTGCCCACATGCTTTTTACCGATACAATCCAAGAGCGATGCTGTAGTTCCAAAAAGAACGCGATATGAGAGAAACCACACCCAAGTGGCCGGGTTGTGTGGAGAGGCCGATGATGTTGATGATGACTTGACGTTTGATGATTGTGTCACAATGATTCGTGGAGGCATTTCGATGAAAGGCCCAGAGCACGTTATGCTGACGCGTCTTGCTCTGACCGCCTTGTATATGACCTGTACGGCCCAAGCGTAGAAGTGAGTCGACCGTAAACTCCAGACAACGCCGAGTAGTAATAGATTCCGGGTTCTCTGCCCATGGGATACCAGTTTCGCGCAAAGGGGGAATCTCGCACCGCGGAAAACACAAACAATAAGCCTCCGATGAAATATGCCGCGGGTAACGTGTACATGCGCCGATTGTGTGATAAGAGGTGATTTCAATGAAACGTGGATGGCGTGCAAGGGTCGTGAGGAATATGTCGAGGTCGTGAAGAGGAGTGACATGGAAAAGCTCCTCTAACGACTATTTTGGTAGTTTTGGTAGTGGTAGCCATCCAGGTAGTCGTTGCCATTCTGATACATGGCGTCGTTGTGTTGGGTGTGCTGCCCCTGATACTCGTTTCCAGCGGATCGAGTGTTCGGCTGGTTGTAAGACTGTCCATTCTGGTGCTGTTCCTGCTGGCTTGTAGAGTAGCTCCTGCGACTGTCTTTGCCGAACGTACCATTGCCGAGGGAAGGTGGAACACCTCCTGAAAAGTTAGTCCTGGTAGCCATCTGAGACATGTAATCCGTGGAAGGCGCACTGAAAGGATTGCTAAACATGCTGTCCATGGCACCTGCTGGAGGCGAGCGATACTGGACAGCACCACCGCTATTGAGGAAGCTAGATGGAGATCCCAGGCCTGGGGGAGGACCGGAGACAGCACTCATTGCTCCAAATCCAGGAGACATAGCTTGAGGTGACATGACAGCGTTGGGTCCCAGGCCATTGGTCTGGCCTGCACGAACACCCAGAGGGTTTTTGGAGAAGCTCAACCGAATCCCTCCTTTGACGCTGTTGTGTAGTGGATGCCCGTAAAGCTCGTTCAGTGCCTTTGTTGCGAAGGAAATATCCTCGAACTCGACGAAGCACATTGGGCCATTCTGCTTCGTTCTGAAGCAAAGCCTTCTGTACCCGCGCTGCTTCATAAACAGTGACTTCAGCTCGTCTTCGGATGTGTCGACCGGAAGGTTTCCGACGTAGAGAGTATTGCAGGGCGGGTTCTGATCCGCGGGGTTGACAGGCGGATACTGCACCTTCGGGTAGTTTGACGAGTATGGTGTGCTTTGTCCAACGTTCTGTCCACTGCTGGGATGTGCGGTAGAGCCAATGCTCTGATTTCGGTTGGGTCTGGGCGAAGTATAGCCATTTGCGACGGGACCCCCAAGATTGTTGTACGAACAGTCTGCAGAACCACCCAAGGAGGGGCTGCCAAGGTGACCTGCCAAGACTGATGGGCCGGTGACTCTGTGTCCGGCAGGCTGCTGGCCACTCTTCGCGTAAGCCACCGGATCTATTAGCAGCATCTCATCGTCGCCGTTGTCGTCGTTGATCACTGATTTGCCACTGACCCGATGGCTGCCATTGACGCCATTCGCAAGCGGTGACTGAGGAGAGAACAGGTTCTGATAGTGAGCGCTGTTCTCTGGCAGTGGAAAGTCACCTGTGGTTCCGGAACCTGGAAGAGATGGCGAGATCCTTTCCCCAGTGTGGAACGCACTGTTAAATCGTGATCTCCCAGGCGGTCCACCTCCCGAGCTGGCAGAGGACGTGGAGCTCGTCTGCGTACGCGACGTAAGACCATCGATGGTGTTGCGCCTCTCGAAAGCTCCCATTGCATTGGCATTGTGTGCCTCCACGATCATGTTAGCCTCCTTGGTGGCGTTAGGCTTGCCGTGCAATTTCTGTTGCGCCTCCAAAGCCCCGGCTGGGGTCTGAAAGTACGCAATTGCCGCGGCAAATCCTTGGTCGTCTGGATAGAGTGAATGAGTGAAATCTGCTTGAAGAAGTTCTTCTGCGAAGAGCAACATGCTGTTGAGTGCCGCTGAATCGGTCGTTGGTGGTAGTTTGCGAATCAAGACTGCAGGGGCATGGCGGAGATCCATTCCAGAGGTAAGTGGATCTGAGGCACTGGGCATAAGCGATGGCATGTTGCCGGCTTTGCGATCTGAAGGATGCCGTTCAGCCGTGGGTGAAGTGCCATAGATCTGCGCGGAAGCACCGGCAGCAGACGGCTGGCCAAAGACGTCCGGTTTGAATGGTGGTGTTGGAGGGGACGTGCTGGTCGTGCTGGTCGTGCTGTATGCGCTGCGTGAGTACATGGCCGCTTGCTGGGCGCGATTGGTGCTATTGGCCGGCTTGGGCGGTTCACCCATCGCGTCCACTTCGACGGGACAAAGGCGTCGGGTAGGTGAGGCAGCCGTCCTAACGATAGAGCATCAAGGCGCGCCCACGGTCAAGTGGGCAGCGAGCGCGTGAGTCTTGGAGTCCGCGCGAGTTCACGGGGCCGCAAGCGTGCTGGAATCAAGTCGTTGCCGCTGCCGTTGCCGTTGCCGGTCAAAATCTGCTTCGCGGTGGCAGGGCAGTAGAGCATATAGGACCCGACCTGCGGACGCAGAGCCGAGCAAGCGCGCAAAGGTCGGAGGAAGCGCAGGGCAGGCGATGTGATGGGCGCGGGACGGTACCAGTGCGTTGGCAGGAATGCGGTAGATGGAGCCAGGACAGTGCGTGGGGAGGGAGGAGAAGATGGGTGATGGGTGGTGGAAGGAGCGACGCCTCGCAGGACGACGCCAACAGACGCCGGGCGATTGACGCGACGGAGAGGTCGTGGTGGGTTGCGCTGCAGCGCACGTCAGGTACCTCCTCTCAGCTGCCGAGCCGGATCGGGGCAGCGAGCAGCAGGCAGCAGGCAGCGGGCAGCGCAGTGTCAAACAGCGCGCGCGATCGGAGGATGGCAAGAATTGGGAAGATCAGACGGAAACAAGCGACTGGCGGCGCAGAGCGGTGCAGTGCAGTGCAATGCAATGCAGTGCAGCAACGATGCAGCGCGGTGTGCTTCGGGGCGCAGCAGGAGGTGAGACTTTTCTTGCAGGTGCGTGGACGCGCGGGAACCTTGACGGCGTGTAAGAAGCCAAGGTACCAGATGCTCGGGGCAGGCGCGTTGGACTCGACGAAAAGGCACAGGCACAGGCCCAATCACCATCAGGCCAGCGCGCTGTGGCTGGTGACACCCCTGCGCACGCTTGCGTCCGGGCGATTGTGGGGTCGTCGCCGGATAGAAGCGTTCCCAATTCACATTGTTATCAGAGGCCGTCTCGCTGCTGCTGCTGCTGCTGTCACCTACGCACATCATGCGTGAACCGATGTGCTGTTGTTGTTGCTGTTGTTGTTGTTGTTGTTGTTGTTGTTGTTGTTGTTGTTGTTGTTGTTGTTGTTGTTGTTGTTGTTGTTGTTGTTGTTGTTGTTGTTGTTGTTGTTGTTGTTGTTGTTGTTGTTGTTGTTGTTGTTGTTGTTGTTGTTGTTGTTGTTGTTGTTGTTGTTGTTGTTGGCGGCCCGTCGTCCACTGGGCGCTGTCAGGGCCCTTCACCGACCATGATCTTGTGGCTTGCGGCACTAAGGACCGCGGAAGAGCTACCGAGGGCGCTTTGGCGACCCGACCGTGCCGGCACATTCCCTTCTAGGGACCGCAGTCTGCTGCTGCAAGGCCAGGCCTTCCGCCGAATCAGCCCACCGCTACCAGCTGTCGAAGCCTATGACAACCACATGCTCGCCAACGAAGCTGCATTCGATTGTCGGCGACTTGTTGAGATATGGCAAGTGGCGCATCTTCACGAATCACGACACCGCACAACGGCTTGTCGTTTGTGCGTCGGCATAGCACGTGTTTAAGCTTTCGTCGCCAACCGAACTCTGTTCGGCCAGTACTGTACTCTTGCGCCGCTCGCTACCTATGATTCGCAGAGGTCTGCTCAGCGTGACCTCATCCGCACGACGTCCGTCTTCACACTTCTCACTCCCTACGGTTCGTACCATCCAGTGTCGGGCTGACCAGGGAACATGTCGCATCTCAGTCGCCGTCAACGACTCGGCCTACACACACACACACACTGGCCGGTACACTTCCGCACCGCAACTTCCCTCAAGCTGCATTCCTTGTTGCTGCCGCTGCGCGCTGAAGCCAACGCGATGCTACCCCACCAGCACACCACCACTGCTGCGCCGGCATCTCACTTTCAAGCACTGGGCTAAGGGCGCCACCACCGCAGGAGCGGCATGGCACTTTAACGAACCTGCCCAATGGAACATCACCTGTGGATCTTCCTTTCGCGAACGATTCCATAATTTCCATTGCGTTAGTGGCTACAGTACATCATGCGCAATCCCTGTCCCACCTGTGCCACTGTTAAGCCTGCCTCCACAATGTGCTTCACCCTGCCTTCGAGCGACAATAGTCGGTGCGAACACATGCGACTGATGCGCTTTCACCCACCGCGCGCTGCCAGTGACTGGCATGGCATGAAGGCCAGCTCACGGGATCAGAATCTGACGCACAAACCTCCGTCACACCGAAGACACGAAACTTGGAAACGAGTACCAAAGAGGCTCGGTGCAACCATAGCCTTGGTCTCGTGGCTCTCGGCTACCTGCAGGACATGTGGGCAATCAAGGTAATAAGGTAGGTACGCCCCTGTGCCGGATCCCTTCGCGGCGGGACACATCTAACATATGATGACGACTGAAAAGCAGCCGGAGGTTTCACAACATCTACTTTGCGGCCACGAGAACTTGTGATGGCAGCAGCCGGCCAGCAATTCCCCGCTGTTGTGCGACATTCGACACGTGTTTTGTTCTCGTATGTACTACATGTACAGTACTAGAGTGCAGACGCGGGGCGGGCCAATGCGTCCCACGGCCCTCACTGTGTGAAACCCACCCTCGTAACGCGGCATCGTTGAGAACTCAACGGGAAACATGGTACCCGGCGCCGCATCGCCTTCTCGGGCACGGCAGGCACGAGTTCGGCCTGCGACCCAAGCCTGGATACCCTTCCAAGTCTTCTATATTGGAGACACGATCGAGCTCACTCAGCGACTGCGCCACGGCGTGGGACAAATGCCCTTCATGACTCAGGGACCGACCGCTACTCGAACATATCAACTGTGACAACTGTCATTGAAGAATATCGTTGTCCATCGATCATGGCAGACACATGCCGCTACTTGCATCAGCATTTATTTCTTCTTCAGCACTCCTGGACGGGCCTAGCTTTCACCAACGGTACCAGAATTACTCCGTCTTGCTCTCTATCTTCACGTCGAAAGTGTCTTGACCGATGCCAGATGTTGCCATTCGCCTTGCCACTGCCGCTGCGTTCTCGTCGGTCGACAAAGTGTCCTTCACCCAAAGCTGCTTTTCACGGCCCTCGCTTCACCAGGATGACTGCCAGATAAGGTCATCGGCAATCTACCCTGGACCCATCAATTGTGAAGAAGACTGGGAGATCAAGCTGTCCTGATATCGGATTGTCGCCAGATGTTGTTTTCTTTGCATGACGTTCAGGCAGCTGTGTCATTTTGCACAGCCGGAGCTCGAACGCGATTGTCTGACTTGATCCGCGCTAAGAGGTTGGCGCTGATACTAACACGTGCGTTCACGTTAGGCCGCCCAGTAAGTGCTCTGAGAAGTACAAGAGCGGATTGACCAAGCCACGGATAACAGCAGGATATCGAGTCACAGCCGCAATGTGTCGTCTAACATGGTGGAGTAGCTGATGCACGTTTCATCTATCACCATTGGTTCAAGAGACTCCTGTCTATATGACGTTCGCTGCCACTCTCTCGCTTGATTGATCTCAACTTTGTGCAGCATAGGAGGACTGCTCGGTGCTATCTCCGACCTTACACACACAATACCCATGTGCTGTACACATGCATGCACTACCAACACGCAAGGATTTTCGAAAGTGTGAGGTCCAGAACCATACGAAGTTGGTAGTACTATATGCGTATCCTACTTGCAGAAAGAAGTCTCAGAGCGAAGATGAGGTCTGCCATAACAGCACAACCGATGCTCTCGGGCACAGCCGTTCATATATACACCAACTTCTGTCATGTGAGTCACTGGCGGCCACAGTACCGACTGCAAAGAAGCTCCTACAGACCTGGCTGTGGCTAATATACGGAGGGTGTCACGATCGCGATGACAGTGACAATTGAATGCAGTCTTTGCTGCAACTAGCCATTTTCATCCAAACCAATTGGCGGCCTGAAATATTCCGAGCATCTTGAACAACCACCCCGGGAGGCCTAGCTGCAGTATGTGCTGCTCGAAGCGACATTTTCTGGTGCAACCCCGGCATTGCTAAGGCCGATTCACGACCGCTGCTCACTGTCAGTATGAAGTCGAACGACTTGTTTGAGCGGTACTCACATGATACTGCAATTTGCCTTCACCATTAACGCCATCGACCTCGTTCAGCATCTGGTAGTTCCAGAAAGCACTGCCGGAGGCATACTTATTGTACGTGTATCATTGAGTATTGTATAGTCTATGGGAGTCACATTAGCTGGGTTCTTTAATGATTAGAATGAGTATGAGTCGTACCTCTTCCGGTCAGATAGAGTGTTATTGTCGAGACCCCCTAAGGACCACTTGTCCGACGGTAGATGGGGAACTGAGAGCAAGCTAGCTATGGGTACGACCAACTTCGGAACCCTTTCAACATACCTTCCCATCACCGGCGCCAAAGGACTTGGCTTGGCCACAGATGGCGGACGCCACATACTGGCTGTGAATTCCAGATGCGGGCGAAGAAGTAAATTTAAGAATTCAACACCATGTCAGTATCAGCCGGATAGTAAATCAACCAGTACCTTTCGCTAAAGAACGAGTCTTGCAGCATGAGTTGGATGCCTAGTGATCACGTATGTCAACATTAATCTTCAGTAACCCTACTGTATGTAAGAACCACACTCACGCGTATCTATCTTGGCAATGCCATCGAGACATCCGTAAATGTACTTGTTTACCATCAGCAGCGAGACTTTCTAGCGTGGCGAACGGCGAAGTTGTCGGAGTCTTCGTTGATAGGGGCGATGGTCGAGCTGTTGATGTGGTCGGGCCTTTGGATCGAGTCGAGGATCGAGTCGATGACTTGCCAGGAGTAGTCTAATCTGGTCCGGTTCTGGAACCAGACATCGTGTCCGAATGCCTCGCCGATTTGCAGGGTGTTGATTCCCTCCGGGAGAGAGTGTAGTCCCAGAACGACGTGCATGCCGTACTACTCAACGGTATATTTGGAGATTTGCACCACGAGGTATTGCTGCTGGTCGCCAACAAGTCCGACCCGAAACCAGCGAGCTCCATTCATTCCAGGACATCAGTGAAGCCTCCTGTGCCTGCCTACCGGCTCTGGCTTTGCGTCTGGCTCCAGGACCTCTGCACGACGTTTCAGCACCGGGACGGGCAGCTTGGCAAGTTCGTAGACTGGAAGACTTACGAGGTCTTCGGTGTCAATACATCGGCGCCTGGCTGAGGCTCGAACAGGAACAGAACTACGACACGAGGTGGTGGGCCATTAGTATTGAAAACTATCCTGATGGATGCACTTGGTGAGGTGCTGTTGGCTTTGACAACTGTGGCCCGCCTCTTCTCGAGAAGAGGCTTGGTGACTGCATCACGAAGAGCCAGATTGATACCATGGGCATGCTCAAGATTAATCCTCTCCGGATTCCCAACCACCTGTGCTGCCTCGGTTGAGCTCCCTGACTAGAATCGCTACCGTATGTATCCGATACGTGCAACATGGAAAGTATTGAGCCCCGACTGACTTTCCCTAGTCGGCTGGGTAATGCCGGATGCACCATCCTCTTTGTGTCTCGGAACCACTTGGTACGTCCAGCTAGCATGAGAAGGCTCTAGTGGTGAGCAGAGTGACTTGCGGTACTGTGTCTGCGGTTCCTCTTTCAGAATTGCAGCATGCGCAGCAAAGACCAAAGCCACTACTGCTGAAGCTGTGCAGTGCATAGTAGTTACTGGAAGGGATGGAAGGCAGTCTGCGAAGAACGACTAAGTAGACCAGGCGAGCAGACTTGACCATATTGCTCAGCTTAAGGAACTACTGCCTCCGCCTTCATCGGTCTACGTCCTGGTAATGAGCTGGGTACATCTTCCCAGGGCGACCTCTCTGGAAATTTAAGGCAGTCGACACTTTCTTAGATAACAACAATCGATCACGTCCGGTCCGTCCGAGTGCTGGCGTCAGCAGAGATGCCAAAAAAAAAACTTCGCAAGCCGACCCTTTGGTGTGCCGATGAAAGAGGTGCATGCTTCATTGGCATCTTCGGACCGGACCAGGAGGGTTGCAAGAGAAGCGATGGCATACCGTCTGCCGTGTGTTATGGCTACGAAAAGAGCAGAGCCTTACGGTGTGTTGCGGGAAGTTGAATGAAGCTATCAAGCAGCCAGAGCCAGTACAAGTATCAATGGTCAGTACAATGCTGTGCCGTTCCATCATCTATACATCGCAGCAAGTTGTTGAGCAACGGTTGAGAAATCCGATACGGTCGTGAATGTTGAATCCCCGTCGGCTTGCCGCGCATGGAAATTGACAAAGGATGTGACAACAGGGTGGACAGAGATTGTGTCGGTATTGAGGAAACAGGATACTGATGTTGCGTGGTCTCAGGCAGTGCCCACAACTCATTCAATTAATCAGTAATCAAAAGCACCCAGGTACCTAAGAAATCCCTCCTCTCGCGGGGTATCTCCTCCTCCGTCAACACCTTGGCGCCTTACTCAAATAGCTGGCAAAGTCAGCTAGCGTTCTAGCTCATGATGACGGAACCTAAGAGGAGAGAAGTACCACCATGAGCTTCTTGTAGTCGCCAGAAGTTTCGCCCTGGACGCGAGCAGACAGATCTCGCTTGTGAAAGTGCTTGTAAGCGGCCTTGGCTTGATGTAGGCGCTGCTTGTCCCAATGTATGGCGACGATCCGGCGGATCAAGGCCTCATCTTTCGTTCCCATCCCGGCCATGGCTTGCTCGAGTCTGTCGGCATCGTGCTTCGCAGGATCGGTGGCTGATCCGACCATGAAGAGCAGAGCGTCTTCCATGTGGCCTGAGAAGTCTTTCTTTATAACGTCCTCGAGCGATTTGTGGTACTTCTGTCTGTACGCGTGCGAGATTGCACGGATTTGCCCATTGCTCCTGGAAGTGAGAATCGTGCATACTAAATCAATGTCAGAACGTGCCTGTCAGTATCAAGTTATGCCCAAGGTGCAACTTACCTGTCAGTTGATCTGTGCCAGTGCGACCCTCGGTTGCGCCGTAGATGTCCCTCACCCAAGTGTCGACTTGTTGCGGCAGAACTGGCGCAGACTCCTCTTCACGCCTTGCGGCCATGACCATGTCGTACATTCGTTCCGTCTTCGCGGAGAGATCACCCTTGACATCACTCTCGAGCGACTTTCTGTACATCTGCTGATAGTGCGCTTTGATGGCGTTCATGTCCGCGTTCGATCGGCCGAGGAGCACATCGTCGAGCGCGCTCTCCTTTGTTCCGGCACCCGCGATCGCCTGTCTGACTACATGGCAATCCTGGGCGAGTGGACCACGAATTATGGCCTCGAGACCTTCTCGGAAGTAGCCAGAGGTCTCCGAGTGTACGTCTTTCATGAGATCACGCTTGTGTCGTTGATGGTAGGCCTGCTTGAGACCCTCAATTTCTAATGGTCCGAGAGGCGCCAAGGCACGAATCAGTCGGTCCTCATTGGTGCCAAATCCCTTCATAGCTGCACGGCACTCATCTGCAGCTCGTGACATATCTGTGGGACATCTTTGTCTGAGATCATAGCCGGGTGAGGGCATTGCTGGTGGACCTGCTGGTGCTCCGTATCCTTGTTGTGGCGGAGGTTGGCCATAGCCGCCCATTGGAGGCGGTTGTCCATATCCGCCCGCTTGAGGAGGTGGCTGTTGTCCATAAAGTGCTTGACCTGGGGGCGGACCGTAGCCATGTCCTTGGGGCGGGTAAGGTGAATGTCCTTGTGGCGGAGGTGCCCCATATGGAGCGCCATAGCCTTGGCCAGGAGGAGGTCCGTAGCCTTGCTGTGGATATTGCTGTTGATTCATTGGTGGTGGATAGCCTCCCTGTTGTGGAGGATAAGCTGGAAACTGGTCAGCAGGTGGTTCTTTTATCTCGCAGTAACCTCACATGCGCGATGACATGGCGCACTCCTTCACGAACTTACGTGGCTGTTGTCCATAGCCATACTGTCCCTGCGGAGGCGGGCCACCGGGTGGAGGGTAATATGACATGATCTCAGAAGTCCAGCTGGGTATGGATGTACCTGCGCAGGGAGATTGTGGCTCTGTCAGTGGCTCAAGAATGCGAATGCGTCCTGTTCGCTTTGAAGGAGGCAACGAGGGGTAAGATATTGGGGATGGGGTTGTGGCTATGTAGGTGCACAAGAGCCGTTAAGAAGGCGACGTCGCGTGATTGTCACTGCCTGCTTTGTATTACGTAGAACTAGAGGGGCTGAATTCGCCGCAGCTCTAGTTCTAACACAACACAACCTCCGAAGGAACACACTTGTGGACGCATTGCTTCATAGCGCGCGCGATCCTTCCTGCGCCGCAATGCAAAATCTGCTATTGCTCTGCCGATGCTCCGGCTTTCCCTCTGAATATGCTACTGATAGTACACGTGGAAGTGGAGGTGGCGGTGGCGGTGGCGGAGGAAACATAGTCTTATGTGGCGGAATCTCTTGGCTCTTGTCACCACCAAGGGCACTTCTACCTCAGCCGTTCTTCGCAATCCTTGTTGGCGCAAACCATACCGCTCGCACCAATCTCTGCAGTGCTACACGATGACACAGATCTCGTGACAGCAGTCTCAGAGCAACCATTCCTGGAGGGTTCAGCAACCATATACAGTTCGCACTGGTTCGCACGCACGCTTTAAGCGGGGACATGCCGGTCGTGCAGAGGTTCTGACCACACGACATCATGAGTTTGTCCTACTTCTATGGGCTAGTTTTGGCTGTTGCGATCCCATGCGGCTGGCAGGTGTTCTTTGTCGACCCTGTAGTGGCTGCCTTGCATTGTCCTGCCTTGTACTACCCACACGATTCCCGCCCCCCCCCCCCGATCGCACCAAACCTTTCTCTTGGACACGTCGGACTACATTCCGAGAGACATCCTACTTCTACATATTTCCCTCCCCGTGGCTTTCCTGGGCCCGGGTCTATACTTCTCAAAGCCCCGCTAATCTTGCCACACAAGTAGGCATCATCCTCGAGATCCTGCTACGCCTAATCACAATATCCCAAACACCTATCAGTAAAAATGGAGAATACCCTTCTACAGCAGCAACAACAGCCAGACCATTATCGCCCGACTGCCGCCGAGAATATGGCGCAACATGTACTCAGACCTCAACTTGCACCACGATCACGCTCTAGGGGCAGCTCGATTGCATCAAGATACCCTCCCGATGGCCCTCCCGATGGATACCCAGCCCGCCCAAGCGCAGAAATGCCGAGGAGCGAAGACTACTTGACACCATATCGCCGCCCTTCAAATACCGAGATGATCCTGCATCAACGTCCAAGATCATCTTCGGGCTCAAGACCACCATCGCTGAGTTACACTCCAGCAGTGCCAGAGCAGTATCAAGCTCCTGCGGGAACCGGACGATGTCTACACCCTGCTCAGCTTGGAATAAGTCATCCTAACACGCCATCGCCGAGAATGTCTTCGGACGGCTATGACCAGAGACCTGCACGGCTGCGTTACGACTCGAACGCGTCCCATAGATCTGAAAGGTCTGGGATCAGTTCGCATGGTCGGCGATCTCATGAGTCGAAGCAGGAACGGCGTGAACGACAAGGTCGATCGGGGCGGCCAGTGTCAGTGCCCAGGAATCATAATTTGAATGATGACTATACCTTGACGCGGCGCGAGACACCGAGGGGGTAGGTTGAGATTTTCATTCTCTGAAGTGTTTCGCATGCTAATCATTATTCCAGATACGGCAGCTCATTGTTTTCGATATTCGAGGGCATCAAGAGGGCGTGGAAGAATTAGTGTTTCTGGACCGCTCACGCTTTGCATTTATGATACCCATTTTGCATCGGACGGAGTTGCGGCCATATAGAAGTGGGATTGAAGGCATGAACCTTGATCATATTGCATGTGATAGACAGTAAAACAGAGAATGGACCATAGTTGCAATGTCCTCTCTGGTGAAGGCATATCACTTGAAGATCATGCGTCGCTTCGCGTCTAAGCTGTTCAATGCGAGGCGGAGCCTGAGATTTATAGTCGCATTCCAGTAAGAGCCAGAGTCTGGATCACTGTAGGATGTCATGATGGTGGCTCCACGCGGCAGGATGGGTGTTCGTGACCAAACAAAAGAAACATCCCATGCCTTGATTCTTCTATCACTTATATAAACGCTTCTTCACGACCATGACCTTGCTCCCTCTTGCCTCTTTGCTTGATAACGTTCCGGCAGACATTTGAGATGTGATCTATGCGGAGCCGAACCAGGTCTTGTGGCCGAGGACCATGCGGATCATCATGTATTGGGATGCTTGAGGTCGTGTCAGTCTCTCCAGGACTATCAAGTGTCACTCTCGGTCGTTCTTACCAGCAGTGGTCGAGATGAGGAGAGCGTAGTATGGGTAGAGCATGTACTTGGCGCGCGGGCCCTGTTGTTCATCGTCAGTCTCTTGCCATACGGTCTCCTCTCCCCATGCTGCCAGTCCTTTCCGGCCCCGCTCCCGGTGTACGCACCTTGTTCCACTGTCTAACGCCGTCGTGGGTCTGATGCAGTCGCTGCCATGCTGGTACGTTGTTCTTGCGGTAAAGGCCGGGGAAGGATGGGAATCTGGGAGGAAGAGTTAGGCATTGGGTCGTGCGGTGTCGTGGTCCAGCGTCTGGTGATCGGCCGTGGATGCGTGTATGGGGACTCACCCTGCCTTACGAGGGAATGAGGCGCGCATGTTGGCGGTGATCAGGGTGGTGGAGCGGAGTTCGATGTCGCGGTAGTGGTGGTGAAGGTCAACGTCAGGTACGGGAGGAGAGCTGCTCGTTCGGGATGTTCCGGAGAAGCGAGCCAAGCCAGCCAAAGTAGAACTACTTGAGACGACGAGACAGAGAATGCATTAACATCGACACGACGAGCTGCTGGAGCTAGACACAGATGCAATGGCGCCAGATCGAGGAGACTGTCTAGCACGTCCGACGCGATGGGCGCGACGACATTCGACAGGTGGCTAGGGACTCCATCGACCATCTGCTTCCTACGTCGACTTCTCGCAGCTACTGGAGAGACGAACTATGGTAGTGCGACATTGTTGACACCCGGCTCTACAGGTCATGCTCGGCCATACAGTACCACCGCGGTGAGGGGATGCAAGCGTTACCAAGCTCGCTTCAGAAAAGTTGTGCCCGCTGTTGATGGATATGCAGCGCCTGGACGTACAGCACCAAAAGATGCCAAACGGATAGCATCTCCGACCGAGGATGTCGCCGAAAGAGCCACACGAGCCTTGTGGGTGCACGTAGATGTTGCAGCGCGGCGAACACATGCCCAATCAGTGCAGGGTCAGAAAGAGGGTGGACAAGACGTACAAAGCTGGATAGAGACGCTAGAGCGCAGGCAGCGTCTCGATGGATTCGCTGGACTTCATGATGTCTGGAAGGGCATGCGGTACCGTGGAATCGATCTTCCCGTGAAAGGACCTCAAGCGGATATCCTATGGCCCATTCTTATCAACGCCTGCATTTCACCCAAGTTCATCGAGGATCATGATGTTCTTCGAGATAGCATTTGGCAGCATGCCAAGGATCTGTACGCGCGCTCGGGGTCACTATATCCACACCTGTACAGGTTGATCATTGGAAGAGCCATTCGGTACAAGCCAAAACAGTTCTCGATCAAGTGGCACCAGGAATTTCTGAGAGACTTTGGCGCATCCAATATCGATCTGCGGCTCTTAGCACTAGACTTTGCCAGTACTCTGCACGCCCCGGATGCCTTCAGGAATTTCAGCGCTGTCTATAAACTGAGCGATCAAAGGAATCTGTATGATTCCTTCATGTCCGCACTGCTTTTGACCGGCGATGAGCGTTTTGCTCTGCGCTGGCATCGAATCTTCATGAAGCATGGTGACGGGCCGAGTGCCGAGATGTTCGCAACCGCTGGCGTGCAACGCATGTTTCGCCTTGCTGAGGACCGGTCATTGCCGATGGTACACCGGAAACCATCAGACGTTTCATCTATGTTGGCTCGAGGTGTGCAGTTCCCTGCTTTGACTCGCGCTACCATGTCGACAATGGTAGGCGAAGCACATGGCATCAAGCCCAAAGAGGTCAGCGACAATTTTGTGGCCAAGCTCTTCGCAACCAATGCATTCTCGCTGGACATGGTGCTGAGGGGCCTGAGCTTCTTCAGCATCGAAAGCCTTGGCCCACTAGCTCTACATGAACTTGCCATAAGAGCTGAATCGAGGGATGAGATGAAGCAGATATTATCCAATCTCAAGACTTTAGGTATCGAAGTCGGGCACTCAGTGTACGGGAAAGTGCTGCAAAAGGTAGTTCACGATGGTCCTGACGAGCTATTCGACGTCCTATTGGCAAACGACCAACACCCCGAGGCGTACGACGATTTGAAGGTGCAGGCACGTTTACTGCACGTCTTTCTTGCCGAAGGAAACTTATCAAGGGCACACCTGGCTCTTACTGCCCTGGCCAGCGGCGGCGCGCCCTCGAATGTGGCTGCTTGGAACGTGACGCTTCAGCATTACATTCAGACTGGGCAATACCAATCGGTCATCTCCACGTATCAGCAAATGCAGCTAGTCGGTGTGACTGTCACGAATCACAGTTTGGTTTTGATAAGACGGCATCTTCTCCCGCCACGGGATCGTGGTAGAGGACCCTCACATGTGGAACCATTGGAGACAGAGAACAAACGTCCTCTACAATTCATGACCAACGTAAGCATTTATGCAGCACAACACGGGACCCCTGTGTATCCCAGCATTTGGATCGAGCTGCTGAAACGATATGGCATGATGAATAGATGGGATGAGCTGGAGCACCTTGTCCGGACCCTGGTGCCGTGGTACAGCTCAAAGTGGAAGCGACTTGGGTGGTACAGCTTAAAGTGGAAGCGAATTGCGAAGCAACGTCACGAGGTCGAACCACATCAGCTAAATCACATCTTCAAGGGACAAATGCTCAAGGCGATCGTAGCGTGGGGGTTCAAGAACGCAGCTGAGCGTCGGCTTCTGAGCAACAAAGGTATCGGAGCAGCGCACGGTCACTGCGAGACTTGGGCACAAGGGGTAATGCTACTGAAGCAGCTGAGCGCCCATGGGCTTCGTATAGCGCCAGAAACTGTTCGAGATGCTTTACTGACCCGTCTCTGGATCCTGTTTGGCCCTGCCTTCTCATCGAAAGCTTCGAACGAGCAGTACAGACTAGAGAATGAATTGACTCTGGCCCACTACATACGGCACGCCAACGAAGTCTGGGACGGAGCCCTTTTTCCCGTCAGACCTGAGCTACTGCAAAATATCCCTGGTAACTCCGCAAAGCTCATGCTCACCATCTTCGGGCCAATCCGACGAGTCAGCTTGAGGCGCAAAGAAGTCGCCGATGTCGTAGGCTATGCCCACTACTATGCCCACACCATAGAGCACAGGAGACGTAGACACGATCGCAACGGTGCGCGAAGAGCGCGTGCTTGGCAATACAGCCCGTTCCGATTGATCGCCCCGACGAAGGCCAAATCCAGCAACCAACCTATCAACCCTCAAGCACTGCGTCAATTGCCTTCTGCTCATTCAGCGAATTTGCATCCGCTACCCAGTCCTGCAGATACTCCGGCACGGCCTTTACCTTATTCTCCTTTCCAGCAATCGGTTCTCCCAACGTGAAATACGTCGGCACAACTCCAATCCAGGTATTGTTCGCAACCCCTGGATTCTGCAGATCCGACTTCTCATCGCTTGGACCACCTGTGCGGACTTTTGCAGATGCAGTCTCGATTCTCATTTTCAGAACCCCGGTAGATTGGATCTCATCCTTCCGAGGCGGTTTGCGACTGTTCTCCCATCGCTCTGGGATACTGTTGTTCGTGATGAGTCTCAGCGCAAATTGGACCTCATCCTCGTCTTCAACCATACTTGCGTACCCGAAGACGACGGCGGAGCGGTAATTGCAGCTGTTGTGGAAGGGTGCCAGTGCGAGGACGTAGCCGTCGACGAAGGTACCACAGACACTGAGGGGGAGTTCGCCACCGTTTGTCAGGCGGAAGAGGCGGGCTACGGAGGAGCCGTGGAGGTATAGGCTGGCTTCTTGGTCGTTTTGATGTGTCGCGACTGCCCCGAGCATGGGGAGGATTGTTGGGAATGATGGGCCTTCTTTCAGGGGTGCGTTGAAGGCGACGTGGAGGATGGGGACTTGGTTGAGGATTCCGTGGACGAGGTCTTGATCGTATTTGACTGGAGGCGGGTGTTAGTCGCAATGGAGTAGATATGTGTATATGAGCTGTCTCTTACTTCGCTTTGCTGCTAGTCTCACGCCTTTGCTACGTTCATCTGGAATGTATTGTGCTGATGGTGCCATGATGTGAGGTGTAGCGACTTCTTGGCTGAAAATTTGGTGACTTTGTACTGGGTCTTGGTGCACGCGTGCACTTCATATAGTCCTCTATTTTGTGGACCAGTCAGAGTAAACTTGTCATTAGCTTACGCCCTTTGTACTGTATGACTACACGTAATGCATTGACCTTGTCCACCATGATCATGTCGGGTGCAGTGGAGCGGTGGAAGGAACATTATGGTTCGGCTGCGACTGCTGTATTGGGCATGCACCTCAACTCAAGGTAAGAACGACCAATGAAACAACGCCAGTTTGTACATACTGCTAGTACGACGCCCTCGTATGTGAGGTAGGGGAACGATCGTACACATCTCCACCACGTCCACGTCAACTCATCACTCAAAGAGCGTACTTCTCCAGCTCAGTCTCAGTCCACTCCCACAACTTCTTCGCAAGACCGTCATCGCTCGCAGACCGGGAGAGCGGACCCTTGAGCCCAATAGGCACATAGAACCCACCACTCTCAACCTGTCTCTCCGCGGGGCCCAACGGTGCCGTGGCTGCCCACTGTTGATTCCACGCGCAGGTCTCGGGAGGCACCATAACCCAGAACGAGGTGATGTACAGGACAATCTTGTAGAAGGTGCTGAGACCCGTGACGAGGCCGGTTGCACTCACCCCGGGGTGGATCGACACGGAAACGATCTCCGGGTGGCGATTCGCGTACTCGCGGGCATACAGCACGTTTGCCAGCTTCGACTGGGCGTAGCGCTGCCATGGTGACATGAAGAAGCCCAGGCCGTCTTGTGGGGTCTTCAGTGTGTCGAACTTGATGCCGCCGCGGGGGTGCATCACGTATGCCATCGACGTGTCCCATACAACGCGGACGTCTCCCGTGTTCTTGGCTGTCGCTTCAAGCAGAGGCGTGAGGAGCTGTACCAACAGCGCGTGTCCCATGTGATTCGTGCCAAATTGTAGCTCGTAGCCCTGCTTTGTGAGGCCTGGCGGCTTCGACATTATGCCGGCGTTGGCGAGGAGGATATCCAAACGCTGCTCTTGTGCGAGCAGGTATTTCGCTGCCTTTTGTACATCTTCGAGGTCTGCCAGATCGCATTGGAGGAAGGTGACCGATGTGTCTGGGAATTTAGTTTTGCAGTCGGCGATCACTTTGTCTGCCGATGGCTGTGAGCGTCCTGTGAAGTAGATGTGGGCTGGCTCGTGGGCCACGAAGCTAAGAACCGTTTCGCGCCCAAGTCCATTAGTGCCGCCCGTGATCAAGATGACCTTTCCAGCGAGGCTGCCGATCTCTGTCTTCGCATCGAATACTTGTTTGTGGAAGATGGTGGCCATAATGTTGTTCGTGATCGTTGTTCCGTTGGTAAAGAGCCTGTAATGTTACGTGTAGTGCTTGATCGTGTGTGATATTCCCTACAAGGTCACCTATAAATCGCTCTTATAGCATCCAGCTTCAGTTCCCGCAAGGCTGCGCGCGATCAGCTATGCCAGGCAGACGTCGTTGCGTAAAAGAGGTTCATTGTCGTGCCTATGCTCATCGCCGCGTGTGCAGTTCGTCAGACGCCGAAGCTTCCGTCTCACCACTACAAGGACAAGGCAGATGATATTATTGTATTTCTACCGAATGCATGTCCAGCACTAGGTGTATGCCATGAAAAGTTGTCTCGAACCCAGATTGGTTACGTAATTTAATGATAGCCGCCAACACCATACCCTTATTCTCGCCGTATCGGGATCGGACTCCGTGGTGGCCGCTCAGCTGCCAAGGTCGTATATCGCTGGATAACCAAATATAGCCTGGTTGACCGGGGGGCAGATATGACGCGGTCGAGAGCCGCCAGCGCCAGGAATAGACACACCCCGCACTAGACCAGCAACCACAACTCAACGTCAACCAAGTTCATTCGGTAACAACTCATCTACACCGCCCCCGCCATTTTATACACAGCCCTCTCCACAATGCCCGTAATCTCTTTACAATCCTTATCACCAGGCGGCATAACCTGCGTCCCAAACGTCAACGCCAGCCCCGCCTCCCGATCAATCAACCAAAAGGTGTTCACCAATCCGCCCCAAGTCATAGACCCTTTCTTCCTCCTACCCAGATCATCCTCCAAAAATATCACACCACCCAGCCCATGCTGCACCGGAACCTTATCACTATACTCACCAATCAGCATCCCATTATAATTCCTCACAAATTGCGTCAGCGCCTCCTGACTGCCAACCCCCAGCTGCGGTCTAAACATCTCGTCGACCGACTCGGGCTTGAGAAGTCTGCCGTCGTTGGCGAGGAGCGAGTGGAGGACGGCGATGTAATCGCCCATTTTGGCGTAGACACCATGCCCGCCGAAGCAGTCTGTTGAGTGGGTATTGATGTTGGTGTCGTTGTCGGGGACCAGGGTGCCGGATTCGGTGCGTTTGACGAGTTGGGGAATTTTGCTGGAAAGGGAGGGTTGGGTTCTCGGCCAGAAGGTCATGCCGGTGAGGTTTAGAGGCGCGCAGATGTGTTTTTGAAGCCAGGCTTCGAGGTCAAGGCCGGTGAGCCGGTGGAGGAGCAGGCCGGTCCAGTCAAGGCCGGGGGAGTAGAGCCAGGAGTCGCCGGGCTCGGCGTGGAGGGCGGTGTCGAAGCGTCCCTGGGATAGGTGTCAATTTCGATGTAGGTGATCTTTTGGAAGGGGATACTTACAAGAATTGTCCCAGCATTAACCTGCTGCTGTGGATCCCGTCCACGCTGCATTTGATGCTTGATGGTATCTGGTAAGAGCATATAATTCGCGCCAGAAGAGTGCGTCAAAAGCGTTCGAAGCGTGATGATCTTCTTCCGCTCTTCGAGGATAGGCTTGTCATCCTTGTCGAAACCCTTCAAGATTCCAAGTTGTCCGAGCTCTGGAATCGTGGGTGAGACATCACCGTCCAGACCAATGACGCCTTGCTCTACTGCCTGCAGAGCCGCGATGGAAGTCAAGAGTTTTGTCTGGGAAGCGAGCATGAGGACGGCATCTTCCTGGATGGGATCTTCGTCCACACCATAGTGCTGGAGGCCCGTGGCGTGATGGTATTGAAAGCTGCCTGTGCTGGAATGTCAGATATCTCGAGAAATGATGGATGTAGCGGGTTACAGCTACCATCTCTGTTCGTAGCATAGACAATTGCGTGAGGAATCTTTCCATCCTTGACAGCCTGTGCCAATCGCTGCTCCAGCTCTTCTGCTATTGAAGCCATGACCTTGCTAATGAGCATGGAAGTCAATTATTATAACCTACAGGAGTCTGATCGTTCTGGTTTTATTCTCCTTCACAGAAACCCTACCCGTATTTATGTCACTCTCCTCTCAAGGTATGTCAGCAGGAACGAAACAACGCTAGTCTATTGTTGGCTGCTGATGAAGTGCGAGCTGTGATGCCTACCGACGACAGAGCTCCGCAACCACCGCGAACATGGCCGTCAATTGGTTGGAGGAATGTAGTTTCGTGCCCTCGGGTCAACTTTCAAGCGTGGGAGCCGGATCCCTGTTCAGGTCATGGCCGCACACGTACGGATTCTGCATCCTTTCAGATCCTGCCTGCACTGTGTTATTCGGCAAGTGTTATACCCGGCCTGTTGCGGGACATTGCGAGGATAATAGAAGATGACAAAGCGCAGCAGCGAAGCTCGTCGAATCGAGGTATGGGATTCTGACTGGATCAGAATAGTAAGTGTATCTGTCAATGTCTTCTCCATCGCTTCGAAAGGGTATCCGCTTCCATCGCTTCGAAAGGGTATCCGCTGAAGATCAAATAGCTCTGCTATGCTCATGAGCCTTCATGTCCAAAATGCCCTAGCTCTCAAATGCTATTTAGGACTGCCATCGCTAAGTCGATCAAATCCGTTTCCTATTCAGGTCTTTAGTACGCTCACGATTCCCACGAAGCTCGAAAGTTTCGATCTGAATTCTGGAAAGGCAGATCTGTAACTGTGTCTGACGCCTCCGACTGAGGTTCAGCATTTGCCTCGTCCGCCGAGACGTCCGCGCTGGCGCCTGTGCTCCTCATTATCCTTCATGAAGCAGCTGCGGCGGCAGGTAGCTCCTTGGCGAGTGCTGCGTTCTTTTCCTCCTTGGCGCCATCGGTTGCGGAGTTCACTTCTGACGAGCTTTCCCTCCTCTTCTTACGCTCTTCTTCTTCCTTTCTTTGCCGCTGCTTTTCCTGTAGGATCGCCATCTTCTCCATCTTCTTCTTCTGCTTCTCTTCTTGCTCTCGGTCCTTTTGTTTCTGCTCTGCACTTTTACCCTCTTCCTCTTTCGCGGCATAATCCTTCCACTTCCTCCAGCCATCAAAGTCAATCAGTGCTTGCATACATCCCCATTCTTTCACCTTTCGCTCCAGCCACACGAAGTTAACGGGTTTCGTCAAAAAGTCGTTGCAACCAGCTGCAAGTGCTTCGTGGCGATCGGATTGGAGGGAAGACGCAGTAAGCGCCACGATAATGACCGGCGACTTGAACAGTCCATCCGACTTATCAAGTCTGTCGTCCTTGCCTTGGCTCTCGCCGTTCGTGTTGGGATCATCTCCATTAGGGCTGCCCGGTGTCGACTGCGAGAAAACGCCAATTCCGTTCACCCTCTCTAATCGTCGAATCTCTCTCGTTGCTTGTAAACCATTCATGATCGGCATTTGGATGTCCATCAGGACCAAGTGGTACCCTCCCGCTTTCCACTTGTCCACTGCTATTTGCCCATTCATCGCCGTCTGCCATCTCACTTTCAATCTCTTCATGAGCCCCTCCAGAATACGAAGGTTGATAATGTTGTCCTCTACTATCAGAACATTGATAGGCGGTACGCTCGCGTCAAGCATGCTCGAGACATTGGGTAGGGCTGGGTTAGTGCCATATGGATCTGACTGTGGCGTGCCTGTGCGCCTGGTGACAGTCTTATCTGGCGTAGCTTTCCGCGTCTTTTTAGGGCGTGACGACCCATGTTGTAGCGCTGGCGGCACGCCACCAGATGGAGTGGAGGGTTGCGAGAGGCGTTTCGCGGCGATGGGTATATCGGCGCCAGGAGGTGTAGGCATTGGGGGCGCCGGAGGTACGCCATTGGCATGAAGCTGATGTGCCTCGGACGCTGAGGAATCAACTCGTGGTCGTGCTCGATGAGGAAGCACTGGGTTGATCGCCGGCTGGCTGTTCGAGTGCGGCACTATCGTCGGTGATGCGGTGTGCTGTCGACCATACTTGGGCCGGTGCTCTCTTTCTGCTCGGTGGCCGCGACTCCGACCTCCTGGTGAAGGTAGTGGGGGAACCTGTCCCGTGTTCAACACTGAGATGGAACGAGGGTGGTCTATCCCCGCGACTGGGAGGTGGTGCCCGTTAGGCAGCGTCGTGTGAGGTAGTGTAGGTTGTATAGCTGCAGGCATCGGAGGAAAGTAGTCCGTTCCAGTCTCTTGCGGCCTCAAGTCGTCGTTCGCATAGTAGCTGGGCGGACGATGGCCGCCCGGCGAGGGTGTAGGCCTGGTCCTCCTTGGCGGCACGTCGATGATGAGTGCATCGTCGACCATCTGTCCTCCTGGGTAGTATGTATCTATCGTCCGGCACATATCCTCGTCAGGACCAAGCGTTCGTTCTGCGCGAGAAGCTCCTTGTTCTGATCGAGCAACGATGCGCAAGGTCATGTCCGGTGAGTCGAACGTCTTGCCCAGTGAATTGCGGTACTTCTGCAGGATCATGTCGCGGACGTCGTCCACCAGATCATCCTGCTTGATCTGCACAAGAGTGGCAGACTGGCTGGGTCGCTTGACCCATATCTTGCGATGTAGGAGAGTAGCCATGTCGGGCACGCTGGCGGTGAAATAGTTCCTAAGCCCAGACGTCGGCGGTCCTCCGGTGCTGCCGCCAGTCACGGATATGCCAGTGCTGGCGCTATCGCGGGACTTGGGAGGAGCGTCGATGAATGTCCCCACGATCGTTGATTCGGTGTTTTCGGCAAGACTCAAGCGCCGGCTTGCGGCGTGAGCGGGTATTGGGCCCTCTCTGGCTTCTGCAAAATCACGCTCTTCGCTTCTGCGCGGAACCCTGGCTGGCGATGCCGCTGTCGATGTCGAGGACTGGACCCGGCTGTGTGTGGGTCGTTGGAGGGCTTCGGGCGTAGCCTCTGATACAACGAGTAAAGGATTGGTTGGGACGCGATCGAGGTTGAGCTCCAACCCGGGCGGTGGTGAGCGAGGAGAAGGCGTTCGCGCCGTGGACGCTGTACGTTGCCTCTGGACGCGAGGATGGCTGTGGCTGGTTGTCGGGCGTGATGCAGGCGACACAGGCGTGGGCGGATCGAGCTGCGAGTCTGTGTCCTTGAGGTCAACGTGCGGCGGAGGATCAGAAGCACTCCGCTCCTTGCCCGACAGCGGACTCTCGTCGTTGGAAGATGCGTTGGCAGAGGTCGTCGCTGTTGCTCTACGCGCGGCGGTGGTAGGTTGCTGTAGCTCCTCTGGAAACTCTTCCGATATCCCCGGCTGAGCCCCGAACTTTCCCCTCAGCTTCGCCAGCGACGACTGCTTCCTCACGACACGCTGGTCAATCGGCGGCGGACTGGGTGAGGGTTGCGAGGTGGCAGCAGTGGTGCCGTCGCTGTTGCTGCTGGCGGTGGAGGCGGCTTTGTCCGAGTGTCGCGACGACCAGCGACGAAGAACAGGTCGTAGGCTGAATCGCGCCATGAATTTTGGCTGCGGTCGAGCAAGGTAGAGCTCAGGTCAAGCCACACGGGGGGTGGTGCTCCATGGACGCGGGCGCTGCTGATCTGTCGAGTGGCAGCAGGCTGTTGTTCACTGAAAGAAATGTACTGCTGTTGTTCGCTCAGGTGTGGGTAGTGAAGACGGCGAGGAGCCTCCTAGCAGAAACCGTTCCCAGGCATTCCCGCTCCGACACAGAGACACACACTCCTCCCGCTGCGTCGCGCACGCGCTATGTTCGCGTTGTTGGAAGGGAAAGTTCGGTTGGCAGAGCCGTCTCGGCGGAAGGCGGGGATCGAGGCAAACTACAGCGATCGCAGCCCTGCAACACAGCATCGGGCAGCACTGCAAGCACAGCTACAGTACGACAAGATTGCTCCTGCCACCGGTGCAGCTCACGCGCCTTGCAGTAATCTCAGGCTTGCAAGCCATCACGCATGCTACCGCATGGCCTGTACCACCCGTGATAGACGGCAGAAATTTTCATCGATCCGATGCTTCATGTTTGATGAGGTATAAGCTAGCAACGATCGCGCACTATCAAGCCCACTTCCCCAGGTTTGGTGGCACGCGAGGCCCACATTGCAGTGGCTGTGCACGTTGCATGTGCCTTCCAGACGACCTGACTTCATGCTCTCCGCCCCTACGTTATTCTATCGCCACAATCCGTACGGCCCGTCAGTGAACTTCCATAACTTCACGGTGCCGTCCTCACTCCCCGTCGCATACAACTTGCCATCTGGGCTGAAACATGTGGTCCACACCGGTCCATGATGACCGCGTCCCGTCTCGAGCTCTTGCTCACTCTCAAAGTCCCACACGTGCACCCATGTGTCGTTGGGAGATCCAGTTATGAAACGCTTTGCTTCGCCGTTTAGTGCCACGCTGGCCACCTCGCGCTCCGTCGGAATGTGCTTGATCAGTTGTCCTGGACGACCTCCATCGAAGAAGTAGATGTTCTTTCCTGCAGCTACGCTGACGATGCCTTCTTGATGCCCAGGCAGTCCGGTGTTTAGCTCACACGACCCTGGGAGACCTTGAATATCGTAGGACGCGATTGAGCTGCGTGCGCGAAGATCGTACCAGCGAATCTTCTTGTCATCAGCGGCAGTGATGACAGTGTTTGGATCCCGTGACCAGACAATGGACTTGATTGCACCTTGATGCTCGCCGCTTCCTATTTCGAACGAAGGAGGTGCCTCTGAAGAGCCGTTGAGACCCGCAGTCGTGCTCTCGCCAGGAGTGTTCACAGGTGTTTGCACGGTCCGGGAGAGGTCGAAGACTCGAAGTTTCTTCTCCATGCCACCGGTGGCAAGGATCTGTGGGCGAGACTGCGGAGGAAAGGCGACTGCTCGGACGATGTGGTTGTGCTGAAGAGTATGCAGCGTTTCGCCTGTGAAAGTATCCCAGACCTTCGCTGAAAAATCTGCAGATCCAGTCGCTGCTAGAGTAGCATCGTCAGAAATCCTTGCACTCCAGACAGCGCCTTTGTGGCCGATGAAAGTGCCAATCCAATCTCCAGTAAGGCCATCACGAAGCATTGGATTGTTGTCCTTGCATGCCGAGATAATGTAGAACTGCGACGAAGAAGCAGAGCTTGGGATGAGTGAAGAGAATGAGACGTGCGTGATAGGACGGGAGTGTCCATGACAGGTCAGAGGCACGATCTTGGTCGTTTCTGAAGGACGTCAGCATGCTGAATCAAGACCTCAAACTACTGGTGCACAGAGTAGCGCGTGTCTTGGCGTCATAACTCACCAGATCGTACATCCTCCTGGCGAGTAAAAGCAAAGTCTGCCATAGTGATGTGTCTTGGTGCGTAGTTGTACAAGAATGCGGTAAAGCGGCGTGCTCGAGGAGATCTATATTGGCTCTGCGTCTTGGTCGTTTGTATCGTGAATCGTGAAGGCCGTGATTATGCTCCTGCCAGTGTACCACTCTAATTCCAAGCCCAGAACAGGATGGGCGATCCAGCCTCGAATTAAAGAAGGGAGATGCTACTCGCGGTGGTACATGCAGGAAAGAGCAGAGCAAACGAGCGCGTGGTCAAAGACACTCCTTCCTTGCCAGATGCGCTAGCGGCCAAATTGCGCCAAACAAACGTCCAGAGAAAGGGCAATGGTCGAGGAAGTGCAGCACGCTGCCATGCACTGCGTTTAGGGAATGATGCGCTAAAGGGCAGGAGAAAATCGCATAGAATGAGGTCCTCCTGCCACCTTTAGAGGTTCGCCGATGTCTGCGCTAGACAGATTGCACGTGATGGGTGAGCCAAGCCAAGATCGTCCTCCAGCCAACCGCGTGTGTACACTTGACGTCGCCAACATTGCGGGACTAACTGACGTGACTCCTGAAACAGAGCAGCGGCGTCTGCGACCGCGACTGCCACCCACCACGACAACTACGAATGCATCACCACTGGACCTGGATCTGGACCTACGACGACACGACAGACGCGAATACTGGACAAAGGCGACGCTATCGATATCTGGCCTTTGCCCGTGCATCCGAGACAATTGCGACCACAACCCAACCTCACAACGACCAGGCAGCTTGCGACCAGGATACTTCCAAGGCTGTACACATCGCTAAATCTGACGTACATCGCCAGTAGACCGCTCGAGAATTGCGCATGCGATGCGACACTAGAAACGCGCGACGTCCACCAGCATGTCTTCGTCGCCGTTGCGTCCCGGCGCCGACTTGAAGGAACAGCTGGAATGGTACAAGGCGCAATACTCGCAGCTGGAGACCGACCTCTCCGACTTTCAGGCGTCGAGCAAGGACCTTGAGGAGCAGCTCGAGAAGGACGTGGAAACGGCAGAGAAGAACGAGCGGAAATGGAAGCAACAGGTAGAGAAGCTGAACTTCGAGGTGGAGGAATGGAAGACCAAGCACAAGCAGTCAAAGACCGAGGCCAACAATGCGCAGAATCAGCTGCAAAAGGAGATCACGAAGATGCGTGAGGAGAACCGCTCCCTGCAGCTCCAACTACGAGATACGGAAGTTATGAATGACGATTACGAACGACAAGCCCGCAACACGGAGACCAGTCTGGAGGATTTGGAGACCAAGTACAACGCTGCGATCGAACGCGGGGTACTTTTTGAAGAAACCATCAAGCAAGGCGAGCAGGAACGAGAAGAGCTGAGAATCGAGACACAGCGCCTGCGCGATGAGCTAAGTGATCTCAAAGTAGAGAATGAGATCACCCTGGAGAAGCTACGCCTTGCACAGCAGAATTTGGAGGCTCTGAGAGCAAACAAGCCTGCTTCACTGGCAGTGGAGAACTTGCGCGCGAGAAGTGGTGGAAGCGATGCAGGAAGCGACGCGAGCGGTATCACACCTTCATCACCAACAGCATCGACACCACCTCCAAAGTCTGACACAGCCTCAGATGCGCTGACACCTCCGTCACCACCTCTGTCGGATGCGCCAGCGAGTACGAAGGCAGAACAGCGCACGCCCGCGCCAGCCAGGACGAGGTCGATGATAACAGATTCTGCAACACCACGAGCATCATTATTTGGAGCGCGCGGCGTTCCACCTGGCCACAGGCGAGGGCCTTCGTTGGCTTCCAGCACAAGTACTGCCGTATCAGACGCGAGATCGATGAAGCCACCGAGCCGACCGAAGGCTGCAAGAGCTAGCAATGCGCAGGACCGGTTGCCCCGTTCAGATTCTCTATACCAGATCAGAGGCCTAATCGGCAGGATGCAGAAGATTGAGGAGCGTGTGCAGAACGCTCGATCAAAACTGCCAGCTCCAGGCAGTACACCGAGGAACTCTCCGCGGGCCGGTTCTGCGTTAGGAGAGAGTCTACCATCTTCAGTCACAGTCCGCCGCAGTAGCAAGCGTACGAGCGCGAGCAGGACCAACTCGGTTGTAGACGACACTTCGATATTGGAGGAGAACGAGGACTCCGCGTATCCTCCACAAAGACGTGAAAGCCACATCAAGCGACTATCCTTTGGCACACCTAGACCAGCATCACAAGCAGCGCATAGATCGGAAATACCGGAGCGGCCGCCCTCAACCATGGAACGACCTTCGTCGAGGGTATCCGTGGGCCGGCCCAGCAGCCGAATGAGCCATGCATCTCAATCCGAACGGCCGCCCAGTAGGTCTGGCGCACGGACCGAGCTCGGTCATTATTCGAGTACGACTGCATCATTGAGGGCCGCCGATTCAGCAATTCCTGGGCGGCCTCGGTCCAGCCATGGTGGAAGTTATGCCCCAGGACATCGACCAAGCTCGAGTGTAAGCGAGCTCAGAAGACAACGAATTGCAGAAAGTGAGGAAGCTGGCGTCGCGCAAACACCTAGCAGACGTCGGACGCTGGAGAAGAGCTCGATTCCCACTCCAGGATCGGCTATCCCGGCGCCTGCTTCGTTCGGGAAGAGCGTCAATGGCACGAGACCTGACTTCAGCAAGAGTGTCAGCGGTTCCCGACCAGACATTAGCAAGGGTGTCACGGCCAATGGTCTTAGGAGGACAACGACCAGTATCTCGCAGCGAGACGGTGCAGGAGAGATGAGACCACCGCCGAGCCGCAATAAGGCTAGTGATGTTGGAGAGACGTATTGATGAGGAGAAAACTACGAATCGAATTGTACATGTTCTTTACAGAATTGTCACAATCCTGCGTAAGCATTTCAGCTGGCGTGTGATACAGGGCTTAGTGCATTCGAGGTGCCGCTTCGTGGCATTTTGATATGCTCGGGCTGAATATAGTTTGCATGCTCGCATATCGGAGTTGAAGGTTATGTGGACGGAACCCGGGGTGAAGTAGTAGGCGAACTGGTGTTTTACGCTTGTTGCTCTGACAGCTGGATTGATGGTGATGCGGAAGTGGACGCTTGCTATTGAGATACTCCATACAGCCCCAAACAACAATCATACAACCCCTGTCCTTTAACTATCCCCTATCAGAAAGGATGTTCCACTGCTTGGCGTAGCTTACTACCTAGTATGGTCTCCACTATTGTTGATTACTGCCTGGAACACACTATAGCAACCTGATTAGGGAATAGCGTAGATGTAGGGCTTGTACAGTATGATTATTGCCTGGGGCTGTATGCATGATGTGCTTACCTTCTTGGCTGACTTACATCCTTGAGGGTGAACGCACTCCTCATCATGCCACTGCCTCGCTGGTGCCTCACGATAGGCTAAATGGCGGATCGTCTTGACTTGGTCCTGGTCATTTAGCAGCATTCCACGATCGATAGATGTTTCACTGTTCTATAGATGCGAGTCCTCCCGCCCACAATCCATTCTCACAACGTGTCCAGGCGCGCTTAAGATACGCCCACTGTGTCCGTTGCCAAGATACGGCTCGGGATGCCTTGGTGCCTGACAGCGACCTTTTCAGGAGCCTGATATGGCGTTGCAAGGCCGCCCTCACTTCGCGGTCCTTGTGTCCACACCGTGACCCATACGTGGCTACAGCTTGTGGCTACGTGGGCGACCAATACACGCACATCGACACTGATCCGATGGCCGTATGCCTGTCAATCGTGGTGTCAAAAGGCATGGTCTGTGCGCTCACCCCCACAGCGTCATCGTTCTCGCATTTGAGTATCCATGTTCATAATCTTGCCTATAGCAACCGTCAACGAGAACGATAGGACAGAACAGACAAGTGTCTTCTTCATCACTCTGTGCGAACAGTTGACGAAGACGGCCCCCAAGTAGTGAGTGTTTCAAATCCAGTTGTCAAGTTCGGTCGCAGCCCAGGCGGTCGTGCCTGGTTTCGAGCTCAAGGTCGTCGAGAGTCGGGTAGCGAAGGTCGGGACTGCTTGGACATCTCCCGGACCGATTGTTATATCGGACAATCCTTCGATGCTGTACAGCAAACTGTTTCTGCTCCGGTCAGAACTGTGTTTTGTCAAAGTCGATGCACTCATGTTCACGAGATGAATGCTCCGGTGTGAGGAGGAGAGCCGAGTCGTGCTGCCAATGTGTTTCCTGCAGAACAGTCGTGACGCTATCTTGCCGGACTAAGTTTAGCATCCTGCTACGGACAAACCACGAGGTGATAGGCGCAAGGAATGGGATCCCGTGAGGTCAGTGCTGACATGGAGAGCCCGAAAGAGGAACGCTGAAGAGACAATTTCTCGGAATGATGTTTGATCGAAGTGATGAAGACAATGAAAGTGTTTCTTGTTTTGCAGCTTGTAGGCGAGACTGTTGAGGCCATGGCCCATGGGAGATCTGGTGAAGGCGGTACCTTGCAGCTTTTGTCGCATCCCAACAACCACAATGGCAGCTCGTGGACAGGGTCCTGCTGCATGACGATTGCGGAGAGTTGGTTCAACCCTCTCTCTGTTGTGCTCACCCACAGGTCCGGTGAATGCCATATGGCCCCACTGGTTCTTGAAGCGGCTGAGAACACCTGGCATTATTACAGGCGCCATGAGCCTGAGAACCCGTTGCCGCCCGTGGTATGTTGGCAGCGTGCCGAAGCGTTCAATAAAAGTGTTACGGAGCATGAGCTTGGGTGGAGCCAGCCAGTTCGGGCATAGTGAGATGTCAACGTGAATGCCGTCGGGACGAAAACGTTGGTGAGGATCGAGCCCAAGTACATTATTATTATTATTATTACCAATGCTGGGAAGACGATTCTTTCCGGTGGCTTTCTGCTCCTCTCTCCCTCACACACCTTCCCTCCTCCTGCCGGTGTTGCTGTGCTGTTCTGTTTGGCCTTCGTTTTGGTAGCGTCGACATCACCTACGACTAATTACGGGGAGAGCTTTCAACTTTCAAGCTACTGAGCTACTAGCACGCGCACTCTCCTCACGATTCCACTGACGCCATCTTCACTGCGTACGCTTGCACATCACTGAGGAGCTGAAGAAACTGGTGGAGTTTCCAGAGCGACTCTACATAACTGCTCACTCGCAGTTCCGAATCCATCGAGCCCTTCGGGTTAAGGTGGGATATCGGCTGCAGATCGCCGTAGAGGAGAACCGGCGCTGGGTTTCTGGCCACACTTCCTCTCGTACAGCAATTTCGAGCTCGCTACTACTAAGCGGCAACGACTGCGAACATGGCCGACGCAGTCGGAGGAGCGTCCAAGACCAATGGTCACACAAACGGCTATCCTAGCAAGATGGCAGCAAAGTACAATCTGGCCGCCCACTTCATTGGCGGTAACGAGCTTTCGAGTGCGCCGCCCAGCAAAGTGAAGGATTTCGTGGCCGCACACGATGGTCATACAGTCATCACAAGCGTACGTACTTCCACCCAAATTGACCATGGAGCTCAGAAAGCTCGTCTTGGCATTGGCTGGTTCGGCGCAGAAGCTGATTTGAAGCGCAGGTCCTCATTGCCAACAACGGTATTGCAGCAGTCAAGGAGATACGATCAGTACGAAAATGGGCATACGAGACATTCGGCGACGAGCGGGCCATCCAGTTCACTGTGATGGCCACGCCGGAGGATTTGAATGCCAACGCCGACTACATCAGAATGGCTGATCAGTACGTCGAGGTGCCCGGTGGCACGAACAACAACAACTACGCCAACGTGGAGCTCATTGTCGATATCGCGGAACGCATGAACGTGCACGCAGTTTGGGCAGGATGGTGAGTGAAACCTGCAGAGAGGACTGACGAAGAACAGCCAGCTGATAGCACGGCCTAGGGGACACGCCTCTGAGAACCCAAAGCTGCCCGAATCGCTCGCCGCCTCGCACAAGAAGATTGTCTTCATCGGTCCTCCGGGCTCTGCTATGAGATCGCTCGGTGACAAGATCTCCTCCACCATAGTTGCACAGCACGCCAAGGTACCATGTATTCCTTGGTCAGGATCCGGTGTGGATCATGTCGAGGTGGACGAGCACAACATTGTTACAGTCGACGACGAGACCTACGCCAAGGGCTGTGTCAATTCATGGCAGGAAGGTCTCGAATCAGCGAAGAAGATTGGCTTCCCAGTCATGGTGAAGGCATCAGAAGGAGGTGGAGGCAAGGGAATCCGAAAGGTCGAGAGCGAGGAAGGCTTCGAGGCACTATACAAGGCCGCAGCCAGCGAGATTCCCGGTTCGCCCATCTTCATCATGAAGCTAGGTGCCAACGCCAGACATTTGGAGGTCCAGCTTCTAGCCGATCAATACGGCAACAACATCTCGATCTTCGGACGTGACTGCTCCGTGCAGCGAAGACATCAAAAGATCATCGAGGAGGCGCCAGTGACAATCGCTGGACAGAAGACCTTCCAGCAAATGGCAGATGCCGCTGTATCTCTTGGAAGATTGGTCGGTTACGTCTCTGCTGGTACAGTCGAATACCTCTACTCCCACGCGGACGACAAGTTCTACTTCCTCGAGCTGAATCCACGTCTCCAAGTCGAGCACCCTACCACCGAGATGGTATCAGGTGTCAACATCCCAGCTGCTCAGCTCATGGTCGCCATGGGCATCCCACTTCACCGCATCCGTGACATTCGTTTGCTCTACGGCGCGGATCCTCACACGCAGAGCGAGATCGATTTCAACTTCGAGAAGGAGGGCGCCTCGCAGCTGCAGCGACGACCACAGCCCAAGGGACACTGTACTGCTTGCCGTATCACCTCTGAAGACCCGGGCGAGGGTTTCAAGCCGTCTTCCGGTACCATGCACGAGCTGAATTTCCGATCGAGTTCGAACGTTTGGGGATACTTCTCCGTCGGTGCCGCATCTGCCATTCACAACTTCTCCGACTCTCAATTCGGTCACATCTTCGCGTACGGCGAGAACAGACAGGCTTCGCGGAAGCACATGGTCGTTGCACTGAAAGAGCTGAGCATTCGTGGTGACTTCAGAACAACGGTGGAATACCTCATCAAGCTGTTGGAAACTCCAGCTTTCGAGGACAACACCATCACAACAGGATGGCTCGACGAGCTGATCAGCAAGAGATTGACAGCCGAGCGACCGGACCCCATGATCGCTGTGGTCTGCGGTGCAGTCACAAAGGCACACGTGGCCAGCGAAGAGTGCATGAGCGAATACAAGAAGGGTCTCGACAAGGGTCAAGTCCCCAGCAAGGAGATCCTGAAGACAGTCTTCCCCATTGAATTCATCTATGAGGGCAGCAAGTACAAGTTCACGGCTACACGGTCCAGCACAGATACGTACACTCTGTTCGTCAACGGCAGCAAAGCTTTAGTCGGCATTCGCTCACTTTCGGATGGCGGCCTACTGGTGCTCCTCGGCGGTCGCTCGCACAGCGTCTACTGGAAAGAGGAAGTCGGTGCCATCCGCATGTCGGTCGACGGCAAGACTTGTCTGCTGGAGCAAGAGAACGACCCAACACAGTTGAGGACTCCCTCTCCCGGTAAGCTTGTCAAGTACGCTGTGGAGAACGGAGAGCACGTCAAGAAGGGACAGGCTTTCGCGGAAGTCGAGGTCATGAAGATGTACATGCCGCTCCTCGCTCAGGAAGACGGACATGTCAACCTCATCAAGCAGCCAGGCGCCACCCTCGAAGCCGGAGACATTCTCGGTATCTTGGCTCTCGATGACCCCACCAAGGTGAAGTCTGCGCAGCCATTCTTGGGTCAGCTCCCAGAGATGGGCACTCCAGTCGTGCTAGGCACGAAGCCACCGCAGCGATTTGCGTTCTTGAAGGGCGTGCTCCAGTCGATTTTGCAAGGTTATGACAACTCAGTGATCATGCAACAGACGCTCAAGGACTTCATCGCTGTGCTCCGGGACCCAGAGCTGCCATACGGAGAGTGGAACGCGCAGGCGTCTGCGCTCCACTCGCGCATGCCGCAGAAGCTAGACACTGCCTTTGAGCAGCTCGTCGAGCGTGCACACAACCGCAAGACCGAGTTCCCGGCGAAACAACTCCGCAAGACCTTCGACCGCTTCTTGGCCGAAAATGTGTCTGCAGGTGATGCCGAACTGCTTCGAACTGCCCTCACTCCACTCACAGATATTATTTCCAAATACGAGGATGGCCTCAAGGCACACGAGTTCGCTGCGTTCATCGAATTATTCGAGCAATACTACGCCGTGGAAAGCATCTTCTCGGCGAGACAGAGCCGTGACGAGGAGATTGTGCTGTCTCTGCGCGATGCCAACAAGGACAAGACTGCCAACGTTGTACAAACTGTACTTTCACACACCAGAGCCAGCGCGAAGAACAGCCTTCTTGTTGCAATCCTCGAAAACTTCAGGCCAAACCGCCCGGGCGTCGGCAATGTTGCCAAGTACTTCCGTCCATCTCTGCAGAAGCTTGCAGACCTCGAAGGTCGCGCTACCGCAAAGGTCTCGTTGAAGGCACGTGAGCTGCTCATCCAGTGCGCTATGCCTTCGCTCGAGGAGCGCACATCGCAGATGGAGCACATCCTGCGCTCGGCTGTCCTCGAATCGAGGTACGGCGAGAGTGGGTGGGACCACCGGGAGCCCAATTTGGAGGTCATCAAAGAAGTCGTGGACTCCAAGTTCACCGTCTTCGACGTGCTGCCTCACTTCTTCGTCCACCAGGATCCATGGGTCTCTCTTGCCGCACTCGAGGTGTACACGCGCCGCGCATACCGTGCATACACTCTGAAGTCGATCGAGTATCTCACCGAGAACGATGTGCCATACGTCCTTGCTTGGGACTTTGCCCTTAGGAAGGTCGGGGAAGCCGAGTTCGGTCTGCCAGTGGCATCATCGCATCCATCCGAGCCAGGCACGCCAGCTGAGGGTCTGGGTAGAGTTCACTCCATCAGCGACATGAGCTACATCGGTCGCCAGGCTGGTGCCGGCGAGCCCAACCGACGGGGTGCAGTCGTTCCAGTGCCTTTCATTGATGAGGCCGATGAGTATCTCATGAAGGCTCTAGAAGCCTTTCCAGTCGCCGCCGGTCAGAAGACACGAGCTGACGGTAACACCCTCAGCGCCGACTTGTCTAAGAGACGGGGAGGTGTCACTGCACCACAAAGCGACGAGGAGCTCACTGCTGTTTGCAACGTCGCAGTCCGCGATGCGGAGTCTCTTGATGATAAGGAGATCCTCTCCCGACTTATCCCAATCGTCAAGGACTACAAGGATGAGCTGCTCGCTCGTCGCGTGCGACGCCTGACATTCATCTGCGGTCACAAGGATGGCACCTACCCAGGCTACTACACTTTCCGCGGCCCCGCCTACGAAGAAGACACCCAGATCCGTCACATCGAGCCAGCGCTGGCCTTCCAGCTTGAGCTGGGACGTCTCTCGAAGTTCAACATCAAGCCAGTCTTCACCGAGAACCGCAACATTCACGTGTACGAAGCCATTGGCAAGAATGCCGAAAGCGACAAGCGCTACTTCACTCGTGCGACTGTCAGACCAGGTCACCTTCGCGAGGACATCCCGACTGTAGAGTACATGATCTCGGAGGCTGACCGCCTCATGAATGACATCCTGGACGCCATGGAGATTGTGGGCAACAACGGGTCTGATCTCAACCACATCTTCATTAACTTCTCCACTGTCTTTCCGCTTGCGCCTAAAGAGGTCGAGGAGGCTCTCGCTGGCTTTTTGGACCGCTTTGGTCGTCGCGCTTGGAGGCTACGTGTCACTGGTGCCGAGATTCGCTTGGTTTGCACCAACCCTGACACTGGAAAGCCATTCCCAATGCGCGTCAACATCACAAACACCTCGGGATACGTCATCGAGGTTGAGCTGTACGAAGAGCGCAAGTCCGAGAAGTCGAGCGAATGGCTGTTCCACAGCATTGGTGGCACCCGCAAGATTGGCTCGATGCATCTGCGTCCAGTGTCGACGCCTTACGAGACCAAGGGCGCCCTGCAGCCCAAGCGTTACAAGGCGCACATCATGGGTACGCAGTACGTCTACGACTTCCCAGAGCTCTTCCGTCAGGCCATCGAGAACGAGTGGATCCAGATCACTGCTCAGCACCCTGGCATGAAGGACAAGCAGCCTGTCAAGGGCGAGTGTATCGAATACAACGAGCTCGTGCTGGATGAGTCCGACAACCTTGCCGAGGTCAATCGCGACCCAGGTGCCAATAACATTGGCATGATCGGGTGGATCGTGACCGCAAAGACCCCCGAGTATCCTCGCGGCCGTCGCTTCATCATCATCGCCAACGACATCACCCACAAGATTGGTTCTTTCGGTCCTCAGGAAGACAAGTTCTTCCACAAGTGCTCAGAGCTCGCTCGCAAGCTAGGTATCCCGCGTATCTACCTGTCTGCCAACTCGGGTGCTCGCATCGGCATGGCGGAGGAGTTGATTCCTCACTTCTCGGTCGCCTGGAAGGACCCAAGTAAACCAGAGGCTGGCTTCGACTACCTCTACCTGACACCGGAGAAGAAGGCTCGCTTCGAAGATGGCGCGCTGAAGCACGTTCTCACGAAGGAGATCAAGGTCGGCGGCGAGACACGTCATCAAATCACTACCATTGTTGGCGCTGAGGATGGTCTCGGTGTGGAGTGTCTCAAGGGCTCCGGTCTCATCGCCGGTGAGACTTCGCGGGCTTACGAGGATATCTTCACTGTCACCTTGGTAACTTGCCGCTCAGTCGGTATTGGTGCCTACCTCGTCCGCCTCGGTCAACGTGCCATCCAGATCGAGGGTCAGCCGATCATCCTCACAGGTGCTCCTGCCATCAACAAGCTCCTGGGTCGTGAGGTCTACACCTCCAACTTGCAGCTTGGTGGCACCCAGATCATGTACAAGAACGGTGTTTCTCACATGACTGCCAACGACGACTTTGCAGGTGTCTCCAAGATCGTCAAGTGGATGTCTTTCGTTCCAGAGAAGAAGGGCGCACCAGTGCCAATTTCGCCATCAGCTGACACTTGGGACCGTGAGATCACTTTCTTCCCACCACAGAAGGCTCCATACGATGTCCGTCATCTGATCGCTGGTCAGCAGACCGACGAGGGTTTCCTTTCTGGTCTGTTTGATAAGGAGTCTTTCGAAGAAGCACTTGGCGGATGGGCACGCACTGTCGTCGTTGGTCGTGCACGCCTTGGCGGCATCCCAGTCGGTGTCATTGGCGTTGAGACACGCTCGGTCGAGAACATCACTCCAGCAGATCCAGCCAACCCAGACTCAATCGAGCAGGTCTCAAACGAGGCTGGTGGTGTCTGGTACCCCAACAGCGCCTTCAAGACTGCACAGGCCATCAAGGACTTCAACAACGGTGAACAACTTCCATTGATGATTCTGGCTAACTGGAGAGGTTTCTCTGGAGGTCAGCGTGATATGTACAACGAGGTGCTCAAGTACGGTTCGTACATCGTGGATGCCCTCGTCAAGTACGAGCAGCCAGTCTTCGTGTACATACCACCATTTGGTGAGCTTCGTGGTGGTTCATGGGTGAGTAACATTGACAACAACCGCGAGGTACGAATTAGGCTAACAAATTACAGGTCGTTGTTGACCCCACCATCAACCCTGACTTCATGGAAATGTACGCCGATGAAGATGCTCGTGGTGGTGTCCTCGAGCCAGAAGGCATCGTCGGCATCAAGTACCGCAAGGAACGCCAGCTCGAGACAATGGCTCGCCTTGACCAGACCTACGGCGATCTCAAGCGTGCATCGCTCGAGAAGGGCATCTCCCCCGAGAAGCAGAAGGAGATCCAGGCGAAGATGCACGCACGCGAGCAGCTCTTGCTGCCAGTCTACCTGCAGATCTCCCTGCAGTACGCTGATCTTCACGACCGAGCGGGTCGCATGAAGGCCAAGGACACGATCCGCATGCCATTGTCGTGGTCCAACGCTCGCCGATTCTTCTACTGGCGTCTGCGCCGCCGTCTCAACGAAGAGTACGTGCTCAAGCGTATCGCTGCTTCTCAATCGAAGGAGTTGGTGAACAGGTCGAACAGCCTGAAGACTCTCGAGTCTTGGTCTGGCCTTCCTAAGTACAGCACGGATGATGCCGCAGTAGCTGTGTGGTTCGAGGAGAATCGCAAGAGCATCGCCGACAAGATCGAGGCGATGAAGACCGACGCGATCGCCTATGATGTCGCTGCTCTCATGCGCAGTCACAAGTCGGGCGGTCTCAAGGGTGTTGCCCAGGTTCTCAGCATGCTGCCTGTGGAGGAGAAGGAGGAGGTTCTATCCTGGCTGCGAAAAGCGTAGACATCAACGATGTGCAGCGACGAATGTGAAGGCATGTCCTGTCCTTGTACAATGTTCTTGGTCACTGTCTGACGTGTATAAAACATGCTTGTTCTGGCGCGGCGTTGCATTGTGAGTAAAGGGAGTGAGGGCATCGCCACGATGGGAGTTTTGTTATCGCATTCGGGATTTCATGGCTTACATAGATGCAACGAATTTCAATGATCACTTCATCCAGCCCGCGCCCCGGCACACGAATATATCGTTAACAGGTCTTGCGCCTCTTTCCATGCATCGCGCGTCCGCGACGACAGTCTGGCATTTACCAGCATTCTAGCGGGCTTTCACATGCGGCTGGCTGCTAGCGTGACGCTTCGCTTCAGCCGTGGACCTAATGTCGTTTGCACTGCAGGATCTCGACCGCTTGCGTTTTTCCTACTCTTTGTCTTACCTGTCCAGTCCGAGAGGCTGTAGTCATCGCGGAGGTAATCGCACTGGCCGACAAACTGAAGGGCGCACCAGTCACGCCCACAGTCTCAAAGCCGCCTCGCGAGAATTTTCCCATTCCTCGAGAGCCTTCGCGATGTAGCATCCGCATACTTACTCAACCGTGAGCGCGTCTGCAATGGCACGCGATACTACTCAGGCATCATCGGCATCGACAGTGCCATCAAACACGAAGCAGAAGAGTATCTACACAAACATCACACTTTCGTGCGGATCAGCTATGAATGGGAGAGCATGAATCTTGGCCTTCTCGAGATCACTCCAAGACTCACTACCAACGAGATTTCCACCACGGAGTTCAAGCACCACTCCATGCACATTCATCTAGACTGTGGAATCTCCCGAACACAGCGCAGTGTTCACGCATTGCATGCACATCTCGGCAACGAGCCACCAAAAGTCCGCTAGTTCCTGATGCGAGGAGAAGATATGGACATTGTGGCGGGGATCTCTCAGCTACTACTCCAGTCAGTTTATGGCCCGGTGGTCATGATCGACGGCGCTCCCGGGGACGAGTTGACTTGCTTCGCTCGTGAGAAGGCCGATCTTGGTATTAATGTTACGATCAAGTTCAATCTGATCAACAAAAAGTTCCGCACCATCGACTCGTCACTGCAGACCAAGCTCTTGGACTCATTGCAGTGCAGGCTACTGGGAGAGAAGCCTAAGATAGTCGTTCAGGGCGCGATTGCAGATGCTTCTCATGTGGCACTCATGAAGCGGATAATGAGTCCTGGGCTCGTCTGGCTGTCACCCAAGATGTGGTCTCTTGAGAGCTGAGTGCCATACATCTAAAAATTTCCTTTGCCAAGATGCTTGTCATTGAACAGAGCTCTGAACCAGCCCAAGTGGGCGTGCGATGTGGAGCTGGACGACGGCAACCATGAGCGAGCAATGCGATTCCACACCGCTGTGTACACAGCGCTGGAAGTATGCAACAACTTGAATGCATATATGTTCAGATCGCGCCAGGACTGCGAGGTCGCTTACTGTGTTCATGTCTACGACTTACTCATCAGCATCACTTGGCTTCAGCTCCGCCTCGACAAGATGGAGGACTTTCGGCTGACAATGGATTCGTTTGCAAGCCATCCATGCTTCGACAAGCGGGTTCAGCGTGGCCTAAGCTACAACACCTCCATCCTTGGTGTTCATCTGATGAAGATCCATCAGCTACTGTATCGTAAGTCAATTTCTTAACGCGAAAGGTCGAATGCAGAACGTATTAGCGAGAGGGCTGTCTATCGAGGAACAGGAGCGATCATCGTGTCATATCGGGGAAAGCATTCTCATCCAGGTTACACCAACCAGATGTAGCTCGACACCATCCCGATGAGCCAACTCCCTCGCCTCGGCGACTGGATGGAATTCTGCGCCAAAACTGCACCATACTTCGCTCGAGACCTCAAAGTGTTCGCACAGAACGCTAGGATCAAGGAGGTAACTTCCATCAGCACAACTGATCAGCATCATGCTCACACATCCCAGGCAGACACCGTCAGCTGCATTCCCCTCGATCGATGTGCCGCACGTCAAATGCGACCACATCGCGTTCATTCCAAAGGCAACGGAGATCCTCCCAGCGATGGCAACGTGCCCAAGCCAAGGCGGACCATGTAACGCTGGCCAAATTGCGAGGTGTTGGCGAAGCTTACGAAGAAGGAGCAGCAGAAGATTAACCAACTGCAGAGGTAGATGGGGTTTAAAGTCACGGACTTCTCGCGAGGCTCGGCTTGGCAGAGTTTTGCGGGCAAGTATGCGGATATTAGGCTCGAGATCAAGTGGACTGCGCCATCTAAGTCGACAGGAGGTGAATAATGATGAGGCATGTGGAGTCAGTCGTGCGATGACCCTGGCATAGCACGACGCGCTGTCCTGGCATCAATTGCCACCGTCCTGGCCTCGTAGCTACGCACCAGTATCTCCTAGCGGAGGCCTTCGTCTGGATCATGGGTCGAAGCACTAGGTGACAGCGAACTGTGTCATCAGCCGTGGGGAGGCAGGAGTCGCGTCGTACGACCTTGACTAGCTTAAGACTCCAATTATTGTGGGAGGAATCACGGAACAGGGAGGCTCGATGACCATATAGGTATTTCTACACAAGACGAGATGAGCTCTTTCGCTTCAGAGATACCGTTCCTGCTTCCTGAGACAACAGCATAGGGTTTGAGCGTTACATTTAAGTTCAAGGAGCACTATCGACAATGTTAAGGCATCGTTACTTTGCGTAATATGTGGCTTGTCCTCGAAAGCAAGCGCGTCGCCACTAAAGATACATTGCGGCAGGACCATAACCCTCCACTCAGCTGAGCCTCAAGGGCGTGCTCTGCTATAGAGCAGCGACGGAAGTCTTCCATAATCTGCCAAGACCTGCATGTCCTATGTGACATTGGACGCCCCTTTCCAACAATCCAGATTGCTCTCACGAAGTTGTCAGTCCCACGCCCTTCAACGAGAATGTGACGAGCTCGCATGTACTGCTGCAGCTATATAGTCATCCGCGAACTCACTGCCATCATCCAAAAGACGCCTGTGTAGTGCAGTGGTTAGCACGCGATGTTGTGGACCTTTGCCAGAGCCGTCGAAACCCATGTTCGAATCATGGCACAGGCACAGGCACAGGCACGAGAGAAGAAACTTTTTTGCTTCGTGGTGGACATGGTCATGGTGGGTGATGTGACTCATATGCGGTAGTGTACAGTCTTTGAGCGAAAGAGTACTGCGCATGCGGACTTGTCCCAGAATCGCACTCGTGGGTTGACACTTTCGTGAAATCCGTGGCCGCTGGAAGTACGGTGGCATGGTATCTAGAGCTCTTGTGTTTCGTCGTCACGTTATGGATCCTGTCGTTGTTAGTCAGAAGGGTTATCGATAACGGGGATTGATGATCAGTTAGCTTCATAGTCTACTGAGTGCGAGGCGCTACACTACCGTGCGTATGAGAATCTCAGGAAGGCATTCAATTAATAGTGCGCCGACTTGCATTCTCTGACAGACTCCCCAACAATACAGTAGGATACTATCGTTGCCGCGTCGGTGTATCTGCCAGGCTAGTCGAGCTCGAACTCGTAGAACTCCACCACCCCTCCGGCCGACTCCGTGGTACTATAGTTTGTTCGGTATCAATACTTGTTGCAGTCGCGCCCGACCCCGGTGGTGCTTCGGCTTCTGTCGTCTTGGCTGGCGTGCTCTTACTACTGCCATTCTGTCGATATCTGTCCACCACCTCCTCAGCTCGAAGCTCGTGGAGCAATCGTGGCGCTTGACTGTTGATATGAGCCAATCGATCGATATAGTCCGACTCTAGCCGTTCCATGTTGGGTATCGGCCTTGGAGGACTCTTGCTGGAGACTGGGGTCTGCGACTGCGACTGGGGCCTGCGCTGGTGTGAGGTCAATTTCGGGTCTGTGTCACTCGAGCTAGGCCTTACCGAGCTGCCGTTACTTCCTGGTAACGTGGTACCAACCGCGGACGTGTGTGCGAAGGACGAAGGTATGAAGGCGACGCTCTCTGATGTCTGCGGCGGTGTATCGTCGGCGTAGTCGTCCTCGTCGGTCTCGTCCATTTGCTCCTCGTTGATGGAAGGACGTTCATACTCAAAGGCCGGAGTCTGTGGCATCCCACTAACGGAATATCCGGCATGTGCCCGCTCGTCTTCCGAATAGCCTGGCGGCTGGGATCCGCTAGGAGTGATCATGTTGGCAGAATCAAGAATGCTGGGCAAGCGCATGTCTCTCTTCCAGTTAAGCGACTCGTCGTTCTTCTCGCCGGGTTGAGCAAAGTCATCCAAAGCCTGCAGCACGTGTGGGAACACGAGCTTGTCAACATCGCGTGCCCAGAGTAGATCGAGATGCTCGTACTTGGGCACACATTTGACGATTGTATGCTTCGGAAGCTCTTTGAGCATGATGTTGATGTCTACCAAGCTGTCGCTGCCACCATATACGAGCACAATTGGGGTTTTGATATTCCTGGTCGGGAACTTGGCCACCTTGTAGTATTTGCTTCCTGTCCTGAAGCTAGTAGGGCTTGCCACTTCATCATCGAACATCTGAAATTTGCCGTTGCGGATGATCTGAAACCAGTGGACCACGCTCTTGGTGCTAGTGAACGAGAACAGGTGTGGGTATGCTGCGAGCTTCTGATGGGGCGCTATATTTTGCGCCTTCCATCCAAACAAGAAGTTGAGACTCTTGTCGATGATCCATTGGAAGATTGCAGGATAAAGTAACGCTTGCCACATGGTAGTACTGCCAAGAATAGCACGCCGGCCGAAGAGCAGGAACAGCACCTCGGGATTTGATTTAACCAGAGAGCTGACAATGCCAGATGACAGACCTGGCGGTGCCATTGCAGGAGCCAATGCGACGAATACGTCAATCTTCTGGTTCAAAGTCGGGTGGATGGAAAGCGTCGCGAAAGCCTGCGCGGTGCCTTGACTGAAGCCAATGTACGACAGACTCGGCTGAGATGTTGTATCCAGGATATAGGTTATGCTGTCGGGAATGTCATGAAAAGCGAACTGATCCATACTGAAGTTCCAGAAGGGCACCTCAGTCGGACCATGATGCAGGCTCTTCTTGCTGTACTTGTTGCCGCGGTTGTTTCCAAGCCAGACGTCGTATCCTTGCTCGACCAGCCGAAATGCCAGACAGCGTTCTTCCTCGGTGAGGCAGACCCAGACTTCGCTGTTCATCATCAGGCCGTGGTGGAGGTAGACGACCTTCTTCTGTATGCTGCCCGGCCCCGAGTTGACGCGCTTGTCTTCCTCGCCTCGTCGCCATGCCAGACGGTGTATGCCAAGGAGATAGCCGTCTTTCGTCTGGACCACATGCTCCTCAGCGTAATATCCCGACAGCTCGCATATTTCCACAAAGTCGTGCGCCTGGGCCATGGGACTCGACACGGCCTTCTTGCGGTTCCGTGCGCGTCGCGAGTACGGGGAGGACAAGGTGTTGAAGGCATTCCGGCTAAGTGTGTACAGAAAGCGTATGATAGGCGTTGGTAGCAGGAGTGTGATGGTTCGGGCGAGGACTTCGAAACCGAGGAGGACGAAGGAAGCTCCCAACGCCAGGTACTCGTGGATGTAGAGTCGCCCAATGAAGGGGAGGGGAGCCATGCTGTCGCGTAGTGCGCCTGCCGCGGGCTATGGATATATCATGGGCATATCATAAGGTAGACATTAAGAATTAAGCGGAAGCGCAGCGGCGTACAGTATGATCTACATGTGATGCTCCCTCCCCATGTGCAGCAGTGGTTAGTTCGACACCATTGCGGTGCTTTAAGGCACGTCATTGTCATGTGAAGTGGCTGAGGTCAGGTGGCTGGCACGTTTCGGCTTACCTCAGCAAGCTCAGTCGCTTCTTTCTCGGCTCGGCACCGTTTAGCTCCGATTATCACGGGTCAGCACGGTTCAGCACCGTTCAGCCAATCGGGTAATTCCGCAGCAGCGAGCCTTGGCGAAGCGTCTAAGATCGAATAGGGCTTGTTTTAGTGCAGCTTAAAGCTGTGCAGCACTACCACTATATTTCAGTACGCGATAGCAACCGATTACTACGCCCGGCCGAGCTCCTACAGATTTAAATGATAGCGCCGATAGTAGAGATTACGACGGCGTCGAGAACGTAACGATCCGATAGCGCGTTATGTACGAAGTATATCCTCGAATGTAAAACCGACTTTATATAGTTTAAACTAATATTAGCTAGCGAGCTACTAACGCCTCTTACGAGTATACTACTACCCCTATTCGATTCCTTAGGCTAAATAAGTAAGAGTTATTAATATTAAAGGTAGTGCATTGTGTTCGGTAGGCGCGCTAAGACGCGAAGCTAGGTAGATACACAACTATTAAGTCTATTGTATAGCGCGCAATTGTCTATCGTTACACGAGATGTAGGTGTCTAGTTATATCAAGAACCTCGTCCGTATAACACGGCGTTAAGCGACTAGTGTTACGATCTAAGCGTACACCGGCGCTACAGCCTAATTAAACCTAAGGTAGTAGCCGCTAAGAATTAGTGTTACGGTCCGGTACGATCGTGCACGTGGAAGAACTTCATTCGTTGGGAATAGGGACACGCGCTGCCAATGAGCGGGCGCTCTTGTGTGACTCATAGCAGAGCGCTCTTAGTGCTCTACCGAGAGAGCAGGACAGACCGCGCCAAGACATGGCACTATATAGACGACGCTCTTTTGCAAGTAGATAGGAGCTTCGTGCTCAACTCATTTCAAGTATACACCATATACTGTTTGGGACCACTACCTTCTCAACGAGTCAGAGACATCACTGCAAAGATCCAAGCCCAGTTGGGATAACGTACAGCGGTTCCTAACAATTAGGTAACATTAATTAGTTACCTATAGCCTTTTTATAAGCAGCCCCTTCAATTCTAGCTTAGACACATGCAATCTACTATCTGCTTTTAAGACACCTTTATAAGCCCATTTCATAACTTCTAACTACTTATAACGTAATAGTTATAAGCCCGATAGGCGCTTACTAACGTTCGCTACATAAAACGAAGCCCTAGAGCAGATTTTGCATCGTTATTAAAAACTAGTAGGATCTATCATTATCCTATTAACAACTATTATACAGCAGTATAGTAACCCTAGTAGACCTATAGGAACTTTCATTAGGCCTATTAACACCGTTATAGCGACTACCGAGACACCCGGTAGTACCGGTACTTTGCCGTACGCTACTATCGTTCTTAAGAGTTATAACTAATAGGATAAGTTTAACCGTTAGTTAGAGCTCTACGCTAAGTCTCTAAACATCTAGAAGTATATAGATCCGAACGATACTACTGCCGAGCTAATAGAGCCGGTGTACTTAACGTTCGAGTAAATCCAATTAGTATACACTACTAAAGACGCTACGGCTAAAGATAAGGAGCTTATTAAGCTCCGCTAGTTAGACGCCGACCGTAGGTAGCGGATGTATAACATCTTTACGTCCGTAAGATCCAAATTAGTCACTTACCTAATTAGGACTACTATAGAGCTAGGCTAGGAGCTAATGTATAGTAAACGCACCCTTAGAGGTAAGGTCTAGGCTCTAAAGGATTAGTACGGACTAAACGACATATTACGTAAGCGATAGCTTATACTAGAGCTAAATAGGCTTTAGAAGAGCTAGGCCCGAAGGGTCAACGACTAGTATTTAGACTAGCTAGTGCTATAGACTAAGATGCTAGATTATAACTATACCGAGTACGGAGACCTACTACGATACTTCCTACTTACGATATAGTAGAAAACTCCTACCTATAGAGCATTACTATATAACGAGTAGAAGCGTAATAAGCTCTCGCTTAGTAAGCTTACCGAGCGATACCTAGAATGGATACGCGACACTACCCTAGTTACTACGAACGGTCGATTAGTCTTCGTAACCTTTATAGGCGAACCCTTAGTAGAGGACGAGCCTCCACTACTAGCGCCTATAGTAGGTATAGTCGGTAGGAACGATAACAATAATAACGACCGTCGTCGTAGCCGCGGCGATAAGAGTCGTAACTATAGTAACGGTGTAAATAAAGGAAAGAGTAGTAATAATAACGATAGGCTAAGCGGCTACTAGAACATTACCGGCGAGCCTAAGGAGAGTTGTTATAAGAACCTCTATTTATACAATGTAGTTAACCCTAAGAAGCGTCCATTAAAGGATTAGCGCTCTAAGTAGTAGAAGAAGTGCTAGAAGCACTTTATTAATTACTACTTAGGCGATGATAGTAAACGCTTACTAGGCGTATTAAACCGCAATAGGCGTACGGATAAGGAACGAGATAAGGCAATTGCTAAGGGTAAGGTAGCACCGCACGGCTTTACTAGTCTCACTGTCCTTTCGAGCTCGATAAGCTAATTAAGCTTTAACTTTAGGGATTACTAGGTATACGATAACTGCTCGGATACCTATGTCATTAATCACTATAAACTAGTAGGGCGTAGAATTCATTATAGAGCGCCTAACTACCTTATTAATCTAAGCCGGAACTACGACATTCCCTATTGCCGCATTAGGTAAGGTTCGCATAAAGATAGAGGGGATACCATTTACCCTATTAGATGTGGCCTATTACCTAGGCTTTTATATGAACGTTATCTCCTACTTACGTATAGAGACGGCTAGACTTTAGTAGTACGGACGCACTAATTTAGTCTATTACAATAACAAGAAATTGATGGACCTACACCGCCCTACTAGCATAATCCCCTTCTTTAAGGTGGTTACACCGCCTTAGTTAGAGATAGTCTATAAATAGCCATCGAGTAATAATAGGAGCATCCTACTAAAGATTACTAAGAAGTAGCGCATAGCGCACTTTATTAGCACAATTGGTAAGGGTAATACTATCTAAACACCGCCTATTTAGGACTCTAACGGCGACCGTACCGTTATGGCAGTAATGAACAGTATAGGGGGTACTAAAGGTATAGTAACGTCTAGTAGGACCCCCATTAAACACCGTAAGCTCTTAGGCCGCTAGTAGTACTAAATCTTCGGCTATATTAGCGCTAAACGTATTAACTAGCTTCCGTTTAGAGTTAAGGGGGTGGTTATCAACCCTAATGCACCTAAAGCACCCCTTACTATACATTGTAGAGCATGTAGCTGTTACGGATCGATCCGGAGAAGCTCCAGCCAACTAATCGATGCCTAACTAATCGATGCCTACACACTAGTAGAAGGATCCGATATGTAGAGTGCTCTCTCTAATCTGCGTGCTCTATAATAGAGTAGAGAGAGTAGGATAGATCAACTAATCCGACTAATTAGTTACGCTAAGACATGGTACTATATAGACGACGCTTCTTTACGAGTATAGATAGGAGCCTCGTGCTCAACTCATTTTAAGTATACACTATATACTGTTTAGGACTACTACCTTCTTAACGTTCGAGACATCTCTACAAAGATCCAAGCCCGGTTAGGATAACGTACAGCGGTTCCTAATAACTTTAAGCACTACTACTAGGGCCCTTTACATATGTCTAGGAGAGACGCTACTGTTACGGTTTGATTCGTGGAGAACTCACAGCCACTCACTAAGCGAGGAGAGCAAAGAAACTTGCGGGATGGAGAGCAAGAGATCAAGAGATCGAGAGAGCAAGATCAAGAGATCAAGAGATCAAGAGATCAAGAGAGCAAGAGATCAAGAGATCAAGAGAGCAAGAGAGAGCAGGACAGATCACGCCAAGACATGGCACTATATAGACGACGCTCTTTTGCAAGTAGATAGGAGCCTCGTGCTCAACTCATTTTAAGTATACACCATATACTGTTTGGAACCACTACCTTCATAACTGATTGAGACATCCCTGCAAAGATCCAAGCCCGAGTTGTGATAACGTACAGCGGTTCCTAACAGCTACCCGGAGTCCGTTACGACAACAGCTACAGTCAACTGGCATTACGGAACGAATAAGCGAAATGTCGATTATAGGAAGCAGCAAGAACAACACTCCTATAGGTATGCTAAACCTATTAGACTACTACCGTGCACCTAAGGTGTCTACGCCGGAGACGTTCGACGGGACTAAGGATAAACTAGAGGCTTTTTAACTGTAGGTTCAGTTATACCTTTACTTTAACGCACACTAGTTTTAAGGCGAGGCTAGTAAGGTCTTGTACGCCGCATCCTTCCTACGAGGAAAAGCAGCTAGAGGATTCCGACTATACCTTAAGGACTAGCTACATAACTAGGGTAAGGGAGAAACACCTAAGACGGAAACTCGAAAAATTTTCTACGACTACGACGAGTTTAAGACGAAACTCGATAATCTATACAGGATACCGAATAAGGAGGTATACGCCGACCGACATATCCGATAACTTCGATAGACTACTTCTATAGCGCTATACGCCTTAGAATTCTAAGGATATACCGCCGACCTAGAATAGAACGACGTAGCTTTACGATTACAGTTCTACCTCGGGCTAAAGGATAACGTTAAAGCCGAACTATCCCGAAACGCTAGCGTTGTTACGCTAGGGGCGATAATTAAGGCAGTAAAGGAGATCGACGAAAGGCTCTAGGAGTTAAGGTACGACCGACACGTACAGCCTAGATACTAGAGACCCGCCGCGGGCGGAAGAGGGGGCTTTAAGGCTAGAAGTTAGGACCCTAATAGTTACGGAGACCTAATGAAATTGGACGTAACGGAACGTAGGATAGGAAGGGGGCTAAAGAGTAAAGGTTCCACCTACTACGTATATAGCGAGCAAGGCTATTATGTAAGGAACTATAAGAAAAAGAACATAGTTAGCCGCGAGTTTAACGTAATGATTCGCGAAGAGAATGCATACTAGGAATGCGAGAGCTTTCTCTCGAAATCTGCCTAGTAGAAACTGTTACGGTTCTGATCTGGGGCTGAAGGAAGCTAACCAATCAGACCTCCACAATTGGTGGGCGCTTCCGCCCGAGAAGTGCTCTCTCACCCGCAGGAATAAAACCAAGGAACCGAGAGAGCAACTGAAGTGATCTCCTTGATCTCGTTGATCTCGGTGATCTCGAGAGAGCATGGAGAGCACGGAGAGCAAACGCTCTATCTCCTTTGTATTTAGGAACGCTAGAAACCCTTATGGTTCTGATGCGTTCAACTCATGTTACTATCTCACTGATTGGAATACAACTCTTATTCCTATCATTTATCTTCGCTCAGCTTGCTTCAGCCTCTCCAAAGAATAATACCGCCACGTGACTTGACTTATCTCTCTTTTGAGACTAGCCCTGGAACGAGACAATAACAGAAACGACCTAACGACAAGGGCATTAAACAGCGGCTTCTTAATTTAATAACCTAGGACATAGAAGTTAACACGACGACACGGAATAGGCTACGGGACAACAACTTACGATACGGCTTCTAGATCGAAACAGAGATTAGACTAGAAGGTATCCGGCACTTCCTCGAGGGACGACTAAGGAAGGATAGGAACCGGTAATACGGGAGCACGACTAGGCTCTACCGACTCTTACTCCTCGAGAAGGGACTTCTCGACGGACAACGCCTCGGCCTTACGGCTCTCGAGTAGATCTATCTCCTTCTAAAGGCGGGACTTCTTTTCCTACGCGGTAGCTTCTTCCTCTTAGAGGCGCTAGAGTATCGCCCGCAACTCGCGCATTCTACGTAGATATAACGACATTTTCTCCTCTAGAGCGGCGCGCTATTTTCGTAGGCGGTGTAAGGGCACCTGCTTAGGTAGTACGAAGTTGTTAGACAAGCTATCTAAGAGGTGCGCGAGGCGCGAGAAGTTAATATACAAGCCGAGGCACGCGGGTCGGCCCGGGCCCGGTCACGTAACTCGCCACGTTCACTCGCTGTGCGGCCATGGGCCGTCACAGGCGGGACTAGTCGCCTTTAGACACAATAATGTCGTAACCCTTATGGTTTAAACGAACATAAGCACTACACTTTCTAGATAAGATATGTACGCGGTAGGCGATATCCTTTACGACGCAGCGACTGCATTTTTGGACTATAACGACCCTAAGTAACTCGATCTTATTAGTAAGGCGGGTTCGACGGACGGATAAGCTAATCTTAGAGGATGGTTTACGAGAGGACGACATCGTTAACGAAACATAAATTAGGGACACATTCATTATATAAGAGCTTCGGGACGAAGCTAGGCTAAAGGGGGGATAGTGTTACGGATTGATCCGGAGAAGCTCTAGCTAACTAATCGATGCCTAACTAATCGATGCCTACACACTAGTAGAAGGATCCGATATGTAGAGTACTCTCTCTAATCTACGTGCTCTATAATAGAGTAGAGAGAGTAGGATAGATTAACTAATCCGACTAATTAGTCACGCTAAGACATAGCACTATATAGACGACGCTTCTTTACGAGTATAGATAGGAGCCTCGTGCTCAACTCATTTTAAGTATACACTATATACTGTTTAGGACTACTACCTTCTTAACGTTCGAGACATCTCTATAAAGATCCAAGCCCGGTTAGGATAACGTACAGCGGTTCCTAACAGTAGCCTAGCTAAGACACATAAAGTGTTTAATAGGACTAAGCTAATTAGGGTAATAACTCCCTATAGGCACGTAGCTATGGATTTAGCTAAGTTTATACTAGTATACAATAGTGATCGTTACCTAGTTCATTTCTACGATTTAGATACCTACGGGCACTTTCAATTCACTATTAAGAATAGGGACTAACTATTAGTATTAGCTTACTTTAATAGCCTACTTAGCTTCATTAATTTCATTAGGCGTAGGTTTATTTACTTCTATAGCGATAATAAAGTAGCTATTAGTATAGCCTTCCGCTTAACTATTAATAACAATTAAATTAAGTAGTACAATACTACTAACTACGCGTCTAACTAGGACCTAGTAGAACGAGCGGGCGGCGTCATTATTACGATGTCTCGCACAATCCGCATTTATGCTCGCCTACCTAAAAAGCTCTAGAATGAATGCATAGTAGCTGCCGTCTACATTCTCTAGCGGTTACTAATCTAATTAAAAGGCTAGAAGACTCCCTTCGAATTAGCAATAGGCAGGGTACTAAATGTAGGCTACATAGTAGTATACGGCTACCTAGCCTACGTGTACATTTATAGTACTACTTAACTAGGTAAGACTAAGAAGCTTAAAGAACGAGCACTTATCGGATACCTTATAGGCTACGACTCTACTAACATCTATAGGGTATGGGACCCATCGAAAGATAGGGTCATGCGGGTAAAGGACGTCCTCTTTAATAAGACTACGTTCTACGACCTATTAATTCTTACTACTAGTTACTTAACCCCTATTAAGAACATCGTAACAGTAGAACCGGCTAAAGAGCCTAAACAGTACTACGACCTATATGTAGCTCACCATAAGTAGGATATAGTATAGGCCGAGGGGGTGGAAGAATAGGCTTAATAGTAGCCGCTCTATTAAAACCCTCGTTAATACGCCTATTAACAATTACTGCTTAGGCATAAACTACACTAGCCATAACACCGAGCGCTAGTAACATTTAACTAACCTAAAGGTAATAGCAGTTTCTAGCTACTTAATTAGCCGTTATTAAATAACGCTGCAACCCCTACACTTTCACGAGACTAGGTTAAATCCGGGGTCGAACTAGCGACTAATAAGAGCATAGAGAACTCTAACTACAATAACAACGCGGTAAATAACAGTGACGCGTCTAAATAACAGTATATTAACATACTACAATAGTAGTTAATAGATGCCCTTATAGAGGAAGATCGTAAGGAGCTTATAGTAGATGCTTCGACGACTTTAAATGTCGCTACCGCTCCGCCTATAATCCCCTTTAAAGAACTTAGCTAAATAGATGACTTTTCCGCTAATACTAATTACGCCCTTACCGGATCCGGTAAGAGACTTAGAACGGCCTACTTCTACTATGCTCTATATAATATTATAGTTACTAACGTTATTATTAGCTAGATAGCGGGCATCCGCTAGAGACCTCGTTATCTAGGCCGTAAGTACTACGATGTCCTTTGATCCGAACGTACACGCGACTTCTCTCCTCTACGCCGTATTAATACTATTACGTCGATGTACCGCGATAACCTTCCGCCCGAACCTCTAAACTACCGTACCGCTATAAAGCACCGCTTCGCCTAACAATAGCGTAAAGCTATAGCTAAGGAGTTTACTAAGGCAATCTCTACTAGTACATTTAAATAGGTAATTTAGTAAGAGAAGGATTATAATGCTTAGTAAGAAGAGGAGGAACTTTAGCTACTACTACCGCTAAAGTAGGTGTATAAGTATAAGCTAGATGAGCATAGTATACTAAAGAGCTTTAAGGCCCGGCTATACGTAAGAGGCGATCTATAGGGCACACACTTAGATATATACGCCGCTACACTACTAGTAAGCATGTTCCGCCTCTACTATACTATAGCCGCGAGCTTCGACCTAGAAGCTAAACAGTTTAATGTTATAAATGCCTTTCTAAATTCGGACCTACCGTACACTATATATAAGGGGTAGCCTAGTAGCTAACCCTTATATGTAGCCTTACATGTAATATACGGTCGCGACCGGCTACTAAGCCGTACGTAACACGTATGCGTACACCTTACGACGCGTAATGCGTCTTAAATAAAAGGTAAGAATTAGTTCATCTACGACTAGAGGTCGTAGGCGTGCTATACATTACGACATCCCTTAATAGTTCTAATTCTTCTCTTCATTATAATCTATATATACTATGGAGTCCGAACGCGACGATAGTAGCGCTACGCCTACGGCTCCCCTAAGCCCTAGGGCCTAGTAATAAGCGAGGCGTGTAGCCTTAGTCGTAAGGAGGGATGCCCTTCGGGTAGAGGTTAAGGAGAAGGAGATATAGAGGGAGATTAAACAGTTAGAGATCTTACGGGACGTAAGCGTGCCGCCGGCGGACCCTTAGGGCGAATCTAGCGGAGAACTATCCCCTACTCCCCCTCCCCCTCCTCTATCTATAGTAACTAACGATAATATCGTAGCTCGAGGCGCGGTCGCATCGTATGCGACACGTTTACGTCTTAAAGAACCTACGCCTTTTAGAGGGGACTCGATTAAGAAAGTACGGGTATTCCTAAGGGAGCTCTCTCTTATCTTTACCCTCTTAGGCGGTACGTATGCGACGAACGAGTTAAAGGTCCTATATAGAGTTATATACCTAAGTGGAGAGGCAAGTAAGTAATAGCACGCTAACTATAGCGTCCTTAACCTTAAAGGGTATATATACTAGGACTTTAAGGAGTTCTGTCGAGACGTATGCGGTAACCCTATAAACCGCGTACTTAACGTAATATTAGAGTACGAGGCGGTGAAATAGAAGGATAACTAGATAGTGCGTTAGTTTACGACTGAGCTAGATGTTATAGAGGATTAGTTAGGGGACTATACGGAGGCGTAACGCGTACGACACATGCTCGCTAAGCTTACGCCTAGCCTACGGTCCGTAATCGTTAAGTTTTATAACATCCTAATAACTAGAGAGAAACTAGTAATCCTAGCTTCGCGTATTAAAAGTACGGAGCGTAGTAGCGGAGGGCACGACCGCGGGTAGCATAGTCGCCGTAGGCGAGAGACTAAGGGCGACTAAGGGCGAAGCGATCGTAGCTCGAAGTAGTAGAAGTATAGTTAGGCGTCGCGCGACCCGGGTACGAGTTACTAGCGGGACGCCGGCGGATCGTCTATAACCTTCGATAGGACTAAAGCGGAGTGCTATAGATGCTATAAGAAGGGTTACATTAAGACGGATTACCCGAATAGGCACCTATAGAAGGACCGTAACGCGTAAGCGGTTCGTAGGGTAGACGCTACGAAGGCTCTAACTAAGAAGGGTAGCAACTAGGGAAAAGGTAGAGGACTAGAAGTAGGTCGCTCCTAAGTCCGAGTTTTCCTAAAGTCGACCCTTTAAGGCGAGTAGATGTGTATCTAGCGTAACGACTAGGGAAAAGGTAGAGGACTATAAGTAGGTCGCTCCTAAGTCCGAGTTTTCCTAAAGTCGACCCTTTAAGGCGAGTAGATACGTGTCTAGCGCGTTACTTACGAGGCGTAGTCGAGACTCGTAAGGGCTTTCGCGAGGCTACGTTTCTCCTAGATAACTATACGGATCTTAGCCTAGTATCGTATAAGTATGTACTCCGACATTAAATATAACCTATTAATAGGGTAAGGCTACCGAAGTTAGAGTCGTATACGCATAACCTAGGGTATTGCTACGGCGCCTTTACGGTTCGGCTACGACTCGCTAATAACGCGGGAGTAGAGCGCGTAAGTAACGCTATCTACTACGCGGTACCTATAGGTAGGCTATCGGTAATTTTAGGTAGACCCTAGAGGCACCGTAATCGGATCGTAAAGAGCGATTATAAGGACTAGTAGTACTACGGTGTAGAGACGCCTACGATTTAGTAGCGTAACGTACGCGAGTTCCTTAGGGATCTCGAGAGCTTAAAGTAGGTTTATACGATAAGTGTTTGGGCTATTACTATAGTAGTACCCGAAGGAGAGGGCCCCTCGTAGCCTAAAGAATTTGTAGACTTCCGAGATGTATACGCACCTAATAAGTAGGCGAAGCGTAAGATGCCCGACGGGGTTAAGTATGCGATTAATCTCGTTAAAGGAAAGAAACCCCCTTTTAAGCCGCTATACTACTAGTCCTTAACTAAGTTAGAGGCCTTAAAGGAGTACCTTACGCAAGTAATGGAGAAGGGGTAGATTAGGCGGTCCGTAAGCGAGGCGGGTGCGCCTATCTTATTCGTGCTAAAGAAAGACGGCACCCTTAGGCTCTATGTAGACTATAGAGGCTTAGATAAGATTATAGTGAAGAACCAATACCCCCTACCCCTAATTAGCGAGACGCTAGATAGGCTATTAGATTCTAGGTTCTTTACTATAATCGATTTAAAGGACGCCTACTATCGTATCCCTATTAAGCGAGGCGATAAGTAGAAGACTACGTTTCGTACGCGATACGGACACTACGAGTACCTAGTAATGCCGCTCGGGTTAACTAACGCACTAGTAACCTTTTAAGGGTATATTAATAAGGCGCTAACCGGCTTAGTTAATAACATTTACGTAGTCTACCTAGATAATATCCTCATCTATAGCGAGACGCGTAAGGCACACGTACGAGCCGTACGCGAAGTGCTTACGAGGCTACGGAAGTTTACTCTATTCGTAAACCCTAAGAAGTGTCGCTTCTTCTAGGAGAATACCGAGTTCCTAGGATTTATCGTAAGCGTCGTAGGCGTATCAATAGATAGGAGTAGGGTAGCCGTAATCGAGGAATAGCCTACGCCTACGAGTTTTTATAAGGTTTAATCCTTCCTAGGATTCTATAACTTCTATAGGCGCTTTATCGAAGGGTACTCGAGGATTGCGAAGCTATTAATAGACCTACTAAAGGGATGTAAGAATAGTAAGAAGTAAGGGCCTCTTATATAGTCCGCTTACGAGGAGTAAGCGTTCTAACGGCTAAAAGCTAGGTTCCTCGGAGCACCTATCCTAAGGCACTTCGATCCTTCGTTACGTACGAGGGTTAAGACGGATACCTTAGGTTTTGCAATTATAGGCATTATCTCTTAGCTATTTAGGACTAAGTAGCATCCAATTGCCTTCTATTTACGTAAGATAATACTAGCTAAGTGTAACTACGAGACGTACGATTAGGAGCTACTTATAGTAGTTAAGGCTTTTAAGCATTAGAGGCTATACTTAGAGGGCGCTACGTATACGGTACGAGTACTAGTCGACTACGCTAACCTATAGGGCTTTATAATAGTAAAGTAGCTAAATGGGCGGTAAGCTCGATAGGCTACGTTCCTACAGTCTTTTAATTTTATAGTAGAGTATCGGCCGGGTAAGACTAACCTAGCCGACGCGCCTTCGAGACGTAGTAACTACGTAGCTATAACGTAATAAACTTCGAACTTGCTACCTACCTTATAAAGTAAGCTGTCTTTCTAGAAGGAGTCTCTAGAAGGGATAAGCGAGCCGACGGTAAAGCGCGTACTTACTACCTACGAGGCAATATAGGGCGATATAGGCGCGGTAATAGTAGTACGGAGAGGTAACCTTCCCTATTAAGACAAGCCGTCGTTACTAGTAGTAGTGTACGCTACAGTAATATAGGGTTAAGCTTATAGCTCGACGGGTAAGTTAATCCTACTCTTAATAAAGATCGCGTAGTAGTAAGACGACTAGTATGTCGTATACTTAGCGTAGGCGCTAAGCGCGAGGGACGCTAAGGGATAGCATATAAAGGATGACCTTATATACTACGGAGACGCGATCGTAGTACCTAGGGATTACGCAATTAGGTCGCATCTAATTCGTATGCACTACGACGACGTCCTCGCGGGTTACTTTAGAAGGACTAAGACTAAAGAGCTATTACGACGTAATTATTAGTAGGACTTACTTAGTACGGACGTAAAGTAATACGTCTAAGCCTATAGAACCTACTAGGGTTCGAAGGCGAGGCGCTATCGACCCTACGGCGAGCTATAACCGCTTCCTAGACCGGAGCGACCGTAGTAGGAAATTACTATAGATTTTATTACGGACCTACCTCTAAGTACGCGAGCCGGTTGCGTGTATAATACGATCCTAGTAATAGTCGATCGCTACTTAAAAATGAGCTTATACATCCCGACGACGAAGACTTATATAGCCGTAGAGCTTACGAGGCTCCTACGAGACAAAGTCGTACGATACTATAGTGTCCCGTTAGGTATAGTAAGCGACCGAGGTCCGGTCTTCACTAGTTAGTTTTAGAGTAACTTCTACTTCGAGGCGCGTGTAAAGCGTAAGCTATCTACGGCCTTTCACCCTTAGACTAACGGCTAAACTAAGAGGGTAAACTAAACCCTCGAATAATACCTTCGTTATTACTACAGTAATAATTAAACCGAGTAGGCTAAGTAGCTTACAGTTACTAAATTCGTAGCTAATAATAGCATCCACCTAACACTACGGATAAGTCCGTTCGAGATAGCGTACGGTTAGAGACCTAAGATTACCCCTATACTAACTAGATCTCGAGACGAGACCTAGGGGGGAGAAGTACTAGTAGCGGTAATAGCTACGAGTCGTATACGAAAACTACGCGCTATACTCAAGGAGCGATAGAAGGCTATAGTAGAAAGCTAGGCTCGCTACTATAATAAGACCTACTAAGCTAAGACCTACTACGTAGGTAACTTAGTCCTATTATTAACGAAGAACCTTAAGTTAGCAGTACTAAAGAAGAAGATAGGTCCGAAGTTCATCGGCCTATACCGCATTACGGACGCTGTCGGTTCGTAGGCGTACCGCCTAGCGCTACTAGCCGACTTAAGGCTCTATAACGTCTTCTATGTCTCTCTCCTCGAGCCGTATATCGGTAGCGATAAGGATGGACCCGTACCCCCTCTAGCTAATAAGGACGGAGAGTATAAGGTAGAGGTAGTGCTAGATAGGCGTAAGCATAAGGGTAAGCTATAGTATCTAGTCTAGTAGAAGGACTAGCTAGAGGAGTATAATAGCTAGGAACCGGCGGAGGGCCTCGCGAATACGGATCGTATAGTAGCCGACTATAAGGCGTTAAGGAGAAGCAAATAAGACTAGCATAGGAGTACTAGGGTATAAATAAAACTTTTCTTAACTATAAACAAAATAAAAGCTAAAGAGTAGCGCGCCTACTAGGGGCTACGTAGAGTAGTAGTAGGCGAGGAGCCCGCGAGTAGCGTGTGAGGCGAACGCCTTAGTTGTCGTTACGTAGTAACTTAGGTAGGAACGCCTAGTTGGCGGCGGTAGTGTTAATGTTCTACGCCTATAGGAACTAGGACTATAGTTAGTAGGGTATACGTATACGAGGAACATGCGACTTACGGCGCGGCCGAGTTCGAACAGCCTATTAAGGGCGCGGTTCTACTCCTACTAGAGCGCGAGGGCTTCGGCGGCGGGGGCGGCGGTAGTAGTAGCGGCGGTAGAAGCACGTATACGGGTTTCCCCAGCACGCTTATACTTATAGGCATTAAATTGCCTAATAGCCTATAGAAAGAGTTAGCCGAAGCATAGGAGACGTACTAGAGCCCCCGTACGCGAGTAGTAGTCGACTCGTAGGAGCGAAGTAGCGACTTACCTCCGTAATGTCGTTACCTAGCTAGGTACATAGGCGGATCTACTCTACTAGCTCCTACTACTAGAGGTCTATAGGCGCCTAGCCTATTATAGCCGTAAGGAAGTCGCGCTAGGAGCGCGCGGCGCGTAGGCGACTTACTAGCGAGGCGATAGCGTAGCTAGTGTTAGGCACGTAGCTATGTCTATTACGCCTATAGCGGCTATACTTCCTTAGGAGCTCGCCGGTAGTAACACTATTACAGTTATCGGCTTCGTCTAGTAAGTAGTTAGTATACGAATCGTAGGCGGCGCGCGTAGAGACTTACCCCTAACGAAGTATAGGAGGTACCGTATATATATATTAATCCGCTACGAGAGCTTAGTAGCGGGCGAGGGCGTTAGTAGCTACGAGGGTAATACTAGTCGCTTACGACTACTAGGCGTTCTAGGTACGTTACGCACTAGAGCCGCCTAGCGGCGCTCGTCTTCTAAGGGGCTAGTAGTACTATCGCTACTAGTACTACTAGAGGAGGCGGAGCGGCTAGAGAATAGCGGCGAGGAGGGCCCGTCCGACATAATAATAATAATAATAATACTAGCGAGGCGCTTACGGTACGGGTACGGTACGGGTACGTAGTAGTAGTGCGATAAAGGTAGTACGCTAGGGAACGTACTACGAAATAGGGCTAGGTTAGGCTAGAGTTTTATGCCCCTAACTAGCTACGTCGGTATAGTAACTAAGCCTTACTTACCTATACCTATATAACGACACGTACGTAACCCGTATGTAGGCCGTATAGCAACTATGGTTCTAGAAGTATATAGGAGCCTCTACGTAGTAACTAGCGAGCTAAGGACAGCTCGTACGGGAGGGGAGGCAATTGTAAGGGGTAGCCTAGTAGCTAACCCTTATATGTAGCCTTATATGTAACATACGGTCGCGACCGGCTACTAAGCCGTACGTAACACGCATACGTACACCTTACGACGCGTAATGCGTCTTAAACAAAAGGTAAGAATTAGTTCATCTACGACTAGAGGTCGTAGGCGTACTATACATTACGACATCCCTTAACACTATGTACCTATAACTACCTCCTAGAATCGAACGTAATAGTTATGCTCTTAAACTAGTTAAGGCCCTCTACGGACTTAAGAAATCCCCTCTCCTTTAGTATAACTATCTTACTATAACGCTTGCCTCCCTAGGCCTAGTTCCCCTATTAGACTCTAAATGTATCTACTATAACGATAAGGTTATATTCTTCTTCTACGTAGACGACCTAGTTATGCTCTACTATCGTAAGAACAAGGCCTATACTATACACATTAAGCACCGGCTTCTTAACGTATACGAGATGCACGAGCTCGGAGACCTAACCTAGTTCTTAGGGATTAAGGTAATACGAGACCGGCAAAAGAGACTACTATAGCTCTTATAAGAGGACTACATTAAGAAGCTCGCCGCTAAGTTTAGTATATCTACTAGCGTACGTAAGATAATAGTACTAGTAGATTAACACCTCGACTAGATAGTACCTAAGGGCTATGTTATAGATGCTATAAAGATCCTTACGTACTAATAGCGCATTAGGTCTCTAAACTTCGTAGTAATATACACACGCCTAGACATCGCCTTCTCCTTATTAATGCTCTCGTAGTACCTAACTAAGCTAACGGATACGTATCTAAAGCTTACGGATTAGTGCCTACGCTACCTCCTAGAGACTAAGAACCTCTACCTTATGTATAGCGCTAGTAAGCACATTACTAGCCTACATAGTTAACCTAAACATCTCGGTAATGTGACGGCCCATGGCCGCACAGCGAGTGAACGTGGCGAGTTACGTGACCGGGCCCGGGCCGACCCGCGTGCCTCGGCTTGTATATTAACTTCTCGCGCCTCGCGCACCTCTTAGATAGCTTGTCTAACAACTTCGTACTACCTAAGCAGGTGCCCTTACACTTTGTTAGACCGTTCTTTTCCGCAGACAAGCTGCGAAGGATCTGCGAAGGGCAGATCAAGTAACGCGACAAGCGCGTTGAGTCCACAGGCCGAGTGCGACTCCAAGAAAAGTGCGACGACAAACGCACTCAAGTTAAGTCAACAAACGCACGCAGAGAAGACGTGCCCAAGTTAAGTCAACACCCCAAGTCAACAAGCGCGACACCCCATCGCGCCCAAGGTAACGAGATGGTGCGTCAGAATGGACGCCAGTCGCTGCTGGCAATGCGACCAGTGGTGCAACGCGAGTCGGTGCTCAACACACAGACTCAAGGTCGCGATGCGACGCAAGAGCAAGAACAAGACCGCCAGTATCAGAAGATGATTGAACTAGGCAAGCCCGTCACTGATCCACAGCCATACCTCAACATCAGCGATTTCCTACACGACGACGAGATCATCGAGGAAGAAGGCAAGGAGGCTATGGTAGCCGTGGACTACATGGACGATGCAGCGACGGACGAAGCAGAAGAGGGAGCCGAGGAAGCACAACAAGTCGCGAAGACCTATCGAGCGACACTCAAGTCCCTCACTCAACTCGATATCGAGAAGTTCGAGAAGCTGTACGGCAGCGACGTTTCCGCACCTCCCGCCATCCACTTCATCCTCCGCCGCGGCGAACAGGAATACCGCAACGTCTCGAAGCTTGCAGAGATGTTGTACACGAGCTGTCACCAGAGCCAAGAATATGGAGACAAAGTTCAGAAGGAACTCGACAAGGTTCAAAAGGATCTCGGGGATGCGAAGAAGCAGGTGTCGGACTTGGACAAGTTACTGAAGGCCTCCGATGCCCAGCAAAAGGACCTGCGCGACCACCTGGCTAAAGTCACCGCCGATCGTGACACCGCCAGCGCTGAGCGCGACACAGTTATCAAGGACCTGGACACCGTCAAGATCGAACTCGATGCACTTAAGGCCCTGCCCATTCCAACTGACTCCCAGAAAGCGTACGAGCATGCCAAGCAAGCAATGGTCTGGGTCAAGGAGCGAGAGGCTCGCATTGGAGAGCTGGAGCGTGAAGTGGACAACTACGAAGAAGCCGTTGCCGATCACGAGCGCGACATCCAAGCCCTTCGCAACGCGCATGCTAAGGAGCTCGAAGCAGCCGAGCAGCGTGGGCGCACCGAAGCACGAGGCAAGGATCGTCGCTCCTCGCTCTCACGTTCCATCTCTCGTCGACGTGCTGGAAGAGAGCCATCACCGCCGAAGGACCAAGGCAGGACTGGCAAGCAGTCCAGCGGCGGAGACTCATCCGATGAGTCAGGTGAAGAGGTTAGCAAGAAGGACAGGGCTGGCAAGCAGCGCAAGAGCAGGAAGCCGAGATACGATCCGGATAGCAGTGACAGCAGCAGCAGCAGTAGCAGCGACGAGTCCTCAGACGATGACCGCCGCGCTCGCCGCCGCAAGTCCAAGAAGACCAAGAAGGTCACCAAGATCAACTTCAACAACATCCTGGACATCGACGAGTCACTCGATCGTCCTTGGAAGACGGACCGAAGTGTCGAAGGCCCCAAGCATAAGTTTCAAGGCGACCTCAGCAAGGAAGGCGACCTGAAGGGACCATCGCTTGAGAAGTGGCTCAGCGCACTGGAGACCAAGCTCGCCGCCACCACGTTCCGTGACAAGGATGCCGTGCTCAAGTTCATACTGGATTACACCGACGGAGGCGCTTGGGCGCTGCTCAACCCGAAGGTTCCATCCATCGCAGGCATCATGAGCGGAAGCGAGCGCCCGTATTCATCAGTCAACAAGATGATGAAGTCCCTCATCGAGTGGTACGGCGATCGCAACCCCGTCGGCCGCGCTCGCGACAACATGGCTGTGTTGAAGCAGCCAGAGGACAACTCCAAGGACTCCTTCGCCGAACTCTACCGCGAGTGGCGCCGTTATGCCAACTTGATGCGCATGACCGGAGAAGACGCTATGGACAACCTCATGCGCAAGCTCAACTACCGCTATCTGATCCGCTATCAGCAAGCAAACCCTAAGACCCTCAGCGAAGCAGTCGATGCCCTGTTCAAGGCTGAGGAGGATTTCAAGGTCGCCGAGACTCTTCACCCGAAGAAGAAGTCTACGGCCAAGAAGGACGACAAGAAGGACGACAAGAAGGACGACAAGCCCAACGGCACCACTCCAGCCGGATCTGGCGGAGGCGGCTCAAAGAATCGCCGCAAGGTGGACCGCCTGCCATGGGACTCTCGCCCAGCTGAGTTCAAGCACCTCACTCTTCTTGACGACGCTGAGACTGAGCGTTGCATGAAGGAGAGACTGTGCAAGAAGTGCCGCAAGCCAGGTCACCAGCTGACCGACAAGGAGTGTGAGCTCTGGAACTACCAGATGCCACCGCGCCCGACTACCCAGTCGGAAAAAGCCTAGTCCACTCGTTGAGCGCAACAACCAGTGGACTGGATACGAACACGTCAACGTCAAGGCCGAAGTCAGAAGGGATTGGGGAAGGTGATCTCAGAATATCATCCCATTCCTTACGAATGGTGCACATAGAGCACAACCCTGTAATAGGATCACACCTAGTGGTGCCTTGCACAGCGAATGGAAAATATGCATTCTCATTCCTTGATGACGGAGCCAATTCAAACTACGTTGACATCGTATATGCGCGAAAGAATGACCTGCCACTCTCGAAGCTGGACAGCCCATTGGCACTGGGCCTCGCCGACATGTCCACTGCAAAGGAAATGATCGAATACCGTACGGAGCTCACCCTGGAGATCAACGGGCACTCCGAAGTGATTAATGCCTGGCTCACCAACCTCGAATACGACATCGTCTTGGGGAGACCATGGCACGACAAGCATCAACCAGGCCTGCATTATGAGTCCGGCACTATGACGCTCGATTCTCAACACTGCAAGGACAACTGCCTGTCCGGAAAGGAAGCGACGTGGGTGCAGTCAGTCAATGATCAAGACCAGAACCCAGTCCTTACGTTCCAGACCCACGAGGAGCTTCCTAGCAAGTACCGCTCGGCAACCGTGGAAGAAGATGACGAAGGAGATGTCACTTGGCAGCACGCCCGTCTGCCACTGCCGGCTGACGGCGAAGACACCATCAAGCGCATGACAACGCGCGGCCCTGGAAAAGTTCGCCGGGCTGCTAAGAGACTCGAAGCAAAGGAAGCAAAGGCCGCTGTGGCAGCAGCAGTAGCAGCAGCTGCCGAAGCCGCAGCTCAACAAGCAGAAGAGCCTAAGAAGAACATCGACATCAAAGAAGTCAATGCAGACTACTTCGTGCGCCTCGCCAAGCAAAAGGGCGCGCAAGTTCACCTGATGTATGTCTATGACCCCAAGGTGGAGCAGCAGCGAGCGGGCGACTCGCTTGCCGCTTGCGCCATGACGGCGCACAACATGAAGACAGTTGCTGGAGGCAACTGTAAGATGCTGTCAGACGAAAAGACGATCTCAAGGCTGAACGCGCGTGCCGCTGCATTCATACCAGCATCAGAACGTGTAGCCCCAACACTCCGTTCCTGCAAGATGCACGCACAAGCAGACGTGGACAAGTTCATGAAAGTCAACGACCAAGAGATCGATCCAAAGGACCACCTTATGCCAACATACCACGAGTTCGCTGATTGCTTCTCGAAGAAGGCTTCAGAAGAGCTTCCGCCACACCGGCCTGGGATTGACCATGAGATCAAGCTGAAACCCGATGCCGTGCCACCCTTCAAGCGACCATACCGCATGTCTAAGCAAGAAGACGAGATCATCAAGCACTGGACTGACGAACAGATCGCCCAAGGCAAGATCCGCAAGAATGAAGGCCGCGCCGATGCTGCATCTCCGTGCCTTATCGTCAAGAAGCCAGGAGGTGGGTTGAGAGTATGCGTTGATTACAGAGCCCTCAATGCACTTACCATCAAGTCAAGATACCCTATTCCCCTGATGCAGGACACCTTGAACCGCATCGCAGGAAAGAAGTGGTTTACGAAGCTAGATGTGATTGCAGCATTCAACCGCATCCGCATCGCAAAGGGGCATGAGTGGATGACAGCGTTCACTACCCGCTATGGGCAGTTCGAATGTCTAGTCATGCCATTCGGCCTATGCAACGCCCCAGGAACGTTCCAAGCTTATGTGAACGACACGCTACGGGAGTTCCTAGATGACTTTGCATCAGCCTATCTAGATGATATCCTCATCTTTAGCGACACGCTTGAAGAGCACATTGGACATGTGAAGAAGGTGCTAGGGCGCTGCAGAGACGCAGGCCTGCAACTTGATATCAAGAAGTGTGAATTCCACACCCAATCGACCAAGTACCTTGGCCTTATTATTGGCAAGGACGGCATCTCCATGTGCCCGGAGAAGGTGAGAGCAGTGCAAGAATGGGAAACACCTCGTAATGTCACGGATGTGCTTGCATTCAACGGATTCGCTGGCTTCTATCGACGATTCATCAAGAACTACAGCAAGATAACACTGCCGCTTACCCGCCTCACCAAGAAAGACGTGCCATGGCAATGGACGGCAGAGTGCCAAGCAGCGTTCGACGGCCTCAAGAAAGCATTCACCGATGCAGAAGGAGAAATCCTCGCAGTCTTCCAGCATGGGCTGGAGACAGTGCTTGAGACTGACGCTTCGGACTTCGTCACCGCAGCGGTCCTCTCCCAACGTCATAATGGCATCTTGAGACCAGTGGCATATCTGTCTAAGAAGATGTCACCCCAGGAATGCAACTACGACATCTATGACAAAGAGTTGCTCGCTATTGTCAAAGCGTTCGAAGAATGGCGTCCTGAGCTGGCAGCAGGTGACATCGATGACAAGGACTGCGTGGGCAGCGATTGCGAGAACTTCCTGGCCGACCCAAGTGGCAAGCCAGTGCTCGTCTACTCAGACCACAAGAACCTTGAGTACTTCATGACCACGAAGGAACTCAACCGGCGCCAAGCACGCTGGGCAGAATTCCTATCGCAATTCCACTTCAAGATCATCTACAGACCAGGAGTGCAGGGAGGCAAGCCCGATAGCCTTACCCGCCGCTCACAAGATGCGATACGCAAGGACGAGGATGATCCCCGGCACACGCAGCAGCATCGCGTGTTGCTAGGACCCGAATTGTTTATGCCGAACTTGTTAGCCAGCAGAATCCTACAACTCGCGGCATCGGAAGCCACCGGCGTTGTGGATGAGGACCTACAACGCGACATCCGATCCCTATACGAACAGCAAGAACCACAAGAGGCCCTGCAACAGCTGGCAGCTGGCGACAAGGTGAAGATGCTCCACAGGCACAAGATCGACCCTAAGCACGCGATGGCAGTAGATGGAATGATCTACGTCAAGAACAGAGAAGGTGGCTACAGCCTGTATGTCCCAGAACCAGCTGAAGATGATGAAGGCAACACGGTGTATGCCCGCATAGTGAAAGCATTTCACGACGCCCCAGCCGCAGGTCACCCAGGAAAGACTAAGACCAACACCCTATTGAAACGCCACTATATCTGGCCAGGCATGACACGCTTCATACGCGAGTTCTGCAAAGGATGCACGACGTGCACAAACGTGAACCCAGTGCAGGATGCCGAACACGGATTGCTAGCACCGTTGCCAGTGCCACTCGACACATGGGACGACATCGCAATGGACTTCGTAGTCGAGCTGCCCGAAGCACGCTGCACCGCAGATGGGCAGAAGTACAAAAACGTTCTCACAGTGACAGACCGCCTGAGTAAGGAGCGGCATCTGATCCCAGTGCTCAACATGAGCGCAGAGTACATTGCGTTCATCTACCTCAAGTACGTGTTCAGCCGCCATGGGCTGCCTAAGTCGATCGTTACAGACAGAGGACCCCAATGGCTTTCCGCATTCTGGAAGCGCCTATGCCAGCTACTAGGCATCAAGCGCAAGCTGTCAACGGGCTACCACCCCCAAACAGATGGGCAAAGCGAGATCACGAACAAGGCCATGGAGAAGTACCTGCGCACGTATACCAACTATGCCCAGGACGACTGGCCGGATTGGCTGCCTCTAGCAGAGTTCACTGCGAACGACCACGTGTCAGAATCTACCGGATTCTCCCCATTCATGGCAACGCTAGGCAAGAACCCGAGGTATTCAGACGCAGAAGTCATGCTGCCGCTGGAACTCATGCCACACAAGCAACGCCTCGATGCACAATCGGCGACTGCATTCGGAGCCCGGATGAATGAACTCAGGCAGGCACTCAGAGACGCCATGCAAATGGCGCAAGATACACAAGCGGAGTATGCCAACCGACGCAGGACCATAGCACCAGCATACAAGTTAGGCGACATGGTGCACATTAGCACCAAGAACTGGCACACCACACGCCCGTCTAAGAAACTGGACTACAAGTATGCGGGTCCTTACCCGATCAAGGAAGTGCTGCCACACGACACATATCGAGTCGCATTGCCAGACTCACTGAGCAACCTGTATGACGGGTTCCACGCCAATTACTTGCGACCAGGCTACGACCCAGTCACAGGACAAGTCGTCCCTCCGCCTCCGCCAATCGAGGTGGAGGACGAAGATGGGTCTCATCAGGAATGGCACGTGGAGAAAGTCGTGGACTCGCACAGGTCGCTGCCGCCAGGGCGTGCGCCAGCAGGAGGAAAGGTCCCAATCTACAAGTACTGCGTGAAGTGGGTAGGTGATAACGAGCTAACTTGGGAGCCCGCAGAGACTATGATTGCAACAGCAGCCGCCTCTGTCGCCGACTTCCATCACAACCACCCTACGGCCCCTAGACCAGCCGGCTTCACACCACCGCTAGGATGGATTGCGAATGAGGAAGCACCATCTGATGACGCGGGCACCCTCAGTGCTGCGATGATTACGTCCAACCCAGTAACCGCAGGAGGGCCACGCGAATTGATCGCGCAGGTGCCTGTGGCTCTTCTGGCAGAAGACAACGGCTCGTATGAAGATGATGACCCGCCAGGCATGGCACCAACAAAGGTAACCGATGACTGTGACCGAAGCGACAAGCGAAATGGACATCAAACTTCCCTTGACACGGTGCACAGGAGTGACCGTTTTGAAGGGGGGGGTGGTGTGACGGCCCATGGCCGCAGAGCGAGTGAACGTGGCGAGTTACGTGACCGGGCCCGGGCCGACCCGCGTGCCTCGGCTTGTATATTAACTTGTCGCGCCTCGCGCACCTCTTAGATAGCTTGTCTAACAACTTCGTACTACCTAAGCAGGTGCCCTTACACTTAAGAACTATAAGTTCTTCGGTGCATTAGATACCTCCTACGGCATAAACGTCGATAGGACTAGCTCTAGCGGATGGATCTTTATGCTCTTCGGCGGACTAGTCGACTATAAAGCATCTAAGTAGATTACTATTACTAAGTCCTTAACCGAAGCCGAACTCCTTAGCCTATTATAAGCGGCATTAGAGCTAATCTAGTAGGAACGCATCTTCGCCGAGATCTATCTCGAGTTTAACTAGTGTACACACCTATACTGTAATAACACCTAGACTATTCGACTTATTAACTAGTAAGGGTAAAAGCTTAACACTAAGCTACGCTATGTTAATATCTATTACTATTAGCTCCGCTAGAGAGACTAACGAGGAGATATCGAGATTTAGTATCTTAATACTAACGACATGCCTATAGATGGGTTTACTAAGCTACTACTACTATAAAAGCATAAGCACTTCGTAAAGCTACTTAACATAGCTAAGGAAGGCGTAGATCTACGCTCCTTAGCGCCTACTGTAGATGCTAATACTAGCCGTATCACCTTAGGGGGTAATAACAACGCTTAAGAAGCGTAGGCCTACTACTATACTAGTAGTAGCTCTTCTCGACAGTTACTAGTACTAGGCTTTAACTATAGGACTCTTCTCCTCGGCGCATCGCAGTAGCGATGTAGAACGATATAGTAATTAGCTACTACTAAGCGAGACTTCCCTTTTATCCTTCTATACTATATTAGGAAGGAACTAGTAGTAGGACTATATAAAAACACCTCTTTAGGTCTAAATCCTTCCTCTTTTCTTAACTAACTAACATAGACCGGTAAGGTATGTTCGGCACTACTGTCTCCTCTACCGGCTCCGCACTACCGCTAGAGTAAGCGTCTACCATTCACCGGCGCTGCCCTAGTACTACTAATACTAGTAGGTGTTTCTCGGACTCCCATTAGCCTATAGTAAAAGAACCGGAAACACCCCTATTACTAGTAGCGGTGTAGCGTATACGCACTAGTAACGGCGTAGCCAATTACGAGCGCCGAAACACTATTAACTTCCCTACTACTAGTAGTATTAGCATTACTATCACTACCTCCGTTTAACGAACGCTATAACATTATCGTTAATCCCTCTATTATCGTCCTTACCTTACTTAGAGATAACATCTCTACCCGTAGCACCTATAGCACTACCGTCGATAGGATTATCCTTACCCTAAGTAGAAAGATAAGGCCTTTATAAGCTATAAAGACCTTTTATTAGGTAAAAGAGTTCCTACTAGGACGTAGCTAAATGGTAATCTCTACCTAAGGTAGGAAGCGGAGTTCTCTAAGACCGTAACCGAAGTTATATATACGTAGTTATTAGATAGTAGCAAGGCACCCTAATTGCCGAAGCAATAGCGTACTATAACACCTAGGATTTTAATTAAGAATAATGGAGCGGACATTGAAGCGGACGATAGGCTAAGCAATAAATTTAGTAGATATAATAACCCCTAGGACTCGAACCTATAACCTTATATGTCCGTTAAAATGTAGGGAGATAGCACGCCTTGCCGTTTAGTACTATAAGAATAGCTTAGCCACCCTACCGGATAAGATTCATATCGTTTAGAACCTATTATATGGGTTAACTATAGTATAAGGGACTTAGTAAGATTATAAATGGGGATGTAAGGCTAGGATAATAGCCTCACCTAAAACGCTAACTTAGCGCCCTACTATGTAGCTTATAATAGAGCTCTAATAAGCACGTAGTAACGAAGCCTAACGTTATAAGGTGGGTAGGTAGGGTAATAGGTAATAGATGGGGTGTACGAAATTACATGCGATTAGCTCATTTACCTGTAAGCCGTACGAGCTAAGGGGGTGTGTCACGATCTAAGCGTACACCGGCGCTATAGCCTAATTAAACCTAAGGCAGTAGCCGCTAAGAATTAGGTAACATTAATTAGTTACCTATAGCCTTTTTATAAGTAGCCCCTTTAATTCTAGCTTAGACACATATAATCTACTATCTACTTTTAAGACACCTTTATAAGCCCATTTTATAACTTCTAACCACTTGTAACGTAATAACTAGTGTTTGATAGAGCGACGCAATGCAGTCCGACGCGCCGGGATCGTAGCATAGTTCTTCGACTTAAGTACTACGCTATAGCTCGATGTGCCGGCTACTATTCCGACCTAGGCCTATAGGAACTTATATAGACTCCAATTATAGCTTCGTAAAAGATTAACGATAGATTATAGCTTCTCCTACGTAGGTATATCGTCGTCCTACCGTCGTGTATACCTCCTCCTTACTCTAGGTTACTATGCCCGCGTAGGCTCCGTAGTGCGCGGCGCATGTAGACTTCGTAGTATAACCGGAGGGAATCTAATGTAGTCCTCCTCTTCGTCGCTATTAGGGGCGTTATTATCGGTATCGGAGTACTCGTCTAACGATTCTTCTAACTCTACATCTTCGAAGGCGTGTAGTAAGGACTCGTGTCGCGCGGACGGCGATTATAGGTGATTATAATAAGTAGACGACGCTATTGTTAATTTAATTAAAAGCGCCGAGCGTACGCTGTCGAATGCAGTAGTTATTAAGGCGATAGAGCAACGTAGTAATAGAGATGTATGCCTTCGAATATAATAGTGCTTGTTTGTATACAGGGCTAAATTCGTATACACTAAAACAGCCCCATTTGGTCTTAGACTCGCTGCGCGAATTGGCGCTCCTAGCCCTCTAATTGGCTGAACGGTGCAGAACCGTGCTTAACGGAGCTGAAGCGAGCTTAAGCGAGCCTAGCGCGTGCGCTAGGCGAAGCCAAAGCCAATTCCTGCGGCGAGTCTGAGTTTACTGAGGTAAGTTTCGGCAAGCATTACCGGAGTCCTTGATAGCAGTCCTCGGATCCACCGTCGATATCTGCTACAGCACCGCACACGACAGTATCCACGATGCCATCCTCCTGCAAGGACATCCGTAAGTGGCAACACCGTTCATGTTCCGCCATCCTATACTAACGACCGCCAGGAGCGGCGCTCGCACAATGTCTACAGAACAGCGACTGTATGCTCAAACATCGAAACTCAGCCTCCGACTGTATCCGACCGCCGCTCAAGGACGATCTTCCGACCCAATGCCAGCAGCTCATCCACGGCTACGGACAATGCAAGCGCGGTATGGTGGATATGCGAAAACGATTCCGGGGCAACAAGCCCATCTCCACGAGCCCAGAGCTGGAAGGAGAAGGCAGAACCCCGATGTTGTATGCCGGCAAGGGTATCGATGAGCAGGTCAAGGACATCAAAGAGAGCGAGAAGGAGGAATACGAGTCTTTTACGCGCAACGACGGCATTGAGGATTTGAGGAAGAAGTGAGGTCAAGATAAAGGAAGGAACTCCAGATATGAGGGCGGACTGGTCCATGGCCGCTCTCTAAGCAGAGAACACGTTGAAGAGCGCGGGCTGGTGACAGTTCGTTGCCGCTCTCAATGCACGACGAAATCTTGAGCAGCTGCTAGGGGAGGCGATACAAAGACGGGCTTTGAGCGTAGCACGAAACGTCTCCCTCGTGCCCTCTGTCGTCGTCTTAGCTATGGGACCACGCATCAGCATATTGGAGGAGAGGTCACGACTTCCACAGCAAGACAAAGCGCTGGGCGGCAACGAACTCTGTCACCAGTCTCTCGAGGCTGAAATCACGCCCGGTGCAAGAAGGGGGAAACATGTTCCAATCCACTGTGTTGCCTATGGGTGTGGCCAGACCTACGCTTGCAGGCCGCAGCCATCACGAATGCACGTGTCGCTCGCGGTACTATCAAACAATCAAGACGGACTGTGCTCCTTGGCTGCGCCCCCATTTCGACGCATTCTCATCGCCCTCGATATGGTGGCCAGCGGCAGTCAGCCTGCAAACCATGCTGCAGTCGCCTCCGCAGCGTCTTCTGCATTCGCGCCTGCAGCGACGCCGAATCCTACAGCGCGCCCTGGGTCCCAATCGTCGCTGAAAGCTCTGGCCCGGCCATTTTGAAGCTCCCTGGAATATGCATACTCAGCGGGTATCATCTCTGAGCTCCGTCCTTCTGACCTAGCGCGTTGGTCAATGACGCGCTGCTCTCTCTTCGCAGATTTCCAATCATAGCTTACGCTGCATCTTCAACGCTCGAGCATCTGATGTTGCCTTCGAAGTGCCAATCGCGATCGCTGGAGATGTAGCTTTGATGCCAGTTTCGATCGTTGCAGCTCGGCTCTTGCGCGGTCGCCTCATCGAACAAATCGCCCATGGTAATGCCACCTAATCTCAGCATCGCGGGGTTGATACTGCGCTGCCACCGGCGCACCAGGTATAAACTCTGGCAAGGTGGCTGACTGAGATACATCTTGCGCCAGCTTGCTTCGGGATAGTCGGCTGCTGCTGGGCAATGCGGCTTGCGATCCGCAGGAAAGGAAATGCAGACATCCCAAGACCAGTGCTCGCTCCCACGTCTTCCTTTACCGGCGGATCCAGGAGCCAGAGTGGTATGGCCACCATCCGCGCCATCACTCACGATCACCAATGTGATAGTTGGGTAACAGCCTGGGAAAGCTCGCAGCAGGAGGCTGTTGTTTTCTGGCTTCCGACCTGGCCGGTTTGCTTTGCTGTATGCATCGAAGACACGTCCTTCCAGGTTCCAATCTGGCTCGAGAAAAAGCTTGCGCTTCAGTCGTATGCTTCCTTCCACTGTGTTGCGAAAGCTGTGGCATGTTCGCTGTGAAAGGAGCAGATCTTTTATACCGAGGTACGAGAGGATGAATTCGAGCAGTTCAGGAAGCGCAAAGACGCGCGCTGCGGCGGTGGCATCGATTGTTGCTGTGAAGGTTGCTGTGCTTGCGCTGTTCGACGATGGCGCTCCAGGCAGCTCAAGAATCGAGTTCGACATCGCCGGCCGGCACTTCTCCTGATTCGCAGATGTCTTTGAAGCGCGATATTTCTTTTGCCCCTCGCACGGTCCTCGATATATACCTCGAGAGTCAGGGAAACAAAAGCACTAAAGCGAAGAACAATTCAATGACGAAGGAGGAGAGCAAACAAGCAAAAAACAGAACTCGCAATCAAAACGCTATTCGTTATCTCTCGGCGCCCTTGTCATACCTCAGTCATCATCACCCGAGAACCTATCATGTCGCATGCAGCTGACCTTATCCGGCCTCGCGTTGCTTCCACTTCCCGATGTTAAGTGGCTAACAGGCACTCCTTTAGAGTGCTAATTGGATTTAAAGACAGCACGGATAGCTGTCTTAGAGCTATTGCGCCTTTTCAGCGCCCTCAAATCCACAGCTTCAATTCCATTGTCTTGCCGCGGCATGTCATGTTATGCCATTCGTGCGCACTACGTCAGCGGGGTTTTACTGTACACACGATGTGACACGACGCTAGTGCTCCAGGATTTGATGGATTGCGGGGTCGGAGGCGCATGCGTTCGGACGTGTAGATTCTCCGGTGGTGCCTCTCGGGATGATCCGATGAGGATGGGATGGTTTCTCGTGAACGGGACTGACTACGAACGAGCATCGACTATCGATCTATTCTACTGAATATCCTGTAAAACGCAGTGTGGACTTACAGACAGGACTGCACTCAATTAGCCTTCGGCAAGACCCACGTAACCACAGATTGTCCCGGCACGACACCACTCCACTGCTGGCCCCCTGTCGTATTCAACGTCATCCAAATATCACTCACCACGGTGTTCAAGACCACCACCGTCCTCGTCCCATCCGGATTCACCGTCGCAACACTCTGCACGCTCTGTCCCTGAGCATTACTCCCACTCCCACTCACCGGCAACACCACGCTGCCCCTCGGCATATACTTGGAAAACTGCGCCATCATGTAATACGCAGTATTCAACGTAAAAGTACCATCCGCATTGATCGTAACCAGGCCCGTGCAGCCCGAGCAGCCATTATAGATGTGGGGACCGTTTGAGGCGTCGGCTGCGAGGTTCCAGGCCATGGCGCCGGAGGCCCAGTTTTGGAGGGGGCCCATTGTGAAGGCGGCGGCGTTGTACCAGGGGGCGCTGGAGGGCGTCCAGCATTCCGTCATGTATTGGATTACGGCGGTGTTGTTTGCTTTGAAGCTGGACAGTGTGTCCCAATCGCCGCCGTAGCAGTGCCAGGCGACGGTGTTGACGATTGTGCCGGCATTGTTGAGGATTGTTTGCGGGTATTCGGGATGGTCTGGGGCGCCTAGTCAGTGGGGGTTTTGGCATGGGAGGGTTGAAGGGGGGGAATACCTGGGTTGTGGTCGTAGGCCCATATTTGGGTGGTGAGGCCGGCTTGGGAAAAGGCTGGAGCGATGCGGTTCTTTATCAGAAGGGCGCTCTCGTAGTCGTAGACGTACATGGTGGGATAGGAAGCAGTGGAGTAGAGAGGCTCATTCTGGAGGGTGATGGCACTGATCGGCGCTCCGGCGTTCTGATATGCTTGAATGTATTTGACGAAGTAATTTGCGAAGGCATATGAGTAGTCGGTTTCGGTGGAGTTTAGATACGTGTCTTGCAAGTTGTTACTATCGGGGTGACAAGGTTAGCCGAAGTCTATGGAGGATGGAGCAGAACCTCAGCAGGTTCTGCGCAATGAGGGCGGCGCGCGCAGACATCTGGAGAGATGCTTCCAAGCTTGAAAAACCGAACGTACTTGGTAATATTGCCAGTAAGATTGCCATTGCGCTTCATCCAGCCAGGAGCACTGAAAGAGGAGCCAAGCAGTGTCATCGCAGGAGCCGCGGTTTTCATCTTTGCTAGCATGGCAGCCATCGCAGTGCCGTTAGGACCGAGGGAGAAGTTGGCGAGGTTAGTGTCCGTCTTGCCTTCACAATGTCAGCACAGCATTTTCTATCACGTTCCAGTCATCGTTCTTTACCAGGCGGCATGTCATCGTAGGTATAATTAGTCGCCGACAAATCTGAAGCACCGATAGTGTGCCGCATTAAGCTGAAGTTCGCTCCAGACGAAGTCATCACAGCATTGATGAATTTTGTCTGCGAGCTGCTCGACATTCTGTTGAAGTTGACAACCGTGGCGTCGGTCACTGCTGCTCCAAAGCCCGTAATGTTCTGCTTGTAGGCCGCTTTGGTTTCGTTTAGTAGCAGTCCCCATGCTGTTGTACCGGCAGGCTGAGCTCCAGGGGTCCCGGATTTAGGTGCAGTGATAGCCGTGAGCTTGTATGAGCCGTTGTAATTCGAACATATTGCGGTTGCAGTCGTGGCTTGCCTGACCTCGAAAGGCCACCGGACCTTAAGAGGCGAGGCACTGGCCGAAGCCGCAAAGGTGGCAAGGCAGAATACAATTGCTTTGAGCATATTGTCGTTGCTTGATGGCGGGAGTCGGTCGTGTTTGCTGTGTGCCGGAGCTCAGCATGGCGATCAGATTCTTCTTATCTGCTTGCCGCATTCCTGGACCTTCGAGGCATCGCCTAGTGAGAAGCAATGCTTTTGTGGCCATGCCATCATAGTTCAAGGCTTGACGAACAACAAAGGCCGATCATTTGGCCTAGCCATCATAGAGGCGCTAAATTACGAGAAGATTGCAGACAATCTCGAGCGAGAATGACCAGTTCTTACAACCCCTGTATCTACACCTTCCCCTATTAGGATACTTGGCGTATTTACCAGTTGGTATGGCCTCCATTGTTGGCTATTAAGGACTACATCTGGCCCCTCAAAGTCAGTAACCAAGCGCCCGCGGGCCATTGTAAAGTATGTGTGAGGTAGTTGATAAGATAGAAGGGTAGCAATACCTTCTAAAATAGACACAATATGGCCCAATTAAGTAAAGCGCAGATACAGGGGTTGTGAGAACTGTGCACCACCCTGTGTGTCATCAAGATGCTGAGTCCAAGGCTGAAGGGACACCTCAGGGGCCGACCATCCCTATCGATCTATGTCGCCGCGAACAGATGCATGATTAGGTATCCTAGGCCGAGAACTCAAGGACGAATCACGGCGGCGCTGATAGGGCCCTCGCATCGGCTGGCCTTCCTATGCACAGCAGGTTGGGTTACAGCAGGTTGGGTTACAGTAGGCCGTACCGCTGCACAGTCCTGCAGGATGTTTGCCCTGCTGCGCGGTCTCAGCCATCTGGAGAGGACCTCTAGCATAAAGTAATGTACCGGCCCGTCATCGCGCATGTGGTATCCAGCCCGTACGTACTTTCACCAAGCTGAAAACGGCGAGTTCCCAGGAGCATTGGGGTGTCAAGCAGTCCCGCAGCATATCTGCAGGCCAACATCGAACCATAGAAGATCATATGTATCATGCGCGGCAGCATGCGCCGTCGATCTCACATATCCTCGATGGAGGTGTGATGTACTGCTTGAATTCGGTAGGCACCTCAAGATAGTTAGCTAGCTGCGTCCATCCACATGCCCAGAGGAATTGGTCGTGTGATGCCCGAGCTTGTGTACCTTACGGCCTGATGTTCAGTCACGCGAGCCGACTTTTGCCCGTTGTGCGTTTCCCATGTGGGCCCAACGGCTAGCGTGGTCAAATTCCCGATGTCAGCACTACGGATGCGAGCTCGGCAGTAAAGAACGGCCAGATAGGGACCTCGCGTCGTGGTTGTCTGTGGCTGGAGTCTTGATCTCCTCGATGGATCCTCTCAATGCTGATGAGCATACCGCCAGTCACAAAAAGCTCAACAACGTCGAGTTCTCGTGGAATGACAGGAAATGATCATCAACGATGGGATCTCAGCACCGGCTGTTGGTCGTTGACTTCGCCAAGAGACATGGTTGGATCTGCCCCAGGATGCACTGCACCTCTCTGCGATCGTTACCGACTTCGCAACCGATCCCGCATACACGCGAAGGCTTGACACCAGGTATAGCTGTCTGGTCGCCTTGGTTTGTTGAGCTTCGCGGAGGTCATCACACATCCGGAAGCTGCTGGCGTCATACATGCATGACAGCTCTCGGTAGCGATCACCAAGAAGGTTCACTAGCCACTTTCTTTTTTATATGGCCCAATAGGTCTGAACAGACTCCGATCTGAACAGGAAAGAAGAATGCATCCTGTGACCGGAGTGCTGACAGATCAAAGTATCGCTACGATGGCCGCGTCCACAATGGTGAATTGGCAGTGTCGCGATCCAGATCGACGAGCTAGAAGCCTCACAAAATGCTGATCACTGAGCACAAGGTGGGAGGTCGAGATTGCGTCTCGAGATGGTGAACAGGGTGCATGCATCTCTGTGCGGGTCACTAGGAGCAGTTGATCCTTACCTCGGTTTGCGATCCGGTATGTTGTTATTCTGATGAAGTCATACTGTGGGGTGCGTTCATCTCTTGAACTTATCTCCAGATTGACGGGAGTGCAGGTCAGTCCAGCCGCAGCAGTGTTGCAGTGGTTTATGCATCATAATGCCAATCATGATCGCTGGTATAGAACTCGGTGACTAAAGCTGCTGATAGGCAAGATGACGATCCATGCAGGCAGGCAGTCGCTGGCGAAAGGACGGAACTCGAAGCTGGTAGGTGCTCTTTTTTGGCTCGGGCCAAGGACATTTGCGCGGTCCCACGATGATACCTAATAAGCACTGGCCGGTGGTCGAAGACCAGCAGGGTGATGCTACCTGGCTAGTCGTCCACTTTCAGGTTTAGGTCCTGCGCAACGCGGTAGCATAGTGCAAACGCGGAGGGCTTGCGCGCTGGGTAGCAGAGCCTCAATGCGTAGCTTGGTGAATACTTAGCCAACATTGAAACATCGAGCCACAGAACCGCGTTGTTCGCGCTTCGTACACCTCCCGCCGGGCAGTATTTCCAAGGTGAAAGCATCAGCAGCACTTCACAAGCCGACTCTTGGCGTAGTCTTTGGCGGTGGCGGTGACGATGGCGGCTTCTTGTGTCCCTGACTTTTCCAATTACCGGCCGGGCGATCTCTTTGTACATGGCGTTGTGTGTTCACGACAGCGAGCTCGTCGGACACAAAGCGGCAATTGACTTCATCACCATTCCCAAGCCTTATTTCTCCTGCCTCCCATTCCTCTTTCGCCACGCCTCAACGCCCTTATCAATCTCACCTCTTGTCACTCCATCTCTGACCAGCTGCATTACTACGCCCAGCTCTTCGACATTCTTGTTCCTACTTTCATCATCAAAGAACAGCATCTCCTCGTACACCAGTCCACTCTTCTTCTGCAACTTAGCGAAGTGCGTCCTCTTATCCCCAGGATATATCTCCAAATGATCGAAAAGACTGATCGCCGTCCTCGCTTTACTCCCCTCATCTTGCTCATCCCTTGGAGTCCGCAGCATGCTCAACATCTCCCTCGCCAGCTCCGGCGCACACGTCCGACTTGCTGCACCAAGGACAATCCCCTTGGCTTTGATATAGTACAGTATTGATGCGACATCGTTGTAGAAGCCGCATGATTCGCCATAGCGGTCTTTTACTGTAAGACCGTCTTTAGTCGGTTTGAGTGGGCCGGAGATGTGCGTGTCGACCCTGTTAAAACGACGATTAGAACTACTCTCTCTTGTGTAAGAATGCTTCAGGGCAAAGGGGTTCTAGTCGGGCAAAATACTACTCCCATGTCAGTGTACACCTACAAAAGTGATTGGGGATCGGGTCGCCATATCGTCATCATGAGCCATGCGTTTGCTATGTCTCACGAAGCGCTAGGTCTGCCCTACAAACGTACCCAGAAGGGCCAGAGTGTATAGTCAAGATCGAATACGATCATTTTGGGGAGAGGCTTCGTGTCGTTGAAAGATGCAGGTGCAGGGAGAGAGCTGGCGGGAAGTGTTATAGGCGTCTGGTTGTTGTCCGCGGTTATGGAGGGGTTTGAGCGGCCCATTGTGAGGGCGAGGAGAAGGGCTAGGATAGTGCTGAGGATAATGGCCAGGGACGTTGTGGGTGTCTTTGACGACACGACGGAGGGAGACGCCAGGATGAACTGTAGCCGGCTGAGACTGGTAGACAAGCCGTACGGGAAGTTCGATGGAAAGTGTTTTGGTCTTCGTATGTAAACCAAAATCTGATTGCGTCACCTCGTGGCACCCTTGTCGATCTGCAGGGACCGAATGCCCCTGCCAAAGCTTGATTACATGTCTTCTCCTTGAACATGTATCCTCAAAGTTACCATCGTTGAACCCACCATATTACCAAGCCAGGAAAAGAGACCTCTAAGAAGACACATCGGAAATACATGCGACCGACGAGCCTTCACGTCACCTCTGCCGTGATGGCTATTACCAAGACACCTATAAGCACTTCGGCTCCATAAGGCACTCAACAAGAATCATAAGATGATGGCCATCCTTTGACCGATCGCCACTCTATGTACTAGCAGCCAATGACATGTCCTGGAGACCTTGTTGTCTCGATGCCTAAGGACTGATTCGCGATTCAGAATGTGTCATGGACCACCGCTATACAACGAGCAGGGCTATCCCAAGTGCACTGTGCCCTTGAGTACATTTGGTCGAAACCGATGCGCTCAACAAAAGCCCTCGTCACTACTCCATCGTGCATGACTGTATGATATGTCAGTTGATAAATCTATAGATCGTTCGTGGGACACTGACCGCATTCAAACACGACCACAACGTTGGGATGAGCTCTTGCGAAGCTCGCGTCCTCAACACTGGTCGCCGAAGCTTGTGTATATTTGATGCTTGTGGTGCTTCCATTGTGTCGATCCGAATCCGAAAATCCAGATCTCGTTCTCGCCCTTGGCGGGTTCGAATATCAGGATCTTGACCACGGAGTCGTCAAAATACCTTCCTGAACAGAATCTCGAGGCATCTTTATGCTTGCAACGCCCTGTGTAGGAAGGTATCCACGCACCTTTCGTAGTCATATCGATGCAGAGGTAACCGAAGAGTATTTTTAGCGTCACCTGGGCCCATGCCAATCCAACCTTGAGTGAAGTGGATTGGTGAATCGTATTGTCCTCACATATCGTCCTCAAAGAGTCCTCATAGATTATGACTGTGATTTCCGAGATGACACCCGAGGTAGTGTCTTAAATAATTCTCTCTTTCTTCTACACCATACCAACACGTTCCAAATCTTCTGCATCCTGCTTTGATACCCGTATCAACTCAAGCAATACAAGACTCGAACTCCAACTCTTCGACCACACATCAATTGGCAACGCCTCTACCCACAACTAGCATCTGCTACCTCGATACTCTCAGAACTGTAAGCATTCCGAGTCGCTGTCCAACGCGCTTCGCCTCTAATAACTCGACAGTCTCCAAGTCAACCGCACTTCAAACGACCAAAATGGCGACCATGACTATGACTGAGTCAGCCGACTTCGATGACATCGTCTTCGACAACATGACTTCAAGAATGGTGTCCTACCCCGAGGTCGTTGACTGGGCTTGCTCTGACGAGCTCGACATGGCCAGCGAAAGCGCGCGACTTTCTGTCACCGACTCCGTCCAGGCTGGAGAGAATACTGCTTCCAGTCTATCTTCCACTGGCGCGAGATCCCTGGAGTATGTTACACCAAGCGAATGCTCTGGGGAGACAGCAAAGTCAACCGCAGAGGCATTTGTCGAGTTCAGAGTCGAAGCAGAGCAGTCCAAGTCAAACTCGATGCCAGCAACCACTTCGCACCAAGCACTTGCAGCCGAAGATACAGAAAGCACTCCCATGCTGCCTGGTCTGAGACTACAGAACTTGCAATCAGCTGGCACGCCAACGACATCTCCCAACAATGCTCAAGGTGAAGATGTCAGTCCAGACGATAGCGAAGACTGGTCCTCGTGCGCGAGCTCAGACTCCCCTGCCTTGAACGCCTCAGGCATCGAGTCACCAAAGCCCAAGAGCTTCATCTGGGCTCTTCAGTCACGCGGGCGAGCCGCACATCTCCGCAGTGTGGACGACGGTGCTCCATTACGCCACGGCACACCCCCAAAGGCTGTCGACTCCGACTTGGAAGACCTCCTGTCACCAGACTGCATGACAGGCAAGGCTGACTACTGCAAGATTTTCTCCCACGGCCGCACAGCCAAGGAGTATCTGCACTACCAAGCCGACAAGATCAGGACTGCCCTGCAGGCTGACTTCCGAAAGGCTGACCGAGAGCGTGCGGGCCACCAACGCAACTTCAGGTTCTTGTGCAAGAAGTACGGCAAGGACCACGCTCGGGCCATTTTCAAAGCCTACGAGAAAGAAGTCAAGGTGCTCGGACGAAGGGTGCACGCACTTCACAAGGCCCGCCAGGACCTTGCTTTCCAGGAGAGTGATGATGATTGGGATATTATTTGAGGAGGAATTCGCGACGACTACAACGACGACGACTACGACGACTACGAATACGACTACGACGACTGGGATCCGCATTTCGCAGCGGAGAGCCAAGACAGACTGGTGGGCCCCCAGCACCAGCAACGAATCCAGCGGCAGAGGACAAGGGAGGAAGATTGTAACTTTAAGCATGGTTCAGCATTGATTTGAAGCGTTTTGTGCAATGGTTTGGCGATGGAGTTTTGTGGGTTTGCGTATCAGATTGTAAAGATAACATCGGAGGGCCCAATTGACCACCAGAGTCGAGCGGAGGGGCCCACGGAGAGCGCGAGGTCGGGGCGCTTCTCGTTTAATAGTATGTGAACGATGTTCACAACCTTCAGCAACCTCGTCTTTCTTCTCGTCGCGTGATGTCTTTCTTGGTGCTGCTTGATGCTATGGAGCTCCGTCGTGCTTCACGACAGGCGGACTGTTGCCGTGAAGGAGGATATTCCCAAAAATTGCTGCGTTCTTGACCTTGGCATAGACCCTCGCAAGGCACAATGCCCTGTGCGCTTTTGCGGCTCTCGATCAAGGCATCATATCATATCGCGTCTCGCTTCCTCGAACGTGCATCAGCCTGGCCATGCAGTGTTCCGCTGGCTGTCTTGAGCAGCTTCTGCCGCCATCGGGTGAAGCGCGACATCACAACCACTTGATCACGCGCTTCACGTCGCTCTGATTCGTCACATTAGATGTCTTCGTCATCCTGCGCATGTGAAAGAGAAGCAGTGGACGAAGGCTTCCTCCGGAAAATCCTCGGACCCCACTTCCGCGGCGTTTCTCTCGATCATCCACCACCCACCGAGGCAAGAACATTGAGCTGCATACCACATCACAGATCACCTCTCCCCGCTTGAAACCCACGAGTAAAGCACACCAAAAGTTTCGCGACCCCCCAGCATCCCATATCCGCAACCATGTCCGACGCAAAGCAACAACTCATGGACCAAGTCCGCCAACAAGCCGCCCTCGCCAACGCAAGAGCATTAGTGGAAGTATCGTCACCCATACCACCCTCAAAATCTCTTGATCGTCTCTAAAATCACATCCGCGCAGAAACTCAACGAGCACTGCTTCGAACGCTGCGTCCCCAAACCCGGCTCGTCACTTTCCTCGGGCGAATCGACGTGCTACACACATTGTATGGAAAAGTACATGTCTGCGTGGAATACGGTGTCGAAGCAATATCTTGGACATTTGCAAAAAGGAGTGGGGAGTGGGCAGGGTATTGGAGAGCTGTGAGGAGGGCTATGATACGGCAGTGAGACGAATGTATGGACATGGGCTGAGGACGTTTGACATTGGACGAGGCACGAGCCGTGTACGATCACAGGGAGGTCTGGTGCTGTACAAAGACACTGAGAGCATTGCGAGGCGTTTAGGGAAGATATGGAAAGATGAGTGCCGCTGGCAAGGATGTCATTTCGGCAGCAAAGGCGGCAGGCCACGCGGAATTGTGTCTCGGTCGTACAATGTAAAATCAGGTGCTTATGGAGCGACACTTCCTGTATCATAGACTCCGTGCTCCGCTACAATGCATCAAAGCGCAACATTCAGAAGCGAATACATCGCTCAAGATACAGAAACCTACTCATCTTTGTGCTGGACTCGGGCTCGGCGGCAGCTGTCCTTTGGCTGGAGGGTTCGTCGAAAAAGTCCTCTGTCGCTCTGCATACTGCTTGATGATCAGACTGCAGCTGACCTCCTGGCAGAGCTTCCTCTTCCTGGCAGGCTCCAGCAACTTGGTGAATTCTAGCCCGCTTGCTCTTTCAAGCGCCTCGACCGGTACCTCAAAGTCCTTCAGTGGCTTATCGTTCGGTATCTTCTCGTTCGGTAGCACGAACGCGCCGAGGCTGACTTTGCCGCCGACTTTGCCATCTTCGGCGTATATAATCTTGTAGAAGTGTGTTGGCACTGCCACATTCGGCGGGTGTCCCACAACTTCGTAGGTGACCTTCCACTTCTGATCGATGGGATCCCGTTTCGGTAGGTACAGTGGTCCAGTAATGATCCTCACAGAGGGATAGAACGACGTCAATCGACGACAGAAGTCCTCGAAATGCGCCCAGTAGTCTCTATTGAAGCCTTCTCCCACCTGCGGACACATGTTGGACAGGGCAAAGGTGCTATCCATGGCTTCTTGCGACCACTTCGCATCGGCTGCTGGGACTTGGTGTCCTCGGTCGTAGCCTGATCGAAAGTAGTCCTGGAGCTTTGCGCGAAACATTTCTGGTATGCTGCCGTCTTCTACGAATGCGGAGTGCCTTCTGTCGCCGCCCTGCATAAGGAGCGAGGCTGGCGTGATGTGCTCTGCAACCCAATGCGGATTCCTCGTTATCCTGTTGTACGACGATGTGAGCGATGGTGCCTGGCGAATGTCTGATACTGGACCGGGGAAGCCATATTGGAAGACGCCCGCGGGGTCGACAGGGGGTATGAAGGGTGGTTTAGGGTCGTCGCGCGCCACTGCAACAGGTGATGCAGGAGTTGTCCTCGGCGGCGAGGGTGCAGTTGCTGTAGAGGTCGATGATTGCTCTTTAGATTTGCTTATGCCGAACAGAGCTGCCGTGGTCGCAGCACCAACGGCCGCAGAAGCAGCCGCGACGATGGCTATCGTGACCTTGGACATGGCTGCAGCGGGCGCAGGCATATACGGACAGCGACGGCTAGAGGACCGGCGCCGTCCTTATGATGGGAGGACAGCACCACGAGACTCAGTGACGGGAAGGTCACTTACGCCAAAGTCTCATCACTGGACGACGCGTCTGCCGACGTTGGCGCGCAGCCAATCGTCTGGGGGTCAGGCTGCAGGGATCATCCCTACACCAACATGCATGTCAACTCAGCAAGAAGGCTGCGATCTTCCCCGTGCCGTACCGAAGATTTATGACTGCTTCAACCTACATCTATACCAGGGCCGCCCGCGCTGACGTGAAGAGCTCAGGGCACACCTGATTGTTACACTGGCCAAAGCGACGAGCATGATAGCAACGGTTGCTGGTCCACTGTCTAAAAGCTGCGCAGGCCTGCTCGCTGTCACAGGACATAGAACGTTCTCGCCTCGCCCAAGTCAAAGTCATCCATAGGCTGCAATCGTACAGTACAGTACTCCTACCCCGGTTGAGCACATCTTCGGCTTTGCACCATGCCATTTGGTAAATCGTCGGGTCGTCCTTTCGATCTGCAATAAGCAACGACGGCAGTGTGTACAGTATAAGCCTCCGATCCAACTCTCAGCTGCTGTATACCCAGAGATCGCGCTCCAGGATGTCGAACCTTGAAGCTGTTACTGCATGTAAGGACCAGGAGCACCATGTCGACTTTGATCGATGAGACCTCGACATTAATCTGCTGAAGCCGCATTGCTTTACAATTTCATGAGGTGGCTTGCTGCGACTTGAAATGTCCACTCATTGTCCTACGTGTACCACCCTCTGGCCACCCCACGCCATTGCAAAATCAGTGCTGTGCAGCGACGACCTGTGTCCAGGATTTGTCGAATCTCTTCCTGACGAATACATCATCTCTAAGCGCAACGAGGAGTACTCTTTCTCTCGACCCGCCAGGAAACCTCCACCAGACGCAGCTGCCTTTATCAGGACGATAAAAAGATCGCAGTCTTGCCCACAGTTGAGGCCCAGCTTACCGGATCAATAGCATGGCCACGTCTACTCCCCTGAGAGTAGCCGTTGTGGGCGGTGGCTTCGCGGGCTTGACGCTCGCCATTGGGCTGCAAAAGTACGCACACCTCGATGTACAAGTATACGAAGCGGCAGGGAAATTCTCAGAGATTGGCGCTGGAATTACATTCGGACCGAACGCCCAACAAGCGATGCGTCTGATAGACCCGGAAATCTTCGCAGCTTGGAAGAGGCGTTGCAACTTTCAGGTAACGCCACCTGACGAGAATGGCCTCTACACTCACATGGAGATCACGAAAGGCCAGAATCCGGACATGGGTCAGGTTGTGATACAGCACAAGCATCACACAAAAGGTGCCACCATTCACAGAGCTCACCTTTTAGACGAGCTCATCAAGCTCCTCGAACCCAGCAGAGCGCATTTCGGCAAACGGCTGAAGCACATATATGAGACCGTTGATGATAGCATTCCCACCATCTTAAACTTCACCGACGGCAGCACTGCAGTCGCAGATATCGTCATTGGAGCAGATGGCATCCATTCGGTCGTGCGCAAGCACATCCTAGGGCCCGATCATCCAGCTGCAAATGCTCATTACACAGGCCACGCCGTCTATCGCACAATGGTACGTTTCGAACCCCGGCTGTGCAGTGCCAAGCTGTCGCCCATGCCTTTCACTCATGCTAAACCTGCACAAGGTGCCGATGGCTGAAGCGAGAGCGAAGCTCGGCGACATCCAGCAAAAGTTCGGTATGCGCTGTGGACGCAACGGAGTGATATTCGGGTACCCGATCAACGATGGCAAGCAGTACTTCTTATCCGTAACGGCTTTCAATTATGGCTCATGGACACACGACAAGTGGCAAAAGGCGACAAATGTCGAGGCTATGCAGGCCAGCTTCGCGGACTGGGACGACTTCACTCGTCGTCAAGCCAGTCTTTTCCCCAGTAACGGCGGCACAATGACTTGGTCGATTTGGGAGATGCGTAAGTCGTCGTCCTGCTCCAAGCGCTTCCAATCTTCCATGCTAAGAATCCCTTCCCAGCTCTCGCTCCTACCTATTTCAAGGGACGAGTCGCGATCATGGGCGACGCCGCGCACGCGAGTACTCCCTTCCAAGGTGCTGGAGCTGGCCAGTCGATCGAAGATGCGTTGATTCTTGAGCAACTATTCGGCAAGTATCTGGCAACAACGAGCGCGAATAGCAGCCCTGGTCGCTCGACTTGGCGAGTCGGTCAGTCGCCGACAGCACAACAGATTGTACCTTGGATTCTTCAGGCATACGATACTGTGCGGCGCTTCAGAACCCAGAAGGTCACGGCGACAAGTATGGAGAATGGACGCATCCTCAGCGGCAGTGAACCCAGTGTTGGCGATCGTGCCGCAGACATCAGAAAGGCAAGCGCTGGTCGACAGGAATGGATCATCGATCTCGATCAAGAACAGCAGGTCAAGGATGCCTGCCAAATATTTGAGACGATTCGGGATGCTGGCGAGCGGCATCTGCAATCACAGGCACGAGGTGCAAAACTGTGACGGAGCAAGGTCGACAGTTGGTACTGACCATACAATCATGAACGTGGGCCACATGATGTGATCTCTGTTCTATACATGCTATCGGTCTGTCTCGACCTTCCTCCGCCGACTCTTTCATTCAGATGGCATGAGAACATTCTCATGAATTGCGTCCGTGGGTCTGTACAGCATGCTAATAACAGCGTCTAAGCCCACTTGCCTAGGAGCGCCATGATACCAGCACCAAGCAGGACGCAGAAGATCATGAAAGTCAACTGCCTGTCGTCGTTTGTGCGGTCAGGGTTAAACAGAAAGTCTCGAGCGAGCAGCTCGACGAATCCAGTGTATATGAGGATACCAGCAGAGGTCGCGTCGAGTACCCCAGAGACCGTATTAGCGGTAAACGATCCGGGGTTGTATGTGTTCCGGACACCGTAGCCGGCGGCGATGGCAATAGGAGTTGTCAAGCCATACCCGGCGCAAAGCACGTACGGCATCCAGTTCAAACGCTTTGGAAATGGAATTGCTGAAAGACGTGCGCCGATACCGAGACCTTCGAAGGATTGGTGGAAGACAACCACAATGTAGAGGACTCTGAATTCATCGCCAGCGCTGCCCAGGGTCAAGCCGATAATGACGGAATGGAAGATGACACCGAATTCGAGGATGAGGAAGGCAGCGATCTGCTGCTTGAATGAACGGTCCGCGAGGGCGTCCTCCTCACTTTCGCTCATGCTTGACCGCTCTGCTTTGCCGTTGTCGAGATCCTTCCTATTAGGCTTGATGTGCTGATCTTGGTCACCGGAGTGCAGGTGCTGATGTGTAGACATTCGACGGCCATTATCGACCTCGTATCGGAGCATTGCTGCGTCGACGGACCCCTCTCGCACATACCTTTGTTCGTCGTGGACCGAGTGGCCATGCGCTATGCCGTACTTCTTCTCCACAAATCGCTCGGCATAGAAGTCTATCAAGAAGACGCTCATTGCCGATGTAAGGGCAATGGCAGGCACCCAGGAGAACTGTGCCCACCCGCCTGTCATACCAACACATGTGTTGGGTCCGATTGCCTCGTATGCTGGATCAAGCAGATGAATGAAGGCAGTCGCAATGATGACGCCAGCACCAAAGTATCGTGCGAAGAGATAGGCATATAGCGGAATGCGAAGCGACTTCATCCTGGTTGCCATGACTGGGAAGAAGGTGACGGCCGAGGATACGATCAAGACGACGAAGATGGCACTAATGCGTGCGCCATTCTTCGTGCCATCGTACGGCACTGAGGAAGCTTGAAGGTAGCAGACGATCTTGCGGTTGAGTCCCTGCTGTACCGCCTCCGTGAGGTTGACATTTCCTAAGCCACTGTGAGACGCTGGAAGGGAGTGTGCTTGGGTTGGTGCATCAACATACCTGCATTCGCATCGGTGATTGTGCCAATGTCACCCTCGGAAGGGTATGACGCCATGTCGGCCATAATTGTGACACAGATTCAAGCAGTAAAGGTACCGCAAGATATAGCCCAAGAAAGCAGAAGCGTGCTATGTGCCGACTAGAGGAGATATTCTGGCATCTGACGAAGAACCTGAATGGACAGAAAGCTTGTTGGCAATTGTATCAATTGCCACGAGGCGTTGAACGGAACGCGCGCACTAGGGTCGTTGAAAACACCTTGATGGATAAATAGTGTCAATGGAATAAGCGGATTGCGTCTCGCCGTCGGTTGGTTGGCTGACAGCTTGAAGGGTCGCGTTCTGCGGTTGCATCGTGGGATCACCTTGATGGGCACCACGGTATGTTCTACCGGTCCTGGTCTTGGGAAGCTTTCCATGCCATACCATACAGTATTCACTTGGAGCGTTGAACCGCGGACACGTGATACGGAATTATCGTAGTATCCGAATCGGCGCGAAGCCGGACCAGATGGTTCAAGCTGCAGGTGGGAGAAGGGAAACAGACCGTTGTGAAGTCAATCGACCGTTGGATATACGCGTCGCAGACACATCGATGGTATGTATCGAAAGGCGAGATCTTACTGTTCGTGGCGCGCATCTCTGCTGCGAAAGGAAGGCGTGGGATGATGCCAAGCAGAGGCGAAGTGCCGAACTTTCCCACACCTGCCGGCAACCACAACCGACACCATCAGCTATAGATTCTAGAAAACTCAACACACGTGTTGCGCTGTTCTCCATGCGCGAATATACCTCTCTTCATCGTAAGGAGACGACTCTTTAGAGAGGCTGCGATGCTGCCTTGCTCTGACCGCTGTACATCGAACACTCACGATGCAGGGGCAGCCAAGCTCTCGAGCTACACATGGAGACCGCTTGAGAACAAACAGCCTTGTACGAAACTGTTTACGACCAGCACGAGGAGACTGTGCTCCTGTGGCTCGCGTATTGGGCGGACCCCAACAAGCAGGCACGCGAAGGAAGTCTGGACACTCCTCTGAGACTAAGCCGAGGCCTATGGCTATAGCAACATCATCAGCATGCTGCATATGAGCCTCGAGCGAAATGCACATGGATCGAGGACATGGACGCCGAGGCTGTAATGATCCTGCCAAATGACAACGTGCGTCGGTATTTAGCTTTGAATCAGCTTTTTGTCGTGCACTGAACACCTCTTGCCTTCTCCTTCTCCTGTTCCCGCCTCTCTTTCTCTGCTGTTCCTTTTTCCTCTCCAGGAACCTCGCCTGATCCCATCACTCAGGGGCACCGGTATGGTTGTCCCAAGCATGATCCATCAGCTCTCTGTTCTTGATGTTGCAGTGCACTTTCTTGAAGTGCCACTCCTGCTCCCCTGAGCTCTGCCTCCGCTTGGGCGGACGAGAGACAGGCTTCCTGCACGGTGTGGCGGATCGTGGCGGACATTTCGATAGCACATTGAACCGCCTCTCGATATGCCGGTCGATCGTCAGGAGGCGCAGCCTGAGAGCGTATGATCAGTCTCTCAATCTCCTTCATAAGACCTTGCATGTCATGTTCACGCTGTTGGTTCTCCAAGCACATTTGCCTGCTTGCTACTTACATTCGAACAACCACTTCTCGAGGCGCGAGAGTTGTTCGCGGAGTCCTTCCATGATGGGCAGTGAGTGGAGGGCTTGGGGCGGTGCTCAGCTGCGTCGATGCGGGCGCCTGGACATTTAAGCTGCGAAAGGCAGACCTGCACAGAGTGCGCCCATTGTCGAAAAGTACAAAGCTAGCACAGAGGGGGAAGTCAAGTAGGCCATGTATTTCAAAGGGATTGTAGTCAATGGCATTGTATCAATGTTGCCGCTGCAGTAAGTTTATGGTCCTCGAAGGAGTCTGACCTAGGTCAACGTGACTAAGCGCTTCGTCCTCTCCTCTGACGACTGGATTGATTAGGACGTGGCGGCATGATCAAGAGACGCTTGGAACATGGCTACCTGCGAGAGCGTGGCCGCGTTACTAGACCTCTTCCCACAAACAAGTGCTATGCCCGTATGACTTTGACCTTTTGCCTGATCTGCTTGCGGCACACTGGACAGTTTGCAGCACGCCTGGGTCTGGTGGCGTCGTGCGCCATCGTCGGACTGTGCTGGTCCGAGCACCATCGACACATCGTGAGATGGCCGCAGGGCAGCGTACAAATTTCTGCTTTTTGACTGTAGCATATACGGCAGTCTAGTAGCACAGTCATCTGATCTTCCGTCATGGGCTCTTCCGGTCGGCCAGTATCTTTGGCATCAAGGCCAAGACGTCCGCTACGAGGGTCCATGTCCTCGTGCTCACTAGCAGAATCATCCATGAGGTACTGTACGTTTACTGGTAGACCAGTGGTGCCCGACCCTCGGAATCGGCGAGCGGACATGGAAGTTGTAGATATCATTTCAGCCCGTGCAGGATCGAAGCCGTTGTCGCGAAGACGTTGGTACGCTGCGCGCGTCGCCACGTCTTGATTGGAAAGGCGTTCGAATAAAGCTGCTGGCGAATTTCCCATGGCGAGTCTGCTGGCGGCGAGGGCGGTGCTGATACCCGTAGCGCGGCGCTGAGCATCGAGCTCTGCTCTAGAGTGATCACCTCGCCTTGCAATCTCGCGTTGCTCCTGCGCCAGGTCCGCCTGTCGTTCGCTTTGTTCCTGATGGCCATTCTGTTCGTGAATCTGAGTGCATAGTGTAAGAGTCTCTTCATCTCGGAGCATGTGCGCGAGGACGGCTCGATCCTCACTATTTCGGCAACCAGCCTGCAAACGGGAGAGCATCTGTTCTGGAGCAGACTGACCTGAGCGGTCCCTGACCTGTGCACTCATCTGAAAGCATTCTGCCATGACTTCAACATCATGAACGATGATCTGACCCGTGGGCGACACTGCAGATGCCATGGCCGACGCTTCCGGCGTGAAGGTGATATTCTCGCCACGCGCCCGGCGCCGACGATTGCGCTCTGCTGGTAGTCCTACCCTCCAGATGATGTCTTCGTTCTGCGTGAGTCTTTCGATGTCCTCGACATCTGCTCGACCGAGACTGTTGCTTTCAACACCCTGCAGCAGGCGGCTTATGACAGCGGTGGCGAACATATCTGGCGGCATGTCTAGAACGGGACGTAGAGTCGCCGCTAAATAGTTGTCTTGCAAGCCTCTGAGCACAAAGAGCGCGTCAAGTCCACGGTCGTTGTTGGCCAGAGGATCTGGGTCCAGTTGTCGCCCTGGTGGACCAGCAACGTACACTGGTGTGAAGGAAGCGGCACCGCGCACCGTAGCGTCGCTGGTTTCTGGCGAGGTCGGATCAGGACCAGCTTGTCGAGCGTTCAAGACGCCATCAAGCATATTCAACGGAAAGTTGTTTGTTGTACCATGAAGCTCCGCCACATGAGTAGAGTCCAGTTCAGCCGCTGATTGCCCTTCTTGCCGATCCAGCAATGCGTGATATTCTTCTAGATGCTCGTTCGACGCTCCATTGTGCTGCTCGCTGCCATGCTGCTCAATAGCATGGAGTTGCGGTACACCCCAAACATCTGGCTCGCGCATTTGAAGGCTAGCCAAGCGCTGAGATGCTTCAACCATATGGATCCTATCCTCGTCCTCCAGCACCTGCCGCAACGTACGTTCTTCTCTTCTCACTGCCTCAGCAGCACGGAATCGATCCATTGCCCGAGTGAACATACCCCCAATGGGTGACTCGTAGTTTTCACCTTGAGCAGCCATTTCTTCTCTGGTACCAAACAGTCGCATATAGTTCTCAGTCGAGCGCAGGTTGTCTTGCAGACTTCTCAGGCGTGATTGAGCGGCGCGATGTTCCTGATCTGCAGCATCCAGCTCGGAAGCTGCTTGCTCTCGATTTGTCTGAGCCTCGTTGACCTGTCGTCTAGCTTCGTTCACACGAGATTGCATGGTGGCCAGCGTGCGGTCACTCTGCGTCGTGCTGATATCCTCTGCCAATGTATTGACACTGCTGATCGTCCGCTGCGCGTCCTCTGGAGAGACAGCTCCTGATGTGGGTATATCTGAGATATTGTCCAGCGTACGGCCCAGCTGTGATAACCGTGCCGACGCCTCCGTGTGATCTGGGACATTCTCACCTAGATCGCGCAGGCCCGAAATGACACGTTCAATTCCATTCCTCATCCGGTGTAGCTCGCGCCGTAAAGCAGCGATACGCCGTGCTTGGTACTCACGATTACGGGAGGCAGCCGGTGCCATTGCCTGTGCCTGAACGCGTGGTCGGTCTGCATCACTGCTCAGGCGCGCTTGTGTTGGTTCTCGGGTCGTAGGAGCATTCCGATGTTCCTCTTCACTTGACGCTGCCTGGAACAGCTGATCTAACGTGTCATCGAGCGTCGGTCCAGACAGACTTGTCTGTGACGCAACCGCGATTTGCTGTTGTCGTGCGGAGTCTCGTTCACGATCCTCCAATTCGCTGCGCTCTCGACCAATCCGCAATTCCTCGACGGTCCTCGGCAAGAAGCCCGGTGGGACGTCTCGTAGATCTTCGCCGAGTACTGCCACTCTCTCATCTCTGCCATCGTTTCTTGTTACGGTTCGATAACCTCGATGGAACTCATACCACCGTGTCAGAAACTGGCTCTGGTCTGGCACATGCGGTATCCTCGTCTGACCTGGTCGGAGTCCGGACACATCTACTCGATTTTCCCAGAACGTTTTACAGAACCAACAATATGATTGCCACCGGGTGCCACGAAGGACGTAACCCACACCGTCCACATACGTCCGATAACTAGCAGAATGGGCCCGATTATCGTAACACGCGCAGCAATCTCCTATGGAACTCAACCTGCAGGAAGTTGGAAGCTTGTGCTCGCAGTAGTGATCCAGACGAGGCTGCCCAGCAGTCAGCGTGCCCATATCCAGCAGCGAGAGCGTTCTTTGCGAAACAGCGTCCTGTGCAGAAGGCCGTCCTTTGCAAATGGGTAACAAAGAATCAAGAAGACGCGACGTGCCCTCGTGTACAGTGGCACACCTTTTATGAAGTGTCTCCAGCCAGTTCTTCCGACGGAAGACTTGGATCTAGCTGGCAGCAGCGAGGGAGACGCAAGGGAAGGGAATGCGTGTCGTGTTTCCTCCTTGTGGCGAGGTTCTGGAAGGAGTGAATCTCAGTCGGCGGCCCGTGCTCTTCGGGCCGCGTAGTCCGCTGGACCCTGACGACGTGCCGAAGTCAATTCTGACCGCACCTTCCACATTGTACCTACGGCGTGGCAGCGATGCCAGTACAGCGCTTTACCGCTCGTTCCCCGAGCTGTCAGGCGCAGTCGGCTTTATTCGCCTCCGTCCTGTGAGAATGAGCGCCCGAGAACGAGCCATTACGGGTGAGTGAAGAATACGAATCGGACTCGGTCGAGCAGCGACAACTTTCTCCTGCTTCGTGTTGGTGCCCAAGCTGACGCCACAAAAGACTTGGAACAGGCCCTCGCCCGAAACGGGGAAGTAACGACCCACAAGCGGCAGCGGATCCTTGCCCTCCACGTGGGTGGTTACACAAGGCGTTGATAATTAACGCGTGGCTGCATCTTGCCCTGATCCGCTACAGTTCATCACTTTGCCAAGGCCTCGTGGCGCAGCTGGGACACCACTTGAATAGGTATACCGCTTGATTGATCGGCACGGGGTGGCTGCTTTGTCGACACACTTTGCCTAGCCTGATCGAGAGGATGCCCAACGACCCTGACGACACGCTACCAGCACTGCGGTTCAATTTTCGCTTGAGCGCTGACGATCATGCCATGCGTCAGATAGTACGAGACCTAGCAGGTCTCTTTGCTTTGCTTCCGATGAGCAAGAATTCACGTCTCACCAAGGCGTTCGTCAAGTCGGGCAAGCATGGTAGATTGTTGGGCACACTTCAGAAGATCACGACAGCTGATTCAGTAACAGCGCGCGCAGCATGGCACCTTTAGTGCCAGTGAAACATAGTCCACTTTCAGCACACGCTCGAAGCGATTGCACATCTATGCAAACACTTCAGCTTCCGGAAGCCACAGTCTCAGCAGGCGAGAACAGTGCCGTCCTGCCGGTAAGCACGAGCTAGCAGCAAGTCGTGCGCGAGCGCGCCTGCCACTCGTACACTTTCCGATGTCCGTGCTCGCCCCTTCCGTTTTGAAGGATCCGGATCGCCTTTGGCTGCCGTCATGCTGGAGCCAAGCCTATGCAAGCTATTCTGGCATGGGTCACTTCCCCGCTAGTGAGCGCCTTCCTCGCTAGACCATGTCGAGTGTGTCCTGTGGAAGCCAGCGTTAACCGGTTGATCAGCTGGGGTGGCCCATGTCATGGCTGAGTCAATATGTTTGGCTCTGCAAAAGATTTCATGCTTCTTCATCCGGTGCTCGGCTTGCTTCGTATGGAGCTTGTCTTCTGCATGGCTCCATGATGAGAACACTTGCTTATGATCTACAGGAGGTGCTTGATCACATGCAGTCCATGGGCGTGAACGGGCATGACTGGCTGAGTTGACCAAGTCCAGATACTCCCGGCTTGTCTCGCTCATAGTCCCAATCTCTCACCTTCGTCTACTACTCACACGAGGGGGACCGAGTTGTATAGCAGACTGTGATTCCACCGAAAGTCATGATGTTAAGGTAACGTCGCATGCACCAACAGAGGCAGCACCCTCACGCTTATTCTCGAAGACTTCCAAACCGCCATCCGTGTCAAGCCCTCTTGCGCCTGTGTGACACTCACTGCATCAGCTCACATCCTGCTGTGGCCCATGGGACGACACGACGCATCGTGTGGATCCTTTGGACCATGCACTACCCTTGAACGCAGCGTTGGACGATCAGGTGACCGTATCAGCAACGGTTCCAGGAACAAGCGAGACGCCTCTCTAGGCTGTTTTTGAGCTCTCTACTCTTTCGCGGATCCACTGATGTCTGCCTCGCCAGCTTTGCAAACCTTTATCAGCATGTATCATCCCAGGTATTGCCCTGCAGGTCCAATTATAACATGGTACCTCGCTTACCTTAAGCCAGAGACGAGACTTCCAGACCATCCTATGGGGTCAAGTAGCGAATCATTCTCAGGAGTTCATTCCGTGCTACTCGACATGCATTGGAAGCACCAGCGGAACAACCACAGGGCTGGAAGCTACTGCCATAGGTCATGTCCTATTCCTCAGATTATGGATGGCACTCCTTCCAATGTACTTGCCGCTTCAAGCGAAACATACAGACAAACTGCTACAGCCTGGCAATTGTAGTACGTGCCACGTGCAAGCTTGAATTGCGCATACTCACATGTTCTGCTGAGCATACTCGCCATGGCAGCAACCCAGAACCAAGACACGGAGGCGTTCTGAGCGCGACGGCACCGAAGCACCCGGCACAAGCTCCATCCATGCTCAATTTGCTCGAAGTCGTGTGAAGATTGACACCAGCAGAGTTCACTGCTATATAAGAGGCAATAGCCTGCCGCAAATATCGACTTTTGAAAACTGCCACGCTTCCAACATCAGTCGGTGTGTAGCTGAGACAGCCACCAGTTCCGCTACCTCAACTGGAGCAGCACCAGAGTCCACAGCCCGGCGTCAAAATGTCTATTGGCGATCGAACAATAGCAGATCGCAAGCATGCAGAGGAAGCAATGTATATCTTGTACCTCTATCTTGAGCGGATCAACCCACTGAATGGTCTTCAGCCTTGCCCACGTTGGCTCTCAATTCCAAGGCCAAGACAGCAAGCCATCGAAGCCTCCAGCGTCGCACCTCACATCAGTCTCAAGCAGAGATGCCAAACCAAAGTCGAAAAAGGGCACGACTTCTACGAAGAATCCCAGATGACGAGTTCTCGTTGCATCTAGGTATTTCCCTCGTATATGGATCGTCGGGACTCAGCTAATACACCATGCATGCAGGCTTCGATTTGCTCTGCTGTCTGCTCATTGACAGCTGAAGGGAAGATGATATGAATTGGCGTACCATCCTGCATAAGAGTCTCTATGCTAGTGTGATATCAGACAGTATCTCATTACAATACGATGTTGCAGCCGTCGCCGGCAGCATACTTTTATCCGCTCCAGAGAAACCACGTTTCTGCTCCTTCGCCTGCTTTCACTGCAACCTAGCTGCTACACTTTGCGATTACATCTGCGGTGGCGCTTCGAGTAAGCTCTTGATCTACGTCGGCACTTGCTCGCTACCGCAGTGCTCTCGTGGGCTTGGAAACTCCTGCCTTGCCGGACGACTTCGTGACAGGCACCTGGGCAGGCGTCACTTTCCTTGATGTTCGCTTCTTGGTTCGCCCTACTGAATCAGCAGCCACCTCGCGCGGCACCTTCCTAGCCCTCTCAGCCCTAGATTCCTCAATAGCCTCTCCTATTTCGACCTGCTGGACCAATGACTCGATCCAAATCCTCAAGAGAGGTATACCGTTCGCTCAGAGGCTCGCTAGCAGCCTGTATTGCTCCTGCTTATACTTGAAGCAGCAGGACCCGCGCTTTCACTTTCATAATATCGATTACCACCTCGGCATCCACGGAGGCTTCCTCCACATCGCTCAAGATACCCCCCTTAGTATCTCGTTTCCGCTTGGGAGTCGGTGGATGCAAAGACAAAGCGCCTGATTTTGCCCTCCCTCAGGAAACAGTGAGCTAGAACAAAGAACTTCCGCACGGTTCTCGTTGGTCTTGGAATCACGACCGGCCATCAATATCGCTTGCAGATCTTCGAGACTTCACCTCGACGAAAGTAGCCGGCCCCGATGGCAGCCAAGTGCGTGCATGCTGCGGCACGTCCATTCACCGGTATTTCAGTTGTTCACGAGGTCGCTTGTAGCTGTGCGACGTGACTTTGCTTCTCGTGGACGTGAAATATTCGAAAATTTCTGTCTTCACGCCTAACGCCGTGAGTGCCAAGACACATCAGCAAGCGAGAAAGAGTTGATGGGAGAGCATCCGACATCGTTGAACATTCGTTGTAAATGTGACTCTGGCAACATTTGATGCCTTGCTTTGTGTTGATGTGAGCGGTCGAGGTATCACTCGACGCCTCTAAAGTTTGCGCGGTGAACTGTACAGACGTGACTGCATCTAGGTGTACCATCCGCGATCGCCAATGACCTGATCGGTCTCCTCTCTATGTGGTATCATGGGTTCAGTAACATCGAATGCCTGCACCAGCTTCCGCCAAGTGTCGTAATCGAGCGAGAAGACCGCCTGATGTTTGTCCCGTGCCTTTTTCCTATTCGTAGGCTCAGCGTCATCGTCTCGTGCCCGTTTGGGATCGCTGGGCTCCGCGGGGACTAATTCTTGTCAGTATGCGCAAGCCATGGTGGAGGGAGAACTTACCGAGTATGGGTAGCCTGTCTTCATCGTATTCTACTCCAAGGTTGCCTTCCTTTAGGAGGAATGAGACGTAAAACAGGTTCTCCACTGTCTGGCCAAAGCTGGTAGGGTGGAGGACGTAGTCGAACAACGAAGGACCGCCATGAAGGGTCATACGGCGATCCTTCAACCACTGCTTGCCTGCTGGCGACTCCATCTCTTGTTGACCGGTGAATGTTTTCTTGGCTTCGGTTTGCACATCGTCGATGTGCTTTATGATGTGCTTGTGTATTCGCATGCAAATAGCACTCAGACCGTTCTCGTCCGACTGCGACAACTCGGCTCTGGTGAGTGCCTCAGGTCTGGTCTCGCGAACGTTCTTATCCTGCGTTTGTCGTGCAGTTCGTTGGGTTTGCTTTCGTACCTTCTTCTCCACGGACAGTGGGCCTAGAAGAAACGATGGACAGGCTGGTCGTTTGACGTACGGAAAGCAAGCATTCCGACCAAAGGCGTCCCAGTCGAATGGCTCTCCAAAATCATCCTCGTCGTCACTTTCATCACGGTCGACTTGCGTTCTCCGCCGTTGCGTCTGCCTTTGTGTAGCAGCAGCGCCGTCTTCCGCGTTCATCGGGCCGCCGTGCTGCATGTAGTAGCAGGCTCTGGATACAAAGATATCCAGATCAATGCCAGTCTGCGTGTCGCCAAGGACCATATTGGCGGACCTTTTCTGAGCCACGCTCGACAGACTCACAAAGAGCCTTGAATCGACGGTCGCGTCATTGGTCTGCTTGACGTTCTTGAAGACATTGTTGGCGCGATTAATAGTCTCAGAGAGCTCCTTGCCGTCGCCCTTAAGGAGCTCATCGCGCTTCTCTGAGACGGGTGATCAGCATAATCATCACCCACCTGCCCAGCTGCGCCAGCTTACCATTGAACTCGCGCTCGAGGGCGCGTGACTTCCGCTTCACCTGTCGTCGCTGCTCTGGATCCTGCGCCGGGTTGTAGTAGCGATTGAACTTCTCGATATCCTCAGGGTCTTGCGGTACGTCGCCGTCGGAGTCGATATCTTCGGCTTGCGTCGCGGATTGCGCTTCGACGCGTTTTCGTTTCTGCCCACGCGCCGCATCTCTTGTATCCGAGTCTGGCGTAGGCAACGAAGCCCTCGCCGACATGTCCGATGCGCGACCCTTTCCTTTATCGCCTCGCTGCGGTTGAGGCTCTTCGTTCTCTTGGTCCGAGGAGTTGTTGACCAGAGCCGGTGTTCCTCGAACTGAGCTGTTCGCGCCTGCTACGGTAGACGGTCTTGTGTTGAGGCGAGCCATATTATGGGTGTGGTATTGGTATTATCGCGCCGTGGTCGTGGTCGCTGGCTTCAAAGCTGTGCCGCGGCTGTCTCACGTTCGCGCCTAATTCGCGACAACACGCGTTGTTTGCGCTGAGAATGGTATTTCGAGGACATTCAGTGGTTTGGCGGTTGATTATCGCGCGGTCAGAGAATGCGAGCGGTCGTGTCGAGGTGAGGTGGAAAGTGAGTGGGAGAGAGACTGTCGCATCGCAATGAAAGTTGAGCGTCACTTTGTTGTGCGTCACAGTCGCGCCGAGCAGGTGGAAGTGATAGCTCTTATCGCCCCCTGGGAATTTGATCAGTCGACAATCAATTATTGCTGGAGGACTCATCGAAGCTCGTGGCTGACAGCTGATCACTCTCTTCATCTTCGTCTACGCGACCCAATACAAGTGATGGTCGATATTAGCTCGAGAAGGCAATAAGCACAAGGTGTTGAGCACAATGCGACCGCGATGGAGCCGTTCACATTCGCCAGCTCCGCCGAGCTGAAGATCGCTGTGGGAGTAAAGGTGTGGGTGCATCTATCTTCTGTTGCACAGCCAGACACTCATGCGAGGTAGGAACCGCCTTGAAGGCTACGAGAAACCACTGCCATACTCGACTCTCCTCAAGCGTCCAGATCTGCGACATCGTGGCAGTAACCTCAGTCCCAACTCAGAGCTGTATATCACCGTCCAGCCGTTCGCCGACTCGAAGCCGTTGACTGTGCATACCCAAACGCCTTACAAGCACTTCCGGAACGGTCGAATATGGAACCAATGGCTGCAGCTGCCGATCAACTACAGCAGTCTGCCTGCTAATACTCAGCTCGCCATCACGCTATGGGACCTGTCACCGATCAACCCGAAAGGCGGAGACAAAGCTCACCACATTCCTTATGGAGGAACCACGATCTCACTGTTTGATGAAGATGCTACCCTAAGGACAGGCCGGCAAAAGTGCAAGATCTGGAGACATAAAGCCGCAGATGGCTTCTCCAACACGACGACGCCATGGCAGGAGCCCAGGAAGAGAGGGCGACGAGGTCAGCCAGAAGAGCCGGTCGTAGTCGATGAGAAGCAGAGTCGGAGAGATGCAGAGCTCCAACGTCTAGTCGGACTGATGAAGAAACACGAGATGGGCGAGATCCCAGAGAACCGCTGGCTGGACCAGATGGTCTTTCGCCAGGTTGAGAAGATGGAGAGGCAGCAGATAAGGGATTCCACAAAACCAGCGCACGCAGTCAAGCATGCTCACGCTACTCCAAATGGAGAGGAGCCAGAGTCGTTATGTGCTGAAGGTGACCCCGATCATTTCGATGGAGCCTTCTTCCTGTACATTGAGTTCCCACGTTTCGACCATCCCATCGTCTTCACAGACCATGAATACCCACCTCCACCAGTATCTTCGGTCAAGGTTGCTCCAGAGCAAGTTCAGACTGGTGTCAACTTCAAGCCGCCTCCTGAAGTCCATTTAGGTCCTGGAATACAGTCCGATGGTGGAAGCGACACCGATGGTGGTCTACCGCTGATCAGCATCTATGATCCAGAGATCGGGTATATCGATAACCCAGCCGAGACCAAGCATCGGCGACTTATTCGCGGTCAGCGAAATGCTCTGGACCGAGACCTCAAACCGAATCCAAAGATGCGCGACTTCCTGAATCAAGTAATGGCGTACGGCCCTACTGTGGAGCTAAGCGACAAGGAGAAGGATGAAGTATGGCGCTTCAGACATCATCTAACTCGTGACAAGCGGGCACTCACGAAGCTGGTCAAGTCTGTCAATTGGAACGAGCAGAATGAAAGTCGACAAGCTATTGCTCTGCTACCGAAGTGGGCAGAGATCGATATTGATGATGCTCTGGAGCTACTCGGCAAGGGTGTTCGCAATCCTGCTGTCCGTGCATACGCTGTTGATCGACTTCGCAAAGCAGATGACGAGGAGCTCCTACTTTACTTGCTCCAACTGGTGCAGGCTCTGAAGTTCCAGCCCAAGACTTCAAAAGAGGAGGACGATACTGATTCGTCCTTGGCTTCCTTTCTCATTGCCCGATCAGCAGCCAATCTCAAGCTCGGAAACTTCCTCTACTGGTACCTTATGGTCGAGCTCGACCTCGACGGTACAAGTACGGCGAATCAGAAGCTCTTCGCTCGCGTCAGCTATGACTTTATGAAAGAACTCGAGACCACACCCGAAGGACAAGCACGCAGAAAGGTCTTACTGCGACAGAGTGAGTTCATTACCATTCTCAGCAAGATCAGTAAGGATATCCAAGCTGGCAAAGGAGACCGGCCGAAGAAGATTGAACACCTCAAAAAGGTGCTAGCTGATCCGAAGAATGACTTGCTTCACTTCAATCCTCCATTGCCACTTCCCCTCGACCCGGAGATCAAGCTGGCTGGTGTGATACCAGACGACTGCAACGTCTTCAAGTCGTCCCTGCTGCCGCTATTATTGAAATTCAAGACCGATGATGGTGATACATACCCGCTCATCTTCAAGTCTGGCGACGACTTGCGGCAGGACCAGCTCGTCGTTCAGATCATCGCGCTCATGGATCGACTGCTATTGAAGGAGAACCTAGACCTGAAGCTCACGCCATACCGTATCCTCGCTACCTCAATGGTCGCTGGTGCCGTGCAATTCATCCCTTCCACCCCAGTCTCTAGCATCCTACAAAGCACCAAATACAAGGCCTCCATCCTCGGCTACCTACGAGACCACAACCCCGCCACTCCAGGATCACAGTCGATCCTCGGTGTCCGCAAGGAAGCAATGGACAACTATGTCAAATCTGTCGCTGGTTACTGTGTCATCACATATCTCCTAGGCGTCGGCGACCGCCACCTCGACAATCTCCTCATCACAGAAGACGGCCGCTTCCTCCACATTGACTTTGGCTACATTCTCGGCCGCGACCCCAAACCGATGGCACCGCTGATGAAGCTCTCTCGAGAGATGGTCGAGGGCATGGGTGGTGGGTCGAACAGCAGCGACTCGCAGTTCGATACGTTTCGACAATATTGCTTCACGGCCTATACCACGTTGCGACGTAGTAGCTCCCTGATCCTGAATCTGTTCAGTCTGATGCAGGATGCTGGGATTCCTGGTATTGCGATTTTCGGAGGCGAGCAGGCTGTGAGGAAGGTTGAGGAGAGGTTCAAGTTGGATGTTGGTGAGGAAGAGGCTGTGCGGTTCTTTGCGCAGATGATTGAGAAGGAGATGGGGGCTTGGGGGCCGGTGTTGATTGATAAGTTGCATGGGCTCACGCAGGGGTGGAAGTCGTGAGTTGGAGGAGCATGTGAAGTGCTTAGAAGAGAAGCGTTCGCCCCACCTGCCGCGGAGAAAACGAAGGAGGAAGAGCGAGCGGCGCGAATCAGATGCCGAGGGTCGAGATGAGGCTGATAACCGCCGTGGCCTGCGAGAGGGACTTTGCACGAGCGGCGAGAAACACGTGGCCCCCTCACGGAGGCTTGAGGATTCTCCCTAGATTGCGTCCAAATCCACCAAGACGGCAATGTTGGACGAACCTGATGAGGTGTGGGATGGGGGAGACACACTGTAGCGCCCACAGGGGTTTCCGTACCGCAATCGCCTATACAATAAGAATGCCGGACGGAACTCATCGCTGATGCTCGTCCGAATGACTTAGGATTTTGTAAGCCAGTGGTGGGGCGACCCCACGTCACATCTGTAGACCCTTGATCCTGTGTCCTCAACCTTCTACTTTTTCCATACAGACATTCAGTCACATCCAACAACGAAACTCGATACCTAACATATTCAGGACCACACCTCAGAGCCATGTCTTCATCTCTCGACCAACTCAAGGCCGCCGGCACCGTATGTCGTCCCTCCCAATCCGCGTTGATGCTGTCGGCTTTCGGCATTTGAACGAGAATCGAAACTGATGGATGAGCCATTCAGGTCGTTGTCGCCGACTCTGGTGATTTTGCGACGATCAAGAAGTACCAGCCACAAGATGCCACCACCAACCCGTCGTTGATCCTCGCCGCGTCGAAGAAGCCAGAGTACGCGAAGCTCATCGACGAGGCTGTCGCATACGGCAAGAAGCAGGGCAGCACTGTTGAGGAAAAGGTTGACCACACATTGGACGCGCTGCTTGTGCAGTTTGGCAAGGAGATCCTTCAGATCGTCCCCGGCAAGGTCTCGACAGAGGTTGACGCCAGATACTCCTTCGACAAGAAGCAGTCCGTCGCAAAGGCTCTGCACATAATTGACGTGAGTCTAAATCGAGAAGCTGAATAAAGCTCTACCTGCGCTGACATGGCCATCAGCTTTACAAAGAGCAGGGCATCGACAAGTCGCGCGTCCTGATCAAGCTTGCATCGACCTGGGAGGGTATCCAGGCCGCCCACGAGCTTCAGACCAAGCACGGTGTCAACTGCAACTTGACCCTCATGTTCTCGCTCACCCAGGCTATCGCAGCCGCCGAGGCCGGTGCCTTCCTCATCTCTCCATTCGTCGGCCGCATCCTTGACTGGTACAAGGCCAACACCAAGCAAGAGTACACCGCGGAGAACGACCCAGGTGTCAAGTCTGTCCAGCAAATCTTCAACTACTACAAGAAGTTCGGCTACAAGACTATTGTCATGGGCGCTTCTTTCCGCAACGTTGGTGAGATCACGGAGTTGGCCGGCTGCGACTACCTCACCATCGCACCAAACCTGCTCGAGCAGCTCTACAACAGCCAAGACAAGGTGCCCAAGAAGCTCATTGCTGAGAACGCGGCTTCGTTGAACATCGAGAAGAAGAGCTACCTCAACGACGAGGCTGCGTTCCGATTCGACTTTAACGAGGACACCATGGCAGTTCACAAGCTGTCCGAGGGCATCAGCAAGTTTGCTGCTGACGCCGTCACTCTTCGGGTGAGTCGCCACTTCCATGCCACTGTCTAAGCTCATGCTAACACGTGCAATTAGGATATCCTCAAGGAGAAGATCGGTGTTTAGATTGCTGCAAGTTTAGCGTTTCCTTTGCGGCTTTGGTAGTTCGGTAAACGACTCCAGGATGGTGTATCCACGGTTCAAGAAAGCTTGGTCTATAGATGTGTATATGACAAGAAGCATCCTCTGAACGAATATGTTCCTTCGTGACACGTTGGGCTCCACGACCTCTTCGGTGCTTCAACCGACTCCGACGTCGCTCAAAACATCCCTGCTCTGCGTCATTTCGCAGGCCAAGAGCACGACCGATTGAGGGGCTGCCCCACTATCCGCTCAATCAGCTCAGCAAATCGAGTTTTGCCATTCCTTCTGTATCTTTCCATTACCATCACGTCGTCAGAGAAGACAACATCACCATATAAAACTCTTCATCAACTCAGTTATATCAAAGACACCGCCACAATGGTCAAAGCAGGTACGTAGCGTGGCGCCAAAGCACCGAGTGGAGCCAGTCATCGCGAGAATGAGCATGTTTCGGGCAGCAGGGCCTCCTCATTTGCTCAAGCAGAGGTCATCCACCCATCAAGGTCTCACACGAGATCTGGGATGAGGCGGTGCCCACAGCAAGGCGACAGGTCCCGCACCACGTGCTGACTGCATGGACTTTGATGGATACTGCCAACGCCATGCCATTGGACTTGGGACAGCTTCACCAGCCGGCTTCCATACACAACGCGGATGCTGACCATGTTCCCACAGTCGCAGTTCTCCGTGGTGACAGCAATGTCAAGGGTCAAGTGACCTTCGAGCAGGAGTCCGAGAGCGGCCCAACTAAGATCACCTACGACATCACTGGTAACGATGCCAACGCCGAGCGTGGTATGCACGTTCACGCCTTCGGTGGTAAGTGCAAAGGGTCAATGCCATCCCCCTTTTGCGCAGCACAAGTTGCTGAGACCTTCCCACATGAGTGTTCGAGTATGGCTAACATCGTTCTGTGAAAAAGACAACACCAACGGATGCACAAGCGCTGGACCACACTGTAAGTGACGAGCGACTCAGCATGTGCCGCAACGATAGCTGACCCGACGACCTCACAGTCAACCCACACGGCAAGGAGCACGGCGCCCCAGAGGACAGCGAGCGCCACGTAGGGGACCTTGGCAATTTCAAGACTGACGGCCAGGGCAATGGCAAGGGCACAATCGAGGACAAGCACATCAAGCTCATCGGCCCACACAGCGTTCTCGGCCGCACCATTGTTGTCCACGCCGGCACTGATGACCTTGGCAAGGGTGGTCACCCAGAGAGCAAGAAGACTGGTAACGCCGGTGGCCGTCCAGCTTGCGGTGTGATCGGTATTGCCGCATAGATGAGAAGCAGTTGTTGATGAATGGACGGGGCATGAAAAGAATGGGTGGACATAGTCGGAGAGTCGCGGACAATGTAGATGCTGTAGCTTAAGCACCATGTCAACTACAAACGCCGACATCTTCCGGAACTTCTCCTTCCTACAGATATCGTCAGGTTCGTGAGCTTTTCTATGTACAAGCAGAATCGAAGCTCGTCTCTGATCTAGCAGAGGAGTGCCGCCATGCTGTCGTGTCTATGCATCATATGCTTATTGTACCATCTGGTCCCAAGCTGTATGAGATCTCTAGCTGGTACCTGAGCAACCAACAAAGTTGTTGCCGCTCGCGCCAGTGTGGGTGATGGCACCAGCGTACTGTCCGTTCGTGTTCTATCATGCTCAATTAGCCTCACCCTCCAAGCAACATTCGCAAGATTCACTTACGAAAACAACACGATCAGCACCGGGAGAGCCACCAGTGTAAACGCCGCTGGTCTTGATCGGAAACTCCTGGTATGGGCCGTCGACTGGGAAGTCGAAGCCTGGAACGATCCGTTAGCCTCACTACATCTCACTCTCGTTGCGAATCTACATACCCTCGTAATTGTTGTATTGATGTGGGTAGTTGTCATCACCGACTTGCTGGCCGTTGGAGTAGTAGTTGTATCCTTGGTTGAAAGCGGCGGTGACCTGGCTGGTGCTGTATTGTGTCGATCCACAGGTAGTCGCGGACTGGCGTTTGAAGAGCTCAGCAGTTGGGGCGGCGATGGCGCCGACTGCGAAGAGTAGAGCGGAGGCGGAGGCGAACCGCATCTTTGCTTTTGTGATGGAGAGGGAGTGGTAGTGAATGAATGGATGAAAGCGAATGAGACTCCTCTTGCTGTTGCTGCGGCGCTACCTTATCTACCTCGGTTCAATGATGATGGGAGGGCATGGTCTATACTTGTATCTCAGTCACGGTTGCTCTTGTGATATGGCTTCGCGGACGAGAGCCACTTTGCAGCACGTGTGGTTGTTGCATCCACGGGGTCAAACACTTCCGCTCAGTCCGTAGGTCACGACTACTGCTGTGCGACGACGATCTCTTTTTGCCGTCGGCGAGTCGCGAGAGACCCTTTGCAGCCATAGATCCGACGTTAATGCAGCGACAAGCGGTCGTGAATAGTGCTGATCATTGTTCTTACAGCCAAGCCGGTGGGAGAGCCGGAGATTTTGGCGCAACAGGAAGGAGATGTGATTGTAGGGAACGGAGATAGATAGGCCAAACAGCGGTCGAGGTTGAAGCACATGTCGTAGTTTTAGCTCGCAAGACAAGCACTAGGCGCCTGAGGTCTATGCAACGCTTCGGTAGTCCGTCCGTGTAGTTGTCCTATGGCAGTGCTGGCATGGGACGTTGTGTTTGCCGCCACTTTGAATTTGATCTACCTCCTAGCATCAAAATGGAAGGTGAGGCCGTCTTGAGTTACGTGAGTCGTATGATGGTTTGCTTCTTTGTTTCGTCTGCTTCCTGCAGTAGATGGTCTTTCGATTCGCTGATCTTGCTCGAGACTTGGCGCGAAGGCAGATAGCTAATCGGAGCTGGCCGCGGGGTCATTCGGCGTTGTTCCTGCATCGGTGTGTCAACAATGTGCGAGGGACGTCAGAGGAATAGCTGAAGATGCAGATATCTTGCTAGAAAGTCCGTCATTAGAATCGACACGTGCCTCCGTCTAGGGTGTGGAAGCAGAAACACGAAGCATCTCACCCATACACGACGAGACAACACCACAATGCCCCAAGCTGGACTCAGCGATTCGAAGACTGTGCAGCAGTCGAGGCAACACGAAGCTGTACGCGGCTTTGTTGCTGGCTCCACGAATCTAGAGACTGCACTTGAGAGATTTTGCGAGCCCGTCGAGAGCATATGGAAATCGTCGAAAGATGCTGAAGAGGTGGAAGAGCACTTGAACATAAGCTGGCAGTCAATCGTTGCGGCAGCTGCCACAACGTCCTTTACGGAAGCTTCGCAACAAAAGCTCGTTGACTTCGTGATCACCTTGCAAGAGAGGGCTGACGTGGAGAAGGACGGCCAAGCTTGTCAAGTGCAGGACATGACGGTGTGGAGGGACCTCCCTACGTTTGGCTGGCAAATACGTGATGCTTGGAATTTTGGTGAGTGTGAGGTTGATATGTTCTGCACGATTGCTGACGATGGGTAGCCCCGGAGGAGGGAAGCGATCAATCCAGCAAAGACCAATGGATCAACCTCAACGCATTCGCAGCATCATTAGTAGCATCAGCACACTCACAAACCGACGACACCCCCGACCTAACCCTCTTCGGCATCTGGACGATTCGGACGGCTCTCGAAGAGTCGAAGGCCACAGATGCAGCTCTCGCTGCAGCTTCTGCTTGGTTCGTCTTTGCCGCGCCGACCATAGCAGACTTGTGCCGCGAAGAGAGGACGTACGAAGGGAAAGTCGCACAGCCTGGTTCTGCGAAGAGCGAAGAGAAGTTGACCGGATACTCGGTGGATAGGTGGCAGGCGTGGCAGCAAAAGCTGGAGGAGCTGAAGAGCACAGTGTCGGATAGCACAGCTAAGCAGCTAGTCGAGCAGGCAATAGAGGCTATTAGTGAAGTGCAGCTTTAGGAGATACTGTCGCGATGCGATGGAGAAGAAGTCACCTCCCTAGAAAGAAGTATTCAGTAACCTGAGCATAGCACGAAGCGGTCCTTCCATGCGAATTGCTATGGTTCTGGCTACGTTGCTACGCACCAGCATGTTCGAGCGAAGAGCTTTGTTTTCATATAAAATGATAAGTCGACGCGCTCGCTCATTCCCCGGGAATGGCAAGACGGGGTGGCTGAAGGTCGGAATCGAGGCGAAATGACTGGAGCATGGGGAGCTCGGTTTGCCAGCAGGCAAGCATCTTCCTGTAGTGCCACACGGGGTACTCTTCAATGGGACGTTTACGTGAGAAGTCGGTGGTATTGGATTGCATGCTGCCGTGCCTGCGTTGTACAGTATGATCCTCAGTGGCGTCGATGGGCGCTTCGAAGAATGATTGGCGTACATGTACGCGCGGTGCTTGGTACCTGCCAAGAGGCAACCATTTCACTAGAAATTCTACAGTAGAGCTAACGAAGCACAACGCGCGACGAACTCGTTGGTGAGGGTCAAACAGCAGCGATCAAGGATCAGCCTCCACGCGACATGATGATCTAATCTCTAGACCAGCTCTAGACCTTTGCAAGATGGTCCTCGAGGTTTAGCCGGCATACGGATGTCCCTACGTAGACGGATGTCCCTACAGTACGTAGTTGAACGACCCCCAAGAGTCCATCAAGTCTCGCATCCATTTCCTGTCAATATTGGCGACTCGCTTTTGGAGACTTGGTCGAGTAGTAGCGCGCATCGAGGCTAAAGTGTCTGCTCGTACGAAACACAGGGTTCGGGGTCTCGAGGTGCAGTTTTCGAGTGTTTGGGCTCATCACATTAGGCGGCATTAGAGGGGGCTCGGTCGACCAGCTGGGCAATCGGGGAAGTGCTTAGAACTAGGCCAGGCCAGCATCTGCTCCCGGCAACCACAATCTTTCCTGCTGTTCCTCAATTGGCTCCAGTTCCGTCTAGGCCAACGTCGGTGCGCGCGCATCGTTTTGCTGTTTCAAACGCCATCGACTCGTCCACACAACCAACGTTCCCTTTGCCGTGTTTCAGCAGGACTCGACGAGCCTCTGTCTGTCGCTGCTGCAACCTCCCCGGCCGACTGTGGGAGTCCCTCTCACTACACACACACTCACACACACACTCTCTCTCTCTCACTCTCCACGCCGCCGCTCCTGGACCGCGACGACCAGCCTGGTGCTGCCGCTGCCGCTGCCACCCCTTCGACATTGCGACATCCGCTCACCCACACGCCCCACCAAATCTCCGCGACACCTGACATCCGCCTGCACTGGACTGCACAGTAATTGCGACGCTGACCAGCTCGCTTACACTCATTGAACCAACAAAGACTTCCCACCCAGCCTCAATCTCCTGACACGCCGCGCGAGTCCAGCCCGTTGCGAGAAACACGCCGCCACTCCTTCATCCACCGACACTCGTTTTACTGCACGCCACCTCTATACACGCAACATAATTAATGCCGAGCTTTGGTAGTAGCGGCTCATCACCTGCCCTACAGAAGATGGAAATGGGCAATGGCGGCCGCTATGCCGCCAAGAGGTTCGACTTTGGTCGCATTGCGGGCGACCCGTTCTGGCTGGGCACAATCGGCATTGGCATTGTGAGTCGCTGTGACATACTTAACCACACCCGTAAGATCACACTACTGACAGCGCGACAGTCTGGCTGGATCATAGCCTTTGTCAGCTCCATCGTAGCAGACGTCTCTCAAGAGTACCCCAACTACTCGTGGTGGAGCTTAGCCTACATGTTCTTCTGCATAATAGCAGTATTCTTCGTCGTCGGTGCCAACGCCGTCTTCACCTACCACGTCGCCGTTGCGGCCTTTCTATCGGCAGGCCTCGTCTTCACGACATCCTCTGTCAACTCTCTCATATACTACCCGGACGCCGCCAAAGAAGCAGCAGCCGCTGGCTTCATTCTGTTGTCCATTGTTTCGGTAACATCAAGGCACAAGCTTTACATGCACCGGCTAACTTGTTTCATAGATCATCTGGATCTTCTACTTTGGCTCGCAACCGCAAGCGAGCCACCGCCAAACCCTCGACTCCTTCGCGTTGCACAAAGATCGTGCCCCGAGCCGCAACAGCCGCGCCATGCGCCAATCGTATCGCCCTGAAACTGCACACTCTGGAGGCCAACAGCCGCAAGCATACAACTCAAATCGACTCGCAGGTTTCGAGACGGCTTCACCGGTTGCTGGCTACCATGGCGGTACAGCAGGTCAAGCGAACCGCGACGGCGAGCCACGATTCCCACAGCCCCTGAATACACAGCCAAGTGCTACCAACTTGGGAGCTCATAGCGGAGCATCCCTTGGCGTAGCCGCAGCTCAAGGACACGACAGCTCAGTGAGCGCACCTTCGGACTATCCCTACCGAGCCAAAGCCATTTACTCTTACGAGGCGAATCCGGACGATGCAAACGAGATTTCCTTCACCAAACATGAGATACTGGAAGTTAGCGATGTTTCAGGAAGATGGTGGCAGGCCAAGAAAGAGAATGGAGACACGGGTATTGCCCCCTCGAACTATCTCATTCTGCTATGAGGTGCTTGAGACCCTTGCGCTGCGATTACGGAGTATGATTGAACGCCGGCATAGTATGCTTATGCAAGCGAGACGGCTGCGGGACGAGGCGATTTGGAAGGCCGACATACAGGAGCGTTCACAATTCCGAGCACATAAGGGTTGGTGCAGTCGAGCTACCGGGAGGCGCTGCTACGGAACGGGAATATAATTTCATGTTTGGCGAGGCGTTGGATGGCTTTGGAAAGAGCGAGCCCACAGTGCTCCTGGCGATCAGGGTGTTCTCACGACGATACCAGTGGGGTTCCTCCACGAACTGGCTGAGTTTCAGCTTTTCTTGAATGCTAGCGATGAGCGAAGTAAAGCATGACTTTTGAAGCATCCACTTTCACAAAACTCTCCTTTCGATGTCTCGTATCTTTGACTGACGTGGGCCAGTAAGACGTTAAACAGCAGCGGTGCGAACCCTCACCCGACGCGTATCCGTCTCCCTCTGGTACTAGGCTCAATAGTCCATCGAGGAGCAGCTACGAATCTGCAACGGGCCTTGGCATTTGCCACTCAAAGCTCTTTCACCACTATTCCCTGCTTAGCACTTCAATCAGCTCCTCAGTACCACACAATCTGGAAACTCTCGAGATCAATAATCATGCTACCTAGAAGATAGCGATAGCATTAGGCGGCGAACCAATCCCACCGGGCACATTCAACGGCACACTCGTCAACAAGAAGGTATACCGATTCAACCTCGCACACGTCTCCGACAGCGCTTTCAAATCCCACAGCTCGCCAATCGACATTCCGAACAAGCTGAGAAAGTACTGGTGCAGCACCAGATCCGACACGGGAGCCTCTTTCCCATTGATGATGGAGGGGATGTGCTCGAAAGCTATCATGTCCCCGGCGACGGCGCTGAAGTGCTTGTTCCAGAACCACTTGGCCGTCTCCTCGTCGCCCGTCACGCCGCAGACGCGGTGCGAGGCCATGAGCTCTGCTTGCTTGTCGCCGGAGATGCCAGAGAGGCCTTCGGTGAAGCCGGAGCGGATGATGATTACGTCGCCGACTTTGAACTCGACGCCTTGCTTCTTGGCGATGGTTTCGATGTCGGCGATGGTGATTTTGTCGTCGGTGAAGGGGTTGAAGGCGCGTCCGGTTTCGTCGGCGTGCTTTTTGAAGTCGATCAAGACGCCGCGGGCTACCATGCCGCCGCGGGAGTGCCAGTGGTTTATCGTGGGGATTTTCCTTTCCGAGTCCCAGTCGCTGTCGTAGGGTTGCGAGAGTTCGGCCACGGAGGTTTTGGTGTTGTTGTAGCCGGTGGCGCTGGCTTGGTGGTGGAAGTGCACGAGGGAGTCCCATTGGCTGGAGCATTGCGTGTTGAATTCGACTTCGTCGTCGTAGCCGTGGCAGTTGAGTGGGCTGTCGACGAAGCTCATTACTTTGTGGACGAGGCCTTTGCGGCCGAAGCCTGGAGTCTTGATGGCGCCGATGGGCCAGTTGAGGGAGACGTGAACGCCTTCTCTGGCTTCGGTGTAGGCGGCTTTGATGACTTCTGGAGTGAGAAGGTTCAGGGTGCCGAAGACGTCTTTCTTTCCTTCCTTGTCCCAGAGACCCCAGGCGCAGCCTGTTCGTATCGTCAGCTGTGTACGTTGGTCTTGCTGTCAACAGGCTGGCTCACCCTTTGGCATGCCTTTAACCTCGGGGAGGTCATCGAAATCTGGGATCTTCGACATGATGGGATACTGTTATATCGATTTGCACTGTGCTCCGGCGAGTTGATTGTATAAATCGTTGTTATTTCTGTTTGTTGTCGAAAGCTCTTCACTTGTTCTGTGGCCCTGGGACGTGACCGTCTCTTATACTTACATGTATCCACATCTTGCCGATCTGAGCTCTGCCCTCAGGCGGGGTAACCTTAGTATTGAGAAGGAGGGGATATCGTAGGATCCCATGTGTGCCCCTCAGCCGGCTCGCGTCAGACTTGTTCGATGAGTGTGAGCGACGATGAAGTGGCGTTGCAGCTTTGGTCCTCGTAGTATTGGGACCTCCATGGTGGCAATTACTGCAGCGGGATCATCAAGCAGCGGGTAGGTCCATGTGGCTTGACAGCAGCCACGTGGCGTGGTAAAAGCTCTCGTATATGTTGTGAGTTACTACTGCACTTGCTGATGGTCATTGTTGAGTGCTCTATAAGGCTGAAGGCGTGATGATGCTGACGGGTATGTTTTCGCTTGCCACCAAGCGCGTCGCTGAATGGAGCTGAGCCAGGGGTGGTTGCGAAAACGACTGCGTACACTTGAGACTGACCCAAACCGAGCTGGATTTCAAGTGACACAATCGATGAAGGAGGTGCCATACGCACTGCTCGTAAGGCTCCATGGCACGGACTTCTGCTTGGAGTAACACAGAAGCAGGCGCTTTCGCCCATCGCGCCGGAGCGTCGCCGTTTATCAGAGACCACGGTGAACTATGCGAGGAAACAGCGCGCTGCGATATACTCGGGCAGCTACACGGCTACGATTCTAGTCGTCTCTTGCACTCACGCAGTTCTTGATGGCAATTGCCCTCGGTCTGTTCGAGGAGATAGTGTCATCAGCCCTCGGACATGCCTATGCAGTCGGAAGGAAGCCCAGGCCTTGGTATGGATCAACATGGGCATTGGAGATGCTGTCGACGATGCGTGAGGCGAGCATTCGGCATGATGCAATCCTAGGCAGAGACATATGGTGCCTCCACTTCTCACGAGCAGTGTGTCTCATCGCGCTCTATCACTCTCGAGTGGGTCATAAGCGACCGAAAGGCCACTGGAAGCTTGCGTGCACCATGATCTTCCGCTGGCTTGCCGATGGGGACGTTTCAAAGAGCTTCAAGCCATCTACGAAGAAAGCTACCATGCCAGGAGATTCGTTGAACGCCGCCACTTCTGGTGTCATAGACGTCCTATCGCCGTTCGATAGCGTGCTAATGTGGCTTCGCCAGCTCTCGCCTCTCGTAAGTGGCTTCACTTCCATGCCTTCAGATCGGACCTGGATGGAGCAGATCCGTTCGATGCGCGATCGGTGGAGGCTATTGGCTGCGCGCACATGAGCAGGTGCAGTACGTCGGCGTCAGCTAGGTAACGGCTAGTGATTGCAACACGGATTCTCTGGCGTACATGCTGGTTATAAGAAGCAGCACTTCCCGCGATTGGAAATGGTTCAGACACTCATCACAACACGGCATAGCAAGCATGATCTCCTTCACCACGTGGGCTCTTGCCTCTCTCCTGGCAATACCGATCGTTGCCTAGACCCTTGCAAACGCAGACCTCCCAATATTCAATACACAGGTGAAGGTCCACGCCGACTACGTCGAGGCCTTGGACGAAGCTGCAGATGCCAACGAGTGCCGCTTGCCCAACAATCTCTTCAACCTCGCGAGTCAAACGACGGGCGCCATTGATGTCATCTTATCTCTGCAGAAGCTGAATAACGAGGCTGCAGCACTTCCAGATGAACTGAACCAGAGCGATCTCAACTGCGGCAAATATCAACGACCCTTTGGCCAAGAATTACGAACAACTGTCCGCGACGCTTGTGGAACATGAGAATCGCTATCCTGTGGGACCCGTGAGCAAGGCATTCATCAGTGGCGGCCTGAAGACTCTGGATGAAGGCATCGTCAGGCTGTCGAATACTTTGTACGGGAAAGCGGCCGACAATCCAGGGGCTGCTGAGGTAGTCATGGAGAGGCTCTCACAGCGATAGCGAACGGGGACTATCATACATGTCTGATGATTATTATGTCTTATCTGTTCGTTCTCAGTCATACTCTTTCTCGGTATCTACATGCCCGCGCGTACAACAAGCACATCAAATCTACGTTACAGCCTGCTCCACCGGCGCCTCCAAATGCTGCCTCCATGTCCGCCCACTAATCAAATAAACCGTAGTCCTCAACTCAATCAACGGATCATTCCCAACCTCGACCCTCTCCATATACCTCGGCACAGGATCATCAATAATGCGCGTCTGCTCCTTTGCTTCAGTGGAAAAAGCGCTCCTCGCCCTCAGCGTTCACAAACTTGAAGACGTGAACACTATGCCTGCCACTGCTCCGTCGCGAAGCTGTAAGAATGAGCAGGCGACTGATTTTTTTTGAAAGAGAGTAGTTTGCGTGAGGGTTCTCCTCTCCCCACTGGTCAATGTTGTCGGCTTACATGGCTCGGAGTGGTTCGAGACTCCTTCGCCTGTGCTGTTGATGGAGCCGAATGCGTTGTTTGTGATGATGTCGTAGTGGGTGTGACCGTCCTCGCTGAGCACGAAGCGGAATGCTGGACCGCGGCTTCCGTTGTTGCCATTTTCTGGGAGGTTCTTGGAGCCGGTGTCGGTGCTGAAGCGCATAATCAGGCCTGTGGAAGGCTTGCTGAAGATGGGCGTTTTGGAGATTTGGGAGGCATCTTTGGTAGGGGGTGGGTTGCACTTGACGAGCTAGCCTTTGGCGTATACAAGGAGATGTGAGGAACGGCATGCTATTCTGTTCGGTGAAATACTCTCACATCCACCTTTATAGTCGACAATACTGCGGTGTCTACATCATGTACAAAGTGACCGCCGTGTCTAGCTATTATTGTCAAAACATACTCCTATGTCCAGCTTTATGTTTTATGCATACGCCCACGTCGCTCTCATCGTTTGGTACTGTATACTAACCTATCCTTATCTTGTTTCTAAGTATAATTATCTGCAGCAACAATGACTACCTAGGTTGCAGGTGCAAAGGACTCACTTTTAGCACCTATAACTACCTTTGTACCTATATCTATAACTACTTTTACGCGCATATTTGCACGTATCTATATACGCATCTTTATACGCATCTTGTACGCATCTTATACGCATCTTATACGCATCTTATACGCATCTTATATGTATCTTGTACGCATCCTTACACGCTTTACACACAGCTAATTAGTAGTAGTGAGGACCTTAGAGTACTTTTGTACAATGTGTGGACATAGGAGTATGTTTTAACAATAATAGGTGGATATGGCAGACACTTTTTGAGAAACATAGATATGGCAGTATTTTCTATTATAAAGGTGGATGTGGGAGTATTTCACCGGTGTGTAGAATGTAGCTCTAATGGTGTCCACCAGCTCGTCGGAGAGCTTGAGTAGCTGTTTGGCTTTGGGGAGAAGCATGATCAGTTCTTGATGTCTATTGACAAGCTGATCTTCACTACTCTGCTGCTCGGCGGAAGAGGACAGGGCTCCAGATCATGCTGGCCACGGTTTGAGGTTTGGGCTTCGTAACTGGCTTGATGAGACGGTCTTGCAGTTTTGGTGCTGAGGCAGTCGTGGGCGAAGCAAGAGATGATTCGCGTCAAGACCTCCGACTAGCCTGTCCCGAGGTTGTTGCAAAGGCACAATTTCAGCACACAGCTGCTAGCAAAATCAGCATTCTCAATCGCGTGACTCGAAGGCTGCAACGCAACGCAAAGTGTACACATGTTCGTCTGCACCTGGCATACCAGACAAGACAACCCCTGCCCTCTATCTACGCTCTTTGAGAAGACTGCGGCTGAACATTTTGCAGGGGATGATGGTCAAGTCGTATGCCTACATCGAGTGCCGTGCAGGAGACAGGTAGCGGTATATGCAAGATCTCTTCGCTGCGACCACAACATATGGCATAGCAATTGGATAGAAGTAAGAATTTATGAGGAGATGGCGGCCGCAATCTCAGGCGAAAATAACATTGTCGACCGCGCGATAGTGATTCAAGTCCCCTCGATACTGTTTAGCAGTATAGAGGTGAGGTCTGTTGGTGGCCAACGAGCGTAGTGATGCAGCAGCTAGCCAATCCCAGTCAGCCAGAAAATGCAGAACCGGGTCGTCGGGAATCTGGGCTCAACGGCAGGTTCTAAGATCAGATTTCTTCTTGTATGGTGATCACTCAGTGGCAGACAAGTAAGGGATGGCTTTCGCTCGATGCTCAGTCTACATTAAAGGCCCCGGAGAAATTCGTTCCCTCGATTTGAGTGAGGATGCTGACCCTGACAACAGTCGGGTCTTATTAGTGGTCCTGGGCCCTGCCGTTGTCAAGTCCAGCGGCGACGGGTGGCTAACAAGCTGCCGCGTGGCATGTAGATGTGGCAGTGGGCTTCGCGTCTGCTGTGGGTCCTTGAGCTTTGATGATGTCTGAGTCTGCCCTGGCGGCCCAACATACGCAGCCTGGCGGAGCAAAGCATGTGAAGGTGAAGACGACATGTGAAAGCTCTCCTGGTGCCCTAGAAGTGGTAGTATCTCAATATTCACATTCGAGGTGTCGACATTCGAGGTGTCTACAATCCACGTAACGAGGTGTCTACAATCCACGTATCGAGGTGTCCACATTCGAGGTCTCCACATTCGAGGTATCTACAATCGACATTCGACATGCCGTAAACATACCAGGAGCCGCCAAAACTAGCCAATATTAGCTGCTCCTAGTATGTTCACGGCATAGTCATCCACATTATGTAACTAGATAGGACCTCGAATCTTAGCAATAACAATAACCTCTTTACACGCCTATCCCTCTTTACACGACTATCACCGTTTACGAGCACCCGCATAGCAGCAGCGACCTACGAGAACACGAACATAACACATCGCTACTATGCCTATCGTCGCTAGCGTCCGCGGAAAGCCACCTATTAACCTCGAGCTATTTCGCGAAGAAATCGCTAACCTACTCCCCTACCGTACCTATCGCGATATTGTCCTACATCTACGCTACAATCGCGGCGCCTATATCACCCTACCTACCCTAAAGCGTAGACTCGAGCAATAGGGCATAAGTAAACTAAACATACGTACTAAGTTCGATAAATAGTAGGAAGCGCGACTACGTAGAAAGATCGAATATAACTTCTAGAGGTACTCTACGCTTAGTAATAGGACTATAGTAAGGATGCTACAGTAGGATAGCTACACGGTAACGCTTAGGCAATACCGTCGTCTACGTAAGTTAATGGGCCTACTACGACGTATACTACTAGAGAATAAGGAGGAAATTAAAGCTACTATACGCGACACCCTTAAGGTAGTAATGTCGTCCGGTGTAATATATAATAGTAGGTATCGTGCTATTACGAACTACCTTCGTAGGAACAATCGATTCATTAGTAGGTACGTTGTCTCTCTCGCTATGCCTATTACCCCCTATAAACATATAAGGAGTAGGTAACCTTCGCGGCTCCTCGTATGTTTAGTATACTACGTACCGCCTCGCGCAACATGCGCGTTATTCTACGCGCGTCCTTACGAGTCGCATCGCTAAAGCCTATAGTAGAGCCTATAGTAGAGCCTTATTCATAGCGTAGTAACCGGCCGTTATTATTAGAGTTCTCTCTATTCTTATTAGCCTACAGCGAAGAGTGTAGGAACACCGTTACTACGCCTACTAGAACGTCTATTGCGCGTATAAAAGCGTAGGCTAATAAGAGCGCGAGAAACACCGCTAACTTCGTGCAATTATATGCTACTAGGGCGACTTACCTACGGTACGTATAAGGGGTAGCCTAGTAGCTAACCCTTATATATGGCCTTATATGTAACATGCGGTCGCGACCGGCTACTAAGCCGCACGTGACACGTATACGTACACCTTACGACGCGTAATGCGTCTTAAACAAAAGGTAAGAATTAGTTCATCTACGACTAGTAGGTCGTAGGCGTGCTATATATTGCGACATCCCCTTAATAGTTCTAATTCTTCTCTTCGTTACAATCTATACACGCTATAGAGTCCGAACGCGACGACAGCAGCGCTACGTCTACGGCTCCCCTAAGCCCTAGGGCCTAGTAATAAGCGAGGCGTGTAGCCTTAGTCGTAAGGAGGGATGCCCTTCGGGCAGAGGTTAAGGAGAAGGAGATATAGAGGGAGATTAAACAGTTAGAGATCTTACGGGACGTAAGCGTGCCGCCGGCGGACCCTTAGGGCGAATCTGGCGGAGAACCATCCCCTACTCCCCCTCCTCTATCTATAGTAACTAACGATAATATCGTAGCTCGAGGCGCGGTCGCGTCGCATACGACACGTTTACGTCTTAAAGAACCTACGCCTTTTAGAGGGGACTCGATTAAGAAAGCACGGGTATTCCTAAGGGAGCTCTCTCTTATCTTTACCCTCTTAGGCGGCACGTATACGACGAACGAGTTAAAGGTCCTATATAGGGTTATATACCTAAGCGGAGAGGTAAGTAAGCGATAGTACCCTAACTATAGCGTCCTTAACCTTAAAGGGTATATATACTAGGACTTTAAGGAGTTCTATCGAGACGTATACGGTAATCCTATAAACCGCGTGCTTAACGTAATGTTAGAGTATAAGGCGGTAAAACAGAAGGATAACTAGATAGTGCGTTAGTTTACGACTAAGCTAGATGTTATAGAGGATTAGTTAGGGGACTATACGGAGGCGTAACGCGTGCGACATATGCTCGCTAAGCTTACGCCTAGCCTACGGTCCGCAATCGTTAAGTTTTATAACATCCTAATAACTAGAGAGGAACTAGTAATCCTAGCTTCGCGTATTAAAAGCACGGAGCGTAGTAGCGGAGGGCACGACCGCGGGCAGCATAGTCGCCGTAGGCGAGAGACTAAGGGCGACTAAGGGCGAAGCGATCGTAGCTCGAAGTAGTAGAAGCATAGTTAGGCGTCGCGCGACCCGGGTACGAGTTACTAGCGGGACGCCGGCGGATCGTCTATAACCTTCGATAGGGCTAAAGCAGAGTGCTATAGATGCTATAAGAAGGGTTATATTAAGACGGATTGCCCAAATAGGTACCTATAGAAGGACCGTAACGCGTAAGCGGTTCGTAGGGTAGACGCTACGAAGGCTCTAACTAAGAAGGGTAGCGACTAGGGAAAAGGTAGAGGACTAGAAGTAGGTCGCTCCTAAGTCCAAGTTTTTCTAAAGTCGACCCCTTAAGGCGAGTAGATATGTGTCTATCGTAGCGACTAGGGAAAAGGTAGAGGACTATAAGTAGGTCGCTCCTAAGTCCGAGTTTTCCTAAAGTCGACCCCTTAAGGCGAGTAGATGCGTATCTAGCGCGTCACTTACGAGGCGCAGTCGAGACTCGTAAGGGCTTTCGCGAGGCTACGTTTCTCCTAAATGACTATACGGATCTTAGCCTAGTGTCATATAAGTATATACTCCGACATTAAATGCAACCTATTAATAGGGTAAGGCTACCGAAGTTAGAGTCGTATACGCATAACCTAGGGTATTGCTACGGCGCCTTTACGGTTCGGCTACGACTCGCTAATAACGCGGGAGTAGAGCGCGTAAGTAACGCTATCTACTACGCGGTGCCTATAGGTAGGTCATTAGTAATTTTAGGTAGACCCTAGCGGTATCGTAATCGGATAGTAAAGGCCGATAAGGATAACTAGTAGTACTACGGTGTAGAGATGCCTACGGTTTAGTAGCGTAACGTACGCGAGTTCCTTAAGGATCTCGAGAGCTTAAAGTAGGTTTATACGATAAGTGTTCGGGCTATTACTATAGTAGTACCTAAAGGAGAGGGCCCCTCGTAGCCTAAAGAATTTATAGACTTCCGAGATGTATACGCACCTAATAAGTAGGCGAAGCGTAAGATGCCCGACGGGGTTAAGTATACGATTTATCTCGTTAAAGGAAAGAAACCCCCTTTTAAGCCGCTGTACTACTAGTTCTTAACTAAGTTAGAGGCCTTAAAGGAGTACCTTACGTAAGCAATAGAGAAGGGGTAGATTAGGCGGTCCGTAAGCGAGGCGGGTACGCCTATCCTATTCGTGCTAAAGAAGAATAGCACTCTTAGGCTCTATATTAATTATAGAGGCCTAAATAAGATTATAGTAAAGAACCGATACCCCCTACCCCTAATTAGCGAGACGCTAGATAGGCTATTAGGTTCTAGGTTCTTTACTATAATCGATTTAAAGGACGCCTACTATCGTATCCCTATTAAGCGAGGCGATAAGTAGAAGACTACGTTTCGCACGCGATACGGACACTACGAGTACCTAGTAATACCGTTTGGGTTAACTAACGCACCGGCAACCTTTTAAGGGTATATTAACAAGGCGCTAACCGGCTTAGTTAATAACATTTACGTAGTCTACCTAGATAATATCCTTATCTATAGCGAGATGCGTAAGGCATACGTGCGAGCCGTACGCGCAGTACTAGAGAGGCTACGAAAGTTTGCCCTATTCGCAAACCCTAAGAAGTGTTACTTCTTCTAGGAGAGTATAGAGTTCCTTAGGTTTATCGTAAGCGCCGTAGGCGTGTCGATAGATAGGAGTAGGGTAGCCGCTATTGAGGAATGGCCTATACCTACGACCTTTTATAAGGTCTAGTCCTTCCTTAGGTTTCATAACTTCTACCGGCGTTTTATAGAAGGATACTTAAGGGTCTACAAGCCCCTAACGGACCTACTAAAGGGATCTAAGGACGGTAAGAAGTACGGCCCTCTTACGTGGACCTTAAGCGAAGAGTAGGCGTTTCGATAGCTTAAGGCCGGATTCTTAGGTGTACTAATACTTAGGCACTTCGATCCTACGCTACGTACGCGAGTCGAGACGGATACCTTAGGTTTCGCGATCGTAGGTATTATATCCTAATTGTTTAGTACTAAGTGGCATCCTATCGCGTTCTATTTACGTAAGATAATACTAGCTAAGTGCAACTACGAGACGCACGATTAGGAGCTACTTATAGTAGTTAAGGCTTTTAAGCATTAGAGGCTATACTTAGAGGGCGCTACGTATGCGGTACGAGTACTAGTCGACTACGCTAACCTATAGGGCTTTATGATAGTAAAGCAGCTAAATAGGCGGTAAGCTCGATAGGCTACGTTCCTATAGTCTTTTAATTTTATAGTGGAGCATCGGGCGGGTAAGACTAACCTAGCCGACGCGCCTTCGAGACGTAGTAACTACGTAGCCATAACGTAACAAACTTCGAACTTACTGCCTACCTTATAAAGTAAGCTATCTTTCTAGAAGGAGTCTCTAAAAGGGATAAGCGAGCCGATAGTAAAGCGCGTACTTACTACCTACGAGGCGATGTAGGGCGACATAGGCGCGGCGATAGTAGTGCGGAGAGGTAACCTTCCCTATTAAGATAAGCCGTCTTTACTAGTAGTAGTGTGCGCTACAGTAATATAGGGTTAAGCTTATAGCTCGACGGGTAAGTTAATCCTACTCTTAATAAAGATCGCGTAGTAGTAAGACGACTAGTATGTCGCATACTTAGCGTAGGCGCTAAGCGTAAGGGACGCTAAGGGATAGTATATAAAGGATAACCTTATGTACTACGGAGACGCGATCGTAGTACCTAGGGATTACGTAATTAGGTCGCATCTAATTCGCATACACTACGACGACGTCCTCGCGGGTTACTTTAGAAGGACTAAGACTAAAGAGCTATTACGACGTAATTATTAGTAGGACTTACTTAGCACGGACGTGAAACAATACGTCTAAGCCTATAGAACCTACTAGGGTTCGAAGGCGAGGCGCTATCGACCCTACGGCGAGCTATAACCGCTTCCTAGACCGGAGCGACCGTAGTAGGAAATTACTATAGATTTTATTACGGACCTACCTCTAAGTACGCGAGCCGGTTGCGTGTATAATACGATCCTAGTAATAGTCGATCGCTACTTAAAAATGAGCTTATACATCCCGACGACGAAGACTTACATAGCCGTAGAGCTTACGAGGCTCCTACGAGACGAAGTCGTGCGACACTATAGTGTCCCGTTAGGCATAGTAAGCGACCGAGGTCCGGTCTTTACTAGTTAGTTTTAGAGTAACTTCTACTTCGAAGCGCGTATAAAGCGTAAGCTATCTACGGCCTTTTACCCTTAGACTAACGGCTAAACTAAGAGGGTAAACTAAACTCTCGAACAATACCTTCGTTATTACTATAGTAACAATTAAACTAAGTAGGCTAAGTAGCTTGTAGTTACTAAATTCGTAGCTAATAATAGCATCTACCTAATACTACGGATGAGTCCGTTCGAAATAGCGTACGGTTAGCGACCTAAGATTACCCCTATACTAACTAGATCTCGAGACGAGACCTAGGGGGGGAAGTACTAGTAGCGGTAATAGCTACGAGTCGCATACGAAAACTACGCGCTATACTCGAGGAGCGATAGAAGGCTATAGTAGAAAGCTAGGCTCGCTACTATAATAAGACCTACTAAGCTAAGACCTACCGCGTAGGTAACTTAGTCCTATTATTAACGAAGAACCTTAAGTTAGTAGTACTAAAGAAGAAGATAGATCCGAAGTTTATCAGCCTATACCGCATTACGGACGCTATCGGTTCGTAGGCGTACCGCCTAGCGCTACTAGCCGACTTAAGGCTCTATAACGTCTTCTATATCTCTCTCCTCGAGCCGTATATCGGTAGCGATAAGGATGGACCCGTACCCCCTCTAGCTAATAAGGACGGAGAGTATAAGGTAGAGGTAGTGCTAGATAGGCGTAAGCGTAAGGGTAAGCTATAGTATCTAGTCTAGTAGAAGGACTAGCTAGAGGAGTATAATAGCTAGGAACCGGCGGAGGGCCTCGCGAATACGGATCGTATAGTAGCCGACTATAAGGCGTTAAGGAGAAGCAAATAAGACTAGTACTAGAGCATAAATAAAACTTTTCTTAACTATAAACAAAATAAAAGCTAAAGAGTAGCGCGCCTACTAGGGGCTACGTAGAGTAGTAGTAGGCGAGGAGCCCGCGAGCAGCGTATAAGGCGAGCGCCTTAGTTATCGTTACGTAGTAACTTAGGTAAGAATACCTAGTCGGCGACGGTAGTGTCGATGTTCTACGCCTATAGGAACTAGGACTACGGTTAGTAGGGTACACGTAGGCAAGGAACATGCGACTTACGGCGCGGCCGAGTTCGAACAGCCTATTAAGGGCGCGGTTCTACTCCTACTAGAGCGCGAGGGCTTCGGCGGCGGGGGCGGCGGTAGTAGTAGCGGCGGCGGCGGAGGCACGTATGCGGGTCTCCCCGGTACGCTTATGCTTATAGGCATTAAACTGCCTAATAGCCTATAGAAAGGGTTAGCCGAAGCATAGGGGACGCACTAGAGCCCTCCCCCGCGAGTAGTAGTCGACTCGCACGAGCGAAGTAGCGACTTACCTCCTTAATGTCGTTACCTAGCTAGGTACATAGGCGGATCTGCTCTACTAGCTCCTACTACTAGAGGTCTATAGGCGCCTAGCCTATTATAGCCGTAAGGAAGTCGCGCTAGGACCGCGCGGCGCGTAGGCGGCTTACTAGCGAGGCGATAGCGTAGCTAGTATTAGGCACGTAGCTATGTTTACTACGCCTATAGCGGCCGCACTTCTTTAGGAGCTCGCCGGTAGTAACACTATTACAGTTATCGGCTTCGTCTAGTAAGTAGTTAGTATACGAATCGTAGGCGGCGCGCGTAGAGACTTACCCTTAACGAAGTATAGGAGGCACCGTATGTATATATTAATCCTCTACGAGAGCTTAGTAGCGGGCGAGGGCGTTAGTAGCTACGAGGGGGGTACTAGTCGCTTACGACTACTAGGCGTTCTAGGTACGTCGCGCACTAGAGCCGCCTAGCGGCGCTCGTCTTCTAAGGCGCTAGTAGTACTATCGCTACTAATGCTACGGAAGGAGGCGGAGCGGCTAGAGGACGGGGGCGAGGTAGATATAATAATAATGATGCTAGCGAGGCGCTTACGGTAAGGGTGCGGTACGGGTACGTAGTAATAGTGTAGCGGAGGTAGTACGCTAGGGAACGTACTAGAGAATAGGGCTAGGTTAGGCTAGAGTTTTATGCCCCTAACTAGCTAGTCGGTATAGTAACTAAGCCTTACTTACCTACACCTACATAACGACACGTACGTAACCCGTATGTAGGCCGTATAGTAACTATAGTTCTAGAAGTACGTAGGAGCCTCTACGTAGCAACTAGTAAGCTAAGGACAGCTCGTACGGGAGGGGAGGTAATTGTAAGGGGTAGCCTAGTAGCTAACCCTTACATGTAGCCTTATATGTAACATACGGTCGCGACCGGCTACTAAGCCGTACGTAACACGTATACGTACACCTTACGACGCGTAATGCGTCTTAAATAAAAGGTAAGAATTAGTTCATCTACGACTAGTAGGTCGTGGGCGTGCTATACATTACGACATCCCCTTAATAGTACGATATACCGCACCCTAGACTTCTAAGGAGTACGATACGCCCGCCCCTATACTTTCGAGGAGTACGATACACCGTACCCTAGACTTTTAAGGAGTACGATATACCGTACCCTATACTTCTAAGGAGTACGATACGCCGCACCCTATACTTCTAAGGAGCACGATACGCTCGTCCTAGACTTTTAAGGAGCACGATACGGTACGGTAAACATTCTAGGAGTACGATACCGTAAACATTCTAGGAGTACGATACCGTAAACATTCTAGGAGCACGATACCGTAAACATTTAAGGAGCACGATACTACTACTATAAACTTTTAAGGAGTACGACACCGTAAACATTCTAGGAGCACGACACCGTAAACATTTAAGGAGTACGATACTACTACCGTGAACTTTTAAGGAGCACGATACCGTGAACATTTAAGGAGTACGATACTACTACCGTGAACTTTTAAGGAGCACGATACCGTAAACATTTAAGGAGTACGATACACTACTATAAACTTTTAAGGAGTAGAGCCGTCCGTATCGTAGCTATTAGCGCCCCGGCATCGTAGATGCTACGGTCTAAACGAGTGCATCTAAGCGCCTACCTCTAGATACCGTAGGGCACGGCATGCGTAAATATACTAGGAGTAGCTAAAATCGGCCGATTTTAGCTGCTCCTAGTATATTTACGTATAATTTAGAGAACTCGCTAACATTCCTATCTTATAGGGACCGTATCTACCGTATTGCCCGCGAGATTAACGCTACGCTATTTTGCGCCCGTAAACTAAGGGAACTAAGATTCTAACCCGCCTATAGTCGCCTAGTAGCTATAAGCTCGAATAATGTCTAGTCGATCGACGCCTATTGTAAGCTTAAGCTATTCTTTAGTATCTAGATCTACGTCTATATCGATGTGTTCTCGCGAATAATTATCTAGGCCTATATTAGTAACCTAGCTAAGATAAAGTTCTCTACGTTCTCGTAGTACCTTAAGGAGATAACTAAGAGAGGCTTTTAGCTAAGAGTCGTACGGTCTAATAAGTGTGTTAAGATAACGATACTTACGAACGCCTACCTCGAATTGCGGGAACTATTCGAAGGGTAACCTCTTAACTTCTCCTAGTGCTTCTAGTACACTATAAGTAAAGGGAATAATACCGTCGAGCACTAGAATAGCGAAGTCGCGAAGGGTGCGTTAAACCGAATTATAAGTTCGAGTATAGCTAACGCCGTTCTATTTAGGTACGCTTAACACGTAGCGCGATGTATTCGGTAAGATTAAGGATAAAGGCTAGTAGGACCTAGATTATAAGGCTAATCGTGTAGCCTTCCTTATAGTGTACATGCCTATTATCCGTGCGACTATTACTAATTTTATCGAATACTAGAACATACACTACGTACGGTACTAGGCTAACGCGGAGTCGTATTATTTAGGGACACTAGAGCTACTATATCGTTACCCTAAGCTATTCGGCGGAGCCCGCGATATAGGTAGGCTAATCGACACTAACTATCTATAGATTTAGTACTAGTAGAACTACACGCGGCAATTCGACCTTAAAGCCTACTTACCGCCGGTAACACTATTATAGTGTTAGAATGCCCTCGAGATACTTAACTTTCCCCGCGAGCTAGATAGAACTAAGCGCGGTAACGACCCTACGAATGGATCTATCCGTATACACTTCCTTGCATATCGTGAGCTACGTCGGGTAATAGCTACGTTCCTATTAGGTAGTAGAGAGCTCGCTAAGTTTAAGCGGCTAAGAGACAGCGAGGAGCTATAACTATCCGACCGCCTGAAATCTATGTTTACCGCTACTAACGAGCCGCTATAGACGACTAACATAGTCGTTATCTATATCGCTATATCGCTACGCTAGTTAAGGGTTGTTACTAGCGTGCTGAATAAACCCTAATCGTAATAGAGCTACATCGTACTTTTAAATTAAACACCTTGTCTTTATCGTTAACTATCTCTAGTTATCCGCATCAATCTCATCCGTATCGATCCTATCTACCGACGTTAAATATGCCTTAATTCTATACTAACGATAGGTATAGGTTTAAAGTAGGCGATAAGTTCTACGCCGTGTACGGTAGCGAGAGGCTAGCTCCGGGCGACTCTACATTAAACCCTATAACGGACGGTAACGCCGTAGCTTTGTTACGGTTCTAATCTAGGGCTGAAGGAAGCTAACTAATTAGACCTCTACAATTGGCGGGCGCTTTCGCCCGAGAAGTGCTCTCTTACCCGTAGGAATAAAACTAAGGAACCGAGAGAGTAACTAAAGTAATCTCCTTAATCTCGTTAATCTCGGTAATCTCGAGAGAGCATAGAGAGCATAGAGAGTACGGAGAGTAAACGCTCTATCTTCTTTATATTTAGGAACGCTAGAAACCCTTATGGTTCTAATACGTTTAACTTATGTTACTATCTCACTAATTAGAATACAACTCTTATTCCTATTATTCATCTTCGCTTAGCTTACTTTAGCCTCTCTAAAGAATAATACCGCCACGTGACTTAACTTATCTCTCTTTTAAGACTAGCCCTAGAACGAGACAATAATACTTTAAACGCCCTTAGGATAAGCGCTACTTAAGCAGCTAGTAGGGGAACACCCGCCCCTAGCGAAGTAGGAAGCATCCGCCGTGCGCTACTATAATAGACCACCACAAAGGACGATAAGTCTAATGACGATAACGAGCCTACTCTAAGGAGGAACGACGTTAAGGCTACTAAGCTAGACCTCTTCTATAGAGACAGGGCTAAGTTCGACGACTGGATTAATTAGATAGATATGTACCTTATGTTTAACCTAGTCGATGCCGATAAAAGAACTATCTTCGCTATTACGTACCTTTGCGGAAGTGCGTAGAACTGGATTAAACCTTACCTTAAGGAATATCTTAAAGGTATAGGACAATTAGACCCTACTAGAATGTTTAGGAGCTACACCCTTTTTAAAGATAAGATAAAATTAATCTTTAGAACCTCGAACGAAGTCTAATAGGCTATACGAATCATTTAACACCTAAAGTAGAAGACGTCTACTTTAGAGTATGCCGCTAAATTTAAAGAATACGGACAAATTACTAGATGGGACTAGACGGCGTTAATAACTATATTCCGACGTAGACTTAAGGACTCCGTTAAGGACGAGTTAATAAGACACGGGGGACAGATTACTAACCTCGAAGAGCTAATGAAGGCGTCGATTAACATCGATAACTAGCTCTAGGAACGACACTAGGAGAAGAAATACGACTCTAAAGTAGGAGGAATAGTAGGATACGCTCCGGACCGTAGACCCTTAGGAGGATACGTTACGAAGGGAGAATTCTTACGATAAAGCTAACCCTACTATAGACTATAGCTAATGGAACTAGACGTTACCTAACGAGGACGGAAGATCGATAAGAGTAGGGGCTACGGAAAGCCCTTTAAAGGAAAAGGAAAACTTACATACTATACCTATAGTAAGGAAGGCTACATAGCGCGGGATTGCCGCGGTAAAAATATAGTGCGCCGCGAACAATTTAATATAATACAACCCCGAACTAGTAAATCTAAGAGTAGCGTTAGATCTCGGGGAGATACCGACTATACTCGGAGAGTAGGGGAGAGAGCTAGTAATAGAAGCACGATGCCTCTCCTAGACCCCTTAGAAGGACGAGGAGGATACTATAGGTAGTAAATGGTAGTTATTCCATTTAATGCAAAGAACTAACTACGACAGTTTAACATAATAACACGAAGAGTCGACTACGAGATCGAATCCGAGTCTCGAAATGGTTATAGAAGCCTTTATTAGCGATTCTATTACTAAGACTCGTGTTAAATCTACTACGCCGCGAAATTAGGCGTAGGGTATTAGCCTTAGCAACTACGAGGAACCCTAGGAGCGACGTATAGGCAAGACGCTACGCTCCGAGAAGTGGATATCGACGAATCCTACTTCGACGAAGATAGAAGCGACAAAGAAAATGAGGACCTAGGATAGAACAGATTATAGTTACTAGAACTATAGGAAGAAAGTTAAGAAACCACCGGGCTAAATACCATTAAGGAAGAATAGGATCCGGAAGAATTAAGCGAAGAAGATTCCTCCGAAGGAGAAGAGAGCGACACTAACGACGATAATAAATAACTTACCTTTACGGTAGATGTACCTAAGAAACTATACGACATAATTATCTACCTATAAAGAAGGTACGAGGAATTCCTACCTAAGATAGGCGGACGAAGGAAGCTACATTCTATTGAGTTTAATAAGACACTCGACACCCTACGAGGCATAGCCTAGGGATAGCTACTTATAGAAACGACCGAGAATCTAGCAACCGCCGTTATAGAACGACTACCGATAGGAAGCCGAATAACAGGAACCGGATATCTTACACCGTTAGGAACATTTATATCGAATGAATTACGTAATATAGTACAGCACGCACGCGTACTCTACTTAGAAACGTAGAAGATCTAGGAACGTAATAGACTACAAGTATAGACATAGGGTAACGGGCTATAGGTTCTAGCCGAAGCCTCTAGGCACGAAGCATAGCGAACTATATACTATTCCGGAAAAGGATTAGCTCCCTAGGAATGAGCGACCGGAGGGAGTTATGTAATACTTAGGCTTACGTATCGACATTAAACACAGTTTTCTAGACATAAGTAATCGTTAACGGACATAAGACTAGTGTTATAATCGACTTAGGAGTAGCGGGGAATTTTATCTCCGAGTCTTTTATAAGAAGAAACGGGTTAGCTACCCTAAAGAAGAAATGGGGTTACGAGTTAATCGCGGTAAACGGATTATCGTTACCTAGCGTAGAATAGGAGACGATACTATTACTACTAGCTATCTAATAGTACTACGAGAATATTACCTTAGATGTTACTAATATAGCCAGTTATAACATAGTATTAGGTATACCTTAGTTAAGAAAGCACAATCTAGTAATCGACTAGAGAAGAGGAGTACTTATATTTAGGGAATGCGATTGCGTTATCGACATTTAGCCTACGTAGTAGTAGCGTTTACTAGTAGATAAGGTAAGGAAATAGCTAAACGAGATATAGCTTACGCCGACTAGAAGGATAGAAGAACTACCTTCGACCGGAATAGACACTAGCGTAGGGCCGCCGGGTTACGAAGTTACTAGAAGTAATAGAAGTAACGCACTATCGAAGAATACTAACATCTTAGAGTTAAGTATTCCTAAGGAGTATCGTAAGTAGTCGCGACTCTTTAAAGAGGAGAGAGGCAAAACCGCCTTACCTAAGTACCGCCTATAGGATTATAAGATCAACATTTAGCTGTCACGAAGCGACCTTGATTTGGATGTTCGGTCACGTGATCAGGGTCACGTGATCTCCCGGCGCTAGCGCGACGCCTCGGCGCTTTGCTTTATCTTTCGTACTTCGCGCGTTACCTCTAGATACTTCGTCTAACTACGTCTCTATTCCCTACACCCTACGTTTCCCTCTTACACTCGTAGGCCTCGTGTCAGTTAGTTAGACCACCCTTCTTTCCGATTATCTACATGCACTGCGCTGCAGAAACATCAGGAAAGTACCGCCGCTGCCGACTGCGACAGCGACTACTATAACTACCGACACACCTACCTACCCTTTCGCGACCCGATCTGCCAATCGCCCGCGATCATGACTACAGACGACAACGAGCCCGGCGACGCCATCGCCGCAGCACTGAAGAGACATCAAGAACAACACCCCGAATCAACCAAGACTCGAGACGCCGAAATCGAGGAAGTTAGGCTCCGAGGGCGGCAAGCCCTGCGGCAGCACAAGAGCGAGGAAGCACTGAGGCGGCATGGCCTGAACGGCGAGGAAGAGCAGACGCAGGATGCACCTGTCGTCGAGTCGCCGAAGTCACCACCTCAGTCTGGAGGACAGCCGCATGTGACAGTGCAGGCCGAAGAAGATGAGATCGACGATGAGCCCGAGGAGGACGAGATCGAGGATGAAGATGAGGATGATCTCGATACCAATTCGTCATACCAACTACCTCAAGGCATGTTCGACCTGCGCGAGCTAGACGCGACAGGTGAAACCCAATTCAACGACGAAGAAGATGTAGCTACACGCATCTTCAAGCTCCAGGACATGCAGAAGTTGTTTGAGGAGTCCAAGTCAGGAGTCCCAGACTATGACAACACCGCAACTCAGTGGGCTACTCGAGTAGCCGCTGTCAGAAGCGCAGCAGCAGCTCTTCCAGCCTCCCGCGAGTCCAGAAGCCTGCAGCGACAAGCAGCGGCGTTGCCTTCGACTGTGCCAGGCCGTCGCCCATCACCCATCAACCGTGACCGTGACCGCCACGGTTTCACGACACGAACAGAGCAAGAGCTCGACAGCTCGCTCATGTCCGCTACATCGAGGATTGCATCCCAAGTCCCGGGTGCATACTCCCAAGATACTATCGGTCGTTCTCAGTCTCAACCTCAAGAACGCCAAAGCCGTCGAGCGAGTCCAAAGCCATCGGTGTCCTACCCGGTTCTACCACCACGCGCCCCGACACCACCACTGCCAGCACCGAAGCCTGTGAAGGCTAAGGTGGGACCGAGTCCGCTACAACAGATGGAGTCCGCGGCAGAGCGAGAAGAACCGGAAGAGGACTACATCGACATGAATAACTTCGTCAACCACAACACCGACTACTACGAAGCGGAGGATTATCGGGCAGTCACCGCGAACGACTTCATCTCCAAAGTGCGGAAGCACCCAAACACCTGGCTGCAGGCCCTTAAGGATATGGGCGCCACGCTCATGGAAATTCAGGACAACTACGAACAGCTCGAGAACGTCTACAACCAGGACCAGGCTACCCACAGGAAGATCGTCAAGAATCTAAATAGCAAGATCTCTGATCTTCGCCAAGAAAACGACACTGCGGTCGGCAAGCTCGACACCGCAGCAGATCAGATCGAGGACCTGAATGAGAAGCTGAAGCAGGCACAGGAAGAAGCCAGAATCCACCTTGCCAACCTCAAGTCCGCGGAGACCGACTGTGACGGTTTCATGGACGACATCGACGAACGTGACAACACCATTAAGCAGATGGCAGATCGCATCACGCAGCTGGAAGCACAGGTCGGCGCTACCGGTGCAGCACCTAAGCCTGCTAAGGGTACAGGCCTTCGTGAGAGCCGTCGCACCACCCCACAAGTCGAAAACGCATACAGCACCAACGGTGGACTGTTCGGCAACGGAGACGGAGGTCGCACTATTCGTGAGACCGGCATTCGCACTCCTGCCCCGGGCATCAACCGGAGTGTTCGCCCAACACCTGCGCTGTCAACGTCCTCTTCGTACTTCTACCAGTCCAAAACAAAGCGCGATCACCCCGAGAAGTTCGACAACAACGGCAAGCCACCGTACAAGAACTGGAAGATCGCTATGGATGGTAAGATTCGCGCGTCTTATGATGAGAGCACGCCCATGTTCGAGATCCTCGATTACGTCCGCGACCGCACTTCCGGCTTCCCTTTCGACTTCACGGACGCCAACATCAACAGCGAAGCTTGGGAGTCATTGGAACAGATGTGGGCAGATCTCGACAAGCAGTTCGGTGACAAGGACACAGTAGAGAAGGCGCAAGCAGAGCTCGCCAACCTGAAGATGGTGAACACCGAGACCTTCACCGCATTTGTCACTAAGTACAAGACTCTATGTTTGAAGGCAGGAGAAGAGATGTCATCCCGCAAGCTGTGGACACGTCTCACACCTAAGTGGCAGAACGAGCTCAAGAAGGAGCGTGGTGACTCTTTCGCCGAGTTCCAACAAGCTGGCTACGATCTCGAGGAGAGTGATCAGCTCATCAAGATGTACAAGCCCGAAGCACCGGCTCCCCCTACAGGCAATGGCAATGGCAACCGCAACACCCGTGGCCGCGGTGGCAGCGCACTAGGCAACACTACCATCATCGGTAATGCCGCCATGACCACATCCAACACCGAGACCGGCAACGAGCGAAAGAACAAGAAGCGCAGCGAGCCAGTTACCCGCATCCTGCCTGCCTCTTGGAAAGTGGTCGGTCAATTGACCAAGGAACAGAAGGAAGCAATGGCAGCTAATGGCCAATGCTGGCGCTGTCGTCGTACCGACCGTACGCACGTCTTGCCACAGGATCCAGCTTGCCCCTTCCACTACAACAAGGGCAATTGGGACTTCAGCAACCTCATTACTAGAGAGATGAGCGTCGACGAGTTCCGCCGTCAGCATGGTGTGGGCGACACTACTCGCCTCGCCGCCCTTGCCACCGAAGCACCAACAGCAGCCCCCGACCAGGGAAATGCTCAGGCTTAGAGTCAAGTCGCGACCCTAAGCCTTGCTCAAACGAAGAACATGAAGAAGAGATGAACCTTTGCACCCTAAGAGATGACGATTATGACAACAACGAACTTGCACTGTCTTGTGCCGAGACAGCAGGAGGCATCCAGAACGTCACTGTCCAGCCTAGACAGGGCAAACACCTTGTATGCTCTGCAAAGGTACACAGTAGACTAGGACCTCATAATGCAAAAAGTTTGATCGACACAGGCGCAACAGACCTCTTCATCCATAACAACTTCGTGCGCACACATCACCTTGACCTTATCCCTCTTGCGAAACCTAAGCGTTTGCGACTTGCGGACGGGCACCGCTCTATGATAACACATGCAGTCCTCGTCACCCTGGACGTCGGAGCACATCGCGACCAGGATCTGTACTACGTTACAGACCTTGACACATATGACATCGTCATCGGAATGTCATGGCTAGAACAACATGACCCCGAGATCAGCTTCAAGAACAGGACAATGACCTTCAACAGCACGAACTGCTGCTTGAACCATAACTTCAGAAGTCTGGTCTGCGTCGTAACAATAGATCGTCGCGGCAAGACCCACAACGTCGACCCTGACTTTCACAGCTCTGATGATATCGACATCGTCAGTGCGCAAGCGTTCATGAAGATGTCAAAGGATAAGGACAATCAGCTCTTTGCCCTTTGGCCTGAAGACCTAACACCACCACCTGACGACGTCCCACCCGAACCACCCGATAAGCCGCCACCGCAAGATCCGTTTGGGGGGGAGGGAGAACAACTTTCATGCTTCGCGATGGCGCCAGAGGACTGGGAACGCTTCATGACAGCGTGCAAGAAGTCGAACCCAGAAGAAAAGCTGCCAGCAGTGCTTAAGGATCTAGCTCTGTACTTCAAGCACAAGTCGGAGTTTGTACTGCCTGAGCATGGTCCTAGTGACCATGAGATTAAGCTCAAACCAGGTACTACACCGCCTTATCGCAAGATGATCCCAATGAATGCTGAGCAGTTGGCCGTGGTACGGAAGTTTCTCGACGATGGCCTTGCAAACGGTTCATTGCAAGAAAGCAAGTCGCCCTGCGCATCACCACTGCTCATTGTCAAGAAGCCTGGTGGTGGACTGCGCGTATGCGTCGATTACAGAGCATTGAACGCCCTCACGATTAAGGACCGATATCCTATTCCTTTGATCCGAGAAACCCTGGATCGTCTGGCTAAGGCCAAGATGTTCTCGAAACTCGACATCGTAGCAGCATTCAACAACCTTCGCATTGCGCATGGACAGGAATGGCTGACAGCCTTCATCACAAGATATGGCCTCTACGAGTTCAAGGTTATGCCGTTCGGGCTCTGCAACGGGCCAAGCAGTTGGCAGAGACGAATCAATGAAGTACTGCGAGAGTACCTCGATCGGTTCTGCACAGTCTATCTTGACGATGTTCTCATCTACAGCGACAGCGAAGAAGAACATGTCCAGCACGTACGAGCAGTCATTAAGAAAGTAGGCGAAGCCGGTATGCCTATCGACATTGACAAGAGCGAATTCTTCGTCAAGAAGATCAAGTACCTTGGCCTTATTGTCACTACCGAAGGTATCGAGATGGATCCAGTTAAGGTTGAAGCAATCCAGAACTGGGAGACACCCCGGAACGTCAAGGACGTCCTTGCGTTCCTCGGGTTCAGTGGTTTCTACAGACGCTTCATCTATGAGTATTCAAGAGTCGTGCGCAAGCTCACAGCACTGACAAAGAAAGATACACCCTGGCAGTGGGACGAGGGATGCCAGCAAGCATTCGATAAGCTGAAGAAGCGATTCGTCTCAGCACCAATCCTGGCACACTTCCAACCAGGACTGGAAGTTTGGATTGAGACGGATGCGTCAGACTACGTAACTGCAGGCGTTCTGTCCCAGAAGCACCCAGATCCGGAGAAGGAAGGCGAGTTTCTGCTCAAGCCGATAGCCTACTTCTCCAAGAAGATGAGTCCGCAAGAATGCAACTACGACATCTACGACAAGGAGCTGCTCGCTATTGTCAAGACGTTCGAAGAATGGCAGTACGAACTAGTGCCAGAGGCGGATGACCAGAAACCCATCCGAGTGCTGTCAGATCACAAGAACCTGGAGTGGTTTATGTCCACGAAGCAACTCAACCAGCGCCAGGCTAGGTGGGCCGAGTTCCTGTCACAATTCAACTTCAAGATCACGTATCGACCGGGCGTCCAGGGCACCAAACCGGACAGCCTGACGAGACGCTCCCAAGACCTGCCTGAAGGGATTGATGCACGGACACAGTACCGCGAACAAACCATCTTGAAGCCGGATAACCTGGATATAGTCTCCGCATTCGCAATCACCACGGACCCGCCTACAGAACCTCGACGAAGCGCTAGGCTGGCCAACAAAGCGAACGACGAGAATGCGGACGACGAGAATGCGAACATCCCCGAAGTCCCAAAAGATGACGAGCATAAGGCACCTGAACAAGCGCTAGAAGACGGGTCAGATCTGGCGACAGTCCCTGACCAGCCAACGCCCAACGAGCCAGACACTCCCAAGGAAGACTGGCCGGAGTTGCAGCAACCAGCAGACTCGGACGACAACGTGCTCTCAATGCTCAATACAGCTTACAAGGACCCACGCTTCAGCATGCGTATGAAGCGCCTTCAGAAAGATCTCCGCGACCGCAAGACGTCTGAGTTTCTGCAACAGCGCAAGATTACAGCTTCAGAGTGCCGCATGCAAGACGGGAGGCTGTACGTGAACAACAGGCTGTTTGTGCCGGAATACCGCAACCTACGCACAAAGATAGTGCAGAGCTACCATGACGCGCCTCTTGCTGGGCATCAAGGCATGGCACGCACACACGAACTGATTCTACGCCATGACCTATGGTGGCCTTTCATGCAGAAAGACATCACCCAATACGTGCGCAACTGCTACATCTGTAGGAGATCAACACCGTCTCGTTCACGGTACCAAGGGACGCTCTCCGCCCATCGTACACCACCGGACGTCTGGAAACACGTCGCCATGGACTTCATAGTCGACCTGCCGCCTAGCAAATCTCGCAGAGATGGCAAGACATACACCAATATCCTGACAGTAACAGACATGCTCTCCAAGCAGGTGCACTTCATCCCTACGGACCGTATGGATGCAGAACACACAGCTGACCTGTACTACCATTACATTATGCCCCATCACGGCGTCGCAGAAATATTTGTGTCAGACCGCGGGACGCAGTTTGTAAGCGCCTTCTGGGAACGACTCTGCCAGCGGCTCGGCATCAAACAAAACCTGTCAACTTCCTTCCACCCAGAGACCGACGGTCAATCGGAGCGAACTAACCAAGCGTTAGAGCAATACTTGCGAGCTTTCAGTAACTATCTCCAGGACGACTGGGTTAACTGGCTGCCGACCGCGGAATTCGCGATGAACAACCATGTAGCTGCCAGCACAGGCGTTACACCATTCTTTGCGAACACAGGAAGGCACCCGAGCTTAGGGATGAATGTGAAGCCATCTGAAGCCCGTCCACAAGTCACGGCAGACAAGGTGAAACAGCTTGATGCAGCCGACACCTTTGCAGACAACCTCAGAGACTTTGAGCAATTCACACAGGCCGTGCTCGAGCAAATGCGAGCGGAGCACGCTTGGACCCAAGCCAAGAACACGGATCAAGCTAATGTGGCACGTGCACCCGCACCAAATTTCCAAAAGGGCGACAAAGTCTTCCTCGACGCACGCAACATCCGCACTACACGACCATCCAAGAAACTCGACAGTAAAGCATTCGGTCCCTTCGAAGTCGTCGAGCCTATTGGGCGCCGTTCCTACCGCCTGCGATTCCCACCTAACTCTGATCTCGCCCACCTCCACGATGTTTTCCACTCGAGTCTCCTACGCCGCGCACCCGAAGACCCGCTGCCTGGACAGCACCTGCCGCCGCCGCCGCCGCTCGAAATAGTAAGAGATGGTAAAGAATCGACTGAATGGGAAGTTCAAGAGGTGGTTGACTCAAGGATAAAATACCGCAAAGTCTGGTACAAGGTTTTGTGGAAGGACGGCACAATGAGCGAACGCCCATACACCTCACTGCTGCCAGGTGCTGAGGAGCTGGTGCAAGAATTTCACCGCGCATACCCAGACAAGCCACGACCTACGGAGGTTGACGATGAGTTCATGGCGCACGTATTTAGCGTCTCAGTTTATGGTCTCGCAGTGATCTCCGGAGACGCCACACCGCCTACGAAGTCCACGCCTCCTTTCTACTCACTCGCAGAAGGCATTCGGCTGGATGGAAGTTCTTCAAAGCGGCCTACCTCTTCAATGGGTCAGACCATGCAACAACACTCGCACACCAGCAGTCAGCCGTCATATGATGAGCAGCGAACAAGCAATACCAGCAAGCACGCAAGTGCAACTGGCACGCAACGCAATAGCCTGAACGACGTCGCAGGAGCTCGTCTCGTGGAGGGGGGGGTACTGTCACGAAGCGACCTTGATTTGGATGTTCGGTCACGTGATCAGGGTCACGTGATCTCCCGGCGCTAGCGCGACGCCTCGGCGCTTTGCTTTATCTTTCGTACTTCGCGCGTTACCTCTAGATACTTCGTCTAACTACGTCTCTATTCCCTACACCCTACGTTTCCCTCTTACACTCGTAGGCCTCGTGTCATTAGCTAGGGAAAGAGCCTCTATAGGGACCCCTATATTAAATGTCTAAGAAAGAGCTATAGACCCTACGAGAATAGCTAAAGGAGAAGCTAGCTAAAGGATAGATAAGAAGATCTACCTCGAGTATAGGAACTCTATGTATGTTCGTTCTAAAAGTAAACGGGAAGTTACGACTCGTATAAGACTATAGGAAGTTAAACGAGATTACGATTAAGAACCGATACCCGCTACCTAACTGTTATGTCTCGTTCCAGGGCTAATCTCAAAAGAGAGATAAGTCAAGTCACGTGGCGGTATTCTTTGGAGAGGCTAAAGCAAACTGAGCGAAGATGAATAATTGGAGTAAGAGTGTATTCCAATCAGTGAGATCGTAACATGAGTTGAACGCAGTCGAAGCCATAAGGGATTCTCAGCGTTCCTAAATACAAAGGAGATTTGCCAGTCTTGGCTGTCCTTTCGCGCCATGTGCGCCTTCTGCGACAAGTGCGCTCGTCGCTACCGTCGCGGACGTCGCTCATGTCGCGGGTACGTCTTTCGCGCTATGCGCGACGAGTCGTCCCCAGTCAGGCGTCGCGGACGTCGCGCATACATCTTTTGCACGTGACCCGTGCCAGGATGTTTTCCCTTGCGGTGTTGTCATACCGTAACAGTCGCGCATACATCTTTTGCACGTGACCCGTGCCAGGATGTTTTCCTTTGCGGTGTTGTCATACCGTAACACCATCCCCCTCTTAGCCTAGCTCGTCCCGAGCTACCTTTTATAGTTGTGATCGCTTTCCCCACCATGTCTTCGTCATCATGGCTCACGATGCCTCTTCGCCCTTCGTCTTCTTCTGATATCTACGCGGAAACCATTAACGCCCTTTCTCGTTCTCGCCGGTTCCAATCCATTATGCCCGTCTCGTGCAGTCGGTGTCGTCGCCAGGGCCAGGAGTGTCGTGTCGACGCTCGGTCCGGTCGTTGCAAGGCGTGCAACGACGCTCACAAGAAGTGTGATCTCCGGGTCACTCTTCAGGAGTTCGAGAAGATGGCCAAGATCCGGGAGTCGCTGTCCAGGAGTGCGGAAGAGGCGGAGGACGCTCTGTCCGAAGCAGAAGAAGAGGCCGAGAGGGTGATAGCAGCGGCTCAGCAGAAGGTGGCAGCTGCCCGTGCGAAGGCCCGCCGGCTGCGAAAACAGCTTCGTGCCGCGGAATCAACGGAGGACAATTCCTTCAAGAGGGCTTTGTCCACCGCGGAGGAGATGGAGCGTCTGGAAGGAGAGTCTGAGGCCCCCGCGGCCTCGGCCGGTAGCGAGGTGCTCGTAGACTTCTCCGAGTTTGGCAGCGTTTTTGGGGAACAGGTTTCCCCCTCCACTTGGGGTCTTATAACTGGTGTCCAGTTCCCCGAGTGGAGTGCTGGCCCCGTTGAGCCTCCGAATGTTGGTTAGGTGGTAGGTCTCTTCCTTCTCTCGTAATCCTTGATTTTCTGTTGACAGTTTCGTAGGTGTTTTTTCGGTTCCCAGGTATTTTCTGAGTTGTCGTATCCTTTCCACTTGACAAGGTATCGCTGACCTCTCTTGTCCAGGATTTTTTCGACTTCGAATTCAGTTTCCTCTTCTGGTTGGTAGTGGAATGTTTCCTGGCATGGCGTTTTGGGGTCTGCTGGTTCCAGCACGGAGATGTGGAACACTGGATGGATTTTGGCATCTTTTGGTAGTCGTAGTCGGTAGTTGACTGGTCCTCGTGATTCTTCAACGAGAAATGGCCCGACTTTCACATGATCCAGTTTCTTGGTCTTCCTTCGTGTCTTGAGGTTTTTTGTAAGAAGGTAGACTTTATCCCCCCTCTTTAGCTGAGGTGCCATTTGTTGTTTTCGACGAGATTCAGTGAGTCGTTGCTGCGAGTCCCGAATTCGTTTATTGACGGATTTGTGTACCTCTCTTAGGTCTTCCGTTGTGGCGATAGCCCTTTCCGCTTGTGGGTGATCTCTCTTGTCACCGAACAGCGTAGGGTGTCTTCCGAAATTTGCGAAGAAAGGTGTTTCGCCTGTTGTTTCTGATTTGTGATTGTTCAGTGCAAGTTGTGCCATGGGTAGGAGTGATACCCAGTTGTCTTGTGCGTAGTTGACGTAGTGTCGTAGGTATTGTTCCAAGGTTTGATTTGCTCTCTCAGTTTGTCCGTCCGTTTGTGGGTGATATGCCGTAGACAGTTTGTGTTGTATACCAATTTCCGCTACAAGAGTCTTCCAGTAGTTGGATGTAAACAGCTTGTCTCGGTCTGTGATAAAGACCTTTGGGAATCCGTGGTATCGTACTAGCTTGTCGAGAACGAGATAACCGAGTTGCTCTGCCGTGTATGTCTCGCAGGCAGGTATAAAGTGTGCATATTTCGTTAGGCGATCGACCATGACCAGTATCATGTCGTATTCCGTGCCTGTCGCCTTGTCCGTGGATATGGGAAGTTTCGTAATGAAGTCCATCGTGACCTCGTCCCATGGTTGTGTCGGTGGTGTCCTGAACTGTATTTGTCCATATTTCTCGTGTCGTGCAGCCTTATTTTGTTGACAGTGAACACATTGCTTAATGTAGTTCAATACCTTTTGTCTCATTTGTGGGAATGAGAAGCTGCGTTGTATGATCTCGAGAGTCTTTGTGGTTCCAGGATGTCCGTACATCGGGTTGTCGTGATGTTGTCGTATGCATTCCTCTTCTCGTCCTTTCGGTACTTGGTATCTTCCTTGTGCTAGTGGGAACTGTTCTTCTGTGTCCTGAAGAACGCGCACTATGTTGTTGAACTCCTTTGTGTTGGCGCTTAGACTTCCATCTGGATTAGTCTTAAGTACTTGTTGTCGCACTGGTTCCTTTCCTTCCATGTAGTCGCTTCTTCGGCTCAGTGCGTCGGCCCTGCCGTTGTCTTTTCCTGCGGTATAGCGGATTTCAAACTTGTACTGTCCGAGCAATTCCGACCAGCGGGCCTGTCTTCGGGTCAGTACTTTCGTTGTAGTGAAGTAAGTGAGATTCTTGTGATCAGAAAGAATCGTCAGCTTAGGTGCTCCTTCCGCATATACTCTCCAGTGCTGCATTGCAGCGACAATAGCGAGAAGTTCCTTATCATGGATGTCGTAGTTTTGTTCCGCGGGTGTCATTTTTCTTGAGTAATAGGCCACTGGGTGTCTTTTCCCATCGTGTTCTTGTGTAAGGCATGCGCCTATGGCCATGTCCGATGCGTCCGTTTCGATTTGGACTTCCTTTGTTCCGTCGAATAGTCGAAGTGTTGGTGCTGAGGCGCACTGTCTTTTGAGTGTTTCGAAAGCTTGTCGTTCTTTGTTGCCCCAGGTCCACTTGGTGTCTTTCCTAGTGAGTGCAGTCATGGCTGCAGCCGTTTTGGAGTAGTCTTTGATGAACTTGCGGTTATAGTTTGCGAGTCCAAGGAACGATTGTACGTCCTTAACGTTGGCTGGCGTCGGCCATTCTTCGATAGACTGTGTCTTTGTCGGGTCGATCTGGATTCCTGTTGTGCTTATGATGAATCCGAGGAATTTAACTTGTTTCTTGTGGAACTCGCATTTTTCTGGTGCCGTCTTGAACCCTACCCTTGTGAGGCGCTCGAAGACGTCCTGGACTTGTCTAATGTGGTTCTGCAGTGATCCTTTGGTGTAGACGAGGATGTCGTCCATATAGGCAATGACGCACACGTCAAGAAGTTCTCTCAGCGTCTCATTGACTAGGTCTTGACAGGATGCGGGTGCGTTGGTCAGTCCCATTGGCATGACCAAGAATTCGTAGAGTCCGTATCGTGTTCTGAATGCGGTTTTCCATTCCTCTCCTTCCGCCATCCGGATGGCGTAGAAGGCGTCTCGTAGATCGATCTTTGTGTACCAGTCGGATCCGGTGAGTCGGTCCTGTGCTTCTTCGATGTTCGGTAATGGATATCGGTTCTTTATCGTGATCTCGTTCAATTTTCGGTAGTCTTGTACGAGTCGTAGTTTCCCGTTTTGTTTTGGAACAAACATACATGGAGTTCCCGCACTTGAGGTGGATCTTCTTATCCATCCTTTGTCGAGTTTCTCCTTCAGCCATTCTCGTAGGGTTTTGAGCTCTTTCTCGGACATTTGATATAGGGGTCCCCATGGAGGCTCCTTCCCTGGCTGAATGTTTATCTTGTGGTCCCATGGTTGGTGTCTAGGTAAGGCGTCTCTACCCTTTTCCTCTTCAAAGAGCCTTTTCCACTTAAGGTACTCCTTGGGAATGCTTGGTTCCGATATACCAGCATCCTTCGATGGTGCGTTACTTCCATCCGTTCCAGTGATTTCGTGATCCGGCGGCCCCACGCCAGTATCTATCCCGGTCGAAGGTGGTTCTTGATTCCTTCTGTTCGGCGCAAGCTCGAATGCGTTGAGCTGTTTCCTTGCCTCATCTACCATCGTCCGCTGTCGATGCGTAGGTTCAATGCCTATAACGCAGTTGCATTGCCTAAATGTGAGTACTCTTCTCCTCCAGTCGATAACTGGATTGTGCTTTCTCAACCAAGGCATACCTAATACTATGTCATGACTGGCCATATCAGTAACATCCAAGGTAATGTTCTCGTGGTGCTGTTGGATAGCCAGTGGCAATGGTGTCGTCTCCCATTCCACGCTAGGTAACGATGATCCGTCTACCGCGATCAATTCGTAACCCCATTTCTTCTTCAGGGTAGCTAGCCCGTTTCTTGTTGTGAAAGACTCGGAAATAAAGTTCCCCGCTGCTCCGGAGTCGATCATGACACTGGTCCTGTGTCCGTTGACGATTGCTTGTATCTGGAAAACTGTGTTTGGTGTCGATGCGTGAGCCTGAGTGTTGCATAACTCCCTTTGGTCGCTCATTCCTGGGGAGCTGATCCTTTTCCCGAATGGTATGTGGTTCGCTGTGCTTCGTGCCTAGAGGCTTCGGCTAGAACCTGTAGCCCGTTGCCCTGTGTCCACACTTGTAGTCTGTTGCGTTCCTGGATCTTCTGCGATTCTGAGTAGAGAGCCTGTACATGCTGTACTGCTGTTCGTAGTTCGTTTGAGACGAAAGTTCCTGCTGGTGTTAGGTATCCGGTACCTGTCATCCGGCTTCCTATGGGTGGTCGTTCGACAACCGCTTTAGCCAAGTTCTCAGTGTCGTTCATGGTTGGGTAGCCCCACACCATGCCCCTCATCGTGTCGAGTGTCTTGTCGAACTCGCTGGGGTTTAGGTATCGTTTCCCTGAGAACTTTGGTAGGAATTCTTCATGCCTTCGTTGGAGGTAGATGATTAACTCATAGAGCTTTCTTGGCGCGTCTACCGTGAACGTGCATACTTCGTTTTCGTCGTCGGTGTCGCTCTCTTCTCCTTCGGATGAGTCCTCGCTTGACTCTTCCGGTACGTAATCTTCTTCAATAGTGTCCAGCTTGTTCGTTTGTTGTTCGGGAGCTGGTGACCAGCGTCCGTTCCATTCTGGATCCTGGTTTTCTTTGTCGTCGTCGAAGTAAGATTCGTCTACATCCACTTCCTGGAGCTTGTTTCGTCCATGTTGTGCTCCCAGGGTTCCTGCTGGCTGTTGTGGCCAGTACCCTGCGCCTGCTTTGGCGTCGTAGTGGGTTTTACACGAGTCCTAGTAACAGAAACGCCAATGAAGGCTTCCGTGACCATGTCGAGACTCTTTCTCGACTTCATGGTTGACTCCTCGTGCCATCATGCCAAACAATCTGATCTTGATGTCGATCTCTGATTGTTGGTCATTCGGTGGTGGTGTATGTTGTTGAACATGGTGTCCTCCTCGTCCTTGTGAGGGGTCCAGGAGAGGCGTCGCAACCCGGTTGCTATCCTTCTCCTCCACTCTCTGGGTATAGTTGAATTGTCGGGGTCCAACACTGCTCCCAGATTTGTCCACCTTTGGTTGCATCATATTGAACTGCTCGCGGCGCACCATATTTTTACCGCGGCAATCCCGCGCCATGTGGCCTTCTTTGCCACAGGCGTAGCATGTGAGTTTTCCTTTTCCTTTGAAGGGCTTTCCGTGGCCCCTACTCTTATCGATCTTCCGTCCTCGTTGGGTAGCGTCCAGTTCCATTGGCTGTGGTCCATAGTAGGGCTGGCTTTGTCGTGAGAATCCTCCCCTCGCAACGTACCCCCCTGAGGGTTTGCGATCTGGAGCGTATCCTGCCATGCCTCCTACCTTGGAGTCGTATTTCTTTTCCTGGTACCGTTCCCAGAGCTGATCGTCGATGTCGATCGACGCCTTCATCAGTCCTTCGAGGTTGGTGATCGCTCCTCCGTGTCTCATCAACTCGTCCTTGACGGAGTCCTTGAGTCCACGTCGGAACATAGTCATCAACGCCGTCTGGTCCCATCCGGTGATCTGTCCGTATTCTTCGAATTTGGCGGCGTACTCTGAAGTAGACGTCTTCTGCTTCAGGTGTTGAATGATTCGTATGGCCTGTTGGACTTCGTTCGAGGTTCCAAAGATTGACTTCATCTTGTCTTTGAAAAGGGTGTAGTTCCTGAACATTCCGGTGGGGTCTAATCGTCCCATACCGTCGAGGTATTCCTTGAGGTAAGGTTTGATCCAGTTCTGCGCACTTCCGCGAAGGAACGTGATGGCGAAGATAGTTCTTTTGTCGGTGTCGACTGGGTTGAACATGAGGTACATGTCCATCTGGTTGACCCAGTCGTCGAACTTGGCCCTATCTCCATGGAAGAGGTCCGGCTTAGCAGCCTTAACGTCGCTCTTCCTTGGAGTAGGCTCGTCATCGTCATCAGACTCATCGTCCTTCGTGGTGGTCTGTCGTGGTGGCGCACGGCGGATGCTTCCTGCTTCGCTGGGGGCGGGTGTTCCCCTACCAGCTGCTTGAGTAGCGCTCATCCTGAGGGCGTTCAAAGTGTTATGTCTCGTTCCAGGGCTAATCTCAAAAGAGAGATAAGTCAAGTCACGTGGCGGTATTCTTTGGAGAGGCTAAAGCAAACTGAGCGAAGATGAATAATTGGAGTAAGAGTGTATTCCAATCAGTGAGATCGTAACATGAGTTGAACGCAGTCGAAGCCATAAGGGATTCTCAGCGTTCCTAAATACAAAGGAGATTTGCCAGTCTTGGCTGTCCTTTCGCGCCATGTGCGCCTTCTGCGACAAGTGCGCTCGTCGCTACCGTCGCGGACGTCGCTCATGTCGCGGGTACGTCTTTCGCGCTATGCGCGACGAGTCGTCCCCAGTCAGGCGTCGCGGACGTCGCGCATACATCTTTTGCACGTGACCCGTGCCAGGATGTTTTCCCTTGCGGTGTTGTCATACCGTAACAGTCGCGCATACATCTTTTGCACGTGACCCGTGCCAGGATGTTTTCCTTTGCGGTGTTGTCATACCGTAACACTAACATCGAAGAAGCATAAGATAGATTAACCGGATTAGACTAGTACACGAAGATTGACCTACGAGATGCCTTCTATGCTATACGAATAGTAGAAGGAGAAGAATGGAAAACCGCTTTTAGAATAAGATATAGACTTTACGAATTCTTAGTTATACTAATAGGATTAACTAACACACCCGCATCCTATTAGGACCTTGTTAACGAGACACTTAGAGACCTACTCGACGTATACGTTATCGTATACATGGACGACATACTAGTCTACATAAAAGGATCCCTATAGAAACACATAAGACAAGTCTAAGACGTCTTCGAACGACTTACGCAATTAGGATTTAAGACGGCACCCGAGAAATGCGAATTCTATAAGAAAGAAGTTAAATTCCTAGGCTTTATTATTAGTACTATAGGGATAACGATCGACCCTACGAAGACATAGTTAATTAGAGAGTAGCTAGAACCGAAAACAGTTAAGGACGTACAATCATTCCTTAGACTAGCGAACTATAACCGGAAATTTATTAAGGATTACTTAAAGATAGCAGCACTAATAACGATGCTTATAAGAAAGGACGTTACTTAGAAATAGGGAAAGGAACAGATTAAAGCATTTAAGAAACTTAAGGAACAATGCGCTTTAGCCCCTACGCTTCGACTATTTAATAGTAGTAAGGAAGTCTATATCGAGACCGATACGTCTAATATAGCAATAGCCGCGTGTTTAACATAGACATACGATAGGTAGAGACACCTAGTAGCCTATTACTCCTAGAAAATGACTATAGCGGAACAGAACTACGACATCTATAATAAAGAGCTTCTAGCTATTATTACTGCTATGTAACATTAGAGAGTATATATCGAGGGCCTACCGAAGTTAACGATTCTTTCTAACTATAAGAATCTTACGTACTTCATAACGACGAAAGAACTTACCCGAAGGCAAGCCCGCTAGTCGGAGCTACTAGGATAGTATAAGTTCGAAATTAAATATACTCTAGGAAGAGAGAATAGCCGCGCCGACGCGCTAAGCCGAAGAAGCGACTATATAGAAGGAAAAGAACTAGTGCAACATAAGATATTAAAGACAAACCCCGACGGAAGTCTTAGTGTAAACACGAGAGAATTTAATAACATCGTACGGATACTAGGCGATAAGGACGAACAGTTCCCTATATCGTAAGGGAAATACTAAGTACCGAAGGATCGAGAAGAAGAATGCATATGGCAACATTATAACGGACTAACTTATAGACACCCTAGAACTTTAAAAACTATAGACCTAATATAGCGCAGTTTCTCATTTCTATAGATAAGACTTAAGGTGTTACGCTACATTAAACAATACGTACACTACTAACGAAACAAGGCTACGAGACATATAAAATACGGTTACCTACAGTTTAGGACACTACCGACGAAACTATAGGACGAAGTTATAATAGACTTTATTACGAAACTCCTACCGTTAAGAGATTAAGTTACGAAATAACTATACGACATAATACTAGTTATAGTTAATAGACTTACGAAATACGTACACTTCATTCCTACATCGGAAACGTATAATGTAGAGTAGCTCGGATACCTCGTACTAGATAGACTTATCCGATACTACGGATTCCCTTAAGCGTTTATAACGGATAGAGATAAACTATTTACATCGAACTACTAGAAGACGCTTATAGGAACGATCGGAATTAAACATAAGCTATTAATAGTATATTATCCGGAGATAGACGGATAAACCGAAAGGATGAATTAAACGCTAGAACAATACCTACGACACTACATTAACTATGCATAAGATAACTAGGTTTCATTACTACTAATGGCGCAGATTGCACTAAACAACTATAAATCGGAGACAACTTTAACGACGCTATTTTATGCGAACTTTAGTAAAGATCCTAACCTATTCGGAATACCTACATCCTATCTATAGGCCGAGAGAGCAATCGTAACGACGGATACTCTTAAGGAAGTGCATAAAGAAACACGCAAGGTAATCGAAGATACATAACGAAAACTGTCTTAATAACGGTAGGACACGAGAAAAATGGCACCTCTACTAAAAGAGGGGAATAAGGTCTATCTCCTTATAAAAAACTTAAGAATAAGAAGATAGACTAAAAAACTGGATTACGTTAAGGTCGGACCATTTTTAATCGATAAAGTCGTAGGACTAGTTAACTATCGACTACGACTACCACCTAACGCAAAAATCCACCTAGTCTTCTATATCTCTAAGTTAGAACTAGCGGACGCTAAAACACCCTACTAGGAGAGCTTCCATTTCGAGCCGGAAGTAGAAAACGAATTCGAAGTTAAAAAAATCCTAGATAAGAAAGGTTAGCGATACCTTATTAAATAGAAGGGATACGATAAATTAGAAAATACCTAGGAACTAAAAGAAAACCTACGAAACTATTAGTAGAAGATTCGGGAGTATTAAAACGGCGTTTACTTAAAGTTACTATACTATAAGATATAGTAACTTTTAAGCAAACGGACGACTAGAGTAGGAATCGAACCTACGACCTTAAGAGTATAGACAGCTTACGCTCTACTACTAAGCTACCTAGCCGATTAATAAGAATAGGGACATAACTCACAAATAAATACCCTTACGAAGGAGACGGCTAAGCTACCGACGGCACCGTCTCGCTAGAAGGAGAAAGCTAGAAGTCGTCCGGAAGACCTTCGATAGCACTCTAGGTCTACGGAGATAAGGATAGATTAGGAGCACTAGGATCCGCGTCTACTATAGCGTACTCCTACGCCCCTAGATCCTCGTCTAGTAACAACCGATCTTCTAACGAACGACCCTCCGCAACCTTCTAATTAACCGCATCTAATTGCTTACGAAGGCGCATTTCCTTTATATACGCTTCTATTAAGGCATCCTACCTTTTACTAAGAATCCTCTTCGCGGTATCTAGTTCCCATAACAATTTCTTCCGCTAAAGCGATAAGCGCTTCTACTCGCCCTCGGTTACCCCCGTATTACAACTCTTTAGATTCCGTTACTAGTACTTAGAATAGCGACTAGATAAGATGTGTACCTTACACACACGGCCCTCCTTTTAATAAGAATTATACGGACGTATCGCGGTATCGCCGTTACGGAAGATCTACTAGGCTTTCTTCTTACGGCGAGCGGTAGATTTAGATTAGGAGGAAGAAGACATCGTTACGAGATATAAAAAGGAAGTATAACATAACTTATAAAGCTCTAGGATAGAGCTAGACTAAAAGGGGGATAGTATTACGGTTCTAATCTAGGGCTAAAGGAAGCTAACTAATTAGACCTCTATAATTAGCGGGCGCTTTCGCCCGAGAAGTGCTCTCTTACCCGTAGGAATAAAACTAAGGAACCGAGAGAGTAACTGAAGTGATCTCCTTAATCTCGTTAATCTCGGTAATCTCGAGAGAGTATAGAGAGCATAGAGAGCACGGAGAGTAAACGCTCTATCTCCTTTATATTTAGGAACGCTAGAAACCCTTATAGTTCTAATGCGTTTAACTTATGTTACTATCTCACTAATTAGAATACAACTCTTATTCCTATTATTTATCTTCGCTTAGCTTACTTTAGCCTCTCTAAAGAATAATACCGCTACGTAACTTAACTTATCTCTCTTTTAAGACTAGCCCTAGAACGAGACAATAATAAGCTTAAAGCAATCCGCTAGCGAGTAGTGCACCGATAAGGACTGCATTAGCGACCGTATTAGGTAGTAGCCGAGCTAGGGCGTACGCTAGCCTAGAGGACGTTTTTTATAACTTAGGTATGGCCGAGAAAGAGAAGAAGAAACAGTATAAAAGCTAGGAAAGGCCAATCCCTAATACTATGTTCGATCCGATACATCCTAATGCTCCGTAGCCTATAAAGAGGTACCTTTATTCGGATAATAAGGACGATATGCTTAAAGCCGGGTTATAACATATATCTCGTGCGAAGGGTAAGGTCAAGGGTAAGTAGACCGTACGACCGGCGATACGATTTAACTGTACCTTATTTACGGTTTCTATCTTATCGAATAAAGGCTCTCGCTTTCTAACTTATAGCGAGCCCGTTTAAACAGGTGTATAGTATATCTAAGAGTTCTAAGATGTCTTTATACCGATGTTCCGCTAGTAGCCCGAGCTCGATAGGCCTAAGTAGCTATTCAAATATCTCATTAAAGAGGAGCACGATATATAAGAGATAATAGATGAGCTACACTACGCCCACTATCTTGCCTAGAGCATTAATAGCCGTAGTAACCAGCCCGTACGTCTAAGGCCGTCGTTACTTAAGTCTAGCGAGATAGACTCGCTTAGCTATATATTCGATTATCCTCGAAGCGGCGTCTAGTGTCTAAAGCTTATCGTTATCCTTATCCGGGAGGTTTACGAGGTCTTCGATAATAATAGCCTCGGTAAGGATGCGACTAAGAAGAAGATAAACGAGAGGAGTGCTATACCGGACAGTATTAGCGGCATGCGTAATATACGTAACTACGCCGCTAAAGCTAAGGACAGCTTATTTATGTAGTAGGACGAGGACTTATAATCCGATAATAATTATCCTACATAGTTAATGTAGGATTAACCTACGGAACTAGTCGAACCGGCGCTATTATTACCTAGGAACTTTAGGGCTCCGCCCCTACTACCGTGAGAATAAGAGGCTATAGCCCGAGAAGTAGTATCCTAAGAGGTAGCAGATTATAAGGCTACTTTTCCTATTAGTAACTTTATCGACGACGCTACCTTTAAGGCACATATGCGGGTAGGTAGACTCGAGTCGTTGCTCTATGTAACGCCTCGTAATAGAGAGAGTAGCGCTATAGCGGCGAATGCTATAAAGAAGGTTATATAGAAACTACTTAGGCCCCTTAAGTAGGATAATACTACTACATCTAGATCTAGAACTGTATCTATATCTACATCTATATCTACTAAGAAACGGCCTACGAGCTAAGAGCTAGAGAGGTCGTTATCCATTAATAGTAGTAGTTCGTCTAGCCTAGCTAGTCTAGCTCCTATACTCCCGTAGGCGTAGCTACGCCTACGCGTATATAGCGACTCCGATCTAGATGCCGAGTGCCTAATATGTACTAATAGCTAGAATAATAGCTAAGTTATCCGGTATCGAACTATATGCCGCTATTACATGTGCCTAAAGTGTATATCTAGACTAGTCGCGATGTATACAAAACCTTTATGTCCCTACTGTCGAGGAGATCTAGTACTAGAGTATAGAGATCCGTTCCTACTATCGGCCTCGTAGCTAGGTAAAGGAGTTATAAGCAATATTAGAGCATCGTAGTAGGAAGCATCGTAGTAGGACGTTATATCGTAGTAGGATGTTATATCGTAGTAGGATGTTATATCGTAGTAGGATGTTATATCGTAGTAGGATGTTACATCTTAGGCGATACCGTTAGAGTAGGAGGCCGTAGCGGACCTAGAAGACGAGTTGTTTCGTAACTTTACGGCATTCGACGACCTATTAGATAATACTACCTTACGGCCGTAGTTAGAGTCGGTTTAAGGCTCTTAGTAAGACCCTCTACCGTAAGATAATATACTATAGTAACATATATAGTAATAGGAGGTCTAGCGGTAAGAGACCTAGTAGCTATAGCTACAGTAAGAGCCTATCGTATCGTAAGCAGTTATGTAGCGGTAGTAGGAGTCTACCGAGGATAATACGAACTTATAACTAATACGACGCCTAGCTAGTGCTTTGAGGGCTAATTAGATAGTTACTATAGGCGCTATATTAAGCTCGCTAAGGAGACTAAGATAACGTAGTAATAACCGTAAGACTAAGGGCTCTAAGAACTATAACGGTAGTAGGGGGTAGGCGAGTAGCGTGTTCTATATACTTTTAAGGAGCTAATATAGCGACGTTACTAATGCGATAGTATTAGTCGAATAATAGAGGCGTTTCTATAGCCTCGCGAGCTTCTTATTTCTCTATAGAGCGGTAAACATACTAGGAGCACGCTATTTACACGTTTTAGACGTGCTCCTTATATGTTCACGGCTCCCTAGAAAATAAGGACTTCTCTCGATCTCGAATGTGCCTATATCTTACGGCTCTCGCTATATAAGCTAGTCTAATTTCCCTTATATAGTCGTAAACATATAAGGAGCACCTTAAGGATGTAGCTATAAATATATAAGGAGTAGCTTAACTAGTAGTCGTGAATATATAAGGAGTACCTTAAGGACGTAGCTATAAACATATAAGGAGCAATAGTGGCTATTCGATAGCACCTACCTTATAATGTGTTATGCTTTATCGCTTACTCGCTTACTCGCCGGTACGCTTTATAGCGAGCTATTTCCTAATTACTTTACGGTGAACATATAAGGAGCACGTTAGATCACCTATCTAACTGTTATGTCTCGTTCCAGGGCTAATCTCAAAAGAGAGATAAGTCAAGTCACGTGGCGGTATTCTTTGGAGAGGCTAAAGCAAACTGAGCGAAGATGAATAATTGGAGTAAGAGTGTATTCCAATCAGTGAGATCGTAACATGAGTTGAACGCAGTCGAAGCCATAAGGGATTCTCAGCGTTCCTAAATACAAAGGAGATTTGCCAGTCTTGGCTGTCCTTTCGCGCCATGTGCGCCTTCTGCGACAAGTGCGCTCGTCGCTACCGTCGCGGACGTCGCTCATGTCGCGGGTACGTCTTTCGCGCTATGCGCGACGAGTCGTCCCCAGTCAGGCGTCGCGGACGTCGCGCATACATCTTTTGCACGTGACCCGTGCCAGGATGTTTTCCTTTGCGGTGTTGTCATACCGTAACACCATCCCCCTCTTAGCCTAGCTCGTCCCGAGCTACCTTTTATAGTTGTGATCGCTTTCCCCACCATGTCTTCGTCATCATGGCTCACGATGCCTCTTCGCCCTTCGTCTTCTTCTGATATCTACGCGGAAACCATTAACGCCCTTTCTCGTTCTCGCCGGTTCCAATCCATTATGCCCGTCTCGTGCAGTCGGTGTCGTCGCCAGGGCCAGGAGTGTCGTGTCGACGCTCGGTCCGGTCGTTGCAAGGCGTGCAACGACGCTCACAAGAAGTGTGATCTCCGGGTCACTCTTCAGGAGTTCGAGAAGATAGCCAAGATCCGGGAGTCGCTGTCCAGGAGTGCGGAAGAGGCGGAGGACGCTCTGTCCGAAGCAGAAGAAGAGGCCGAGAGGGTGATAGCAGCGGCTCAGCAGAAGGTGGCAGCTGCCCGTGCGAAGGCCCGCCGGCTGCGAAAACAGCTTCGTGCCGCGGAATCAACGGAGGACAATTCCTTCAAGAGGGCTTTGTCCACCGCGGAGGAGATGGAGCGTCTGGAAGGAGAGTCTGAGGCCCCCGCGGCCTCGGCCGGTAGCGAGGTGCTCGTAGACTTCTCCGAGTTTGGCAGCGTTTTTGGGGAACAGGTTTCCCCCTCCACTTGGGGTCTTATAACTGGTGTCCAGTTCCCCGAGTGGAGTGCTGGCCCCGTTGAGCCTCCGAATGTTGGTTAGGTGGTAGGTCTCTTCCTTCTCTCGTAATCCTTGATTTTCTGTTGACAGTTTCGTAGGTGTTTTTTCGGTTCCCAGGTATTTTCTGAGTTGTCGTATCCTTTCCACTTGACAAGGTATCGCTGACCTCTCTTGTCCAGGATTTTTTCGACTTCGAATTCAGTTTCCTCTTCTGGTTGGTAGTGGAATGTTTCCTGGCATGGCGTTTTGGGGTCTGCTGGTTCCAGCACGGAGATGTGGAACACTGGATGGATTTTGGCATCTTTTGGTAGTCGTAGTCGGTAGTTGACTGGTCCTCGTGATTCTTCAACGAGAAATGGCCCGACTTTCACATGATCCAGTTTCTTGGTCTTCCTTCGTGTCTTGAGGTTTTTTGTAAGAAGGTAGACTTTATCCCCCCTCTTTAGCTGAGGTGCCATTTGTTGTTTTCGACGAGATTCAGTGAGTCGTTGCTGCGAGTCCCGAATTCGTTTATTGACGGATTTGTGTACCTCTCTTAGGTCTTCCGTTGTGGCGATAGCCCTTTCCGCTTGTGGGTGATCTCTCTTGTCACCGAACAGCGTAGGGTGTCTTCCGAAATTTGCGAAGAAAGGTGTTTCGCCTGTTGTTTCTGATTTGTGATTGTTCAGTGCAAGTTGTGCCATGGGTAGGAGTGATACCCAGTTGTCTTGTGCGTAGTTGACGTAGTGTCGTAGGTATTGTTCCAAGGTTTGATTTGCTCTCTCAGTTTGTCCGTCCGTTTGTGGGTGATATGCCGTAGACAGTTTGTGTTGTATACCAATTTCCGCTACAAGAGTCTTCCAGTAGTTGGATGTAAACAGCTTGTCTCGGTCTGTGATAAAGACCTTTGGGAATCCGTGGTATCGTACTAGCTTGTCGAGAACGAGATAACCGAGTTGCTCTGCCGTGTATGTCTCGCAGGCAGGTATAAAGTGTGCATATTTCGTTAGGCGATCGACCATGACCAGTATCATGTCGTATTCCGTGCCTGTCGCCTTGTCCGTGGATATGGGAAGTTTCGTAATGAAGTCCATCGTGACCTCGTCCCATGGTTGTGTCGGTGGTGTCCTGAACTGTATTTGTCCATACTTCTCGTGTCGTGCAGCCTTATTTTGTTGACAGTGAACACATTGCTTAATGTAGTTCAATACCTTTTGTCTCATTTGTGGGAATGAGAAGCTGCGTTGTATGATCTCGAGAGTCTTTGTGGTTCCAGGATGTCCGTACATCGGGTTGTCGTGATGTTGTCGTATGCATTCTTCTTCTCGTCCTTTCGGTACTTGGTATCTTCCTTGTGCTAGTGGGAACTGTTCTTCTGTGTCCTGAAGAACGCGCACTATGTTGTTGAACTCCTTTGTGTTGGCGCTTAGACTTCCATCTGGATTAGTCTTAAGTACTTGTTGTCGCACTGGTTCCTTTCCTTCCATGTAGTCGCTTCTTCGGCTCAGTGCGTCGGCCCTGCCGTTGTCTTTTCCTGCGGTATAGCGGATTTCAAACTTGTACTGTCCGAGCAATTCCGACCAGCGGGCCTGTCTTCGGGTCAGTACTTTCGTTGTAGTGAAGTAAGTGAGATTCTTGTGATCAGAAAGAATCGTCAGCTTAGGTGCTCCTTCCGCATATACTCTCCAGTGCTGCATTGCAGCGACAATAGCGAGAAGTTCCTTATCATGGATGTCGTAGTTTTGTTCCGCGGGTGTCATTTTTCTTGAGTAATAGGCCACTGGGTGTCTTTTCCCATCGTGTTCTTGTGTAAGGCATGCGCCTATGGCCATGTCCGATGCGTCCGTTTCGATTTGGACTTCCTTTGTTCCGTCGAATAGTCGAAGTGTTGGTGCTGAGGCGCACTGTCTTTTGAGTGTTTCGAAAGCTTGTCGTTCTTTGTTGCCCCAGGTCCACTTGGTGTCTTTCCTAGTGAGTGCAGTCATGGCTGTAGCCGTTTTGGAGTAGTCCTTGATGAACTTGCGGTTATAGTTTGCGAGTCCAAGGAACGATTGTACGTCCTTAACGTTGGCTGGCGTCGGCCATTCTTCGATAGACTGTGTCTTTGCCGGGTCGATCTGGATTCCTGTTGTGCTTATGATGAATCCGAGGAATTTAACTTGTTTCTTGTGGAACTCGCATTTTTCTGGTGCCGTCTTGAACCCTACCCTTGTGAGGCGCTCGAAGACGTCCTGGACTTGTCTAATGTGGTTCTGCAGTGATCCTTTGGTGTAGACGAGGATGTCGTCCATATAGGCAATGACGCACACGTCAAGAAGTTCTCTCAGCGTCTCATTGACTAGGTCTTGACAGGATGCGGGTGCGTTGGTCAGTCCCATTGGCATGACCAAGAATTCGTAGAGTCCGTATCGTGTTCTGAATGCGGTTTTCCATTCCTCTCCTTCCGCCATCCGGATGGCGTAGAAGGCGTCTCGTAGATCGATCTTTGTGTACCAGTCGGATCCGGTGAGTCGGTCCTGTGCTTCTTCGATGTTCGGTAATGGATATCGGTTCTTTATCGTGATCTCGTTCAATTTTCGGTAGTCTTGTACGAGTCGTAGTTTCCCGTTTTGTTTTGGAACAAACATACATGGAGTTCCCGCACTTGAGGTGGATCTTCTTATCCATCCTTTGTCGAGTTTCTCCTTCAGCCATTCTCGTAGGGTTTTGAGCTCTTTCTCGGACATTTGATATAGGGGTCCCCATGGAGGCTCCTTCCCTGGCTGAATGTTTATCTTGTGGTCCCATGGTTGGTGTCTAGGTAAGGCGTCTCTACCCTTTTCCTCTTCAAAGAGCCTTTTCCACTTAAGGTACTCCTTGGGAATGCTTGGTTCCGATATACCAGCATCCTTCGATGGTGCGTTACTTCCATCCGTTCCAGTGATTTCGTGATCCGGCGGCCCCACGCCAGTATCTATCCCGGTCGAAGGTGGTTCTTGATTCCTTCTGTTCGGCGCAAGCTCGAATGCGTTGAGCTGTTTCCTTGCCTCATCTACCATCGTCCGCTGTCGATGCGTAGGTTCAATGCCTATAACGCAGTTGCATTGCCTAAATGTGAGTACTCTTCTCCTCCAGTCGATAACTGGATTGTGCTTTCTCAACCAAGGCATACCTAATACTATGTCATGACTGGCCATATCAGTGACATCCAAGGTAATGTTCTCGTGGTGCTGTTGGATAGCCAGTGGCAATGGTGTCGTCTCCCATTCCACGCTAGGTAACGATGATCCGTCTACCGCGATCAATTCGTAACCCCATTTCTTCTTCAGGGTAGCTAGCCCGTTTCTTGTTGTGAAAGACTCGGAAATAAAGTTCCCCGCTGCTCCGGAGTCGATCATGACACTGGTCCTGTGTCCGTTGACGATTGCTTGTATCTGGAAAACTGTGTTTGGTGTCGATGCGTGAGCCTGAGTGTTGCATAACTCCCTTTGGTCGCTCATTCCTGGGGAGCTGATCCTTTTCCCGAATGGTATGTGGTTCGCTGTGCTTCGTGCCTAGAGGCTTCGGCTAGAACCTGTAGCCCGTTGCCCTGTGTCCACACTTGTAGTCTGTTGCGTTCCTGGATCTTCTGCGATTCTGAGTAGAGAGCCTGTACATGCTGTACTGCTGTTCGTAGTTCGTTTGAGACGAAAGTTCCTGCTGGTGTTAGGTATCCGGTACCTGTCATCCGGCTTCCTATGGGTGGTCGTTCGACAACCGCTTTAGCCAAGTTCTCAGTGTCGTTCATGGTTGGGTAGCCCCACACCATGCCCCTCATCGTGTCGAGTGTCTTGTCGAACTCGCTGGGGTTTAGGTATCGTTTCCCTGAGAACTTTGGTAGGAATTCTTCATGCCTTCGTTGGAGGTAGATGATTAACTCATAGAGCTTTCTTGGCGCGTCTACCGTGAACGTGCATACTTCGTTTTCGTCGTCGGTGTCGCTCTCTTCTCCTTCGGATGAGTCCTCGCTTGACTCTTCCGGTACGTAATCTTCTTCAATAGTGTCCAGCTTGTTCGTTTGTTGTTCGGGAGCTGGTGACCAGCGTCCGTTCCATTCTGGATCCTGGTTTTCTTTGTCGTCGTCGAAGTAAGATTCGTCTACATCCACTTCCTGGAGCTTGTTTCGTCCATGTTGTGCTCCCAGGGTTCCTGCTGGCTGTTGTGGCCAGTACCCTGCGCCTGCTTTGGCGTCGTAGTGGGTTTGACACGAGTCCTGGTAACAGAAACGCCAATGAAGGCTTCCGTGACCATGTCGAGACTCTTTCTCGACTTCATGGTTGACTCCTCGTGCCATCATGCCAAACAATCTGATCTTGATGTCGATCTCTGATTGTTGGTCATTCGGTGGTGGTGTATGTTGTTGAACATGGTGTCCTCCTCGTCCTTGTGAGGGGTCCAGGAGAGGCGTCGCAACCCGGTTGCTATCCTTCTCCTCCACTCTCTGGGTATAGTTGAATTGTCGGGGTCCAACACTGCTCCCAGATTTGTCCACCTTTGGTTGCATCATATTGAACTGCTCGCGGCGCACCATATTTTTACCGCGGCAATCCCGCGCCATGTGGCCTTCTTTGCCACAGGCGTAGCATGTGAGTTTTCCTTTTCCTTTGAAGGGCTTTCCGTGGCCCCTACTCTTATCGATCTTCCGTCCTCGTTGGGTAGCGTCCAGTTCCATTGGCTGTGGTCCATAGTAGGGCTGGCTTTGTCGTGAGAATCCTCCCCTCGCAACGTACCCCCCTGAGGGTTTGCGATCTGGAGCGTATCCTGCCATGCCTCCTACCTTGGAGTCGTATTTCTTTTCCTGGTACCGTTCCCAGAGCTGATCGTCGATGTCGATCGACGCCTTCATCAGTCCTTCGAGGTTGGTGATCGCTCCTCCGTGTCTCATCAACTCGTCCTTGACGGAGTCCTTGAGTCCACGTCGGAACATAGTCATCAACGCCGTCTGGTCCCATCCGGTGATCTGTCCGTATTCTTCGAATTTGGCGGCGTACTCTGAAGTAGACGTCTTCTGCTTCAGGTGTTGAATGATTCGTATGGCCTGTTGGACTTCGTTCGAGGTTCCAAAGATTGACTTCATCTTGTCTTTGAAAAGGGTGTAGTTCCTGAACATTCCGGTGGGGTCTAATCGTCCCATACCGTCGAGGTATTCCTTGAGGTAAGGTTTGATCCAGTTCTGCGCACTTCCGCGAAGGAACGTGATGGCGAAGATAGTTCTTTTGTCGGTGTCGACTGGGTTGAACATGAGGTACATGTCCATCTGGTTGACCCAGTCGTCGAACTTGGCCCTATCTCCATGGAAGAGGTCCGGCTTAGCAGCCTTAACGTCGCTCTTCCTTGGAGTAGGCTCGTCATCGTCATCAGACTCATCGTCCTTCGTGGTGGTCTGTCGTGGTGGCGCACGGCGGATGCTTCCTGCTTCGCTGGGGGCGGGTGTTCCCCTACCAGCTGCTTGAGTAGCGCTCATCCTGAGGGCGTTCAAAGTGTTATGTCTCGTTCCAGGGCTAATCTCAAAAGAGAGATAAGTCAAGTCACGTGGCGGTATTCTTTGGAGAGGCTAAAGCAAACTGAGCGAAGATGAATAATTGGAGTAAGAGTGTATTCCAATCAGTGAGATCGTAACATGAGTTGAACGCAGTCGAAGCCATAAGGGATTCTCAGCGTTCCTAAATACAAAGGAGATTTGCCAGTCTTGGCTGTCCTTTCGCGCCATGTGCGCCTTCTGCGACAAGTGCGCTCGTCGCTACCGTCGCGGACGTCGCTCATGTCGCGGGTACGTCTTTCGCGCTATGCGCGACGAGTCGTCCCCAGTCAGGCGTCGCGGACGTCGCGCATACATCTTTTGCACGTGACCCGTGCCAGGATGTTTTCCCTTGCGGTGTTGTCATACCGTAACAGTCGCGCATACATCTTTTGCACGTGACCCGTGCCAGGATGTTTTCCTTTGCGGTGTTGTCATACCGTAACACTAACATCGAAGAAGCATAAGATAGATTAACCGGATTAGACTAGTACACGAAGATTGACCTACGAGATGCCTTCTATGCTATACGAATAGTAGAAGGAGAAGAATGGAAAACCGCTTTTAGAATAAGATATAGACTTTACGAATTCTTAGTTATACTAATAGGATTAACTAACACACCCGCATCCTATTAGGACCTTGTTAACGAGACACTTAGAGACCTACTCGACGTATACGTTATCGTATACATGGACGACATACTAGTCTACATAAAAGGATCCCTATAGAAACACATAAGACAAGTCTAAGACGTCTTCGAACGACTTACGCAATTAGGATTTAAGACGGCACCCGAGAAATGCGAATTCTATAAGAAAGAAGTTAAATTCCTAGGCTTTATTATTAGTACTATAGGGATAACGATCGACCCTACGAAGACATAGTTAATTAGAGAGTAGCTAGAACCGAAAACAGTTAAGGACGTACAATCATTCCTTAGACTAGCGAACTATAACCGGAAATTTATTAAGGATTACTTAAAGATAGCAGCACTAATAACGATGCTTATAAGAAAGGACGTTACTTAGAAATAGGGAAAGGAACAGATTAAAGCATTTAAGAAACTTAAGGAACAATGCGCTTTAGCCCCTACGCTTCGACTATTTAATAGTAGTAAGGAAGTCTATATCGAGACCGATACGTCTAATATAGCAATAGCCGCGTGTTTAACATAGACATACGATAGGTAGAGACACCTAGTAGCCTATTACTCCTAGAAAATGACTATAGCGGAACAGAACTACGACATCTATAATAAAGAGCTTCTAGCTATTATTACTGCTATGTAACATTAGAGAGTATATATCGAGGGCCTACCGAAGTTAACGATTCTTTCTAACTATAAGAATCTTACGTACTTCATAACGACGAAAGAACTTACCCGAAGGCAAGCCCGCTAGTCGGAGCTACTAGGATAGTATAAGTTCGAAATTAAATATACTCTAGGAAGAGAGAATAGCCGCGCCGACGCGCTAAGCCGAAGAAGCGACTATATAGAAGGAAAAGAACTAGTGCAACATAAGATATTAAAGACAAACCCCGACGGAAGTCTTAGTGTAAACACGAGAGAATTTAATAACATCGTACGGATACTAGGCGATAAGGACGAACAGTTCCCTATATCGTAAGGGAAATACTAAGTACCGAAGGATCGAGAAGAAGAATGCATATGGCAACATTATAACGGACTAACTTATAGACACCCTAGAACTTTAAAAACTATAGACCTAATATAGCGCAGTTTCTCATTTCTATAGATAAGACTTAAGGTGTTACGCTACATTAAACAATACGTACACTACTAACGAAACAAGGCTACGAGACATATAAAATACGGTTACCTACAGTTTAGGACACTACCGACGAAACTATAGGACGAAGTTATAATAGACTTTATTACGAAACTCCTACCGTTAAGAGATTAAGTTACGAAATAACTATACGACATAATACTAGTTATAGTTAATAGACTTACGAAATACGTACACTTCATTCCTACATCGGAAACGTATAATGTAGAGTAGCTCGGATACCTCGTACTAGATAGACTTATCCGATACTACGGATTCCCTTAAGCGTTTATAACGGATAGAGATAAACTATTTACATCGAACTACTAGAAGACGCTTATAGGAACGATCGGAATTAAACATAAGCTATTAATAGTATATTATCCGGAGATAGACGGATAAACCGAAAGGATGAATTAAACGCTAGAACAATACCTACGACACTACATTAACTATGCATAAGATAACTAGGTTTCATTACTACTAATGGCGCAGATTGCACTAAACAACTATAAATCGGAGACAACTTTAACGACGCTATTTTATGCGAACTTTAGTAAAGATCCTAACCTATTCGGAATACCTACATCCTATCTATAGGCCGAGAGAGCAATCGTAACGACGGATACTCTTAAGGAAGTGCATAAAGAAACACGCAAGGTAATCGAAGATACATAACGAAAACTGTCTTAATAACGGTAGGACACGAGAAAAATGGCACCTCTACTAAAAGAGGGGAATAAGGTCTATCTCCTTATAAAAAACTTAAGAATAAGAAGATAGACTAAAAAACTGGATTACGTTAAGGTCGGACCATTTTTAATCGATAAAGTCGTAGGACTAGTTAACTATCGACTACGACTACCACCTAACGCAAAAATCCACCTAGTCTTCTATATCTCTAAGTTAGAACTAGCGGACGCTAAAACACCCTACTAGGAGAGCTTCCATTTCGAGCCGGAAGTAGAAAACGAATTCGAAGTTAAAAAAATCCTAGATAAGAAAGGTTAGCGATACCTTATTAAATAGAAGGGATACGATAAATTAGAAAATACCTAGGAACTAAAAGAAAACCTACGAAACTATTAGTAGAAGATTCGGGAGTATTAAAACGGCGTTTACTTAAAGTTACTATACTATAAGATATAGTAACTTTTAAGCAAACGGACGACTAGAGTAGGAATCGAACCTACGACCTTAAGAGTATAGACAGCTTACGCTCTACTACTAAGCTACCTAGCCGATTAATAAGAATAGGGACATAACTCACAAATAAATACCCTTACGAAGGAGACGGCTAAGCTACCGACGGCACCGTCTCGCTAGAAGGAGAAAGCTAGAAGTCGTCCGGAAGACCTTCGATAGCACTCTAGGTCCACGGAGATAAGGATAGATTAGGAGCACTAGGATCCGCGTCTACTATAGCGTACTCCTACGCCCCTAGATCCTCGTCTAGTAACAACCGATCTTCTAACGAACGACCCTCCGCAACCTTCTAATTAACCGCATCTAATTGCTTACGAAGGCGCATTTCCTTTATATACGCTTCTATTAAGGCATCCTACCTTTTACTAAGAATCCTCTTCGCGGTATCTAGTTCCCATAACAATTTCTTCCGCTAAAGCGATAAGCGCTTCTACTCGCCCTCGGTTACCCCCGTATTACAACTCTTTAGATTCCGTTACTAGTACTTAGAATAGCGACTAGATAAGATGTGTACCTTACACACACGGCCCTCCTTTTAATAAGAATTATACGGACGTATCGCGGTATCGCCGTTACGGAAGATCTACTAGGCTTTCTTCTTACGGCGAGCGGTAGATTTAGATTAGGAGGAAGAAGACATCGTTACGAGATATAAAAAGGAAGTATAACATAACTTATAAAGCTCTAGGATAGAGCTAGACTAAAAGGGGGATAGTATTACGGTTCTAATCTAGGGCTAAAGGAAGCTAACTAATTAGACCTCTATAATTAGCGGGCGCTTTCGCCCGAGAAGTGCTCTCTTACCCGTAGGAATAAAACTAAGGAACCGAGAGAGTAACTGAAGTGATCTCCTTAATCTCGTTAATCTCGGTAATCTCGAGAGAGTATAGAGAGCATAGAGAGCACGGAGAGTAAACGCTCTATCTCCTTTATATTTAGGAACGCTAGAAACCCTTATAGTTCTAATGCGTTTAACTTATGTTACTATCTCACTAATTAGAATACAACTCTTATTCCTATTATTTATCTTCGCTTAGCTTACTTTAGCCTCTCTAAAGAATAATACCGCTACGTAACTTAACTTATCTCTCTTTTAAGACTAGCCCTAGAACGAGACAATAATAAGCTTAAAGCAATCCGCTAGCGAGTAGTGCACCGATAAGGACTGCATTAGCGACCGTATTAGGTAGTAGCCGAGCTAGGGCGTACGCTAGCCTAGAGGACGTTTTTTATAACTTAGGTATGGCCGAGAAAGAGAAGAAGAAACAGTATAAAAGCTAGGAAAGGCCAATCCCTAATACTATGTTCGATCCGATACATCCTAATGCTCCGTAGCCTATAAAGAGGTACCTTTATTCGGATAATAAGGACGATATGCTTAAAGCCGGGTTATAACATATATCTCGTGCGAAGGGTAAGGTCAAGGGTAAGTAGACCGTACGACCGGCGATACGATTTAACTGTACCTTATTTACGGTTTCTATCTTATCGAATAAAGGCTCTCGCTTTCTAACTTATAGCGAGCCCGTTTAAACAGGTGTATAGTATATCTAAGAGTTCTAAGATGTCTTTATACCGATGTTCCGCTAGTAGCCCGAGCTCGATAGGCCTAAGTAGCTATTCAAATATCTCATTAAAGAGGAGCACGATATATAAGAGATAATAGATGAGCTACACTACGCCCACTATCTTGCCTAGAGCATTAATAGCCGTAGTAACCAGCCCGTACGTCTAAGGCCGTCGTTACTTAAGTCTAGCGAGATAGACTCGCTTAGCTATATATTCGATTATCCTCGAAGCGGCGTCTAGTGTCTAAAGCTTATCGTTATCCTTATCCGGGAGGTTTACGAGGTCTTCGATAATAATAGCCTCGGTAAGGATGCGACTAAGAAGAAGATAAACGAGAGGAGTGCTATACCGGACAGTATTAGCGGCATGCGTAATATACGTAACTACGCCGCTAAAGCTAAGGACAGCTTATTTATGTAGTAGGACGAGGACTTATAATCCGATAATAATTATCCTACATAGTTAATGTAGGATTAACCTACGGAACTAGTCGAACCGGCGCTATTATTACCTAGGAACTTTAGGGCTCCGCCCCTACTACCGTGAGAATAAGAGGCTATAGCCCGAGAAGTAGTATCCTAAGAGGTAGCAGATTATAAGGCTACTTTTCCTATTAGTAACTTTATCGACGACGCTACCTTTAAGGCACATATGCGGGTAGGTAGACTCGAGTCGTTGCTCTATGTAACGCCTCGTAATAGAGAGAGTAGCGCTATAGCGGCGAATGCTATAAAGAAGGTTATATAGAAACTACTTAGGCCCCTTAAGTAGGATAATACTACTACATCTAGATCTAGAACTGTATCTATATCTACATCTATATCTACTAAGAAACGGCCTACGAGCTAAGAGCTAGAGAGGTCGTTATCCATTAATAGTAGTAGTTCGTCTAGCCTAGCTAGTCTAGCTCCTATACTCCCGTAGGCGTAGCTACGCCTACGCGTATATAGCGACTCCGATCTAGATGCCGAGTGCCTAATATGTACTAATAGCTAGAATAATAGCTAAGTTATCCGGTATCGAACTATATGCCGCTATTACATGTGCCTAAAGTGTATATCTAGACTAGTCGCGATGTATACAAAACCTTTATGTCCCTACTGTCGAGGAGATCTAGTACTAGAGTATAGAGATCCGTTCCTACTATCGGCCTCGTAGCTAGGTAAAGGAGTTATAAGCAATATTAGAGCATCGTAGTAGGAAGCATCGTAGTAGGACGTTATATCGTAGTAGGATGTTATATCGTAGTAGGATGTTATATCGTAGTAGGATGTTATATCGTAGTAGGATGTTACATCTTAGGCGATACCGTTAGAGTAGGAGGCCGTAGCGGACCTAGAAGACGAGTTGTTTCGTAACTTTACGGCATTCGACGACCTATTAGATAATACTACCTTACGGCCGTAGTTAGAGTCGGTTTAAGGCTCTTAGTAAGACCCTCTACCGTAAGATAATATACTATAGTAACATATATAGTAATAGGAGGTCTAGCGGTAAGAGACCTAGTAGCTATAGCTATAGTAAGAGCCTATCGTATCGTAAGCAGTTATGTAGCGGTAGTAGGAGTCTACCGAGGATAATACGAACTTATAACTAATACGACGCCTAGCTAGTGCTTTGAGGGCTAATTAGATAGTTACTATAGGCGCTATATTAAGCTCGCTAAGGAGACTAAGATAACGTAGTAATAACCGTAAGACTAAGGGCTCTAAGAACTATAACGGTAGTAGGGGGTAGGCGAGTAGCGTGTTCTATATACTTTTAAGGAGCTAATATAGCGACGTTACTAATGCGATAGTATTAGTCGAATAATAGAGGCGTTTCTATAGCCTCGCGAGCTTCTTATTTCTCTATAGAGCGGTAAACATACTAGGAGCACGCTATTTACACGTTTTAGACGTGCTCCTTATATGTTCACGGCTCCCTAGAAAATAAGGACTTCTCTCGATCTCGAATGTGCCTATATCTTACGGCTCTCGCTATATAAGCTAGTCTAATTTCCCTTATATAGTCGTAAACATATAAGGAGCACCTTAAGGATGTAGCTATAAATATATAAGGAGTAGCTTAACTAGTAGTCGTGAATATATAAGGAGTACCTTAAGGACGTAGCTATAAACATATAAGGAGCAATAGTGGCTATTCGATAGCACCTACCTTATAATGTGTTATGCTTTATCGCTTACTCGCTTACTCGCCGGTACGCTTTATAGCGAGCTATTTCCTAATTACTTTACGGTGAACATATAAGGAGCACGTTAGATCACCTATCTAACTGTTATGTCTCGTTCCAGGGCTAATCTCAAAAGAGAGATAAGTCAAGTCACGTGGCGGTATTCTTTGGAGAGGCTAAAGCAAACTGAGCGAAGATGAATAATTGGAGTAAGAGTGTATTCCAATCAGTGAGATCGTAACATGAGTTGAACGCAGTCGAAGCCATAAGGGATTCTCAGCGTTCCTAAATACAAAGGAGATTTGCCAGTCTTGGCTGTCCTTTCGCGCCATGTGCGCCTTCTGCGACAAGTGCGCTCGTCGCTACCGTCGCGGACGTCGCTCATGTCGCGGGTACGTCTTTCGCGCTATGCGCGACGAGTCGTCCCCAGTCAGGCGTCGCGGACGTCGCGCATACATCTTTTGCACGTGACCCGTGCCAGGATGTTTTCCTTTGCGGTGTTGTCATACCGTAACACCATCCCCCTCTTAGCCTAGCTCGTCCCGAGCTACCTTTTATAGTTGTGATCGCTTTCCCCACCATGTCTTCGTCATCATGGCTCACGATGCCTCTTCGCCCTTCGTCTTCTTCTGATATCTACGCGGAAACCATTAACGCCCTTTCTCGTTCTCGCCGGTTCCAATCCATTATGCCCGTCTCGTGCAGTCGGTGTCGTCGCCAGGGCCAGGAGTGTCGTGTCGACGCTCGGTCCGGTCGTTGCAAGGCGTGCAACGACGCTCACAAGAAGTGTGATCTCCGGGTCACTCTTCAGGAGTTCGAGAAGATAGCCAAGATCCGGGAGTCGCTGTCCAGGAGTGCGGAAGAGGCGGAGGACGCTCTGTCCGAAGCAGAAGAAGAGGCCGAGAGGGTGATAGCAGCGGCTCAGCAGAAGGTGGCAGCTGCCCGTGCGAAGGCCCGCCGGCTGCGAAAACAGCTTCGTGCCGCGGAATCAACGGAGGACAATTCCTTCAAGAGGGCTTTGTCCACCGCGGAGGAGATGGAGCGTCTGGAAGGAGAGTCTGAGGCCCCCGCGGCCTCGGCCGGTAGCGAGGTGCTCGTAGACTTCTCCGAGTTTGGCAGCGTTTTTGGGGAACAGGTTTCCCCCTCCACTTGGGGTCTTATAACTGGTGTCCAGTTCCCCGAGTGGAGTGCTGGCCCCGTTGAGCCTCCGAATGTTGGTTAGGTGGTAGGTCTCTTCCTTCTCTCGTAATCCTTGATTTTCTGTTGACAGTTTCGTAGGTGTTTTTTCGGTTCCCAGGTATTTTCTGAGTTGTCGTATCCTTTCCACTTGACAAGGTATCGCTGACCTCTCTTGTCCAGGATTTTTTCGACTTCGAATTCAGTTTCCTCTTCTGGTTGGTAGTGGAATGTTTCCTGGCATGGCGTTTTGGGGTCTGCTGGTTCCAGCACGGAGATGTGGAACACTGGATGGATTTTGGCATCTTTTGGTAGTCGTAGTCGGTAGTTGACTGGTCCTCGTGATTCTTCAACGAGAAATGGCCCGACTTTCACATGATCCAGTTTCTTGGTCTTCCTTCGTGTCTTGAGGTTTTTTGTAAGAAGGTAGACTTTATCCCCCCTCTTTAGCTGAGGTGCCATTTGTTGTTTTCGACGAGATTCAGTGAGTCGTTGCTGCGAGTCCCGAATTCGTTTATTGACGGATTTGTGTACCTCTCTTAGGTCTTCCGTTGTGGCGATAGCCCTTTCCGCTTGTGGGTGATCTCTCTTGTCACCGAACAGCGTAGGGTGTCTTCCGAAATTTGCGAAGAAAGGTGTTTCGCCTGTTGTTTCTGATTTGTGATTGTTCAGTGCAAGTTGTGCCATGGGTAGGAGTGATACCCAGTTGTCTTGTGCGTAGTTGACGTAGTGTCGTAGGTATTGTTCCAAGGTTTGATTTGCTCTCTCAGTTTGTCCGTCCGTTTGTGGGTGATATGCCGTAGACAGTTTGTGTTGTATACCAATTTCCGCTACAAGAGTCTTCCAGTAGTTGGATGTAAACAGCTTGTCTCGGTCTGTGATAAAGACCTTTGGGAATCCGTGGTATCGTACTAGCTTGTCGAGAACGAGATAACCGAGTTGCTCTGCCGTGTATGTCTCGCAGGCAGGTATAAAGTGTGCATATTTCGTTAGGCGATCGACCATGACCAGTATCATGTCGTATTCCGTGCCTGTCGCCTTGTCCGTGGATATGGGAAGTTTCGTAATGAAGTCCATCGTGACCTCGTCCCATGGTTGTGTCGGTGGTGTCCTGAACTGTATTTGTCCATACTTCTCGTGTCGTGCAGCCTTATTTTGTTGACAGTGAACACATTGCTTAATGTAGTTCAATACCTTTTGTCTCATTTGTGGGAATGAGAAGCTGCGTTGTATGATCTCGAGAGTCTTTGTGGTTCCAGGATGTCCGTACATCGGGTTGTCGTGATGTTGTCGTATGCATTCTTCTTCTCGTCCTTTCGGTACTTGGTATCTTCCTTGTGCTAGTGGGAACTGTTCTTCTGTGTCCTGAAGAACGCGCACTATGTTGTTGAACTCCTTTGTGTTGGCGCTTAGACTTCCATCTGGATTAGTCTTAAGTACTTGTTGTCGCACTGGTTCCTTTCCTTCCATGTAGTCGCTTCTTCGGCTCAGTGCGTCGGCCCTGCCGTTGTCTTTTCCTGCGGTATAGCGGATTTCAAACTTGTACTGTCCGAGCAATTCCGACCAGCGGGCCTGTCTTCGGGTCAGTACTTTCGTTGTAGTGAAGTAAGTGAGATTCTTGTGATCAGAAAGAATCGTCAGCTTAGGTGCTCCTTCCGCATATACTCTCCAGTGCTGCATTGCAGCGACAATAGCGAGAAGTTCCTTATCATGGATGTCGTAGTTTTGTTCCGCGGGTGTCATTTTTCTTGAGTAATAGGCCACTGGGTGTCTTTTCCCATCGTGTTCTTGTGTAAGGCATGCGCCTATGGCCATGTCCGATGCGTCCGTTTCGATTTGGACTTCCTTTGTTCCGTCGAATAGTCGAAGTGTTGGTGCTGAGGCGCACTGTCTTTTGAGTGTTTCGAAAGCTTGTCGTTCTTTGTTGCCCCAGGTCCACTTGGTGTCTTTCCTAGTGAGTGCAGTCATGGCTGTAGCCGTTTTGGAGTAGTCCTTGATGAACTTGCGGTTATAGTTTGCGAGTCCAAGGAACGATTGTACGTCCTTAACGTTGGCTGGCGTCGGCCATTCTTCGATAGACTGTGTCTTTGCCGGGTCGATCTGGATTCCTGTTGTGCTTATGATGAATCCGAGGAATTTAACTTGTTTCTTGTGGAACTCGCATTTTTCTGGTGCCGTCTTGAACCCTACCCTTGTGAGGCGCTCGAAGACGTCCTGGACTTGTCTAATGTGGTTCTGCAGTGATCCTTTGGTGTAGACGAGGATGTCGTCCATATAGGCAATGACGCACACGTCAAGAAGTTCTCTCAGCGTCTCATTGACTAGGTCTTGACAGGATGCGGGTGCGTTGGTCAGTCCCATTGGCATGACCAAGAATTCGTAGAGTCCGTATCGTGTTCTGAATGCGGTTTTCCATTCCTCTCCTTCCGCCATCCGGATGGCGTAGAAGGCGTCTCGTAGATCGATCTTTGTGTACCAGTCGGATCCGGTGAGTCGGTCCTGTGCTTCTTCGATGTTCGGTAATGGATATCGGTTCTTTATCGTGATCTCGTTCAATTTTCGGTAGTCTTGTACGAGTCGTAGTTTCCCGTTTTGTTTTGGAACAAACATACATGGAGTTCCCGCACTTGAGGTGGATCTTCTTATCCATCCTTTGTCGAGTTTCTCCTTCAGCCATTCTCGTAGGGTTTTGAGCTCTTTCTCGGACATTTGATATAGGGGTCCCCATGGAGGCTCCTTCCCTGGCTGAATGTTTATCTTGTGGTCCCATGGTTGGTGTCTAGGTAAGGCGTCTCTACCCTTTTCCTCTTCAAAGAGCCTTTTCCACTTAAGGTACTCCTTGGGAATGCTTGGTTCCGATATACCAGCATCCTTCGATGGTGCGTTACTTCCATCCGTTCCAGTGATTTCGTGATCCGGCGGCCCCACGCCAGTATCTATCCCGGTCGAAGGTGGTTCTTGATTCCTTCTGTTCGGCGCAAGCTCGAATGCGTTGAGCTGTTTCCTTGCCTCATCTACCATCGTCCGCTGTCGATGCGTAGGTTCAATGCCTATAACGCAGTTGCATTGCCTAAATGTGAGTACTCTTCTCCTCCAGTCGATAACTGGATTGTGCTTTCTCAACCAAGGCATACCTAATACTATGTCATGACTGGCCATATCAGTGACATCCAAGGTAATGTTCTCGTGGTGCTGTTGGATAGCCAGTGGCAATGGTGTCGTCTCCCATTCCACGCTAGGTAACGATGATCCGTCTACCGCGATCAATTCGTAACCCCATTTCTTCTTCAGGGTAGCTAGCCCGTTTCTTGTTGTGAAAGACTCGGAAATAAAGTTCCCCGCTGCTCCGGAGTCGATCATGACACTGGTCCTGTGTCCGTTGACGATTGCTTGTATCTGGAAAACTGTGTTTGGTGTCGATGCGTGAGCCTGAGTGTTGCATAACTCCCTTTGGTCGCTCATTCCTGGGGAGCTGATCCTTTTCCCGAATGGTATGTGGTTCGCTGTGCTTCGTGCCTAGAGGCTTCGGCTAGAACCTGTAGCCCGTTGCCCTGTGTCCACACTTGTAGTCTGTTGCGTTCCTGGATCTTCTGCGATTCTGAGTAGAGAGCCTGTACATGCTGTACTGCTGTTCGTAGTTCGTTTGAGACGAAAGTTCCTGCTGGTGTTAGGTATCCGGTACCTGTCATCCGGCTTCCTATGGGTGGTCGTTCGACAACCGCTTTAGCCAAGTTCTCAGTGTCGTTCATGGTTGGGTAGCCCCACACCATGCCCCTCATCGTGTCGAGTGTCTTGTCGAACTCGCTGGGGTTTAGGTATCGTTTCCCTGAGAACTTTGGTAGGAATTCTTCATGCCTTCGTTGGAGGTAGATGATTAACTCATAGAGCTTTCTTGGCGCGTCTACCGTGAACGTGCATACTTCGTTTTCGTCGTCGGTGTCGCTCTCTTCTCCTTCGGATGAGTCCTCGCTTGACTCTTCCGGTACGTAATCTTCTTCAATAGTGTCCAGCTTGTTCGTTTGTTGTTCGGGAGCTGGTGACCAGCGTCCGTTCCATTCTGGATCCTGGTTTTCTTTGTCGTCGTCGAAGTAAGATTCGTCTACATCCACTTCCTGGAGCTTGTTTCGTCCATGTTGTGCTCCCAGGGTTCCTGCTGGCTGTTGTGGCCAGTACCCTGCGCCTGCTTTGGCGTCGTAGTGGGTTTGACACGAGTCCTGGTAACAGAAACGCCAATGAAGGCTTCCGTGACCATGTCGAGACTCTTTCTCGACTTCATGGTTGACTCCTCGTGCCATCATGCCAAACAATCTGATCTTGATGTCGATCTCTGATTGTTGGTCATTCGGTGGTGGTGTATGTTGTTGAACATGGTGTCCTCCTCGTCCTTGTGAGGGGTCCAGGAGAGGCGTCGCAACCCGGTTGCTATCCTTCTCCTCCACTCTCTGGGTATAGTTGAATTGTCGGGGTCCAACACTGCTCCCAGATTTGTCCACCTTTGGTTGCATCATATTGAACTGCTCGCGGCGCACCATATTTTTACCGCGGCAATCCCGCGCCATGTGGCCTTCTTTGCCACAGGCGTAGCATGTGAGTTTTCCTTTTCCTTTGAAGGGCTTTCCGTGGCCCCTACTCTTATCGATCTTCCGTCCTCGTTGGGTAGCGTCCAGTTCCATTGGCTGTGGTCCATAGTAGGGCTGGCTTTGTCGTGAGAATCCTCCCCTCGCAACGTACCCCCCTGAGGGTTTGCGATCTGGAGCGTATCCTGCCATGCCTCCTACCTTGGAGTCGTATTTCTTTTCCTGGTACCGTTCCCAGAGCTGATCGTCGATGTCGATCGACGCCTTCATCAGTCCTTCGAGGTTGGTGATCGCTCCTCCGTGTCTCATCAACTCGTCCTTGACGGAGTCCTTGAGTCCACGTCGGAACATAGTCATCAACGCCGTCTGGTCCCATCCGGTGATCTGTCCGTATTCTTCGAATTTGGCGGCGTACTCTGAAGTAGACGTCTTCTGCTTCAGGTGTTGAATGATTCGTATGGCCTGTTGGACTTCGTTCGAGGTTCCAAAGATTGACTTCATCTTGTCTTTGAAAAGGGTGTAGTTCCTGAACATTCCGGTGGGGTCTAATCGTCCCATACCGTCGAGGTATTCCTTGAGGTAAGGTTTGATCCAGTTCTGCGCACTTCCGCGAAGGAACGTGATGGCGAAGATAGTTCTTTTGTCGGTGTCGACTGGGTTGAACATGAGGTACATGTCCATCTGGTTGACCCAGTCGTCGAACTTGGCCCTATCTCCATGGAAGAGGTCCGGCTTAGCAGCCTTAACGTCGCTCTTCCTTGGAGTAGGCTCGTCATCGTCATCAGACTCATCGTCCTTCGTGGTGGTCTGTCGTGGTGGCGCACGGCGGATGCTTCCTGCTTCGCTGGGGGCGGGTGTTCCCCTACCAGCTGCTTGAGTAGCGCTCATCCTGAGGGCGTTCAAAGTGTTATGTCTCGTTCCAGGGCTAATCTCAAAAGAGAGATAAGTCAAGTCACGTGGCGGTATTCTTTGGAGAGGCTAAAGCAAACTGAGCGAAGATGAATAATTGGAGTAAGAGTGTATTCCAATCAGTGAGATCGTAACATGAGTTGAACGCAGTCGAAGCCATAAGGGATTCTCAGCGTTCCTAAATACAAAGGAGATTTGCCAGTCTTGGCTGTCCTTTCGCGCCATGTGCGCCTTCTGCGACAAGTGCGCTCGTCGCTACCGTCGCGGACGTCGCTCATGTCGCGGGTACGTCTTTCGCGCTATGCGCGACGAGTCGTCCCCAGTCAGGCGTCGCGGACGTCGCGCATACATCTTTTGCACGTGACCCGTGCCAGGATGTTTTCCTTTGCGGTGTTGTCATACCGTAACACTAACGTGCTCCTTATATGTTCATATTATAGATACCGGGTTACCTATTGTAGTTACGCACCTACCTTATCGATAGTACGAGCCGCGCTCTAGGAGCTATTTCTTTACACCTACTACTTCGATACCTCGACACTTCGATACTTCGATACGGACTTAATAGCCTACTTACACGGCTCCTAGTATGTTTATGTTACTAATCTTAAGTAATAGCTTAAGAAACAGTATTACCGACTAGTACTTCGGCGTTTCTTAGCATTTATAGCTTACTACCTATCCATTTATCGCTACCCTACCTTCTACACACTCCAGACACTCGATACAGCAATAGCGCACGCTCGTTATATGCCCGGGATTACATAAGTTCACTATCGTAGCGTGTTTCGACGGCCTTAGGACATAATCTCTCGAAGACCTACTTATTAAAGAGCGCTAAGCCTAGTAATAATAGTAGGTAAATTGTTAGACAATAGCTAGATAATACAACTTCATACATTGTAGACAATACGATAGGCATAAGTCGGGTACAATAGAGGCGAGAGATTAACCTTCGAGTAGTCTTCCTCTTTTACTTTCTCTTTCTTTCCTACTAACTTATTATACATACCCTCTTATTATCACGTTACAAGTGGTTGGAAGTCATGAAATGGGCTCATAAAGGTGTTTCAAAAGCAGATAGTAGATTGCATGTATCTCAGCTAGAATTGAAAGGGGCTGCTTGTGAAAAGGCTGCAGGTGACTAATCAATGTCACCTGATTCTTGGCGGCTGCTGCCTCAGGTTTGATTGGGCTGCAGCGCCGGTGCACGCTTGGATCGTGACACACCCCCTCAGCTCGTGCGGCTTGTAGGTGAATGAGCTGATCGCATGTGATCGCGTGCACCCCATCCATCACCCATCACCCCACCCACCCACCCATGACGTAAGGCGTCGTTGCTGTGCGCTTGTTGGAGCTCCATTGTGAGCTGCACAGTAGGGCGATGAGTCAGCGTTTCAGGTGAGGCTATTGTCCTAGCCTCACATCCCCATTCACAATCTCACTAAGTCCCTCACACTGTAGTTAACCCATATAATAGGTTCTGAGCGATGTGATTCTTGTCCGGTGGGGTGGCTGAGCTGTTCTTGTAGCACTGAACGGCAAGGCGTGCTATCTCCCTGCATTTCAACGGACATGTGAGGTTGTGGGTTCGAGTCCTGGGGGTTATTATATCTGCTGAATTTATTGCTTGGCCTATCGTCCGCTTCAATGTCTGCTCCATTATTCTTGATCAAAATCCTAGGTGTCATAGTACGCTGTTGCTTCGGCAATTGGGGTGCCTTGCTGCTATCCAATGACCACGCATATGTGACTTCGGTCACGGTCTCAGAGAACTCCGCTTCCTGCCTTAGGTAGAGATTACCATTCTGCTACGTCCTGGTGGGAACTCTTTTGCCTGATGAAAGGTCTTCACAGCTTGTGAAAGCCTTATCTTTTTGCTCAGGGCAAGGGTGATCCCAGCGACGGTGGTGCTGCAGGTGCTGTACGCCCAGCGGGTGGAGATGCTGTCTCTGAGTGAGGTGAG